>CM038672.1:572971324-573675074 GCA_021605145.1 Aegilops bicornis
AACCGCTGCCACTAGTCGTCCGCCGCACCATTTTCAAAATTAACTTAAACCCGTAAGGAATCTCAAAACCATTTCTACATACGAAAGTTGCGCCTTGTCCATAGCTTTCCAACAACGTATTACACGCCTCGTTTAGATAGACGGTTCAAAAACTAGAGCGAAAACAGTACCAAAAATTGCAAAAATTTCGAATAAACGTAATTCCGCGATTTACTAAATTTGAAACTGCTCTTAAACCATAAGGAATTAGAGAAAATAATAAATATAGGAAAGATGCGCCTCGATGATACCTTTCCAACGGCATATCATTTGCTTTATTCCGATGAGCGGTTTAGAAAAAATCACGAAAATATGCTCGCTGCCACTCGTCAACCGCCGCACCGTTTTTGAAACTGCTCTTAAACCGCGAGGAATCTCGAAAAGTGTTCGACATGGCGGAGTTGCGCCTATTCCTTATGTATCCAACGGTATATTATACGCATCGTTCTGATAAGTGGTTAAAAAACTAGAGCGAAATAAGTACCAAAAAACAACGAGTGCAGTTTTTTTCGACACGAAGTTCACTCGCTTGAGTTGTGCAGCACACTTGGTTCAAACAATGATGTGCACTTGCGTTGAACGTGCAGTGCGGAAGTGTTATCATAATAGTTATTCTGCTAATATCTGCTAATATATACTTGTCCGAATAAATCCGAGGCACACCGTCGATTATCCGAAGACCAAGCAATCGCACAAGCACGACACCAAGATTTGTTAATGAGGTTCACCGATATGGCTACATCCCCGGGGCATGACTACGGGCGCTCCTCCCCGTGACACCGTCACAATATCACACATATCCCACCCGGGCGCCGGCACACGCCGCCGGCTACCCCTTGCGCGCCTGTGCTATTATGTTGGCATAGGTTACATAATGTGTCTACCCCCGCTATATAAGAGAAGCCTATGATACAAGTGTCCTACTAGGACATGACTCCACATCCTATGTAAACACGATACAACTACAAGTCCAACTGTAACCTACCTTGTACACTATATTCGACACAACTCTAACAAACTCCACCTTGGCGAATATTCTCCACCACCTTGAGTTCGTCCATGCGTCAAACTTCCATGTACATTGGACTTGAGTTTATCCCATGAGTATCGTTGCTACTCCAAAGACTCCATGTGACTCCACCTGCAACTTGTAGTCCCTTTTTTTCTTGACCACAGTCAACACTCGAGCAAAATTAAGTCCCTTGGTACTCAATTTGGGCTCCCAACTTCCAGAGTATCCGTCCAACGCCATCACACATCGATCACCGACCATGGAAAGTGAACAACTCACATATTGGGTGTCACACATAAGAGTTACTGAACTCAACGTCCACCGCCCTTTCTTGACCGATCACTGAAACTTGAAGGAATTTCACCATTGCTTGTAGTCATTCCGAGTCAAATTCGCAGTTGTCTCACGACATGTATGACCACCAGAGCCCTGGTCCGTCTCCATGCACCGTGCGTACCGCACGCCTCGCCGCTATTTCCGCATCGAGCCTCCGCTGTCCCGGTCGAGTCTCAAGGGTCGCGTACCCACACCACTCAACCCCCACTGCAGAGTACCACCGATCATCACCGACCGATGACGAGTTTCACGCTTCCATCAGACCACTGGGCTCCAGTACAAACTGCATGTCACTCGCTTTTCCCATCCGTTGAATAGGCTTCGATTCTCTGGATCCTTACACCGTAGCCCCTCAATCCAGCTCCACCTTCAACATGACTCCATGGTAGATGATCAGTCCACCATTGCGCCCCGTCGACTTACAGCTCTCATGTGCACAACATCTTGAATCAACCCCGCGCCATAGTCTTGTCGAAGCCGCACAAGCCTTCGAGGCCTGCGCCACGTGTTTCCACGCCCAGAAGTTGGTCACCATTGGCATCACGCTCAGTCGTTGTTGCCGATCCCACCATCATCTTCTGTATCAACCGACTGCGTCGATCCCGTCAGATCGCGGATCCGACCAGCCGAACTCGCTCGATTGTATGACACGCTCAAGGCTCCCAAATCGTCTTCCACGAAATTTCCATCCATCACACGACAATTCCATCTTAGCCGACATTACTTCCTCGCAACGCCTTCAAGCATCCCCATTGTGCCAACAAATCTTTCACCCTTTGTTCCGCCATAACCCAAGGTTTTCAGTTCCGTGAACTTCTCCCCCTCAAAACCTGATACCCATTAGCGTCATGGTTCTTCATACGGCTAACTCGGTGAAAAATAACTGAGCTCCCACGCGATGCCTAAGTACACAACCGTGTACATGCAGCAAATCCCAGCCAAAGAAACCTTTGGGCCTCTTCACGTGGTGTAGCTCCACGGCACTCAACCCAGATCTTGGCTAATTGCCTTGTCCAAGCACTTGCCAATTCCGATGGATGCACATATCCCTTGATGGATTTCTTTCGCCAATTGACTTGATCTGCTCGTTCGTGTCACGTCGGGACTCGGTCCGTTTTGTCTTCAAACAAATCTCGTATACGTTGATTCCGGCGGCAGCACGCCTCAGCTCCACACGTGCTTCCAGGCCCACATGGCCACTACACGCTGCGCCTCGTGGGCCGGCCCCAGTAGCTCTGTCGATCATATCTCGTCAATCGCCGCGTACTCGCCGAGACCTTCGAACTGCACACACGACGTGATCTGATCTACAGATCCATCCGACCGATAACCCACATAACCACGCGTCGCTCGCCGATGCTTCCGATTACTTTCTTGGATCTGATGACGTCTCCCGATCGCTTCCGTCGGCTGCCTATCCTTCGACGGATTCACGCCGATGATGATCACGACATCGAATCTTCCTTCTCTAGATCAACACCATAGCCTCAAATCGAACCTTGCTCTGATACCACATGTTAGAATAAATCCGAGGCACACCATAGATCATCCGAGGACCAAGCAATCACACAAGCACGACACCGAGATTTGTTAACGAGGTTCACTGATATGGCTACATCCCCGGGGCATGACTATGGGCGCTCCTCCCCGTGACACCGTCACAATACCGCACATATCCCACCCGAGCGCCGGCACACGCCGCCGGCTCCCCCTTGCGCGTGTGTGCTATTATGTTGGCATAGGTTACATAATGTGTCTACCCCCGCTATATAAGAGAGGCCTAGGATACAAGTGTCCTACTAGGACACGACTCCACATCCTATGTAAACACGATACAACTACAAGTCCAACTATAACCTACCTTGTACACTATATTCGACACAACTCTAACAAACTCCACCTTGGCGAATATTCTCCCCCACCTTGAGTTCGTCCATGCGTCAAACGTCCATGTACATTGGACTTGAGTTTATCCCGTGAGTATCGCTGCTACACCAAAGACTCCATGTGACTCCACCTGCAACTTGTAGTCCCTTCTTTTCTTGACCACAGTCAACACTCGAGCAAAATTAAGTCCCTTGGTACTCAATTTGGGCTCCCAACTTCCAGAGTATCCGTCCAACGCCATAACACACTGATCACTGACCTGCGTGAAAGTGAACAACTCACATATTGGGTGTCACACATAAGAGTTACCTGAACTCAACGTCACCGCCCCTTTCTTGACCGCCTTTGAAACTTGAAGGAATTTCACCATTGCTTGTAGTCATTCCGAGTCAAATTCGCAGTTGTCTCACCACATGTATGACCACCAAAGCACTGGTCTGTCTCCATGCACCGTGCGTACCGCACGCCTTGCCACTATTTCCGCGTCGAGCCTCCGCTGTCCCGGTCGAGACTCAAGGGTCGCGTACCCACACCACTCAACCCCCACTGCAGAGTACCGCCGATCATCACCGACCGATGACGAGTTTCACGCTTCCATCAGACCACTGGGCTCCAGTCCAAACTGCATGTCACTCGCTTTTCCCATCCGCTGAATAGGCTTCGATTCTCTGGATCCTTACACGGTAGCCCCTCAATCCAGCTCCACCTTCAACATGACTCCATGGTAGATGATCAGTCCACCATTGCGCCCCGTCGACTTACAGCTCTCATGTGCACAACATCTTGAATCAACCCCGCGCCATAGTCTTGTCGAAGCCACATAAGCCTTCGGGGCCTGCGCCACGTGTTTCCACGCCCAGAAGTTGGTCACCATCAGCATCACGCTCAGTCGTTGTTGCCGATCCCACCATCATCTTCTGTATCAACCGACCAAGGCCGATCCCGTCAGATCGTTCGGTCCGACCCAAATTAACTCGTTCGACCAGTATGACACGCTCAAGGCTCCCAAATCGTCTTCCACGAAATTTCCATCCATCACCGACAATTCCATCTTAGCTGACATTACTTCCTGCAACGCCTTCAAGCATCCCCATTGTGCCAACAAATCTTTCACCCTTGTCTGCCATAACCCAAGGTTTTCAGTTCCGTGAACTTCTCCACCTAAAACCTGATACCCATTAGCGTCATGGTTCTTCATACGGCTAACTCGGTGAAAAATAACTGAGCTCCCACGCGATGCCTCAGTACACAACCGTGTACATGCAGCAAATCCCATCCAAAGAAACCTTTGGGCCTCTTCACGTGGTGTAGCTCCCTGGCACTCAACCCAGATGCTGGATAATTGCCTTGTCCAAGCACTTGCCAATTCCGATGGATGCACATATCCCTTGATGGATTTCTTTCGCCAATTGACTTGATCTGCCTGTCTGTGTCACGTCAGGACTCGGTCCCGTTTTTGTCTTCAAACAAATCTCGTATACGTTGATTCCGGCGGCAGCACGCCTCAGCTCCACACATGCTTTCAGGCCCACATGGCCACTACACGCTGCGCCTCGTGGGCCGGCCCCAGTAGCTCTGTCGATCATATCTCGTCAATCGCCGCGTACTCGCCGAGACCTTCGAACTGCACACACGACGCGATCTGATCTACAGATCCATCCGACCGATAACCCACATAACCACGCGCCGCTCGCCGATGCTTCCGATTACTTTCTTGGATCTGACGACGTCTCCCGATCGCTTCCGTCGGCTGCCTATCCTTCGACGGATTCATGCCGATGATGATCACGACATCGAATCTTCCTTCTCTAGATCAACACCACAGCCTCAAATCGAACCTTGCTCTGATACCACTTGTTAGAATAAATCCGAGGCACACCGTCGATCATCCGAGGACCAAGCAATCACACAAGCACGACACCGAGATTTGTTAACGAGGTTCACCGATATGGCTACATCCCCGGGGCATGACTATGGGCGCTCCTCCCGTGACACCGCCACAATACCGCACATATCCCACCGGGCGCGGCACGCCGCCCGGCTCCCCCTTGCGCGCCTGTGCTATTATGTTGGCATAGGTTACATAATGTGTCTACCCCGCTATATAAGAGAGGCCTAGGATACAAGTGTCCTACTAGGACACGACTCCACATCCTATGTAACCATGATACACCTACCAGTCCCACTGTAACCTAGCGTGTACACTATATTCGACACAACTCTAATATATATATATATATATATATATATATATATATATATATATATATATATATATATATATATATATAGGGCTGGACTATTACATTACTAGTAATGTAGAATATTATTATGTTACCATCGGTCCCTATATAAGTAGCGACGCATGAACCACGGTAGAAACTCCCCGACCTGCCCTCAACATAACCCCGCCTCCTACCGCCGTCATGGCGAAGCGAACGATGGCGGCAGCCGGAGCGAGGAGCCAGGGCGCTGCGGACGGTCGCCTCCGACCCATCGCTACGACGTGGTGGCCGTCCGCTCCTCCGCCGACCGGCTATGCACACCGACCCGAACCAATATGAGCTGGGTAAAATCCCACCCACCGCCCAGTTCCCACCAGCGAATGGCCTCCGCCCCTTCTTTCAGTCAAGGCCGCCATGACCTCCCACCACACGTGCCGCCGCCATCCTACCGTTACACAAGCCGCCACCGCCCTCCCGCAAGACTCGCCGCCGTCGGCCCCCGCTTCCACCCGCCATCAGCCACATTCAAGGGACACCCAATCACCTTCACCGCCGCCACGAGCGATGCACCTCCTCCCATGGATCCGGTCGCCGCCCTGCGCCTCCTGCTGGCGACGAGCCCAGTCCTCCTGCCTTCTTCCGGCAACGCGCGCCATTCAACGCCACCACCACTGCCAGTTCAACGCTGCCCCGACAAATCATGTGCGTCAACCCCCTGGCTGACTTTGTTTCTCTCAACTTCAAGAAGAGGTTCAGTTCAGAAGTTTGAACAATAAAAAGAGGTTCATTTCAGAACTTGCGTGTGGTGTATGTACTGCTGTTAACCTTGTTTTGCTTCTTTACAAAGCCTCTAGGAATATTAGTACTGAATTGTTTCTGTCAGCTCCAGCCGGCAAGTGGCCCTGCACAACAACACGCAGCAGTTCAACAGGGGAGTGTGGGTCAGTACCACGACGAGCATAAGCTGCACGCCGCTCTTTCCCATGCAACCCGCCGCCTGCTATCCACGCATCCTGCCGGCTGTCGTCTCCACATCAGTTCGATTTGGGCACTTGGGACAACGGCTTTAAAGTTGACTGATGCCATGATTTGGCATTTGCTCTACGTATAGTGAAATAGTGTTGTGTATTGTTATCAGTTCATGGTAAGCACCCGAGCCGCCTTGGCCGCCTACTCATCCTCCACCTTGGCCGCCTACTCATCATGTGCTAGTCATTGGTACAGATTGCCATCATGATACTTGTATTAGGGGCTGGAGCTCATGTATTACTCCCAGGTAAGTTCAAAATTTCATGTACATTGACAGTGAATAAGTTCAAGTATATTAATAATTAGAAGTTTAGGTATATGGAATCTGATGCTTCTTTGTGTGTGCATACGAGGGTCAGTTCATCTATGTGTTTGTTGTTTGTCTGAAGCACATGTAAATTTAGTGTCATTGCTAAAATGCAGGTTTAATTTTGTTGGTTTATGAATTTTCCGCGACAATCTAGCAGAAATATGAGTGAAGGGGCATGTGTTTCTGAAAAAAATGTGTATGTTCAAAATGGGAGGCACAGTACATAGGGATGTTGTCCATCATCATTGGTTGACTAAATCACATGCGCGCACACACACACACACATATTGGCTGAACTACCCTGACATCGATGATAGAGCCTTTTTCTAATTCCCTCCTACACGACGACAATGATAGAATAAAAATCAGTTCAAAAATATATATGCTGGAGGTTTGTTGGAATGACAGAAAACATCAGTTCAATTTTTCTATACCATCGCTTTTATTGCTAGATGTTGTAGTCACTTGTTTTCTTGATGCCATCAGGTGTTTGCTTAAATGCTTCAGTCCAACAAAAAGCTTCAGAAAAGTTCATAGTTTGTTTTCAGAAAAACTCCATGGTATTTCTTTGGCTGTAGCATGTACATGCGTCCCTACAAAAAAATGGTGAGCATACCCCGCCAGTTATGCTATTGCCCCATGTTCGCAGATTTTTCTTCTTGGAGCCAAGCTGTTGTTGCTAATGCGTTTGGATTTGATAAACAAGATAGAGAATAAAACGGACGGGTGAAGAGAGAGCAAGTAGAGGAGAAAAATTGTGGGAGCCAGGCTTCTTGAAACATTGCATCCGAGCTGATTCTGGCTGCCTCACGAGTTAACAACTAACTTATTTTTTGTGTGGTTTGTGCAGTCCTATAGGTGTTTATGTTCATGCCTACAAGTTATTTGTTGTGAAGTTAGGCAAGATGAAGCTGGGACAAGTCCGGATCGTGTGGCAGCGCCTATTGTGATTACTACTACAAAGCAGAAATGATCTCTGTAAGTTAGTTAATAGCACCATGCCGTGCCTCTTGTGCTGCAAGACTGCTAGTTCTTCAACTAAAAAATATATACGTTGCACTTCATCTTTACAGAGCCAAATCCCGGTGCGCCCAACCGCTGCTCGTGGACCCCGCCTCCATCAGCTCCACTTCACTAGAGCCGTCAGTCCACAGGAATAGGGGTAGCGGATCCCCTATAGCGGCCAAATCCCGGTGCGCCCAGCCGCTGCTCGTGAACCCCACCTCCATCAGCTGCACTTCACCGGAGCCGTCAGTTTGCAGGAGTAGGGGTAGCAGGTTCACCCGACATCCGACGCCTTCTTCCATCTCCAAAAGTCTTGTTTTTTGAGTTCAGTTCTTCGTCACATGTTTCACTAGCTGAAAATGCATGGTGTTCTGAAATTGCTTGCGGACAACTAGCTGAAATTGCTTGACGAACAAAGCAAAGGTTGTATCTTCATCTACTGTTTTTTTAGATATTCGTCATATGCACGAGCACGACTATATTTGCTTGTTATGATCTAGCGGGCATCATTAACATTTTGGTAGTCCTTCTGCAGGGCCCAAACCCACTATCATGCAAGAAAGCAAAGCCTCAACCAACAGCTGTTCAATCATCAGGTAATTAATCAGCACTAAAACATACGTGTCTAATCCAATGTTGCGAAAGCAAGCTTGGAGTTGCCTGACTTATCTTTAGGTGTAGAACTGATAGTAAGATGGAGAAGAGATAATGCAACAAAAATCTTAGATAGGGAAGTGAAGTCCATTACGCATTCTGATTTTTTGTAGCTCGGACATCGATTGTATTGAGACATGGATGGCTCTACACAGAAGCACATATATCTGACTAGCATGATCACATGTTCCCTTCAGGGTCTGATGGCCGATGGAGAGGCGAAGCGGAAGACTGTTAGGAAGCGCAAGAGAATTGGCAAAGACAGCAGGTCGATGTGTATATAATAGCAAGTCCATGTATTACTACATGAGAAGTCCTGCTAGTGAGACTTCACTGCCCCATTTCAACAAACTTGTATATGCAATCCTGGTTTGACAAGTACTCTACTGCTGGTTTCAGTTCCCTCACTGGATTTGCAGGCTCACGACCATCCTCTAACACCCCGTCAGTGCCACCGATTTAAAGGAGCTCTGTGAGCGTGTACTTTTCCTGGTATACAATTTCGTTCCTCCTTAGATTGCCGTCATTTTGGTTAGTATCAACTTGTATGGACAAAAAAGAATTCTGCCAGGAAGTTCATATCTTAAATCCAGATAAGTTCGAAAAACAAACCACGACCAGTTTGAAAAAGAACCTCTCTCGCGCCACCGTGGTGCCCAGGCCGTTCGCCGCCGGCACCACAGTCCGTTCACCACTGGCACCACAGTCCGTTCACCGGTGACACTGAGGCCGTTCAACGATGCAATGGTGAGGTCTGGCCTTTCCCCTTCCTCTTTTTATGAAGCCTCCGGTCGAAGTTCACCTCCATGTGCTGCTCCACTCGTAGCTCCCAGCCTAACCTCGAGCAAGTTCGTGCCGTGCACGAGATCAGTTCAACCTGTGCACTTGGTACGTTTGTGGGAATGTCTGAGCAAAAAGAGAAACCATATATTTTTGTGCAACCCTGCATCCCATGAGTTCCTGATTTATTTCTTTTCTGCAACAGTTCAACCTCGACGCTTGTGGCAGTCCCACAAGGACGAGTGTGGTCTATGATCGAGCAGTTGGTTCCCAAGTGGGTTCCTGGCTGAAGGTGGGCTTCCACGTTGAGGTGTGGAACGCAATTTACATGGAGATCCTGATGGAGTAAGATGATGGCGATGTGGCCCAGGTGGACCTCATGGAGTTTGGCTGGGCTGGCGGCGGTCGGCGGTGGACGCGAGTGCATGAATTGTGGGGCTCCATCTGCCGCTCAACCACCGCTTACTCCCACTCTGTTCACTAGTTTTGTTTTCATTGTCATGCATGTTCCTCGTCGACCTCCAGCAGTAGGAGACACGAGATCACCTCCGGCACAACTGGTCACATGAAGGTCGCCAAAAATGGTATATTCTCCATAAAAATAGGTGTTTGCTTATCTATATTATCTATTGTTGAATTATAGCACAAACATTTGCTGACACGGGGTGCTCAGGCCGTCTATTTTAATTCCTGAAACACAAACTAGGTGCTCTCAGTTCAGTACGTGAACAATCATCAGCTCGTGAAAAATACATATAACCTGCCTTGTTGTGTGGGATTTGGGGGGTGCCTAGTCTGGCTAGAGTTTTCAAGTATAACAAGTGTGATAGTGGCAATTTTCAAAAACTTTAATAGTTCAAGTACATAACAAAACATAAGTCCACTCTGTAAACAACGAGATGCGAGAAAGTTCAGTTTTGCTATATGTGATTGGTAATGCAGATGTATTCTTTTGTGGTGAGGATTTCAGCACTAAACTATGCAAATAATTTAAAAGTACTCAAGTCCAACTTGCAAACCCGTAGCAGTCCTATAGTGCAACATGCATCAAATTCACAAACAGTAAACCTGACTTGAAGCAAATTCGCATCTGGTTATTTATTTTGTAGCTCATCGTTTCTAACATAAGCCCAAGCTTCTATTATAATCTAGTTGTTTATTTTGCAGCTCACGTTTTCTATTATAATCTAGTTGTTTATTTTGTAGCTCACGTTTTCTAATATAATGTTAAAAATTCGCTGTGTTAGCTAGATCAGTATGAGTGCTCATTAGCAAGACAAAAGTACCAAGATCGATCATTACGACATACACAAATACTAGTATCTTGATCAAGATTATATAGAGCCAAGCTTCACTATGGATATTACTGACCATAGGAAATTATTAGAATAATTTAATGTTTTTGTAGCTCGCCTCTAATTTGTTTCTCTCTACTGCTCTTTTCTCTCACTATTTTGTTTCTCTCTGTACTGCAGCACAAGAGAGGTTTGGACGGACGCTGATAACTAGCCCACTAGGACGCCACCGATCACTAGCACGAAGGACACCAACAGGTTGAGGATGAAGTACATGACGCAGACAATGAGGACAACCGAAACATGGAATCCGTACACATAGCACCAACTGCAGATTCAAATTTTACATGCGATGATTTGTTTGCTACTTCTTAAAGAAAGTGTACATAACAGTTAGATGTTTCTGCAAGAAAGGAAAATTTGTTTGAATTAAAAATATTGATCGCTACGAATCAAAAACAATGATCAGTTCGATAGTGCTCTCTCCTGCCTATTTTGGTTGATGCCACGAATAGTGAAAAAATTGTATGGGAATGTTTAATTATTACTAGCATGTAAGTTCAAAAAATAAAACACAGTCAGTTTGTCTATGAAATTTGAGGAAGTCCGTCAATGGACCCGAGGAAATTATGCTTAAACAAAAAACACATCACATTTATTCGGGTAAAAAATTATTTTAGTTCTGCTACACAAACCATGCAGGTTCAATAATGATGATACCATAAGTTCGGACAAGGAATCAAATATGAATTTAAAACCAAAAACTTTCACTTCTATAAGTTCAAGTGCTCATCCATACACGGTAATTCAAGTTGGTAAAAGTTCAAGTCGCAAAACAAAAGAAGTCCAGAACATCATTGCAAGAAATGTGAGTTAAGAAAGAAACAAAACATTTTTCTTTTATAAAAAATTTCATTCAGTTCAACGATACAAACGATGCAAGTTCGGGGATGATGATATCGTAAACCGTTGAAAGGTCTGTCATGCTGCTGGCAGACGCCTTGGCTGAGTACCACTTCCCCTCCTACTTGCTCATGAGCGGCCACATTACACCCCAGGAGAGGACAACACCAAAGAGGAGAAAGAGTTGACGAGGTGCGAGCAAATCATCCCGGCGCCAACATACGTCAGGCTGAAGTCGAGGAAAAATCTGGGCACGGAATCATCAAGGATTTTAAACGGTGAACTCTCCCATGCATTTTCATTTTTCAACCACCGAAACTTAAAAATTGTTCAGCGAGAGAAAAAAATAAGAAGTCATATAGGCGTTGCGTTTACTTCCAGGCTTTTAGCCCGAAGGTGGGAAACTGGAGGAAGCCGCAGACATCGCCATTAGTGTAGAACCACTAGAAGAAGCTGATCCCAAAGTACTTGAGGAATCCCATAGACCTGCTGCCTTTTGCGGTAAAGGTTCAAAGAAATTCTGAATCAGTCCGGGCCATCCGTTTCTAGAGCATTTTTAAACAGTTAAAACACGATTTGATTCATCGTAGCTGGGAATAAGAAGATGTCCTTTTCACGCAAAGGAAAGGAAAAATAAAAAGGGTCGGACCTTGCATTCTTATCTCCTTGAGGTGTGTGGAACCTGTTTATGAGGACGGCTGTGGCAGTCCCACTTGGGTAAATTAGCTTGTAGTCGATCATCGATGCACGAAAGTGTTTAGTTTCACCACCAAATCATCCGTTAAATTGAAGACCGATTGCGACTACAAAATCAATTGTAAATATCTTTCTCATCAAGAACAAAAATAAAATGCAGACTAGCTAGGTTCAGTCAGTGACCGCAACCTTGGTGCTACGGTCTTCATGAGCAATGCCAAAGTTTCAGTTCTTCCGACGGTACAACAAATGACCAGGGAAAATCGGGAAGCGTGGCTCACCATGGACACGGAGAGATCGAGAGAAGGCGCTGGAGCATGGAAATGGAATTAAGCCCATAGTTTTAATATCTTTGTGTCCTTATAAATACAACAAATCAACAAATCATGGTGATACCTAATCAAATTCAACAAATGAACAAATCAATCAAGGGGCGGTTGACCATTGGCCATCTCTCCTTTTACAGCAAAAGCCTCAGCTTCTTGGTGGGGAGAGGGCTCTGCACCTCCTCCTCCTCGGCCCACCTCTTCACTCCTGCGTTCTCCAGCATCGGCAGCAGGTTCAGGTCGAAGTTCCTCAGCACAGCAGAGGACGCCGACATAGAGACGGACATGGACATGTACACAGAGGTGTCGTCCCAGTAGTGGCAGTGCTTGTGCCCTCCGAGCGCCTGCCGGGTCGTGAAGTCCCGCCTGCAGACGGTGCAATCGAGCCGCCGCTGCTCCCGCCCGAGGACGCCGCCGCGCTCGCCTCCGACCCAGCGCCCGCGGACGCCTGCGCGGCGATGCAGCGCTCTCCGGTGGGCGGTGGCTTGCGGTGGCTGGACTTGTGCCCGCCGAGCGCCTGGTACGACGCGAACGCCTTCCCGCAGACCGTGCAGCTGAACCCCAGCTCTGAGCGGCGCGGGGGCGGGTTCCGCAGCGTCGCTGCTGCTCCTTCTTGCCGGCGGCAGCGTGGCGGCGAGGCAGATGGCGAGGTAGTCGTCCTTGTTGAGCACCGGCGTGGCGGTGGGAACCAGGGAGAGGGAGAGGGAGATGTCAGTCTAGTCCGCCACCATGCCGCGGACCGTCACCTGCTCGCGCCACGGTGGCACGCGCTCTGCCGCTGGCGAGGCCGCCGCGCCGGACATGGAGTCGGCGCCCGTGAAGGCCCTTAGGGAGAGCAGCTAGAGCTCCTCGACGGCGGCTGTGGCGACTGCGCTACAGGGACGAAAACGCCATGAGTCCAGTAACACAGGTCCAAACAGAGCATCAGCCCATAAAGGATGATCAGTTCGACAAAAATGAGAGCATCAGTTCAACCCCTCGAATTCGTCAGTTCAAAAAGGGTAACAGAATAATATTCTGTTACGCGTAACAAAATAGCCCAGATGTATATATATATATATATATATATATATATATAACTTAGGCTTCAAGTGCGTACTTGTTAGTTAAAACTATTGTTAAAATGTGACACTAAATACGACTAGTAAGTAGTACAGTAGCAGTACTAGTATACGTCGGTCAAATTATTCATCATGTCCACACATTGAATTGACGTGACAACACGCTGCACGTGAGGTGTCACAAGAATCCCGGGGGCGTGTTCGGGTATTCTGGACTTCAGATTTGGAGTACCACTTATCTGTCGAAATCTTTCATCATTCACTTAATACAGTCGATTGATCCATAGAAGTCGAAGAAGGATTGGCCGGTGCTGCCGGCTGGCGTCAAGTTCGATCCCACGGATCAGGAGCTGATCGAGCACCTTGAGGCCAAAGTGAGTGCTGACAGCGCGAGATCTCACCCTCTCATCAATTTGTTCATACCAAACATCGACAGCGAGCATGACATATGCTACACCCATCCTGAGAAATTTCCAGGTAAGACACTGATCGGCCGTCTACTTGCACAAACTTATTCCTTTGTTTATAGCTCTATTTTTCTTTTTAGACACAGATGTAACGCCCCGGTAGTTAAGCTACAGTAACCACACACTAATGATGCCATGTCATCCCAATTAAATTTCTAAACCTCAATTTGATCCAAACCGAAATCAAATTCAAATTGAAAAGAAAGTCAAATTATTATTTCTGCAAACGGTAAAACAAAAATGTTTGCTGGGTTGCAATAATTCACTAACTAATTTTCATAAATAATACAATATTATCTGGAATGTTAAATCGTCCCTAGCTTAGTTAAAATAGTGCCCAAAACAGCCTTTTTAATCCATTTGTATTTAAGCAAAATTCAAATGAGTTTAGTTAAGCTCCAACCTTTTTGTGGCTTTCACAAATATTACGTAGTAATTGTATGGAAAATTTCATATATAACAAAAATCATTTGATGGCAGAACCTAATACAAAATAGGATCTGAAAATACAAAGAAAAGGGTAAAAGCGAAATGGACCTAAACTAAGGTGCCACTGGGCCATAAGTGGCCACACGGCCAAGCCCACCAAAACCTTCTCCTACCTCTCGCTAGAGGAACAGAGGGTGTGCGTGGCGCACATCCACGACGGCCATGGCCGTGGATGCCCTCCACGTCGCCTCCCTGGGCTTATAACTACGTCGCCCATGAACCATAGATCGAGCCCAACCCCCCCTCTGGACCTCACATCTCTCCTCCTCACCTCGCTCTGCTCCACTACAGTAGCCGCCCGAGACCCCCGTCGCCGCCGCGTCGTTGTTGCCGTTCTCCGAGGCTTACCTGAGCTGCTACAAGGTGGCTAGGAGCCTCCCCAACCTCGTCACCTTCACCTACGCGCCTCAAATCAAGCAGGAACGCCACTTAGGCTCGTCATCGCCACTTCCTCCACTACACGGCCGTCGCGGTCATCTCCGTCGATCTCCACCGTCGGCACCTCCCGGCCTCGCCGAGCTTGTCCACGGCCTCCCCGGGGTGAGCCTCCGCCCGTTCCCCCTTTTTGCCCCTGTCCCCGATGTTGTTTGTCGCTGCCCAACGCCGCCCCAGGCTCCGGCCGTTGGCCGCGATCACGCGGCGCCCTGCGGCGCCTACACCTCACACCACGGTCGCCCCATGTGCGCCCCATGCCGTCCCTTAGCGCGACATGACAAGGCCGTTGCCCTTCCGCCGCCACCATGCATGCACGCAGCGCCTGCCAGATCTGCTCCTCCTCCTAGCAAACTGCTGCTGCTCTACTTATTGCTGCTGCTCTGCTCCTGCTAAGCTGCTTGCGCTGCTTAGTTGCTGCTGTCGCTAGGTGCTGCTGCGCTTGCCTGCAAACCGCTACTGTTCGTCGATGTCGCCGCACGCTGCCGCCGCTGCTACGGCCGGCCATGGCCGAGCTGTGTGTGAGTGTGTGCAGCGTGTGTGCGTACTGCGTGTGTGTGTGCGTGAGTGTGTGAGCAGCAGTGTGTGTAGCTGGCTAGCTTAGGGATAATTAAGCCCATAATTAAGTGCTAGCTTAGTCTAATTAATAGTTAGGATAATAGCTACTACCTCTCTCTCAGTTTACAGGGCGTGCGCGTACCCCTAGGTCGTCAATTTGACCAACCTAATACAAGTTGTATATTACAAAAAATATACGAACATAAACTATGGAGTTTCTACTTGCAAAAGGTATAATTTTTGTGTTATATAGTTTATATCAGGGTGATAAAATTGGCAACCTAGGTATACGCGCAAGACTTGTAAACTGAAACGGAGGTAGTAGCATATGACATGTGGACCCGCTTTTAAACTAAAAACTAAGTTGAACAAAAGTATATCTAAGTCAATGGCAAGCGGGACCCACTGTAGTGTTCACTTTGACCAGTCAAACTGACTTGGTCAATTCGGTTTAATTAAAAATAATAATAATATTGGAAATCAATTAAAACTTTGAAATTTAATGTAAAATAAACAGTAGCTCGGATGAAAATACTTTGTACATGAAAGTTGCTCAGAGTGACGAGACGAATCCTGATATGCAACCCGTTCGTCCGCCACACATCCCTGGCATAGCAAACACGCAAATTTCCCCCTCCAATTCATCTGTCCGCAAACACGAAACACCGGGGATACTTTCCTGGATGTTTCCCCCCTTCGTCGGTATCACCTCCTATCGCGTTAGGGCACACCTAGCACCGTGTATTGCCATGTTACTCTTTGTGATGCTTTAATTGCTTTGTTATTTATTGTGTTCCTCCTCCGTTATTTCTTTCCGTAGACCCCAAGACCGCCGGTGACCCCCAGTTCGACTACGGTGTTGACGACCCCTCCTTGCCAGAGCTTCAGGGCAAGCCCCCTCCTTGATCACCAGATATCGCCTATTCTTCTCTATACTGCTTGCATTAGAGTAGTGTAGCATGTTAATGCTTTCCGTTAATACTATTCTGATGCATAGCCTATCATTGTTGTTACACTTGTTACCCTTACCTGCAATCCTAAATGCTTAGTATAGGATGCTAGTATTCCATCAGTGGCCCTACACTCTTGTCCGTCTGCCATGCTATACTACTGGGCCGTGATCACTTCGGGAGGTGATCACGGGCATATTCTATATACTTTATACTGTTACATTACTTATGATACTGTTCAAAGATGGGGGCTGAAGGGGCAGGTGGCTCCATCCCGGTAGAGGTGGGCCTGGGTTCCCGAAGGCCCCCGACTGTTACTTTGTTGTGGAGCAACAGGGCAGGTTGAGACCACCTAGGAGAGAGGTGGGCCTGGCCCTGGTCGGCATTCACGGATACTTCACACGCTTAACGAGATCTTAGTATTTGATCTGAGTCTGGCCACTGGCCTATACGCACTAACAAACTACACGGGAACAGTTATGGGCACTCGATGTCGTGGTATCAGTCGAAGCCTTCGTGACGTCAGCGACTGAGCGGCGCGCGCCGCATTGGATCGTAAGCCTGCACTTGTATTAAGGGGGCTAGGTCTGGTTCCGGCCGCGTACACAACGTGCAGGTGTGCAATGGGCGATGGGCCCAGACCCCTGCGTGCATAGGATTTAAACCGGCCTGCTGACCTCTCTGTTGAGCCTAGGTGGGGCTGCGACGTGTTGATCTCCCGAGGCCGGACATGACCCAGGAAAGTGTGCCCGGCCAGAGGGATCGAGAGTGTCGGGTAATGTGGTGCACCCCTGCAGGGAAGTTGATCTATCCGAATAGCCGTGTCCACGGTAACAGGCGACCCAGAGTGGTACCTTGACCTTATGGCAACTAGAACCGGATACTTAATAAAACACACCCTTCCAAGTGCGAGATATAACCCGGTGATTGCTCTCACATAGGGCAACGAGGAGAGGATCGCCGGGTAGGATTATGCTATGCGATGATACTTGGTGAACTTACCATCTACTCTCTTCTACATGCTACAAGATGGAGGCTGCCAGAAACGTAGTCTTTGACAGGACTAGCTATCCCCCTCTTATTCTGGCATTCTGCAGTTCAGTCCACCGATATTGCCCCTTTACACAGATACCCATGCATATGTAGTGTAGAACCTTGCTTGCGAGTACTTTGGATGAGTGCTCACGGTTGCTTTTCTCCCTCTTTTCCCCTTTCCCTTCTACCTGGTTGTCGGAACCAGATGCTGGAGCTCAGGAGCCAGACGCCACCGCCGACGATGACTCCTACTACAGCGGAGGTGCCTACTACTACGTGCAGGCCACTAACGACGACCAGGAGTAGCTTAGGAGGATCCCAGGTAGGAGGCCTACATCTCTTTCGATCTATATTACAGTTTTTGCTAGCGATCTTATGTCACCTTGTTTAACTTATGTCTGTACTTAGATATTGTTGCTTCCGCTGACTCGTCTATGATGAAGCACTTGTATTTGAGCCCTCGAGGCCCCTGGCTTGTAATATGATGCTTATATGACTTATTTTCTTTTTAGAGTTGTGTTGTGATATCTTCCCGTTAGTCCCTGATCTTGATCGTACACGTTTGCGTGTACGATTAGTGTACGATCGAATCAGGGGCGTCACATGTTGGTATCAGAGACGACTTCCTGTAGGAATCCCCTTCAAAACTCCTTGGCCGAAGTCGAGTCTAGACTTTGCAAAACTTTTACTAACATGGCTGTGTGTCTTACGGGCCCACGTCGCCATTGGGTGGTATTAGGATCTTTTACTCCTCATCCATACTATGGGACTCTGATCTTTCTTCTATTCAGGTTAAATGATTTTACTAAATCTTACTCTAGGTTCTCATAACTACTTTCTCCCTGAGAGCCCCTTCAATCCAGATGATCGCCTGCTGGACCAGAAAATTTTGAAGATACTCTCTGATGTTTCCCCGAGACCCTTGTGCCCTTCGCCGTTGCGATTCCATTCCCCCGATACCTTCCTATGGATAGCTACTTCCACTTGCCGTCCATACCTTCATTCCCAATTACTCTTGTTAGTACAAGATACCCTGAACTACTTCCTGCTATGCTGAGGATCCTTTGTGCCTACTGCCTTGCAGTTCCTTGTCACTTGAATACACCTACAAATTAATCCTCACACATACCGAGGGTTTGTTTCTCCCCATTTGTTCATGTGTTTCACAAAATTCTACCAAATACTATTCGATCTTTCGAAAATCCTCAACAACCTTTTATTCTTGAAATCCTTGCTTGCTTGCGTTATGGTTAATCACATAAGTCTAGTAATCTTATTGGCACCCTTTGTCACTATTATTTTGAGTACATTAATGTTGGAAATATGACCTATAGGCAATAATAAATTAGTTATTATTATATTTCCTTGTTCATGATAATCGTTTATTATCCATGCAATAATTGTATTGATAGGAAACTCAGATACATGTGTGGGTACATAGACAACACCATGTCCCTATTAAGCCTCTAGTTGACTAGCTCGTTGATAATAGATGGTTACAGTTTCCAGACCATGGACATTGGATGTCGTTGATAACGGGATCACATCATTAGCAGAATGATGTGATGGACAAGACACAATCCTAAGCCTAGCACAAAGATCGGGTAGTTCGTATGCTAAAGCTTTTCTAATGTCAAGTATCTTTTCCTTAGACCATGAGATTGTGCAACTCCCGGATACCGTAGGAATGCTTTGGGTGTACCAAACGTCACAACGTAACTGGGTGGCTATAAAGGTGCACTACAGGTATCTTGAAACTGTGCATTGGTTTGGCACGAATCGAGACTGGGATTTGTCACTCCGTGTAAACGGAGAGGTATCTCTGGGCCCACTCGGTAGGACATCATCATAATGTGAACAATGTGACCAAGGGGTTGATCATGGGATGATGTGTTATGGAACGAGTAAAGAGACTTGCCGGTAACGAGATTGAACAAGGTATCGGTACCGACGATCGAATCTCGGGCAAGTACTATACCGGTAGACAAAGGGAATTGTATACTGGATCGATTGAGTCCTTGACATCGCGGTTCATCCGATGAGATCATCGTGGAACATGTGGGAGCCAACATGGGTATCCAGATCCGCTGTTGGTTATTGACCGGAGAACGTCTCGGTCATATGCGCAAGATGGTTCCCGAACCCGTAGGGTCTACACACTTAAGGTTCGATGACGCTAGGGTTATAAAGGAAGTTAGTATGTGGTTACTGAATGTTATTCGGAGTCCTGGATGAGATCCCGGACGTCACGAGGAGTTCCGGAATCGTCCGGAGGTAAAGATTTATATATGGGATGTCCTGTTTTGGTCAACGGAAAAGTTTTGGTTTTATCGGTAACGTACCGGGGCCACCGGGAGGGTCCCGGGGGTCCACCAAGTGGGGCCACCGGCCCCGGAGGGCTGCATGGGCCAAGTTTGGGGGGGGGGGGACCAGCCCCAGGTGGGCTGGTGTGCCCCCCACAAGGGCCCAAGACGCCTAGTGTTTGGGGAGGGGGCGCACCCACCTAACTTGGGGGGCAAGGTTCCCCTCTCCCCCCCTGGCCGCACCCTAGATGGGTTTTGGGCTGGCCGCCGCCCCTAGGGGTGGAACCCTAGGGGGGGTGCATCCCTCCCTCTCCCCCTATATATACTTGAGGAATTTGGGGCTGCCAATAGATGAGTTTCACCTCTCCCTGGCGCAGCCCTACCTCTCTCCCTCCTCCTCTCCCGCGGTGCTTGGCGAAGCCCTACAGGATTGCCACTCTCCTCCACCACGACCACCACGCCGTTGTGCTGCTGCTGGACGGAGTCTTCCTCAACCTCTCCCTCTCTCCTTGCTGGATCAAGGCATGGGAGATGTCACCGGGCTGCACGTGTGTTGAACGTGGAGGTGCCGTCCGTTCGGCACTAGGATCTCCGGTGATTTGGATCATGACGAGTACGACTCCTTCAACCCCGTTCTCTTGAACGCTTCCGCTTAGAGATCTACAAGGGTATGTAGATGCATTCTCCTTCCCCTCGTTGCTGGTTTCTCCTTAGATAGATCTTGGTGACATGTAAGAAAATTTTGAATTTCTGCTACGTTCCCCAACAATTAATTCGATATGTTTGCTAATGCTCGCAATCATCAAGAAATTTGAATTCCTCCCTTCAGCTCAGACATCACTCCGGACATGAGCTGGTTCTTGACCAATCAATTTGCTGTCGATTGTACGCCTCTATGTCTATTTGACTATTGTCAGGACCCCGATTCCAGATCACATCGACCTAGCCGGTAACACCTCATATCACTTTGCGGCCTCACGCACGGTATTCCCACGGGTGTCGCCTTACCATGGCCCGGACCGCTTATGCGTCTTTTGGCTCACGTATATGGCAGTGTCGCTAGCATCTACATGATAAAGAACCGGGCCGACATGGCTAGTCGTGAACCCAAAGCGGCGCTTAACCTATGGGGACAGGCATACATGAATCACATCGAACATGTCGGTCATCAACGTATAGATTCGGGTCAGTAGCACTGGGCTAACAGGACTCCGGTGAACCGGGCTGTAGCAGGCTAGGCAGGACTCCGAATAACACCGCGCGACATTTCCCCGAAGGGACAGACATAGGAACAATGTGAAACACATGCCGACCAGTCAAGTGTCCAAGAAGTAGTGCGGGCTAGCAGGACTCGGTGAACCGGGCAGTAGCAGACTACTATCGCTCGGAAGCACGAGACTACATTTCCCCATATGAGAGGCTGCCAAGGATAAACAACTAGTTTGTCGGATCCCACTCATACCAAGCATTTCAATCATACACATAATATGCCCGATATGAGTAAATACAACAAGGCATCACAACAAAACTCTACAACTCAAAGTACTTTATTTAGAAGGCCCGAGGAGCCATACATAACATATCCATACAGGTAGGGGTCACATGACCCAACACTCAAGTCATACAACATACAAGCACATGCGGAAGCAAACTAGTCTCGAGTCTGAGACTTTAAAAAGAAAGAAAGCTTGTTGAAGCCTTTCTATCTACAAAGGGCCCTTCACAAGCCTTGGATCACCACAGGGTGGCTAGTTCACTCGTCGATGTCAAGGTCTACATAGAACCCATCGGAAGGGGCAGTGTTGTCGTCTGAAAAACATTAATTAAGCAAACATGAGTACGGAGGTACTCAGCAAGTCTTACCACATAATCCTATCATACATGCACATTCTCAAGAAGGTGGTGGAGTTAAATGCAGCAAGCCAGCTTTGACTCTTGGCTAAGCTATCCTACGTGACACCACTTGAAAAGCATTTGTCGCTTTGCAGGTCCACTAATCACCATCACAATACTCCACCGTGGATCCTCTCTCGTCATCCCACGAGAGGGCCATCCATGATACTCACACTTATCTTGAGGCTTTTAATAGTATCCATTTACTTGTCTATGAACTGATATAGGTAACCAGAAGTCCTTCTCCGTGGACACGGCTATTGAATAGATCATATTAACCCTACAGGGGTGTACTTCTTCACACACGCTCTCACCACTTACCGCCATTTACACGACATGTACTCGGCAACCTTCAAGCGGAAGCCCAACGTGGGTGTCGGCCACAACCTACCTAAACACACAAGTCCCAAGTCCAGGTTTATCGCCTATTCGGGTTCCATCCACAGGAGTCCGGCCGAGGTTTCCCATACAGCCCGAACGATGTGTACAGGGTTCCCGAGACACCAAGCAGGCGAATCGGTACATCAGACCCGCGGTGCCTACCGCAACACAACCCACCCCTACGGTCAGCGTTAAATGCGGCCCCAAGCATGGTACAAACACGAAACTACTTGCAACTCGGACCGAGGACAAGAGTGGTTAAGAAGCCGAGAGGGTCCATTGGTTTCGGGCCCAATGCGTGGTAGTAACTGTTTCATGGATCACAAACACAGATCTCAGTTCTTAGGGACGGCTTCAATGAAACAACCCACCATGTACTCCTACATGGCCTCTCATCGATACCTTTACCAAAACGTTTTCAACACTTTCACTCTCGAACCCGACACAACCTTTCACTCCAGTTCATCATCCCGATGAGCGGACTGACACAACTCTAAGCATAGCAAGCATAGCATGGTAGGAATCACAAACATGGCTCAATCAACTCCTACACATACTAGTGGGTTTCATCTAGTTCTTGTGGCAATGACAGGTCATGCAAAGGAAGTGGGTTCAACTACATGACACACAACCTGTTTGAATCGCGTTGTCTTAATGCGATAAAACAAGAGCGAAGCGAGAACATGGGTTTGTATCGGAATGATCAATGGGTTGCTTGCACGATGGAGTGGTGGTAGGATACTGCCCTTCAAGCGGATAGTCGGGATTATCCTCGAGGCGAGAACCTATCACGAAAGACATACCGAAAATAAACACACATGGCAATATGCAACAATATGATGCATGCTATGACATGGCAATATGGATGTGTATTGGCCTAATGCAACCTGAAACAAAAAGGGATGAACTCATTTGAATCAAAGATTCAAATGCTAGCTCATTTAAAATAGTCCTAAAGGTGTAATATCTTATTCTACTTAAACAGCAAGGTTAACTTGTTTTATCATGCATGAAACCTGTACCAATGGATAGAATGGATTTTTCTGATCATTTTCATATATAGATCTTTGCATTTGGAGTTACTGATTAAAAGTTATGAATATTTGAAGTTTGAACTATATTACGGAATTTCCTATATTAGAATAAATCCAAGAATTGATTTATTATCACCATGCGTCAAGATGACGTCGTGGTCAACGGAGACGTCCAGGTCAAACCTGTTGTGGGTCCAGGGTGTCGAGGTAATTAGTTTAGTTAAAGTTTAATTAAAACTAAACCTATTTAGTTAGCGTGGCTGGGCCCCACATCATTGACTCATCGAGTCAACCAGGCCCACCGTGGTCAAAGTCCACGTCGGCTGCACGGCGCCTTGCTGGCGAGCGACGCTGGCGGCGGAAGTGAGTTTGGCCATTCCGGCGACCAAACGAGCAGCGGAGGGTGGCTATGGGTAGGTGGGGTTGAGCCGCAGCTCTTGGTGGAGTGGGTTGGGGTCGGGGCGGCGGAATCGGCGCCGGCGACGACCTAGGCGGCCGCCGGAGTTCGGCCGAAGGCGAACTCGAGGCTAGAGGGGTCGGTGAGGTGAGGAGAGTGCATAGTTAGACCCAATGCGACGTGGTGAGTGTGATGGACACCAAGAGGTGGCGAGAGGAGGGTGACCGGGAGCGCGTTGGCGGCGAGCTCAAGGGCGGCGTGGTATGGTTGATCTCCGCTCGGTCGCTACACGGCTCGAGAGCGAGAGAGAAAGGGAGGGGAAGGTAGCTAGGCTCACAGGCAACTCGGAGGAGCACTCGGTGCGGTCGGGGACGGGCCGGAGCGGCGACGGCGTTGAAGGGGATCTCCGGCGACGGTGGACTCGGGCGAAGTCGGTGCGGTCGACTCGGGCTACTCGAGCACGCGGGGCTCAGCTAGCTCGACGAAGACGAGGGCGGCGGAGCTCCTGGACACGGTGAGGAGGAGCACGGACGGCGGGGAGCGCGTCTACGGCGACGGCGTGGCTGCGGTGGCGTCGGCCATGGCGGGGGAGCGCGAGAGAGAGAAGCCGGGGAGGAGCGGAGGTGTCCGGGGGGTTCGGGGGAGAGAGGGGGAGCGATCCGCGTCGACAGCTGGAGGAGGGGAGCGGCGAGGCGGCGACCAGGTGCATGGCACCCATGCGGTGCTCGCCGCCGAGCACCTGGCTGCCTGCCTGGCCGAGCCAAGCAGTTGGCTGGCCTTGCTTTGGGCTGGGCAGCAGGTGGGCCGGTTAGTAGGCGCCAGGTAAGGTTTTCTTCCTGTTTTTCTTTTTCTAATTTTCTGTAACTTTGTGGAGTTTTAAAAATACCAAAACAGTTTAAAAAATCACCAAAATGCTACTGGTCCATTGTTGGAATATTTCCAACATGAAACATTTTAGTTTGGCAATATTTGGGCATTTGAAATATTTTATATAATTTGAAATGCTCAAACTCAAATACTTATGATTTAATTCAAAGACCTTTGGATGACCTAGAAAATGGTGCACCACTTTTGGCAGAGGCTCTGAACCAAAACAAAGATGATGAACATTTTGAAGGGCATCTCAGGTTCATTGAAATAATTTTTAGTAAACCCTAGTTGAATTAAGAGGGGTTCCGAGGGTTTCCTGTCTCCCCCATTTCAAATTCAAATGAAATTTAAACATGATGCACACACTAATGCATGGTCTAACTGGGATGTGACAACTCACCCCCACTCAAAAGAATCTCGTCCCGAGATTTAGGATCTGTTAATGAAAAAGGTGGGATACTCAAGTCGAAGACGATCCTCCCTTTCCCAAGTTGCTTCTTGCTCGGAATGGTTTGACCATTGAACCTTTAGAAACTTGATATTCGACGCCGAGTGAATGCGCTCGGCTTGATCAAGGATCTGAACGGGATATTCTCGATAGGTGAGGTTATCTTGGAGATCAAGCGTTGGTGGTCCACTCCACGGATAGGATCCGAGAAGCAACGCTTTGAGTTGGGAAACGTGGAAGACATCATGGACTCTGGAAAGATGCGGAGGTAGTTCCAATTGGTAGGCAACTTCTCCTCGTTTGGCAAGAATGCGAAAGGGTCCAATGTAACGAGGAGCCAACTTGCCTTTGATACCGAATCGATGGGTTCCCTTCAAAGGAGTAATCCGAAGGTAAGCCTTCTCGCCAATTTCATAAGCCATAGGCTTATGCTTGCGGTCATATTGGCTCTTTTGACGAGATTGGGCTGTTTTCAATTTCTCACGAATAATGCGAACTCGCTCTTACGCTTCGAATCATATCCGGGCCAAAGAGTTGTCTCTCCCGGTTTACGACCGATTAAGAGGCGCTCGACATTTCCGTCCATAAAGAACTTCGAAAGGAGCTTTGCCTAAGCTAGATTGATAGCTATTGTTATAAGCGAACTTCGGCGAATGGAAGGCATTTCTCCCAATTCATGCCGAAAGAGATGATGTAAGCTCGAAGCATATCCTCTAGGATTTGATTGACTCGTTCTACTTGACCACTTGATTGAGGATGGAATGCGGTGCTAAAAGAGAGACGAGTTCCCATAGCATTTTGGAAACTTTCCCAAAATCGAGAGGTGAAGAGACTTCCACGGTCTGAGTTAATCTCCAATGGAACACCATGAAGAGACACTATTCGAGAGATGTACAAATCAGCTAGCTGGCTAGCGGTTATACTCTCACGAACGGGTAGGAAGTGGGCTAATTTGGAAAGACGATCGACGATAACGAAGATAGCATTATTCCCTCTCTTGGTCCTGGGAAATCCGGTAATGAAATCCATACCGATTTTATCCCTTTCCATTCAGGAATTTCCAAAGGTTGAAGGGTACCAGCAGGCCGTTGATGCTCTGCTTTAACTCGACGCAGGCGTCGCAATTAGCAATGTATTGAGCGATTTCTCTCTTCATCCTAGTCCACCAAAACCTCCGGCGTAGGTCTTGATACATTTTAGTACTACGGGATGAATGGTGAGAGGGAGTCATGAGCTTCCTTAAGGATCAATCGCCTCGTGTTACGCACCTTGGGAACCACTAGACGGTCTCCAAAGAACACGACACCTTGTTCATCAATGGAGAAACAATCCATGACTCCTTTCTTGATGTTTCTCTTGATACGGGAAATTCCGGATCTACCTTACGTGCCTTGATGATCTGATCCGTAAGGGTAGGTTTCGCCATCGAGGGTGGAAAGGAATCCTCGAGGAACAATGTGAAGATTAAGCTACGAAATTCCTCGTGGAGAAATGGTTGACTTTGTTGTAACATCAGATTGTTACAATAAGATTTGCGACTTAGTGCATCAGCCATGACATTGGCTTTCCCTGGGGTGTAAGATATTCCTAAGTCGTAATCTGTAATCAACTTGACCCAACGTCTTTGCCTGAGATTAAAATCCGGTTGGGTGAAGATATATTTCAGACTTTGGTGATCAGTGTAGATTTCGCAACGATTACCAAGAAGGTAATGTCGCCAGGTTTTGAGTGCATGAACCACTGCTGCAAGCTCTAGATCGTGTGTGGGATAATTATCCTCATGTGGACGAATCGCCGAGAAGCGAGGGCAATCACATGACGATCTTGCATGAGTATGCAACCTAGTCCTTGTCGCGAGGCGTCGCAATAGATAATAAAGTCCTTAGAAAATCTGGTGGAACAAGTACGGAGCAGATGTCGAGCGTCTTTTCAGTTCTGAAAGCTGAACTTCGCCTTTATGGCGTCCATTCGAACTTCTTATCTTTCTTGAGGAGATCGGTTAGAGGTTTAGCAACTTTAGAGAAGTTCTCGTAAGCGGCGGGAATAGCTCGCTAAACCGAGGAAACTCCGAACTTGCTTGACCGATTCAGGTGGAGTCGATCAAGGGCGGCTTGAACTCGCTCGGGATTGACAGCAATGCCCTTGCCAGAGATTACATGGCCTAGGTAGGTCACTTCTGGTAACCAGAATTCACACTTAGAGAATTTGGCATAAAGACGGTGCTCTCGAAGTTTCATCAATACTAGCCTTAGATGTTCGGCATGTTCTTCCTCATTCTTGGAGTAGATGAGTATATCATCGAGGTATACCACGGCAATTTATCCAAATACTCCATGAAGATTGAGTTCATTAACCGAGAGAAGGTGGCTGGAGCATTGGTTAATCCGAAGGACATGACGGTGTACTCGTATTGGCCATAACGAGTAACAAAGGCCGTTTTAGGAATGTCCCCGTTCTTGATTTTGATTTGACGGTAGCCCAACCTTAAATCCATCTTGAAAAAGACTGAGGATCCAGCGAGCTGATCATACAGGTCGTTGATCCTGGGGAGCGGATACTTGTTCTTGATAGTGACCAAATTGACAGGTCGGTAATCCACAACCATCCGATCCGTACCATCCTTCTTCTTGACGAAGAGGACGGGCAAGCCCATGGAGATGAACTAGGACGGATGAAACCCTTTTGCAAGGACTCATCGAGTTGCTTCTTAAGTTCGGCTAGTTCTAGGGGTGCCATCTTATAAGGTCTTCTAGAAATTGGGACGGTTCCGGGAACAAGATCTATCACGAACTCGACATCCTTGTCAGGTGGAACACCTGGCAGTTCTTCTGGAAAGACATCCGGAAAATCACGGACTACCGGAATATCTTCGAGGTCTGGAAGGGGATTGGCATTTAAGGAGTAAAGCTGGCGCTTGGACACTCGGGTTAAAACATTAACTGTCTTGCCCGAAGGATGGGTGAGTTGAACAGTTCTAGTAGAGCAATCAATCTTAGCATAATGGGCTGACATCCAGTCCATACCCAAGATGATGTTTATGTCCGAGGACTTGAGAGCTATTAGAGAAGCAAGAAAGACTAACTTTGTCGACAAGAATTTCATTCCCATGACTTATTCTAGAGGTTTGCCATCTAGAACCGTGGGTCTGAATTTCCATGGAGGTGTGCATGTCACGAGAATGTGGTGTTGTGTGTCGAGCATAGCTCGAGAAATAAATGAATGAGATGCTCCAAAGTATCAAAAAAGAATAGTTGCGGATGATAATTAACAAGGAGCGCGTCGAGAACGACGTTGGGATCCTCATAGGTTTCCTCGGCTGAAACATAGTTGACGTGGCCACGGCGGTGGCGGTTGGTTTAGCATGGAGCACCTTTCCTGCCGGGCTTACCACGGCCAACAGACTTTCCGATCTGGCGGGGTTGTTACGGGGACACTCACGGATGTAGTGGCCCGTCTCTCCACTTGAAGCAAGTTATCATATTGGGGCGTGGAGCAGCATTAGCAGCGGGGCCTCCATAAGTCTTGGGCGGTACATACTGCTGGTTGGGGCGAGGCGCCTCAAAGGATGGCCTCGGGGTGAACCTGGGTGGCAGAGCGGTATGTGGAATCCAAACCCGGCGCTTCTGGGATCCAGAGCCGGATGAAGATCCAGAGTCACGGATGTGCTTGCGTGAAGCTTCAAAATCAGATCGCCTGGGCTTCGCAATCCGATAGCCTTATTGACTAACCCGGAAAGGACGAGCACTCATGCAGACGGAGATCACGACGAAGCTCGGGGCTAAGTCCCTTGCGGAACCTTGCCTGCTTCTTGGCATCGGTAGAAACTTCTTCGGGAGCATAACGTGCTAATTTCCCAAACTCACGGCTGTAAGCATCCACAGACAGCCTACCTTGGGTGAAATTGCAGAATTCCTCCCTTTTCCGATCCATGAGACCTTCTGGGATGTGATGCTCACGGAAAGCGGTACTAAATTCAGCCCAAGTAGTAATTTGTCCAACCGGATGCATAGACTCATAATTCTCCCACCAAAGGCTAGCAGGGCCTTCGAGGTGATAGGCAGCAAAAGTAACCTTATCAGCTTCAGCCACGTTAGCAGAACGCAGCTTGTGGTTGATCTTTGCGAAGCCAATCATCCGCGTCGAGAGGCTCAACGAAATATTTGAACTTCGGTGGATACAGCTTGACGAAGTCATTGAGTGACACCGAATCATTTCTTGGCTAGCGTGCTGTGTTTTGCTCAATCCGCTCAAGTAGGCGATTGGTCTCACGCTTATTGCGATTACGCTTCAAAGATAACCTCGGCCAAAGATGGCGGTTGAGGCAGATTTGCATTTCCAAGGCTGGCTTCTGGCTGCCCCGGAGCGGCAGGATTGTTGCGGGTGTTGACCATCCTAGGAACAAAACAATGGTTTAAACCAGGATGGCAGAATTTAGCAAGAAAGTGCGGAATGTAATGGATAACACGGAATGCAGAGATGTTCATCAGTATGACATGGTAATATAAAACTGCCATATATATACCAACGGTCATACACACCATTCATAGTCTAGTACAAGCCCAACGGAGTACAACTATCAGGAAAGGCGTTACATCTCGCCGGAAGCATTCCAACTCCTATACATTATTTTTCTACACTTCCGAATGATACACACTAAGTCATATTCCACAAGTCACGCAGACGGCGGAAATACAACTATTACAATACTAGGGATACTACTACTACTCGAGACAGCTCCGTAGTAGTCCTCATAGAAGTCACCACCCAAGCCTGGAAGTGGAACATGATCATCCGGAAACAGACGATCCTGTGGGGCTTGCGGACCAAAGGGGCTCGGATGTGGACGTGGTCCAACAAACGGCGGCAGACGAGGTCCACGAGGAGGAGTGATGCCTCCTACCTCACGCCACTCCATAAAGTCTGGCAGACCAGCCCGCACTGGTACAAGTCCCTCATGTCCATGTATCCGGCTTGCACAGCAGGTGCAAACCGAGTCAGAGTAGCCCAGTGATCAGAACGGGCATTAAAGAGCTCCATACGCAAGGCCCGGTTTTCACGGTCCTTGTCTTCCAGCATCTCCGTAGTGGTGCGAAGAAGTGAGTTCTCATGGGATGCATCGCTGTACATACCACGAAGGTAACCATGCGCCTGGGGAGGGATCTTTGGCATGTAGCGGAAATCGGTGTTGCACAGCAAGAAGGCAGTTCAGCTCGAATAATCGTCATCATGGAATAGGCTGCATCTTGCACGGACATCCCAATAGTGATCCCAAGTCCATAAGAACAGTGAAGCGGTTCAGTAGCTCCGGGATAAGATGGATAAATCCTGACCGCGTACGAGATATTGGCTTTGATTAAAATCCCTAAACTGCTCCTCGACGGTATATTCAGGATACCATCGGTAACCGGTCTCGACCATCACCCGAACCAACATTGCCGTGTGACCACACACATCAATGCAACGGGTCAGACGAACCACTTGGCGAAGCCCTGCAGGATTGCCACTCTCCTCCATCACCACCACACCGTTGTGCTGCTGCTGGACGGAGTCTTCCTCAACCTCTCCCTCTCTCCTTGCTGGATCAAGGCATGGGAGATGTCACCGGGCTGCACGTGTGTTGAACGCGGAGGTGCCGTCCGTTCGGCACTAGGATCTCCGGTGATTTGGATCACGACGAGTACGACTCCTTCAACCCCGTTCTCTTGAACGCTTCTGCTTAGAGATCTACAAGGGTATGTAGATGCACTCTCCTTCCCCTCGTTGCTGGTTTCTCCTTAGATAGATCTTGGTGACACGTAAGAAAATTTTGAATTTCTGCTACGTTCCCCAACAATTAATTAGATATGTTTGCTAATGCTCGCAATCATCAAGAAATTTGAATTCCTCCCTTCAAATTTCGAGACATCACTCCGGACATGAGCTGGTTCTTGACCAATCAATTTGCTTTGTCGATTATGCGCCTCTATGTCTATTCGACTATTGTCGGGACCCGATTCCAGATCACATCGACCTAGCGGTAACACCTCATATCACTTTGCGGCCTCACGCACGGTATTCTACGGGTGTCGCCTTACCATGGCCCGGGACCGTTTGCGTCTTTTGGCTCACGTATATGGCAGTGTCGCTAGCATCCACATGATAAAGAACCCGGGCCGACATGGCTAGTCGTGAACCCAAAGCGGCGCTAACCTATGGGGACAGGCATACATGAATCACATCGAACATGTCGGTCATCAACGTATAGATTCGGGCTGTAGCACTGGGCTAACAGGACTCCGGTGAACCGGGCTGTAGCAGGCTAGGCAGGACTCCGAATAACACCGCGCGACATTTCCCCGAAGGGACAGACATAGGAACGAAGTGAAACACATGCCGACCAGTCAAGTGTCCAAGCAGTAGTGCTGGGCTAGCAGGACTCCGGTGAACCGGGCTGTAGCGGACTACTATCGCTCAGAAGCACGAGACTACATTTCCCCATATGAGAGGCTGCCAAGGATAAACAACTAGTTTGTCGGATCCCACTCATACCAAGCATTTCAATCATACATAATATGCCCGATATGAGTAAATACAACAAGGCATCACAACAAAACTCTACAACTCAAAGTACTTTATTTAGAAGGCTCAGGAGCCATACATAACATATCCATACAGGTAGGGGTCACATGACCCAACACTCAAGTCATACAACATACAAGCACATGCGGAAGCAAACTAGTCTCGAGTACAGACTTTAAAAAGAAAGAAAGCTTGTTGAAGCCTTTCTATCTACAAAGTGGCCCTTCACAAGCCTTGGATCACCACACGGGTGGCTAGTTCACTCGTCGATGTCAAGGTCTACATAGAACCCATCGGAAGGGCGGTGTTGTCGTCTGAAAAACATTAATTAAGCAAACATGAGTACGGAGGTACTCAAAGAAGTCTTACCACGTAATCCTATCATACATGCACATTCTCAAGAAGGTGGTGGAGTTAAATGCACCAAGCCAGCTTTCACTCTTGGCTAAGCTATCCCACGTGACACCACTTGAAAAGCATTTGTCGCATTGCAGGTCCACTAATCACCATCACAATACTCCACCGTGGATCCTCTCTCGTCATCCCACGAGAGGGCCATCCATGATACTCACACTTATCTTGAGGCTTTTAATAGTATCCATTTACTTGTCTATGAACTGATATAGGTAACCCGAAGTCCTTCTCCGTGGACACGGCTATTCGAATAGATCATATTAACCTGCAGGGTGTACTTCTTCACACACGCTCTCACCACTTACCGCCGTTTACACGACATGTACTCGGCAACCTTCAGCGGAAGCCCAACGTGGGTGTCGGCCACAGCCTACCTAAACACACAAGTCCCAAGTCCAGGTTTATCGCCTATTCGGGTTCCATCCGCAGGAGTCCGCCGAGGTTTCCCATACAGCCCGAACGATGTGTACAGGGTTCCCGAGACACCAAGCAGGCGAATCGGTACACCGGGCCCACGGTGCCTACCGCAACACAACCCACCCCTACGGTCAGCGTTGCGTGCGGCCCCAAGATGCTACAAACACGAAACTACTTGCAACTCCCGGATGAGGACAAGAGTGGTTAAGAAGCGAGAGGGTCCATTGGTTTCGGGCCCAATGCGTGGTAGTAACTGTTTCATGGATCACAAACACAGATCTCAGTTCTTAGGGACGGCTTCAATGAAACAACCCACCATGTACTCCTACATGGCCTCTCATCGATACCTTTACCAAAACGTGTTCAACACTTTCACTCTCGAACCCGACACAACCTTTCACTCTAGTTCATCATCCCGATGAGCCAGACCTGACACAACTCTAAGCATAGCAAGCATAGCATGGTAGGAATCACAAACATGGCTCAGTCAACTCCTACACATACTAGTGGGTTTCATCTAGTTCTTGTGGCAATGACAGGTCATGCAAAGGAAGTGGGTTCAACTACCATGACACACAAGCTGTTGGGGAACGTGGCGAAATTCAAAATTTTCCTACGTGTCACCAAGATCTATCTATGGAGAAACCAGCAACGAGGGAAGGAGAGTGCATCTACATACCCTTGTAGATCGCTAACCGGAAGCGTTCATGAGAACGGGGTTGAAGGAGTCGTACTCGTCGTGATCCAAATCACCGGAGATCCTAGTGCCGAGCAGACGGCACCTCCGCGTTCAACACACGTACATCCGGTGGCGTCTCCCACGCCTTGATCCAGCAAGGAGAGAGGAGAGGTTGAGGAAGACTCCATCCAGCAGCAAAGCACAACGGCGTGGTGGTGGTGGAGGCGTGGCAATCTGCAGGCTTCGCCAAGCACCGGGGGAGAGGAGAAGGGACTTGGGAGAGGGGGAGGGCTGCGCCAGAACATGTGGTGCGGCTGCCCTCCCACCCCCCACATATATATAGGGGCAAGGGAGAAGGGGGCCGGCCCCCTCAGATCCAATCTGAGGGGGCGGCGGCCAGGGGAGTTGCCTTGCCCCCCCAGGCAAGGGATCGCCCCTTTAGGGTTTCCCAAGCCCTAGGCGCCTTGGGCCTTGGTGGGCGCACCAGCCCACAGGGCTGGTCCCTCCCACACTTGGCCCATGCAGCCCTCTGGGGCCGGTGGCCCCACTTGGTGGACCCGGGACCCTCCGGTGGTCCCAGACATTACCGATAGCACCCGGAACTTTTCCGGTGACCAAAACAGGACTTCCCATATATAAATCTTTACCTCCGGACCATTCCGGAACTCCTCGTGACGTCCGGGATCTCATCCGGGCCTCCGAACAACATTCGTAAACCACATACAAACTTCCTTTATAACCCTAGCGTCATCGAACCTTAAGTGTGTAGACCCTACGGGTTCGGGAGACATGTAGACATGACCGAGACGTTCTCCGGTCAATAACCAACAGCGGGATCTGGATACCCATGTTGGCTCCCACATGTTCCACGATGATCTCATCGGATGAACCACGATGTCGAGGATTCAATCAATCCCGTATTCAATTCCCTTTGTCTAGCGGTATTGTACTTGCCCGAGATTCGATCGTCGGTATCCCGATACCTTGTTCAATCTCGTTACCGCAAGTATCTTTACTCGTTCCGTAACACATCATCCCGTGATCAACCCCTTGGTCACATTGTGCACATTATGATGATGTCCTACCGAGTGGGCCCAGAGATACCTCTCCATTTACACGGAGTGACAAATCCCAACCTCGATTCGTGCCAACCCAATGACACTTTCAGAGATACCGTAGTGCACCTTTATAGTCACCCGATTACGTTGTGACGTTTGGTACACCCAAAGCATTCCTATGGTATCCGGAGTTGCACAATCTCATGGTCTAAGGAAATGATACTTGACATTAGAAAAGCTTTAGCATACGAACTACGATCTTTGTGCTAGGCTTAGGATTGGGTCTTGTCCATCACATCATTCTCCTAATGATGTGATCCCGTTATCAATGACATACAGTGTCCATGGTCGTGAAACCGTAACCATCTATTGATCAACGAGCTAGTCAACTAGAGGCTTACTAGGGACATGGTGTTGTCTATGTACCCACACATGTATCCGAGTTTCCTATCAATACAATTATAGCATGGATAATAAACGATTATCATGAACAGGGAAATATAATAATAACTAATTTATTATTGCCTCTAGGGCATATTTCCAACAGTCTCCCACTTGCACTAGAGTCAATAATCTAGTTCACATCGTCATGTGATTAATCGGCGATAGGTCACATCGCCATGTGACCAACATCCAAAGAGTTTACTAGTGTCGTAGAACTAGTTCACATCATCATGTGATTAAGACTCAATGATTTCTCGAGGTTTGATCATGTTTTGCTTGTGAGAGAGGTTTTAGTCAACGGGTCTGAACCTTTCAGATCCGTGTGTACTTCGTAATTCTCTATGTCATATTGTAAATGCTGCTTCCACGCTCCACTTGAACCTTATTCCAAATGGTTGCTCCACTATACGTATCCGGTTTGCTACTCAGAGTCACTCGATAGGTGTTAAAGCTTGCATCGACGTAACCCTTTACGCCGAACTCTTTATCACCTCCATAATCGAGAAACATGTCCTTATTTACGCCAAGGATAATTTTGACTGCTGTCCAATGATCCATTCCTGGATCATTCTTATACCCCTTGACTGACTCATGGCAAGGCACACTTCCGGTGCGGTACACATCATAGCATACTATAGAGCCTACGTCTGAAGCATAGGGGACGACCTTCGTCCTTTCTCTCTTTTCTGCCGTGGTCGAGCTTTAAGTCTTAACTTCATACCTTACATCTCAGGCAAGAACTCCTTCTTTGGTCGATCCATCTTGAACACCTTCAAGATCATGTCAAGGTATATGCTCATTTGAAAGTACCATTAAGCGATTTTGATCTATCCCTATAGATCTTGATGCTCAATGTTCAAGTAGCTTAGTCCAGGTTTCTATTGAAAACATCTTTCAAATAACCCTATTTGCTTTCCGAAATTCTACATCATTTCGATCATCAATATGTCAACAACATATACTCATCGAAATTCTATAGTGCTCCCACTCACTTCTTTGGAAATACAAGTTTCTCATAAACTTTGTATAAACCCAAAATCTTTGATCATCCTATCAAAGTGCATATTCCAACTCCGAGATGCTTACTCCGGTCCTTAGAAGGATCGCTGGAGCTAGCATACCTTTTAGCATCCTTAGGATCGACAAAACTTTTACGATTGTATCACATACAACCTTTCCTTATGTAAACTGGTAAGGAAACTCGTCTTGACATCCATCTTCCAGATTTCATAAATGCAGCTAATGCTAACATGATTCCGACGGACTTAAGCATCGCTACGGATGAGAAAATCTCATCGTAGTCAACTCCTTGAACTTGTGAAAAACTCTTCGCCACAAGTCGAGCTTCATAGACAGTGACATTACCGTCCACGTCCGTCTTCTTCTTAAAGATCCATTTATTTCAATGGCTTGCCGATCATCGGGCAAGTCCACCAAAGTCCATGCTTTGTTATGGTACATGGATCCTATCTCGGATTTTATGGCTTCTAACCATTTGTTGGAATTTGGGCCCACCATCGCTTCTCCATAGCTCGTAGGTTCATTGTTGTCTAGCAACATGACCTTCAAGACAGGATCACCATACCACTCAAGCAAAGACGCATCCTTGTCACCCTACGAGGTACGGTAGTGACTTGATCCAAAACTTCATGATCACTATCATAAGCTTCGACTTCAATTGGTGTAGGTGCCACAGGAACAACTTCATGTGACCTGCTACACTCTTGTTGAAGTGACGGTTCAATAACCTCATCAAGTCTCCACCATCCTCCCACTCAACTTTCCGAGACAAACTTTTCCTCGAGAAAGAACCCGATTCAAGAAACAATCCCTATTGCTTTCGGATCTGAATTAGGAGGTATACCCAACTGTTTTGGGTGTCCTATGAAGATGCATTTTATCCGCTTTGGGTTCGAGCTTATCAACCTGAAACTTTTTCACATAAGCGTCGCGGCCCCAAACTTTCAAGAAACGACAACTTAGGTTTTTCCAAACGGTGTCGTCTCAACGGAATTACGTGGTGCCCCATTAAAGTGAGTGCGGTTGTCTCTAATGCCTAACCCATGAACGATAGTGGTAATTCTATAAGAGATATCATGGTACGCACCATATCCAATAGAGTGCAACTATGATGTTCGGACACACCATCACACTATGGTGTTCGAGCGGTATTAATTGTGAAACAATTTGCACAATGTCTTAATTGTGTGCCAAAACTCGTAACTCAGATATTCATCTCTATGATCATATCATAGACATTCTATCCTCTTGTCACGAAGATCTTAAACTTCACTCTGAAATTACTTGAACCATTCAATAATTCAGACTTGTGTTTCATCAAGTAAATATACTCAACATCTACTCGAATCATCTGTGAAGTAAGAACATAACGATATTCACTGCATGCCTCAACACTCATTGGACTGCACATATCAAAATGTGTTACTTCCAACAAGTTGCTATCTTGTTCCATTTCTTTGAAACCGAGGCTTTTCGGTCATCTTGCCCATGTAGTATGTTTTGCATATCTCAAGTGATTCAAAATCAAGTGAGTCCAAACGATCCATCTGCATGGAGTTTCTTCATGCGTATACACCAATAGACATGGTTCACATGTCTCAAACTTTTCAAAAACGAGTGAGTCCAAAGATCCATCAACATGGAGCTTCTTCATGCGTTTTATACCAATATGACTTACATGGCAGTGCCACAAGTAAGTGGTACTATCATTACTATCTTATATCTTTTGGCATGAAAATGTGTATCACTACGATCGAGATTCAATAAACCATTCCTTTAGGTGCAAGACCATTGAAGGTGTTATTCAAATAAATAGAGTAACCATTATTCTCCTTAAATGAATAACCGTATTGCGATAGACATAATCCAATCATGTCTATGCTCAACGCAAACACCAAATGACAATTATTCAGGTTTAATACTAATCTTGATGGTAAAGGGAGCGTGCGATGTTTGATCACATCAAACTTGGAAACACTTCCAACACATATCGTCAGCTCACCTTTAGCTAGTCTTCGTTTATTCCGTAGCTCTTTTATTTCGAGTTACTAACACTTAGCAACCGAACCGGTATCTTAATACCCTGGTGCTACTAGGAGTACTAGTAAAGTACACATTAACATAATGTATATCGGATACTTCTATCGACCTTGCCACCTTCTCATCTACCAAGTATCTAGGGTGGTTCCGCTTGATGTCCGTTCCTCTCATTACGAAGCACTTAGTCTCGGGTTTGTGTTAAAGCTTTGGTTTCTTCACTAGAGCATCAACTGTTTTGCCGTTTCATGAAGTATCCCTTGTTGCCCTTGCCCTTCTTGAAACTAGTGGTTTTACCAACCATCAACAATTGATGCTCCTTCTTGATTTCTACTTTCGCGGTGTCAAACATCACGAATACCTCAAGGATCATCACATCTATCCCTGATATGTTATAGTTCATCACGAGGCTCTAGCAGCTTGGTGGCAATGACTTTGGAGAAACATCACTATCTCATCTGGAAGATTAACTCCCACTCGATTCAAGTGATTGTTGCACTCGGACAATCTGAGCACAAGCTCAGCGATTGAGCTTTTCTCCACGAGTTTGCAGGCTAAGAAAATCGTCGGAGGTCTCATACCTCTTGACGTGGGCACGAGCCTGAAATCCTAATTTCAGCCCTCGAAACATCTCATATGTTCCGCGACATTTCGAAAACGTCTTCCGTGCCTCAACTCTAAACCGTTTAACTGAACTATCACGTAGTTATCAAAACGTGTATGTCCGATGTTCGCAACATCCACAAACAACGTTTGGGGTTCAACACGTGGCGGTGCATTAAGGACATAAGCTTTCATCGTCCGCATAATCGCTACTTTCAACTTCCAACTATATTTTCTCTAGGAACATATCTAAACAGTGGAACTAAAGCGCGAGCTTACGACATAATTTGCAAAAGGTCTTATGACTATGTTCAAGATAATTAAGTTCATCTTATGAACTCCCACTCAGATAGACATCCCTCTGGTCATCTAAGTGATTACATGATCCGAGTCAACTAGGCCGTGTCCGATCATCACGTGAGACGGACTAGTCATCATCGGTGAACATCTTCATGTTGATCGTATCTACTATACGACTCATGCTCGACCTTTCGGTCTCTCGTGTTCCGAGGCCATATGCATACATGCTAGGCTCGTCAAGTTAACCCTAAGTGTTTCGCGTGTGTAAATCTGTCTTACACCCGTTGTATGTGAACATAAGAATCCATCACACCCGATCATCACGTGGTGCTTAGAAGCGACGAACTTTAGCAACGGTGCACAGTTAGGGGAGAACACTTCTTGAAATTGTTGTAAGGGATCATCTTATTTACTACCGTCGTTCTATGTAAACAAGATGCATAAACATAATAAACATCACATGCAATTATATAGTAGTGACATGATATGGCCAATATCATATAGCTCCATTGATCTCCATCTTCGGGCTCCATGATCATCATCGTCACCGGCATGACACCATGATCTCCATCATCATGATCTCCATCATCGTGTCTTCATGAAGTTGTCTCGCCAACTATTACTTCTACTACTATGGCTACCGGTTAGCAATAAAGTAAAGTAATTACATGGCGTTGTTTAATGACACGCAGGTCATACAATAAATAAAGACAACACCTATGGCTCCTGCCGGTTGTCATACTCATCGACATGCAAGTCGTGAATCCTATTACAAGAACATGATCAATCTCATACATCACATATCATTCATCACATTCTTCTTGGCCATATCACATCACATAGCATACCCTGCAAAAACAAGTTAGACGTCCTCTAATTGTTGTTGCATGTTTCTGATGGCTGCTATGGGTTTCTAGCAAGAACGCTTTCTTACCTCATAAAACCACAACGTGATATGCCAATTGGTATTTACCCTTCATAAGGACCCTTTTCATCGAATCCGTTCCGACTAAAGTGGGAGATCGGCACCCGCTAGCCACCTTATGCACCAAGTGCATGTCAGTCGGTGGAACCTGTCTCACGTAAGTGTACGTGTAAGGTCGGTCCGGGCCGCTTCATCCCACAATACCGTCGAAACAAGATTGGACTAGTAACGGTAAGCATATTGAACATCATCAACGCCCACAACTACTTTGTGTTCTACTCGTGCAAAGAATCTACGCAATAGACCTAGCTCATGATGCCCTTTGTTGGGGAGCGTGGCAGAAATTCAAAATTTTCCTACGTGTCACCAAGATCTATCTATAGAGAAACTAGCAACGAGGGAAGGAGAGTGCATCTACATACCCTTGTAGATCGCTAAGCGGAAGCGTTCATGAGAACGGGGTTGAAGGAGTCGTACTCGTCGTGATCCAAATCACCGGAGATCCTAGTGCCGAACGGACGACACCTCCGCGTTCAACACACGTACAGCCCGGTGACGTCTCCCACGCCTTGATCCAACAAGGAGAGAGGGAGAGGTTGAGGAAGACTCCATCCAGCAGCACAACGGCGTGGTGGTGGTGGAGGAGCGTGGCAATCCTGCAGGGCTTCGCCAAGCACCGCGGGAGAGGAGAAGGGACTTGGGAGAGGGGGAGGGCTGCGCCAGAACATGTGGTGCGGCTGCCCTCCCACCCCCCACATATATATAGGGGCAAGGGAGAAGGGGGGCCGGCCCCCTCATATCCAATCTGAGGAGGGGCGGCGGCCAGGGGGGTTGCCTTGCCCCCCAAGGCAAGGGATGCGCCCCCCTTTAGGGTTTCCCCCAAGCCCTAGGCGCCTTGGGCCTTGGTGGGGGGCGCACCAGCCCACCTGGGGCTGGTCCCCTCCCACACTTGGCCCATGCAGCCCTCTGGGGCCGGTGGCCCCACTTGGTGGACCCAGGACCTCCCGGTGGTCCCATTACATTACCGATAGCACCGGAACTTTTCGGTGACCAAAACAGGACTTCCCATATATAAATCTTTACCTCCGGACCATTCCGGAACTCCTCGTGACGTCCGGGATCTCATCCGGCCTCCGAACAACATTCGTAAACCACATACAAACTTCCTTTATAACCCTAAGCGTCGCCATCGAACCTTAAGTGCCTACGGGTTCGGGAGACATGTAGACATGACCGAGACGTTCTCCGGTCAATAACCAACAGCGGGATCTGGATACCCATGTTGGCTCCCACATGTTCCACGATGATCTCATCGGATGAACCACGATGTCGTGGATTCAATCAATCCCGTATTCAATTCCCTTTGTCTAGCGGTATTGTACTTGCCCGAGATTCGATCGTCGGTATCCCGATACCTTGTTCAATCTCGTTACCGGCAAGTCTCTTTACTCGTTCCGTAACACATCATCCCGTGATCAACCCCTTGGTCACATTGTGCACATTATGATGATGTCCTACCGAGTGGGCCCAGAGATACCTCTCCATTTACACGGAGTGACAAATCCCGATCTCGATTCGTGCCAACCCAACAGACACTTTCGGAGATACCTGTAGTGCACCTTTATAGTCACCCGATTACGTTGTGACGTTTGGTACACCCAAAGCATTCCTACGGTATCCGGAGTTGCACAATCTCATGGTCTAAGGAAATGATACTTGACATTAGAAAAGCTTTAGCATACGAACTACAATCTTTGTGCTAGGCTTAGGATTGGGTCTTGTCCATCACATCATTCTCCTAATGATGTGATCCCGTTATCAATGACATACAATGTCCATGGTCAGGAAACCGTAACCATCTATTGATCAACGAGCTAGTCAACTAGAGGCTTACTAGGGACATGGTGTTGTCTATGTACCCACACATGTATCTGAGTTTCCTATCAATACAATTATAGCATGGATAATAAACGATTATCATGAACAGGGAAATATAATAATAACTAATTTATTATTGCCTCTAGGGCATATTTCCAACAACAACAGTTTGAATCGCATTGTCTTAATGCAGTAAAACAAGAGCAGAAGCGAGAACATGGGTTTGTATCAGAATGATCAATGGGATGCTTGCCTGATGGAGTGGTGGTAGGATACTGCCCTTCAGACGGATAATCGGGATTATCCTCGGAGGCAGAACCTATCACGAAAGACATACCGAAAATAAACACACATGGCAATATGCAACAATATGATGCATGCTATGACATGGCAATATGGATGTGTATTGGCCTAATGCAACCTGAAACAAAAAGGATGAACTCATTTGAATCAAAGATTCAAATGCTAGCTCATTAAAATAGTCCTAAAGGTGTAATATCTTATTCTTCTTAAACATCAAGGTTAACTTGTTTTATCATGCATGAAACCTGTACCAATGGATAGAATGGATTTTTCTGATCATTTTCATATATAGATCTTTGCATTTGGAGTTCTGATTAAAAGTTATGAATATTTGAAGTTTGAACTATATTACGGAATTTCCTATATTAGAATAAATCCAGTAATTGATTTATTAAATCGACCATGCGTCGACATGACGTCAGGTCAACGGAGACGTCCAGGTCAAACCTGAATGTGGGTCCAGGGTGTCAGGGTAATTAGTTTAGTTAAAGTTTAATTAAAACTAAACCTATTTAGTTAGCAGGGCTGGGCCCCACCTGTCATTGACTCATCAGAGTCAACCAGGGCCCACCGTGGTCAAAGTCCACGTCGGCTGCACCGGCGTCTAGCCGCCAGCGAGCCCGACGCGGCGGCAGAAGTGAGTTTGGCCATTCCGGCGACCAAACGAGCCGCGGAGGGTGGCTATGGGTAGCTGGGGTTGAGCCGCAGCTCTTGGTGGAGTGGGTTGGGGTCGGGGCGGCCGGAATCGGCGCCGGCGACGACCTAGGCGGCCGCCGGAGTTCGGCCGAAGGCGAACTCGAGGCTAGAGGGGTCGGTGAGGTGCGGGGAGTGCATAGTTAGACCCTATGCGACGTGGTGAGTGTGATGGACACCAAGAGGTGGCGGAGGGTGACCGGCCGGTCCGGCGACGAGCTCATGGCGGCGGGTACGGTTGATCTCCGTTCGGTCGCTACACGGCTCGAGAGCGAGAGAGAAAGGGAGGGGAAGGTAGCTAGGCTCACAGGCAACTCGGAGGAGCACTCAGTGCGGTCGGGGACGGGCCGGAGCGGCGACGGCGTTGAAGGGGATCTCCGGCAACGGTGGACTCGGGCGAAGTCGGTGCGGACGACTCGGGCTACTCGAGCACGCGAGGCTCGGCTAGCTCGACGAAGACGAGGGCGGCAGAGCTCCTGGACACAGTGAGGAGGAGCACGAACGGCGGGGAGCGCGTCTACGGCGACGGCGTGGCTGCGGTGGCGTCGGCCATGGCGGGGGAGCGCGAGAGAGAGAAGCCGGGGAGGAGCGGAGGTGTCCGAGGGGTTCGGGGGAGAGAGGGGAGCGATCCGCGTCGACACTGGAGGAGGAGCGAGGCGGCGACCAGGTGCGTGGCACCCATGCGGTGCTCGCCGCCGAGCACTGGCTGCTCGCTGGTGAGCCAAGCAGCTCATTGGCGTTCTTGGGCTGGGCCGGCAGTGGGCAGTTAGTAGGCGCCAGTAAGGTTTTCTTCCTGTTTTCTTTTTCTAATTTTCTGTTACTTTGTGGAGTTTTAAAAATACCAAAACAGTTTCAAAAATCACCAAACTGCTCTGGTCCATTGTTGGAATATTTCCAACATGAAACATTTTAGTTTGGCAATATTTGGGCATTTGAAATATTTTATATAATTTGAAATGCTCAAACTCAAATACTTATGATTTAATTCAAAGATCTTTGGATGACCTAGAAAATGGTGCACCACTTTTGGCAGAGGCTCTGAACCAAAGCAAAGATGATGAACATTTTGAAGGGCATTTCAGGTTCATTTGAAATAATTTTTAGTAAACCCTAGTTGAATTAAGAGGGGTTCTGAGGTTTTCCTGTCTTCCCCATTTCAAATTCAAATGAAATTTAAACATGATGCACACACTAATGCATGGTCTAACTAGGATGTGACAACTATCCATCTTTGATCAGAGCATTTGCTTCTGATCCTTCGTTTTGGAAATCATAATTCATTTGTTATCTAAGCATCAAATTATTCAGATGTTCTATAATCCATTGCAATTGCATTCTTTCCTCCTCTTATTGAGTACCGGTACTCACATCAACTCCATTGTGCACCGCCAGGCCCATTGCTGGGCTATTATCCGTTAGTATCCTTCACATTGAAAAATTCTTGTGAGTTATTCCCATGATACATAATGTCTTTGACGATTTGTATCTTCTGCTTTATCAATCATGCTCTACTTTCGAGTTGGAGTTATTTGCTCCTAAAGTTTGTGGTATATGTTCCTAAGATGCCCCTATGGGTTGAACCTATAACTTCCCTAACCGTATGCACCCGAGAGTTTTCACGAGTCATACTCTTCTGGTGTTTTGCCAGATAATATTTCAACACTACAACTTCATCGAAAATGAGAAGTGAATGAATGGTTATGCATTGGGGAAGTGGGAGTCGACCTTGAACTTTGTGTTCATGCCCATGGACACGATGTAAATCTTATCATGGAAGCTTCTTGTGATAATAATATTCCCCTTGTTATAAGTTCATCTTGTATCTATGTTTGGTCCTTTGCAGCCGTTGTTCTGACTGTGATTGATTCCCTTTGATTCTATTTCTCGGGGAGGTTAAAGTACTTGCCTTCTGCAGATCAATACACCTGCCCAACCTCTATTTTGATCTACCTTCGAGTATTACCCCCCTAGTATCTCGAGGATATCAACCGATTGCACTACATCTTATGCATTTCTGATGAAGTAGTACCTTTCCCCGTCATAGTCACTCCACGAGTTCTGGGTTGTCGTCAACCGAGAACACCGATTAGTGAACCAAATCACCCCTATGATTCAGTACTCCTAGTACTTTGTGGTTGAGAAGTTCAATACTCCATCACGTCATTCCTAGCCTAATCGGCTATACCATTTTGTGCGAAATTTTAACTGTGCTACCTAGTCCTTATTCCCGGAGCACAACTTTCGACGATGAGCTAAGCTTACGTCGATCTTCCTCATCATATCATTTCGCCTTGAATAGCGAGCTTAATTTCGAGTTTGTGTCGTACCCTTGGTTCCAATAACCTTTCGCTTAACCATTCCTTGAACTTGATGTCATTGCCGATCGATTACATCTTGATATCTCTCGACAAATGTGCCGTGATCATCATCAGCATTCGGAGCTCTTCCAGGATATCAATTGAATTCATGATGAGAAATACCATCCTTGCCCTCGATGATTTGTGTTGTCATCAACCACTTTATTGCCTTCCCTCCAACACAAACTTGTTCGTGTTTTGTGTTATACATTGAGATCCTTGCTATCCAGCAATTATTCTTCTTTACCTTGGAGTAGTACCACCTTTTATGCCAAGAATGCCGTGAGAAATTCACCATCCCTAAGAATTCTTGATACAAGTGATACTTATTACCATCACCATTCTTTTCTTGGTCCCCATGTTGTTTCTAACCGGAATACCAACAAATGGTCTGTGATATGTAAACTCTAAACTTCTAGCAACCCTATTGCTTTGAAGTTATTGGTCTATAGTCTCATTCTAAGTCTATTGTTTATTGAATCATCATTCGAACATTGATCGTGCTACCCAGTCCAGATTCCTGGGTGCACCTTTCTATCATTGTTCAATTCTGTATGTTTCCCTCGAGCCTACATCATTATATCATTTGATCTGATTAATGTTATCTCCTTGTTCACATAATTGTGGAGATCCATCTTTTGGAAATCTCGATGAATGGTCGCTGAGTTCATCAGCCACCTCCTCATCCTCTCCTTGGTTTAATGATGAACTCTTGTTTTAGAACTCGCTTCCATAGTTCATTTCCGAGAATCTTACAATGTCACCTCGTCAATTGTGTCGCACCTTTTTCTTCTCAGGCATCCCGAGTCTGAGGTACCTTGACACCAATCGGATCTGAATTTCGGTCAGGTATGATGGTTGGGACATATTTCCAAGAGTTATAACATTAGTTTTTAACCTGATAAGGTGATGTCATGCCTAGCACACCTGGCCGGAGGACCTATTGTTATAGTTTCCTTTTAGCAAGGCTAGCCATTCTTCCATGAGGAAATTGTAAGACTTATTCTATAAGTTGTTCCTGATGAATCCTTGAGTATCCAAAGTCGACCTTTGCTTGAAGACCATGTCAATGCTATCTCGAAGCATGTCTCTGGTACTCCGATTTTCAACAAGAACATTTGAAGCCCAATGCAAAATGTTTCTTGCTCTATTATCCAAACACCGTTGCATGGGTAATGTCATGAAATTTCTCTCCCCTTACCTAAAGAGTTTTCTACATTATGTCCTACCACGTATATCATGCTCTGCTTGTCCTTGGGAAGGATATACCCTTGAAATATGTGTTTAAACACATTTTCCTTTCCATTGTTCTGTTTAATATGATGATCACCTTTTCCTTTCCGTTGTTTTGTTTAACCTTTCTGGTGATCTATATGATCTAAGCAGTAATATTCTTCTGCTTATGAAAACACTTGGTGTACAACCGTGTCAGTATGACCCTATTGCTTTTGTTGATGGCATTCCGGTAACCATCGATAGACGAGAAATTTGCCTATAGGCCTGCCTCGTTTCAACGAGCAGGAAAATGGTTCTCTTCGTCCCTCGCCCTTGGTACCGAAGTTGTTGCCGACATATCTGACAGTCTCTTCTCTGACGTGCCTTGCTATCATGACCATGCAAGCTGTCAACGGCTTTCTACTTTTAACCCACATGGTGGGCCCATAACCCATAGTTCCATAGGATCGAAACCTGACTCCACTATAAACCCCCTGTTCCCAAGGTTGTTCCTCACGCGTGGCCTTGTAAGTAATTCATGAGCCACCTTCCTAGAGATCATCAATTCCGTTATCAGGCACAACACTTATTCCCATAGTTCTTAAGCACTCTCACATTCCGATTCAGGCAACGAATGATTGCCTATCAGCTTGGAACTTCTTATTACACCTTCTGACTCTACTCTTGATGACTTTCTTGAATGTCAACACGAGAGATGCCTCTATACCTCATTCACCGGGATATCCCCTAGGTACCTAACAAGTGTTGAACTCCGTCCTTCCCGAGTTTTTCCACTTAACTTTCCTAAGTACGACGGAGATCCTGAAGAAAGGGTGACGACTTCATCATGATTACATGAAGAAGAGAAATGAAGACATTAATGTAATAGATCAACCTCTTCGAGAAGAGCAACCAAGACCGAGAAGATCCGTTAGAATTTCACAACCACAAATTTCCCCCTTACACCACCTCTTAAATCTCGGGACGAGATTTCTTGTAGTGGAGGAGATTTGTAACGCCCCTGTAGTTAAGCTACAGTAACACACACTAATGGTGCCATGTCATCCCAGTTAAATTTCTAAACCTCACTTTGAACCAAATCGAATGCAAATTCAAATTGAAAAGAAAGTCAAATTATTATTTCTGCAAACGGTAAAACAAAAATGTTTGCTGGGTTGCAATAATTCACTAACTAATTTTCATAAATAATCCAATATTATCTGGAATATTAAATTGCCCCTAGCTTAGTTAAAATAGTGCCCAAAACAGCCTTTTTAATCCATTTGTATTTAAGCAAAATTCAAATGAGTTTAGTTAAGCTCCACACTTTTTGTGGCTTTCACAAATATTACGTAGTAATTGTATGTCAAATTTCATATATAACAATAATCATTTGATGGCACAACCTAATACAAAATAGGATCTGAAAATACAAAGAAAAGGGTAAAAGCAAAATGGACCTAAAATAAGGTGCCACTGGGCCATAAGTGGCCACACGGCCCAGCACACCAAAACCTTCCCCTACCTCCCGCTACAGGAACAGAGGGTGTGCGTGGCGCACATCCATGACGGACATGTACGTGGATGCCCTCCACGTCGCCTCCCAGGGCTTATAATTACGTCGCCCACGAACCGTAGATCAAGCCCAACCCCCCCTCTGGACCTCACATCTCTCCCCCTCACCTCGCTCTGCTCCACTATAGTAGCCGCCCGAGACCCCTGCCGCCGCCACGTCGTCGTTGCCGTTCTCCCAGGCTTCCCCGAGCTGCTACAAGGTGGCAAGGAGCCTCCCCAACCTCGTTACCTTCACCTACGCGCGTCAAATCGAGCAGGAACGCCACTTAGGCTCGTCATCACCACTTCCTCCACTACACGGCCGTCGCGGTCATCTCCATCGATCTCCATCGTCGGCGCCTCCCGGCCTCGCCGAGCTCGTCCACGGCCTCCCCGGGGTGATCCTCCGCCCGTTCCCCCTTTTTGCCCCCCACCCCGACGTTGTTTGTCGCTGCCCCACGCCGCCCCAGGTTCCGGCCTTTGGCCGCGGTCACGGAGCGCCCTGCGGCGCCTACACCTTGCACCATGGTCGCCTCATGTGCGCCCCGCGCCGCCCAGCGCGACCGGCGCGCTGTTGGCGTCCTCTCTCGCCCGCGCCTCGCAGCGTGCTGCAGCAACAGTATCTCCTGCTCCTCCTAGCAAACTGCTGCTGCTCTACTTATTGCTGCTGATCTGCTCCTACTAAGCTTGCTTGCTTGAATTCTTCTTTGTCGCTAGGTCTTCTTGTGCTTGCCTACAAACCGCTGCTGTTCATCGATGTCGCCGCACACTACCGCCGGCCATGGCCGAGCTGTGTGTGAGTGTGTGCAGCGTGTGTGCGTACTGCATGTGTGTGTGCATGAGTGTGTGAGCAGCAGTGTGTGTAGCTGGCTAGCTTAGGGATAATTAAGCCCATAATTAAGTGCTAGCTTAGTCTAATTAATAGTTAGGATAATAGCTAGCATATGACATGTGGACCCGCTGTTAAACTAAAAAATAAGTTGAACAAAAATATATCTAAGTCAATGGCAAGCGGGACCCACTGTACTGTTCACTTTGAACAGTCAAACTGACTTGGTCAATTCGGTTTAATTAAAAATAATAATAATATTGGAAAATTAATTCAAACTTTGAAATTTAATATAAAATAAACCGTAGCTCGGATGAAAATACTTTGTACATGAAAGTTGAAGAGCGACGAGACGAATCCAGATACGCAGCCCGTTCGTCCGCCACACATCCCTAGCATAGCAAACACGCAACTTTCCCCCTCCGATTCATCTGTCCGAAAACGCGAAACACCGGGGATACTTTCCCGGATGTTTCCCCCCTTCGTCGGTATCACCTCCTATCGCGTTAGGGCACACCTAGCACGGCGTATTGCCATGTTACGCTTTGTGATGCTTAGATTGCTTTGTTATTTATTGTGTTCCCCCTCCGTTACTTCTTTCCGTAGACCCCGAGACTGCTGGCGACCCCTAGTTCGACTACGGTGTTGACGACCCCTCCTTGCCCGAGCTTCCAGGCAAGCCCCCTCATTGATCACCATATATCGCCTATTCTTCTCTATACTACTTGCATTAGAGTAGTGTAGCATGTTACTGCTTTCCGTTAATCCTATTCTGATGCATAGCCTGTCATTGTTGCTACAGTTGTTACCCTTACCTGCAATCCTAAATGCTTAGTATAGGATGCTAGTATTCCATCAGTGGCCCTACACTCTTGTTCGTCTGCCATGCTATACTACTGGGCCGTGATCACTTTCGGAGGTGATCACGGGCATATGTTATACTCCCTCCATTCCTTGATATAGGGTGTATAGATTTTTGAGAAAAAACCCGAAATATAAGGTGTATTGCGTTGCACCACTCATTTGGATAATTTTTTTAGGGATTTGATTACATTTCCTTATATTAGGCAACCTCCTCTATTTTCTCATGCCAATTAGTCACGTGTAATCTCGCCCAAAACTTGTGAAATTTTTCCTCCATGTGCGTTATTTAATTTCCGTGCCAAAAACTATACACCCTATATATAGGAACGGAGGGAGTATATTTTATACTGTTACATTACTTATGATACTGTTCGAAGATGGGGGCTGAAGGGGCAGGTGGCTCCATCCCGGTAGAGGTGGGCTTGGGTTCCCGACGACCCCCGGCTATTACTTTATTGCGGAGCGACAGGGCAGGTTGAGACCACCTAGGAGAGAGGTGGGTCTGGCCCTAGTCGGCATTCACGGATACTTAACATGCTTAACGAGATCTTGGTATTTGATCTGAGTCTGGCCACTGGCCTATACGCACTAACCAACTACATGGGAATAGTTATGGGCACTCAACGTCGTGGTATCAGCCGAAGCCTTCGTGGCGTCAGCGACTGAGCGACGCGCGCCGCATTGGACCGTAAGCTCGCGCTTGTATTAAGGGGGCTAGGTCTGCTTCGGTCACAGCGTCGCAACATGCAGTGTGCAATGGGCGATGGGCCCAGACCCCTGCGCGCATAGGATTTAGACCGGCGTGCTGACCTCTCTGTTGAGCCTAGGTGGGGCTGCGACATGTTGAGCTCCCGAGGCCGGACATGACCTTGGAAAGTCTGCCCGGCTAGAGGGATCGAGCGTGTCGTGTAATGTGGTGCACCCCTGCAGTGAAGTTGATCTATTCGAATAGTCGTGTCTATAGTAACAGGCGACCAGGAGTTGTACCTTGACCTTATGACAACTAGAACCAGATACTTAATAAAACACACCCTTCCAAGTGCCAGATATAACCCGGTGATTGCTCTCACACAGGGCGACGAGGAGAGGATCGCCTGGTAGGATTATGCTATGCGATGATACTTGGTGAACTTACCATCTACTCTCTTCTACATGTTGCAAGATGGAGGCTACGAGCGTAGTCTTCGACGGACTAGCTATCCCCTCTTATTACGGCATTCTGCGATTCGATCCACCGATATTGCCCCTTTACGGATACCCATGCATATGTAGTGTAGATCCTTGCTTGCGAGTACTTTGGATGAGTACTCACGGTTGCTTTTCTCCCTCTTTTCCCCTTTCCCTTCTACCTGGTTGTCGCAACCAGATGCTGGAGCCCAGGAGCCAGACGCCACCGTCGACGATGACTCCTACTACACCGGAGGTGCCTACTACTACGTGCAGGCCGCTGACGACGACCATGAGTAGTTTAGGAGGTTCCCAGGCAGGAGGCCTGCGCCTCTTTCGATATGTATCCCGGTTTGTGCTAGCCATCTTATGGCACCTTGTTTAAGTTATGTCTGTACTCAGATATTGTTGCTTCCGCTGACTCGTCTATGATCGAGCATTTGTATTCGATCCCTCGAGGCCCCTGGCTTGTAATATGATGCTTGTATGACTTATTTTATTTTTAGAGTTGTGTTGTGATATCTTCCCGTGAGTCTCTGATCTTGATCGTACACGTTTGTGTGTATGATTAGTGTACGATTGAATCGGGGGCGTCACAGCAGACCTGGTGAAGCAATTACAATTTGACAGTTAATAAAAAGTGAAACAAGTGACTGCAACATGCCAAAGATGTTATGAAAATGCCAACTACGTACACTAAAACCTGTATTCGACAATATTGCAGGTATCACACCGAGTGGCCTAAGCAAGCATTTCTTCGGCCGCAATTCAGGCGTTCAAAAGGGGCATGTGGGCGTGTCGCAAGATACTGATCAGTGCGGCATGCACGCGATGTGGCACAACACCGGCAATACCTTGCGGTGATGGTCAACGGCGGCAGACGGCAGCAAAAGGTTACAGTGCTGCACACCAACAAGGACTTGAACAGCAGAGGACCAATCGGGTGATGCACCAGTACCACCTCGGGGACCTGGAGCAAGAGAAGGAGCAGGAGCTGGTCCTCTGCAAGATTTTCTACCAGACGAACACTAGGGCTAGGAGTAAAAAGATTATAAGTTAGTTTGGTATTGGTACTTGTACTACCATGTCGTCCGCAAGTTGATATTGTTGTTAACAATCTTTTGGTATGAACTTGGCATTTGCTTCCAACCATCATGCCGAGGGTCGACGTGGATATAAAGCTGATTCATTTGTTTAGAAACGAATTTTAAGACACCTGATTTTTATTTGATGGGTAGCATAAGCACCTGCCGTTCGAATTCCCATTTCTCCAAATTTTTTGAAACAAGTGCATGCTCTTATTATCACGATGAAAAAACAATATCCCTGCTGCATCCCAGTTATCGATGCATACTTGCAGAATTCTCTCGTTTATTGAGCACGTATATAGTTTTTTCAGGTCGAGCAAGTTTCAACTGGGTTGTAGACTGCCCAGGCTTGGTTTTGTTTTTAACAGGCCCAGCCCATGACGACAATGGGGCACAAAGATCTAGCAGGTATCTACTGGCCTCTGGCCCGCCAGCGTTAGTTATATTTTCTCTTACAACTTCCACAGGCACTTTTTTTACTAAATCAAACACACAGCCCATTTATATTTTCCTCTTGAAACGCATGTCCTACATCAGTTTTCTAATCTCTACCTATAGTTTTACTAGTTCATATACACGTATCATTATATTGAAAATACATAAAATTCACTTTTCATATTTACATCCTTATTTTTGTTGATGTTTTCCCTCCCAACGCTGATTTTTTTTCACCACTAGTTTTCCCTTAAACCAACTCAATTGTTCCACGTCTTATTTGCTTACAAAAGCAAAACGATTTTTTGGCAAATCAATAAGTTCTTAAAAAATGTTTATCATTTCGGGATTACAAAAGTTCGGACTCCACCGAAATATGAAAAATAAGGTTGAACTTTTTGTCCATGGTCCTGGGCAGAAAATGGGCTGTAATAAATTACTTAAGAATTAGCAATTGGGCTGCAAATTATTAAAAAATAGCGAATGGGCTCTATGTTGTCTGCCACAGATATGGAGGCTGACTTGTGTGCCTACTAAGTTCATGCGTACACAAGGTTTCTCAAAAAAGAAACTTAGTCAACAATCGACTCTACCGACTTTAGGCCGTTAGATGTCAATCTAACGGCAATCGTCTTCTTGAGTCTCACGATCTTCCTGCCCCTTGACCGCCCAAACCAGCGCCGTCGAACACTTTGCTCCCGCCTCCGTGGCCGGGTGTCTGCCAGGCGAGCCTCACGGCCCCATCATATACTTGCATCCCTGGCCTGTCTATCCCTCTACTCACCCACACCTCCTGTTATTTTACGGCGGCAGCGGCAACGATCAACCCTCGACTCTCCACCGCGTGGGCAGCCACTGCCGTGTCTTCCCCGGCTCCGTGTCGTTCCCTTCGTAGGCCTCGCCATCGTCCACCGCCCTGGTGCTCTTGGCGCGGCGTGGTCAACATGGACAACGAATGACATCCATCAGAAGTAACTGTATGTGGAGAGGCTGACAGCTGGGTCCACGACCACACACAAGGAGATGCCTCCTTATTACGCGCATAATAATGATTCCTCCACCTGACATCTCGGACCCGCCAGAAGGGCCTCTGTATTTCGCCAAAAAACGTTACCGCCGTTGACAGCTTGGACCCACCAGCTATATCTTCGCACGCAAGGAAGTGCCTCCTTATTACGCACAAAAAATGAATACTCCCCACCTAGCTGGGACCCCGGTATAGTCGCAGGCTGACTTGTGGGCCTACTAAGTTGTGAGGACGGAGGGCTTTGTCAACTTAGTCAATATGAACGATTCTAGCTCCAGTGACTGTACGATGTCCATCCAACAGTCGTAGTGCTTCTTCAACCTCTGGTCTTCTTCCTCCAGCCGCCCAAACCAGCGCCGGTCGTGCCGCGTGCTCCTGCCTCCTGTGGCCGGCTGTGATGCGGTGAGGCCTCACCGCCCCTACTACTCCCACTGCTGGCCAGGCCATCCCTCTACTCACCCACACCCCCTGTTATTCTGCGGCGACGGCAGCCTCACACCGCAGCGAACCAGTGAACCCTCATACTCCTCTACGCATGGGCATCCACTGCCGCGTCTTCCCTGGCTCCGCGTCGTCCCCGTCCTAGGCCTCACCGTCGTCCACCGCCCTGGTGCTCTCAGCGCGGCGTGGTCAACGTGGTCAAGGAACGGCTTCCATTGGACGTGGGTATGCGTGGAGAGGCGGCGGTGGGTCCACGACCGCAGGAAGGAAGTGCCTCCTTATTACGCGCAAAATAATTATCCCTCCACCTGACAGCACGGACCCACCGGACGGGTCACCGTATTTCGCAAAAAAACGTTGCCCCCTGAATGCTGGGACCCACCAGCTACATCTTCGCACGCAAGGAAGTGCGTTCGGGCAAAAGAACAATTCACCCCCTGACTGCTGGGACCCACCAGCTACATCTTCGCACGCAAGGAAGTCAGGACCCACCCGGTCGAAGCGTACGTAGCGTTGTCATTCTGGTCGCGAACATGTATGTACATACTGGTCGATGTAGAGGCGTGCATGTCTCGTAGTAGAGGCACGCACGTAGCATGTACACGTACATACAACAGCCAGGGTGCAAGAAAGTAAATACGGCCACATACGTACATACGGACGGGGTCACGAACGCCTACTCGCGCTTACGTACGGCCAGGGCTCGTGTACATGGTTGGGTGGGAACGGAGAAACAACGTCGTTGTCGTGTTCATGGGGAGGCAACAGAATGCGTCGTGTTCATCGGGAGGAAACGAAACGCGTGGGAGCCAACCGGCTTGGACGGAACAGTCGATGGAGAAGATGCCTGGCGTACCGCAGAACGGAGGAAACGGCCTTGTGTTCGACCGGCCACGTTCAAAACGGGATCCTGTTCATCGGGAGGGGTCTGGCGTACCGCAAAACGGAGTAAACTGACCTCCTACGGTTGAAACGGGGGTCCTGTTGATCGGGAGGGATGTGGCCTACCACAAAACGGAGGAAACGAACTTGTGTTGGGCGCTTCTGATCGAAATGGGGTCATGTTCATCGGGAGGGGTGTGGCGTGCACATAAGCAGGACTCCATGGGATCTTGTTCATCTCCACCGTCGACCCCCACCAGCCTCCATGAGCTACTGTTCATCCACCGTCGACCTCCTCCAGCCTCCACCTGCGACTGTTCATCCAGCCTCCACCGCGCGCTACTCCATCGGCTACTGTTCAACCAGCCCTCTCCATGGGCACCTGTTCAAACACCCATCCACGGGCTACTGTTCGTCCAGCCCTCCACCATCTACTGTTCATCCTGCCCTCCACGGGGTGGTCCTGTTCATCCTGCGCTCCACGGGGTCCTATTCATCCAGCCCCAACCGGCTCGAACGATCGGGGTCCTGTTCATCCACCCCCACCGGGAACTGTTCATCCAACCCCCCTCCCCCCGCAACGCTCATTGTTCATCCAGAGGCAACACCATGGGGTCCTGTTCTTCCACCCCCATCGGGAACTGTTCATCCACCCCCCCGCAACGCTCACTATTCATCCAGAGGCAGCATCGATCGACTTCAGTTAGTAGCAGTAGCGAAGGAATCGCTGGATTGGGTTCAGTTAACAGCCATCGATCGATCGCTCAGGTTCATTAACGCGTGGCCTGCAGTGCAATCGCTCGGGTTCAGTTAGATCCCAATGCCTTGCTCGGGTTCAGTTAGAGCCCAACGCGTCACACACACGCGCATACGTACAAGAGAAACGCGCATCGCTCGGCCCCCGACCACCCACAGTAACCGGGGACTCCCTGATATTTTACGTGCCCTCGCTTCTACCACGTTTTTTTCCTTCATGGACGGCCCAAAGAATGTCATGCAGCTGCGTCTCCGGCTCGCCCAGGACGAAAAGCCCATTTTCTGTCATTATTTTTTGTCATAGAAGTAGGACCCCACCACATCTATGATGATACCGTGTTTTGTCACAATTATTGTCATAGAAGTGTCATAAGTATGACAGAAAAGATTTTCGTTCGGCCCAAAATGTCACGGATGTGTATTTTTTTGTAGTGGAGAGACGCACTTACAATATCTTAGCAATGCCTCAGTCCAGGATCTTGGTTGGCCAAGCTGTTAGATCCAGAAGAAACATCATCCTTCTAGTTTTTGCGAGCTGCATAAATGTAACAGTTACCTGTTAGTATATTTGAAGTACATCGGGCAGGTGATGCTGGACGGGTTTAAAGGTGACAAGTACCCAGGACGTGGCGCGTGGTTGGCATCTTGCCAGACGGTGGGAATCAGGTTAGAAATGTCAAGGGTGATGACGTTGCGCTGGCTATCGGTGTCCGGCAAGGAGATCTAGAACCGTCAAGTAGGTGTTTGTGGAGAGGCTCTGGTAGGGTGGACTACGGTGTGGGCGAAGCGGATCTGTGGCCGTGGACGAGGGCGTCAGGGAAGCTGCTCCGGTGGTTGGGTTAAGGATGTTGTCGACGTTGCGAATCTGCGGCTGTGGACGGGGCGTCAGAAGCTGCTCTGATAGGTTGGATGAGGGTGCTACGAAGTGGATTTGTGGCCGTGGACTTGTGAGTTGGCACAGCGGCCCCGGTTGGGTTGAGAATGCTATAGGCGAAGCTACTCCGGTAGGGTTGACGATGGTGTCGGCGAAGCGGCTCCGATAGGGTTGAGGAAGGTGTGGGCGAAGAGGATCAGAGGCCGTCGTTGGGGCGGCTCCGAGGGGGGGGGGGGTGGACGAAGCGTCTCCGGTGGGGAGTATGAATGAGCAGATGCAGATGCGCTGCAGTTGACGAGAGTACTGGTGAAGCAGATCCGGCACCATGGACAAGGCCGGCACTGAATGGCTTGTGCTACTGTGGTGGATGAGGAGTCTACTTGTTTCTAGTGGAGGTGGGAGGGGTAGATGCGGCCGCAGAAGCAGATCCGGCGAGGTGGACGCCGCTGACAGTGAATGGGCTCTGGTACACCGATGGATGAGCAGTCTAGGGTTTCGAGAGGGGAGGGGTAGAAAGGCCGATGAAGTACGGACGGCGTGATGTAAGATGCTCTGGTGCTGTGGAGTTAGTCGTTTTTGCGGGAGGGGGAGAGGAAATGGGGGTGCCGTGTGGTGGGGGGAACCAGAAGTTACCAAAGCAGCCCCGACCTATTATGTAGATGATGGCGGTATTGTTACTGTTTTTCTCCGTGCACCAAGTACAAAAGGGGAATTTCACATGCTAAAGGCTAGGTGGTGGAAATTTTAGAAGGAGGCGGGAGATTTTGCCGCCCGCGGGATCGTTCGTATCTAGTTTCAAATAATTTTGGACCGTGCTAGCGGGAAGGTCATGCGAGACTGTGTACACGGGGCACGCGTCAGCAGTTAATAACTGGTGTGAAGTCCACCCCAGAATAAAAGACAATAACTCGGGATGATGCGCCGATAACTTGGACGTTCACACGGACGCGGCCAATCGTACGGGTGTAGAGGCGCGTTCACAAAAAAAGGGATCAAATGCTGAGCCTATGTATTTCTCGTATAAATGGATAATTTAGTGCCATTGGTTATTTCCTTTAGACATAATGCATTGACGTGTCAGTGTAGAGGCGCACAAAAAGAAATGGATATTGTAGTCCCACAAAAGAAATGGATATTGTAGTCCGCTACTTAAAAGTGTTACCTCATATGATTACATAGTCTCCATTTCATAAATTGCGTACCCGTTGAATTCATATATGAATATTACATATATTACTTCATAATAGAACCTTAAATCATCCAAGACTAATGAGTTTGAATGCAAGAGTAACAATGGTGCATGTACATGATAGCTACATTGGTTGTTTGAAGAAACATCGTTGTAACTTTGGCATGCACAATTGAAAAGGTTTATTTAGGTAGAAAACAATGTGATATGTGAGTGTCCAATCTTTATATCGTTGAATCGATATTGTACCTTTGGCCACGATATGAAGTAGATATTGATTTATGTTCAAGCGATGCACGTCCACGATCGCTAGATAGTGATACATGAATGAATTGTGCAATCTCTCTCACATGCATACATATCTCATTTCCCCGTGGGCATCGGAATCACACACGCGCACTTCATGTATTTCTCTCCCTCCATCAAGGTTAGAATTCATCTTTCTACCCCGTCCTACAAGTCTCTCGCACAGAAACACACATGCTCTCTCTGTCGAACATGCCCACCCCTTTAATTCCGCCCACCCACAGCCACTAATGTCTCAAAGGATAATTATGTCTCTCACACATATGCCTAAGGTTAACTCGAGTTCCAGAACCATATGAATACGTACAATGGGATTCCAGCAGATCACCTTTTGTTTTGAGATCTCACTCTCTCTCTCTATCTCTCTCTCTAACACACACACACGCGCGTAGACATTGTTTATCACTTAATTTTTCCGACACTTGCATGCACACCGTTTGTTTATCTCCGTGATGCTTTAAGTATGCCTCACACACATCCTATCTACCAATCCCTTAATATAGATATGGGTCACACAAACTCCTTCTCCCTACTAGCAAGATGCCCATGCGTTGCATGGAACATCAAGATGCATTTGTATGGTTAGTTTATCTTGTGGGAGAAAAAGATGAACGAGGGAATGCCTTATTTGCAAATGTGGAGAGGGGTGTGGGTATCCTTTTGCAAAATTGCCATAGTTTCCTTCCTATCTGTCAGACATAAATCGGATGGCCTATATTGCAGGATGGTAGGAACACCATCATCACCAACTCTGTTTTTTATAAGAGTAGAGATATGTAAGTGTCACTGTCCCCTCCCCCGCCCACCCACCCACACACACTTCCCGACACTGGAGGAGTAGGGTGACACCTCAATCTTGATACTAATCTATCGACTGGCTTCTCTCTCAAACACACACACACACTACCCGACACCGAAGGAGTAGGGTGGCACCTCGATCTTGATAGTAATATATCTACTCCTCTTTCAAACAGACACACACACACACACACACACACACACACACACACACACACGCACGCGCGCTAGTTGTGACTCTGTGCCTACCGCGCACACTCTCGATACGTCTTTCTCTCCCTCCCCTTCCCCCACCCCCAACCCCAACAATGACAGCAGAAGGGTCACAACTCGATCTGATCTTAATCTGTCAATCGGTTTCTCTCTCAAACACTGTGTCTCTGTGCCTTGCTCAAACACACGAGACACGTCTTTTTCTCCATAGCCCCCATGATATGTAGACTTCTCGCGCACGCACAACTGTAGTGACGATGACGCTGAACCCAATGTGCCTTGTTTTCACCGGCCTCATGTGATAGTTGTCACCCTGTTTTCTGTTAATTAACAAGACAACCTTTTCTTTGTTACTACTAGTGAATCTGAAATCATTCGGGGCAGACATATAATATATCACTTCAACGCAATTATTGCAATAACTATTTTAAAAGAAACTAGCTAGATGCCCGTGCGTTGCACGGAACATCAAGATGCATTTGTATGAGTAGTTTATCTTGTGAGAGACTAGCAAGATGCCCATGCGTTGCCGCGGAACATCAAGATGCATTTATATGAGTAGTTTATCTTGTGAGAGAAAAGGATGAACGAGGGAAGGCCTTATTGCAAATGTGGAGAGGGGTGTGGGTATCTTTTTGCAAAATTTCCATAGTTTCCTTCCTATCCGTCAGATATAAATCGGACGACCTATATTGCAGGATGGCAGGCACACCATCATCACCAACTCTGATTTTATCTCTAACTCCTATAAAAGACTAATTTGGTGATAATGGTGTGTCTGCCATCCGTCATTTCTGACCACCAGATCTGCATCTAACGACTATGATGTAAGTCGTGGCATTTCTGCAACAAGACCCCACTTCTCTGCTCCAATTTGCAGAAGCCCCTTAGTATCTTGAAACCAACCACATCCCTCCCCCACCTCATCAAAACAGCCACAAGGAATATATTTTGAGTGAAACCTAATACGAGTATATTTTTGTTGATATATACACCAAACTAGAGTGTTTTTCTTTCAAGTTTGTGAACATGTATTATTCTATTTTGGATCCGTTGCAACGAACGGGCACATTGCTAGTAAGAGTAGAGAAAAGGATCAATGAGGGAAGGCCTTATTTGCAAACGTGGAGAAGGGTGTGGGTATCTTTTTGCAAAATTGTGATAGTTTCCTTCCTATCCATTAGATATAAATCCGACGGCCTATATTGCAGGATGGCACACACACCATCATCACCAACTCTGTTTTCTACTCCCTTCGTTCCTAAATAATTTTCATTTTAGATATTTCAACAAGTGACTACATACGGTGCAAAATGAGTGAATCTACACTCTAAAATATGTCTACATACACATCCATATGTGGTACTCCATTTGAAATCTGAAAAAGACAAATATTTAGGAACGGATGGAGTATAAGATTAGACATGGAGATATATCTCCAGCATGGTCTACAACAAAAATGTGCTGGACTGGTTAGCGCCGGATGCTCGCAACGCGATGATCTGAGTTTGAATTCTGTCTTTAACTTTAGATTTTTATATTATACATTACTTATTTAATATATAATTCTTTCGCTATTGTACTGACAGTGGAACCCATAGAGTACTTAGAATACAAGGTTAAGGATGGACTTGTTTATTTTTAACTTTCTGTACGAAGTTGTAGCCACCCTGCAAGTCACGTGTACATTGTACATGCAATTAACTTTTTATAGAGGGAGAATCGTACACACAATTAACTCAAATGGATTGGATGTGACTCTATTATTTCCAGCAGAAGAGCATCTCCAACGGCAGCCGGCAAATTTCCTCCCGCTTCCTTCCGCGGAGGACGACATCAAACGCCAGCGGCATACACTTTCACAACTCTAACCAACCAGATGAAATTCGTGCAAACACGGACTGCTTTCATATAAACATGATGGATTTCATTACATTTACATGAACTAAGCAGTGCTAACCCGGCTCTCTTGGTATAATTAATATTCCCTCCGTCCGGAAATACTTATCCTAGAAATGGATGTATCTATACTTATTTTAGTTATAGACACATCCAACTTATCCATTTTTAGAACAAATATTTCCCGCCAGCAGGAGAGGGAGTACCTAATCTAAATGGCCGCCCGCGAATCCCATTGTCTTCCTCATGTCCGGCAGACACTTGCGGGGTCGACGAAGGTCCTCGGAAGAGATGAAGCAGTAGAGAAACCACCTGAATGCGCAGTCGTCGCCTCGGCGGTGGCCTTCATGGGACCCAAGTAGCAGCGGCATCCTGTGTGCTACTTCTCCTAGATGATGGCGGCGGACACGGAGAAGCTGGCCACCCACTCGTCGCTGTCCACACACCCGGCTTCTGTCTTTGCATGCATGGCATTGCCGCAGGCATGGGAGGCACGACCGCAGGCACGGAAGGCGCGCCCACAGACACGGGAGGCGCGGCCACCGCAGACACTGGTGGCCCGGTACGACGCGGCAGCGACAATGCCCGTACCGGCGTGCTCGCCGCCATGTCGGCGTGGAGCAACTCGCCACTCCTCATCGAGCTGAACTGGAGCAGCGAGTTGCTGAACCACGCGCCGGATTGGGGCAGCAACTGGCTCCGTCGGGCCAAGCGAGGTTGATGAAGCACCGAGCGGCCTCGCCCGTATCCGGAGGGCTTGGCGGGCCACCCAGCCGGGTAGTATGCCGGAGAATGGATCCTGGGAAGCCATCAGAAGAGTGGAGAAAATGTTGGAGGAGCAGATGGTGGAGCGACGGAGGGGTGCAATTCTTGCCCGCTGTCTGTCTGGCCTCATTTAAATAGAGGGCGGATGGTAGGAGCTTGGCCGGCGTCTGGCCTAGTTTAAACTGAGGGCGGACGGGAGGAGCTCGGCCAGTGTTGCATTTAATTCCGGCCCGCTCATGAACGGACGTGTGGCCGGAGTAGCTTTCTCGGTTTGCATGCTGGTTTAACGGAGGGCTTTGATGGAGGCGAGGAGGCGTGTTCAGCCGGGTGTGCAGCTGGTGGTGCAATACTATTCCATTTGACAGCGGGCAGCGTAGTTCCCGATACACCTTTAATGCAGACGAGGGAGCGGTAGCGGTTCCCGAAATGTTGAACGGCCAATGATGCATCCTCCTTCAATTAGCATCGTGCATGCATGATGGAAGTAATGGGAGGAGGACCGGGAAAAGAGGCTGCACGATGTAAATGCAGTTTGCACTCATATAAAGGCGCCCCTCCATTCCAATGCATCTACCACATCGTACACACCTAAGCATTTGCCTAAGCACCTACACTAAGTGCAAAAGTTCTCACTCCAGACCCATGGCGGCGATGCGCGTGAGCGGCAAGCGGCTGTGCCAGATGGTCCACAACGCCGGCCTGCGGCATGGCACCGAGGATCGTCTCCAGACGGTGTTGGCGACCGGCTGGTGGATGGTCGCCGTCGACGCCAACTACGACTCTCAGTTGGACCAGATGATCGTTGCCACCACCAATAAAAGTTCACTGTCCTCAAGAAGCTCGAGGACGACATCGCCATACTCCTCCAGCTCGCGCGCCCGGGCTCCTCATTGCCTGCAACCCTAATCGGCCTCCATGGCCGGAACCTCTTTCAAGCACTGGTGGCCGTGTGACTGCCCGCCGACGCCACGAAGAATGTCCACCTGGAGGTCGCGCTTGCCGCGAGGGGCCTCACCCTGCAAGAATTCGTCGACCTACACATCCACATGTACAAGCAAATCGTGTACATAGGTATCTACAAGGCCACTGAGGACACTACGACATTGGCCTTCCTCAACCGGCTGGAAGCCTTGGATGCCTTTGCTGAGAAGCACCTTGACCTCACCACAAAAGCCGCCGCTCCTTAGCCGCCGGTCGGTGGCCCCGCGCACTAAGTTGAGGAGGAGGAGGTTGTACTTTGATGGATGCATCTTTCTTCTTGCCTCCTGTAACCACCACTGCAATCGCATCATCGTGGCCTTAATTCTTATTGTGCAATTGCATTCTCGTTCCAGTCAATACCGACATGTGCGATCCCTTTGCTTAATTATATCCATCACTATAACTAGTACTCCATCCGTCAATTTATAAGTTGTGCTTACCTTTTCCATCAACTTCGTTACAGCAACGCACGAGCATCTTACTAGAAACACTAGAACATGTCGGACCGCATGTGACCAAACCGACGATGCGCCAACCTAGCTACTACATTACCACCTTATCTGGCGGAAATAGCCACGCCCTAAGCGTTTCCAATCATTATTTCTATCTATCGATCGTGCCAAGGAGCAGAACCAAATGTTACAATTTATACATTTTCTCTACTCCTCTTGCTATAAAAGACTCAGTTGGTGATGGTGGTGTATGCGCCATCCGTCAAGCTTCGACCATTAGATCTGTATCTAACAGCTGTGAGGTAAGCTGTGGCATTTTTGCAACAATAGACCACTTCTCTGCTCCAATTTGCAGAAAACCCCTTATTATCTTGAAAGCAACCACATCCCTCTTTCACCTCATCGAAACAGCCTGAGAAATATATTTTGAGTAAAAGGTAATATATGAGGAGTATATGAAAACAAGAGTGATTTCTTTCAAGTTTGTGAACAAGTACTACTATTCTACTACTTTGGATCCGTCGCAACGCACCGGCATGATGCCAGTAAAAGGAAAAGGCCTGCCGCGTTCATACAAACAATTTATTCTTATGTTCTCCGCTAGATAGGAACCTTGGAGTGATTCTTCATCGCACTTTGAGGCATTGTTGAGGAAATCGTTAACTGGTAGCTGCTCGGTTGGCTGACGAGTAGGGGATTAATAGGCTAATCAGCAAGTTAATCGGCCATTTAATCAATTAATCGAGCGATTAATCAGTTAATTGGCTACTCGGTGACCCTACGAGCAAGGATTAATCGGCAAGTTAACTGGTTAATCGGATGAATTCTTGAACAGGGCTTTGAGGGATGGTTATATGATCCAATTATATTAGCAGTGTTGAGAGGTTGCACTAGTGAAAGTACGGACCCTAGGCCTCATTTTCAAGCATTGCAATACCGTTTTTGTGCTCATTTACTATTTGTTACCTTGCTGTTTTTATTTATTCAGATTATAAAAATATATTTCTACCATCCATGTTACACTTTTATCACCATCTCTTCGCCGTACTAGTGCACCTATACAATTTTCCATTGTATTGGGTGTGTTGGGGACACAAGAGATTTCTTGGATTTGGTTGCAGGGTCGTTTGAGAGAGACCATCTTCATCCTACACCTCTCATGGATTGATAAACCTTAGGTCATCCACTTGAGGGAAAATTGATACTGTCCTACAAAACTGTAACATCCCAAATTTTCAATTTGGAATGTTATACATTAGATCATCATGCATATCATATTTTCTCGCATTTTCCGATCCTAGAAAATTTCACGCAACTCAAGGACCCTCGGAGAGAGTTGGAAGTTTCGTTATTTTCATATTTGGGATTTCTCAAATTTTGGAAAATAGGATCATTGGATTTATTTAATTATCTTCATAAAAGTTTTCCTATAAAAATCTCAAGAGAGGGAATAATATGACTTTCCCAATAATTAGGAAAAATGAAGATATTATAAATAAATCAAATTTGGTTTTGAAGGTTTATTTTGCTTAGGCAAAATGAGCATTTAAAATTTTTATGCACGTTGCAGTTTTTAAAAGTTCATTTTGTTCGACTCATTTTTAGGAGTCGGAGAAAATTTGTTTTATTTAAATCGGAGTTCGTTTGATATTTTTTTTAATTCGTTTTGGTTTAATTTTATAAAAAAAAACGCGCCGCCCCCCCCCTGGACCGAGGCCCAGCCGGCCCAGCCAGCCAGGCCCTAGGCCCAGCCCCCCCGGCCCACCGCCTCCCTCTTCCTCGCGCGCACGCCGCCGCCCGTGGACTCCACGCCCGCCACGCCTCCCGAGTCCGGCTCCGGCCAGCGCCGTCGCCTCCCCAAGGAACCGGCCGCCCCTTTATAACCCGCGCCCCCCCCTCTCTCCTCACATCTCCCGCCGCGCCCGCCCCAAGCCGAGCCGCCGCCGCCGTCGAGACGCCGCCACCGTCGCCCGGGAGCCCCCTCGCCGCCTCGCCGCCTCCCGACCCGCCGCCACCCACCGCCCTCGCCTGGCCAGCGAACCCGGGAGCCGAGCCCGGCGACCGCCGGAGGTAGCCGCCGCCCCGTCTGACCCGATCCGGTTTTCCCCAATAAACCGATCCGGTTTTATTTAAAAAAAAGATGTTTGGTTTTTTTTTAAAACCTAGATTGGTTTTATTTTTTTTCGGTTTTCTTATTTAGTGAACGTTCACCGACCCGTTCGTTTCAATGAACGTGGTCGTTGGATTAGTTACATTATGAACGTCCGTTATTTAGATCGTTAAATCGTTTTCTTTTAAATCGGATTTAATCCGTTATTTTCAGATTCGATTTACGATCCGATTTTCAAAACTGTTTTATATCTTGCTCGTTTATCGGAATCAGGTGATTCAAGCGCACGGAGTTTAAATGTGAAACCGCCGTTCCGACTACCCTACTTTCACAGAGTTTTGCTACTGTGAAATTTTGACCTAATTTCAGATTGCTACACCGAGTCGTTCTCTCTCGAGTTCCGACTTTCGATGCTTTATTTGACTCGATTCTTTTTCCACCAGGGTTCTTAAGTTGAACTATCTGGTTAGATATTTTATTAGAGATTTACCAGTGCATTAGATGAGTAATTATTGTATTCTTGTTGTTTTTCTGCGATATATCACCCGGTGCGCTTGTTATTTGAATCTCTAGGACTTGCGGATCATCGACAAGGCAAGTAACACTGATCATACTCTTCTCATACCCAGTTTTTATGCATTAGATCTATTCCTCAAACACTTGCATGTTTAGGATCTAATTAAATTGTGGGATGGGAAGTAGTTTGAGGTAGTACCTATTACTGTTTTACTTATGAAACCTTGGGAGTTACTTCTACGTTTGCTTGATCATGCCATGCTATGCTAGGAGGCGTGGATTGGGTGAGTGAATATCCATGACAGATGTGAGATTGTTAATTAATGGTTTATCTAAGGTGGCAACTTAAACACACATCTGGGTGGATTGAGGCACTGGTTTCTATCAGGACTTGCCTGTATTTCTTCGGACCGCCACCCAGGCTCTAAGGGATCATGAGATTATTCAAACTAGAAACTTACGTGTGCAGCCACAAGCCAATTATGGGCTCTGGCATAGTTGACTAAGTTGTGCGAACTCTTACGGGTAGGCTAGCTGATGTAGGGGATGTAGGTTGGTACGGTCTACCCACATGTAAGGTGCTAAGCGCTTACGAAAGACTATGTCTCGGTCATCCGTTTCTCAAACACCATGTAGTGCGAGAACCAAGCGGAGGCGATCGAGTCTTGTGGGGAAAAGTGCTAAACCTCTGCAGAGTGTAAAAACTAATCATGATTAGCCGTGTCCCGGTTTATGGACGTTTTGAGTATCTAGTACTTGAATATCATGTGAATCTCAACATGTTACTGCAAATAAATGTTATTGGGTTTTTAATGAGTACTTTTAATTGGGATTGAGGATGCTGTCAACCATTCTCAATGTTTAACAACCACCATGATAGTTAAAAAAAAATTATTCCTTTGATGTAGGGAAAAATCAGCTTTATGCAAAAATGTAACCGTAGAGCCTTACCACCAGCCAAATATGCATGTAGTATAGGCTTATTGCTTCATTGCTCTCTATGTGTTACATTGCCAAAGCATATTCCATGTCTTGACCCGTTTTGGGCTGCAACTTTTCATGTTGCAGACTTTTAGAATGACAGTAAGATGTTAGGTTGTGGTTCTATACTCGGTGATGCCGTTGGAGTTGATGGACTCACTCGTTTTCCAAGCCTTCGCTGTTATTATTAGATGGCCTTAAGCCATATTATTGTATTAAGTTCCCTTGTGGACAACGATGTAATAAGTGTGTGATTGCTACTCTGCTATAAATCCTTGAAGTACTATGTGGTGTCGACATTCTTGATCCGGGGATGACACTTTGAGCAGAGCGCTAGATCCATTCGGTCCGGTCGCGACAGAGAATGGTATCGAGCACACGCCGATCGTAGGACACGACCACTAAGATAAAGCCATAGATCACTACTCTTCCCATTTTCTAACTCCTCATCTTTTCTACTCTCTTTAGGATGACGGACGCGAAGATCAAGTACACCCAACGGATGAAGGCACACCTTTTGGATTTCACTTGAAGGAAGTTACCAAGTACACGAACATTGGATTACCAAGCTTCACCGGAACTTTCAACGCCACTCTGCTGAAGAGGAGCTGGAAGATTCACGCTCACGTTCCAGGAAGGACATTCGCCCCAATCACCAAGCCAATAGATAGTGTTTTCAGTGCACCAACTTGGAGTCTGGGAAAGAGCATGGCAGCTCACATCACCATGGGACGCATTGGAGAAGTTTATCAAGAAGACCTTAAGGACACAATCTACCAGATTTGCGGACGCCGAGACGACAAATGGGAAGTCGTCAACACTAAGAAGGATAGATCCATTGCAGCATTTATCCAGGAGTTAAACCAGCACATTCGACGCCAGGAGAATCAGATGTGCAATGATATGTTGGAGTTGCAGAATGCAAAGGGAAGGATCATCGAGCTTGAAGAAGAACTAAAGACAACTCGCAAGGACTATATGGACGAGATCGTAGCTCCAGCAAAACACAATAACGATCTTAAGTACGAGGTTGAAGAACTCAAGAATAAGTTGGCGCTCAGTAATGAAGACCAGTATGTCGATTGCACAAGCGACTACATCAACATCGACGACACCGATTCGGATCCAAGTGAACCCGACTTTGAAGACGAAGTCGAGCAGACATTATGGAGTCTTCCACGGTTCAAATTAGTAGAAGTCCCCACATATTAGTAGTATTCCCTCCATGTAAACATTATAGTACACACACTTTTGCGATAGTTAGATCGTTGTAAGCCTTTGTTTGATTGAATGAAGTGATTTTGTGTGTATTTGCTCATGTGCATTTGGGTAGTGATTCCTTAGACCTCATTCTATTCTAAATTCTCATCTTTTCTAAACCCATCGGATGCCTCCTAGACGCGACCCGGATTTGTTTTCCCGCCAGAGATCACCCAATTGATTCAAAGAGAATACCCTGATTCAAACATTGGTGCGTAACCAGGCAACAACAACAACAACAACCCACCGCCACCACCACTGCGGATCATCGACTTCGTTTCCTTAGACTGAACCCGCGGTGTATTCCAGAGCACCGAGCCAATTGTAGCAGATGACCGGCTCCGCAAGATAGGAAGGAGCTGACCCGCTGCAGGATGCACGGATGGAGAAAGAGTGAAGTTTGCAGCACATCAACTTGAAGGACCCGCAGCAAAGATGGTGGGAGAATTTCACAGCCACTTACCCCTGTAGACACCGCCACATGGGATCAATTTCAGCAAGCTTTCCGACCGCCCATGTTTCAAAGGAGCTATGGCCATGAAGAAGCGTGAGTTTCGCAACTTACGCCAAGGAGGAAGGACTGTTGGCCAGTACGTGGATGATTTTAGCAAACTAGCACGTTATGCCCCAGATGACGTTGCTACGGATGCAACTAAGCAGGAGAAGTTTCTAGAAGGACTGAATGATGAGTTCAGCATGCCGTTGATGATAGCCAGTTTCAATAACTACCAGGAGTTAGTAGACCGAGCCCTCATGATTGAAGGAAAGCAAGAAGAATTGAGAACTGCAAGCGGAAGTATGGACAAGGGAAGTATAACTTCGAGCTCAAGAAACCTCGTTATACCCCTAAATCAGGAATTCAGTTTCAGCATACCCATGGAGGAGGAAATTAGCATAACCATAACAGCACCAAGAATGGGAACGGGAATGGAGGAAGCAGACGGATGAATCGCACCAACCCGTCAACACCATCCAAAGTAGACCTAAGTCATATTACTTGCTTTAAGTGCCGCAAGATCGGGCATTATGCCAATGACTGTCCGAAGGCCAGAATGGAAATGGCAATGGAAGCTACGAAAGAAGCCCAACCCTTTCAATAGAGGACAGGTGAACCACCTTGAAGTGGAGGAGGTTGAAGATCGACTGATGCAAGAATCGGTAAGTTTTTGGTTAAGTCATTTACTGCGGTTGTTCTTTTCGAAATCTTTGGAGCATCGCATTCATACATATCAAGGGATTTGTGGATAAGTACAAGTTACCAACCCAAGCCCTTAGGTCACCCATGCTAGTAACCTCACCGGAGCAGAGTACATGGCTAGTAAATGGTGTGATCGACCGCCATTAAGGATTGGACACTATGTTTTCCCCTCGGACCTAATAGTTACGGAATCCCAAGGATTGGATGTGATATTAGGTATGGATTGGTTATCAAAGTATGGAGGAAACATTGATTGCTCCACTAGATCAATTTTGCTCACCACACACGAAGGAAGAAGGATTAAGTATGTATCACAAGACGAGCCGAGGAGAGCACAAGTTAATTGCTTATCGAGTGGTATAGGAAGAAGTACCAGTGGTGAAGGATTTTCCTGATGTATTTAGGAAGAGTTGCCGTGAATGCCACCGGATAGAGACATTGAGTTTTGATCGAGCTGTTGCTGAACAGGCCCTATATCGAAGCGGCCAGTATAGGATGCCAAAGACAGATTTGGCGGAAATCAAGAAGCAGATTAAGGAACTTTTGGATAAAGGTTTTATACGCCCAAGCTCTTCACCTTGGGGATCACCCGTTTTGCTAGTGGAGAAGAAGGATGGATCGTTAAGAATGGTTGTTGATTATCGTGGATTGAATGAAGTAACAATCAAGAACAAGTACCCACTACCTATGATAAATGACCTGTTTGATCGCTTGCAAGGAGCCAAGGTGTTTTCCAAGATCGACTTGCGATCGTGGTACCATCGATTGAAGATTCGGGAGCAGGACATACCCAAGACAGCATTTACCACGAGATATGGACTATACGAGTATACCGTTATGTCATTTGGATGACTAACGCACCAGCCTATTTCATGAACCTGATGAACAAAGTGTTTATGGAGTTTGTGGATAAGTTCGTCGTGGTGTTCATTGATGACATTTTGATTTTCTCGAAGAATGAAGAGGAACACAAGGAACATGTGCGATTGGTTTTGGAGAAACTGAGGGAACACCAGTTGTATGCCAAGTTCAGCAAATGTGAGTTTTGGTTAAAGGAAGTTGGATTTCTCGGACATGTTATATCCGGAGAAGGGATAGCGATTGACCCCACGAAAGTTGAGACCGTAACCAAATGGGAAGCACCAACGACCGTTGGAGAGATTCGGAGTTTCCTTGGACTCGCAGGATACTACCAAAGATTCATTGAGAATTTCTCAAGGATTGCTAAGCCTATGACAGAATTGTTGAAGAAGGAAAATAAATTCATATGGACTGAGGACTGTGAGGCAAGTTTTCAGGAGTTGAAGAAAAGATTGGTTACCTCACCAGTTTTGATATTGCCAGATCAGACTAAGGATTATGAGGTATATTGCGACGCTTCACGTCGAGGACTTGGAGCAGTGCTTATGCAGGAATGAAGAGTTGTTTCGTATGCTTCACGACAACTTAAGCCCCATGAGTTGAATTATGCCACTCATGATTTGGAGTTAGCAGCCGTAGTGCATGCCCTGAAGACGTGGAGACATTTTCTCATTGGAAATCATTGTGAAGTATATACGGATCACAAGAGTTTGAAGTACATCTTCACACGTATGAATTGAATCTCGAGACAAAGGAGATGGTTAGAGCTTATCAAGGATTATGACATGAGATTGCATTATCACCCGGGAAAGGCTAATGTCGTGAGGCAGACGCATTGAGCCGTAAGAGCCACGTCAATACCCTAATGATGGGAGGAATACCCAATGAGTTAGCCGAGGACCTTCGAGAGCCATGTTTGGAAATAGTACCGAGAGGCTATGTAGCAGCATTGGAGATTCAGTCAACGCTGATGGACAAAATCAGAGAAGCCCAAAAGGCAGATAGGGAAGTTGCCTCTATAAAGGAGAAAATGAGCAAAGGAAAGGCTAAAGGATTTCGTGAGGACGAGCACGATACCCTATGGTTCGAAGACCGTGTTTATGTGCCCAATGACCCAGAGATCGAAGTTGATTTTACAAGAAGCCCATGATTCACCCTATTCGATTCACCCAGGAAATACCAAGATGTATTTGGATTTGAAGAATACTTTCTCGGTGGACTGGAATGAAGAAGGATATTGCGGAGTATGTAGCAGTTTGCGATGTATGTCAGAAAGTAAAGGCAGAACATCAGAAGCCAGTAGGATTGTTACAACCATTGCCGATACCCGAATGGAAGTGGGATAAACTAGGCATGGATTTTATCACAGGATTGCCAAAGACTCGTTCAGGATATGACTCGATTTGGGTTATAGTCGACCGTTTAACAAAGGTAGCTCATTTTATTCGATCAAGACTACCTATAGCGAGTGCTAAGTTGGCAAAAGATATACATGACCGTAATTGTGTGCTTACACGGAGTTCCGAGGAGGATCAGATCGATAGAGGAACCCAGTTTACCTCGAAATTTTGGAACCGGTTGCACGAAACATTGGGAACCCGATTGGAATTCAGCATGACTTTCCACCCACAGACCGATGGATGCAGACCGAGAGAGTCAATCAGATTTTGGAAGACATCTTTGAGAGCTTGTGCCCTAGATTATGGATCTAGCTGGGATGACAATTTGCCGTATGCAGAATTCTCCTACAACAACAGTTACCAAACCAGTTTGAAGATGGCACCTTCAAGCTTTGTATGGAAGAAGGTGCAGGACACCATTGTTATGGGACGAAACCGAGATCGTCGATTGTTCGGACCAGATTTGATTAAGGAGTGCGAACGAAAGTTAAGTTGATTCGAGATGTGCTCAAGATAGCCCGATCCGGACAAAAGAGCTATGCCGATTCAAAGCTCATAGCGTTTGAGTATGAATTTGGAGACAGAGTATATCTCAGAGTATCCCCGCTTCGAGGAGTTAAGCGTTTTGGAGTTAAAGGAAAGTTAGCACCACGTTTCGTTGGACCGTATAAGATTTTGCAACGCATGGGAGAAGTTTCTTATAGGTTGGAATTGCCAGAAGGACTGTCAGGAGTTCATGATGTATTCCATGTTTCTCAGTTGAAGAAATGTCACCCCGAGATAGCAGAGGTACCGTTAAGAGACACAGTACCATTGGAAGCAATACAGTTGAAGGATGACTTGACATATGAGGAGAAACCGATTAAGATTCTCGATTATGCCAGCAGAGTTACCCGCAGCAAGGTTATCAAGTTTTGCAAAGTTCAGTGGAGCCACCACACTGAGGATGAAGCCACCTGGGAAAGAGAGGAAGTTTTGCTCAAGGACCACCCTCACCTATTTTCTAGCCAACCCGAATCTCGAGGGAGATTCATCTTAAGGGGGTAGGTTTGTAACATCCCAAATTTTCAATTTGGAATGTTATACATTAGATCATCATGCATATCATATTTTCTCGCATTTTCCGATCCTAGAAAATTTCACGCAACTCAAGGACCCTCGGAGAGAAGTTGGAAGTTTCGTTATTTTCATATTTGGGATTTCTCAAATTTTGGAAAATAGGATCATTGGATTTATTTAATTATCTTCATAAAAGTTTTCCTATAAAAATCTCAAGAGAGGGAATAATATGACTTTCCCAATAATTAGGAAAAATGAAGATATTATAAATAAATCAAATTTGGTTTTGAAGGTTTATTTTGCTTAGGCAAAAATGAGCATTTAAAATTTTTATGCACGTTGCAGTTTTTAAAAGTTCATTTTGTTCGACTCATTTTTAGGAGTCGGAGAAAATTTGTTTTATTTAAATCGGAGTTCGTTTGATATTTTTTTTAATTCGTTTTGGTTTAATTTTATTTAAAAAAAAAACGCGCCGCCTGGATCGAGGCCAGGGCTTGACCAGCCAGCCCCAGGCCCAGCCCACCACCGCCTCCCTCTTCCTCACAAGACGCCGCCGCAGTCGGACTCCGCGCCAAGACGCCTCCCGAGTCCGGCTCCGACCAGCGCCGTCGCCCCTCCCCCAAGGAACCGGCCGCCCCCTTTATAACCCGCCGCCTCTCTCCTCACATCGCCCGCCGCCCGCGAGCCGCGCCCGTCCGAGGACGCCGCCACCGTCGCCCGGAGCCCCTAAATGCGCCCTCCCCCGCCGCCACCCACCGCCCCTCGCCCGACCTGGGAGCCCAGGAGCCGAGCCGGCCGCGAGGTAGCCGCCGCCCGTCAGGCCGATCCGGTTTTCCCCAATAAACCGATCCGGTTTTATTTAAAAAAAAGATGTTTGGTTTTTTTTAAAAAACCTAGATTGGTTTTATTTTTTTTCGGTTTTCTTATTTAGTGAACGTTCACCGACCCGTTCGTTTCAATGAACGTGTTCGTTGGATTAGTTCTGTTAACGAACGTCCGTTATTTAGTTCGTTCGTCGTTTTCCTTTAAATCGGATTTAATCCGTTATTTTTCAGATTCAATTTCTGATCCGATTTTCAAATCTGTTTTATTTCTTGCTCGTTTATCGGAATCAGGTGATTCAAGCGCTGGAGTTTCAGAACGAAACCGCCGTTCGACTACCCTACTTTCAAAGAGTTTTTCTACTGTGAAATTTTGACCTATTTTCAGATTGATACACCGAGTCGTTCTCTCTCGAGTTCCGACTTTCGATGCTTTATTTGACTCGATTCTTTTGCCACCAGGGTTCTTAAGTTGAACTATCTGGTTAGATCTTTTATTCGAGATTTCCTGTGCATTAGATGAGTACTTATTGTATGCTTGTTGTTTGTCTCATGCGTTAGATCACCCGGAGTGCGCCGCTTGTTATTTGAATCTCTAGGACTCATGGATCATCAAAAGGCAAGTAACACTTTGATCATACTCTTCTCATACCCAGTTTTTATGCATTAGATCTATTCCTCAAACACTTGCATGTTTAGGATCTAATTAAATTGTGGGATGGGAAGTAGTTTGAGGTAGTACCTATTACCTGTTTTACTTATGAAACCTTGGGAGTTACTTCTACGTTTGCTTGATTATGCCATGCTATGCTAGTAGACGTGGATTGGGTGAGTGAATATCCATGACAGATGTGAGATTGTTAATTAATGGTTTATCTAAGGTGGCAACTTAAACACACATCCGGGTGGATTGAGGCACCTGGTTTCTATCAGGACTTGCCTGTATTTCTTGGACCGCCACCTGTGCTCTAAGGGATCATGAGATTATTCAAACTAGAAACTTACGTGTGCAGCCACAAGCCAATTATGGGCTCGCATAGTTGACTAAGTTGTGCGAACTCTTACAGGTAGGCTAGCTGATGTAGGGGATGTAGGTTGGTACGGTCTACCCACATGTAAGGTGCTAGCGCTTCTGAAAGACTATGTCTCGGTCATCCGTTCTCAAACACCATGTAGTGCGAGAACCAAGCGGAGGCGATCGAGTCTTGTGGGGAAAAGTGCGCAAATCTCTGCAGAGTGTAAAAACTAATCATGATTAGCCGTGTCCCCGGTTATGGACGACTTTTGAGTATCTAGTACTTGAATATCATGTGAATCTCAACATGTTACTGCAAATAAATGTTATTGGGTTTTTAATGAGTACTTTTAATTGGGATTGAGGATGCTGTCAACCATTCTCAATGTTTAACAACCACCATGATAGTTAAAAAATTATTCCTTTGATGTAGGGAAAAATCAGCTTTATGCAAAAATGTAACCGTAGAGCCTTACCACCAGCCAAATATGCATGTAGTATAGGCTTGTTGCTTCATTGCTCTCTATGTGTTACATTGCGGATATTCCATGTCTTGACCCGTTTTCGGGCTGCAACTTTTCATGTTGCGCACTTTTCGCATTTACGAGTAAGATGTTAGGTTGTGGTTCTATACTCGGTGATGCCGTTGGAGTTGATGGACTCACTGCTTTTCCAAGCCTTCCGCTGTTATTATTAGATGGCCTTAAGCCATATTATTGTATTAAGTTCCCTTGTGGACAACGATGTAATAAGTGTGTGATTGCTACTCGCTATAAATCCTTCAAGTACTGTGTGGTGTCGGCATCGATCCAGGATGACATCGAGCACAGAGCGCTAGATCCATTCGGTCCGGTCATGACGGAGAATGGTATCGAGCACACGACCGTAGGAGACACGACCACTAAGATAAAGCCATAGAACACTACTCTCTTCCCATTTTCTAACTCCTCATCTTTTCTACACACTATAGGATGACTGACGCGAAGATCAAGTACACCCAACCGGATGAAGGCACACCTTTTGGATTTCACTTGAAGGAAGTTACCAAGTACCTGAACATTGGATTACCAAGTTTCACCGGAACTTTCAACGCCACTCTGCCTGAAGAGGAGCGCTGGAAGATTCACGCTCACGTTCCAGGAAGGACATTCGCCCCAATCACCAAGCCAATAGATAGTGTTTTCATTGCACCAACTTGGAGTCTGGGAAAGAGCATGGCAGCTCACATCACCATGGGACGCATTGGAGAAGTTTATCAAGAAGACCTTAAGGACACAATCTACCAGATTTGCGGACGCCGAGACGACAAATGGGAAGTCGTCAACACTAAGAAGGATAGATCCATTGCAGCATTTATCCAGAGTTAAACCAGGCACATTCGACGCCAGGAGAATCGGATGTGCAATGATATGTTGGAGTTGCGTAATGCAAAGGGAAGGATCATCGAGCTTGAAGAAGAACTAAAGACAACTCGCAAGGACTATATGGACGAGATCGTAGCTCTAGCAAAACACAATAACGATCTTAAGTACGAGGTTGAAGAACTCAAGAAGAAGTTGGCGCCGGGAATGAAGACCAGTATGTCGATTGCCCAAGCGACTACATCAACATCGACGACACCGATTCGGATCCAAGTGAACCCGACTTTGAAGACGAAGCTGGAAGCAGACATTATGGAGTCTTCCACGGTTCAAATTAGTAGAAGTCCCCACATATTAGTAGTATTCCTCCATGTAAACATTATAGTACACACACTTTTGCGATAGTTAGATCGTTGTAAGCCTTTGTTTGATTGAATGAAGTGATTTTGTGTGTATTTGCTCATGTGCATTTGGGTAGTGATTCCCTTAGACCTCATTCTATTCTAAATTCTCATCTTTTCTAAACCCATCGGATGCCTCCGAGACGCGACTCGGATTTGTTTTCCCGCCAGAGATCACCCAATTGATTCAAGAGAATACCTGATTCAAACATTGGTGCAGAACCAGGGCAACAACAACAACCCACCGCCACCACCACTGCGGATCATCCGACTCGCTTCCTTAGATCGAACCCGCCGGTGTATTCCAAGAGCACCGAGCCAATTGTAGCAGATGACTGCTCCGCAAGATAGGAAGGAGCTGACCACTGCAGGATGCACGGATGGAGAAAGAGTGAAGTTTGCAGCACATCAACTTGAAGGACCCGCAAAGAAGCATGGTGGGAGAATTTCACAGCCACTTACCACTGAGACACCTTTGTCACATGGGATCAATTTCAGCAAGCTTTCCAGACCGCCCATGTTTGGCAGGAGCTATGGCCATGAAGAAGCGTGAGTTTCGCAACTTACGCCAAGGAGGAAGGACTGTTGGCAGATCGTGGATGATTTTAGCAAACTAGCACGTTATGCCCTGATGACGTTGCTACGGATGCAACTAAGCGGAGAAGTTTCTAGAAGGACTGAATGATGAGTTCGGCATGCCGTTGATGATAGCCAGTTCAATAACTACCAGGAGTTAGTAGACCGAGCCCTCATGATTGAAGGAAAGCAGCAACAAATTGAGAACTGCAAGCGGAAGTATGGACAAGGGAAGTATAACTACGGAGCTCGGCGAAACCTCGTTATACCCCTAAATCAGGAATTCAGTTTCAGCATACCCATGGAGGAGGAAATTCGCATAACCATAACAGCACCAAGAATGGGAACGGAATGGAGGAAGCAACGGATTTAATCGCACCAACCCGTCAACACCATCCAAAGTAGACCTAAGTCATATTACTTGCTTTAAGTGCCGCAAGATCGGGCATTATGCCAATGATCGTCCCGGAAGGCGAATGGAAATGGCAATGGAAGCTCTGGAAAGAAGCCCAACCCTTTCAAAAGAGGACAACTAAACCACCATGAAGAGGAGGAGGTTGAAGATCAGACTGATGCAGAAATCGGTAAGTTTTTGGTTAAGTCATTTACTGCAGTTGTTCTTTTCGAAATCGAGCATCGCATTCATACATATCAAGGGATTTGTGGATAAGTACAAGTTACCAACCCAAGCCCTTAGGTCACCCATGCTAGTAACCTCACCCGGAGCAGAGTACATGGCTAGTAAATGGTGTGATCGACTGCCATTAAGGATTGGACACTATGTTTTCCCCTCGGACCTAATAGTTCTGGAATCCCAAGGATTGGGTGTGATATTAGGTATGGATTGGTTATCAAAGTATGGAGGAAACATTGATTGCTCCACTAGATCAATTTTGCTCACCACACCTGAAGGAAGAAGGATTAAGTATGTATCACGGCACGAGCCGAGGAAACCTGAGTTAATTGCTTATCGTGGAGTGGTACGGGAAGAAGTACCAGTGGTGAAGGATTTTCCTGATGTATTTCCTAAGAGTTGCCGTGAATGCCACCGGATAGAGACATTGAGTTTTGATCGAGCTGTTGCTGTGAACAGGCCCTATATCGAAGCGACCGTATAGGATGCCAAAGACAGGATTTGGCGGAAATCAAGAAGCAGATTAAGGAACTTTTGGATAAAGGTTTTATACGCCCAAGCTCTTCACCTTGGGGATCACCCGCTTTGCTAGTGGAGAAGAAGGATGGATCGTTAAGAATGGTTGTTGATTATCGTGGATTGAATGAAGTAACAATCAAGAACAAGTACCCACTACCTATGATAAATGACCTGTTTGATCGCTTGCAAGGAGCCAAGGTGTTTTCCAAGATCGACTTGCGATCGTGGTACCATCGATTGAAGATTCGGAGCAGGACATACCCAAGACAGCATTTACCACGAGATATGGACTATACGAGTATACCGTTATGTCATTTGGATCGACTAACGCACCAGCCTATTTCATGAACCCGATGAACAAAGTGTTTATGGAGTTTTTGGATAAGTTCGTGTGGTGTTCATTGATGACATTTTGATTTTCTCGAAGAATGAAGAGGAACACAAGGAACATGTGCGATTGGTTTTGGAGAAACCGAGGGAACACCGGTTGTATGCCAAGTTCGGCAAATGTGAGTTTTGGTTAAAGGAAGTTGGATTTCTCGGACATGTTATATCCGGAGAAGGGATAGCGATTGACCCCACGAAAGTTGAGACCGTAACCAAATGGGAAGCACCAACGACCGTTGGAGAGATTCGGAGTTTCCTTGGACTCGCAGGATACTACCAAAGATTCATTGAGAATTTCTCAAGGATTGCTAAGCCTATGACAGAATTGTTGAAGAAGGAAAATAAATTCATATGGACTGAGGACTGTGAGGCAAGTTTTCAGGAGTTGAAGAAAAGATTGGTTACCTCACCAGTTTTGATATTGCTAGATCAGACTAAGGATTATGAGGTATATTACGACGCTTCACGCCGAGGACTTGGAGCAGTGCTTATGCAGGAAGGAAGAGTTGTTTCGTATGCTTCACGACAACTTAAGCCCCATGAGTTGAATTATGCCACTCATGATTTGGAGTTAGCAGCCGTAGTGCATGCCCTGAAGACGTGGAGACATTTTCTCATTGGAAATCATTGTGAAGTATATACGGATCACAAGAGTTTGAAGTACATCTTCACACAGAAGGAATTGAATCTCAGACAAAGGAGATGGTTAGAGCTTATCAAGGATTATGACATGAGATTGCATTATCACCCGGAAAGGCTAATGTCGAAAGGCATTGCATTGAGCCGTAAGAGCCACGTCAATACCCTAATGATGGGAGGAATACCCAATGAGTTAGCCGAGGACCTTCGAGAGCCATGTTTGGAAATAGTACCGAGAGGCTATGTAGCAGCATTGGAGATTCAGTCAACGCTGATGGACAAAATCAGAGAAGCCCAAAAGGCAGATAGGGAAGTTGCCTCTATAAAGGAGAAAATGAGCAAAGGAAAGGCTAAAGGATTTCGTGAGGACGAGCACGATACCCTATGGTTCAAGACCGTGTTTATGTGCCCAATGACCCGTAGATCGGGAAGTTGATTTTACAAGAAGCCCATGATTCACCCTATTCGATTCACCCAGGAAATACCAAGATGTATTTGGATTTGAAGAATACTTTACGGTGGACCGGAATGAAGAAGGATATTGCGGAGTATGTAGCAATTTGCGATGTATGTCGAGAAAGTAAAGGCGTAACATCGAAGCCAGGATTGTTACAACCATTGCCGATACCGAATGGAAGTGGGATAAACTAGGCATGGATTTTATCACAGGATTGCCAAAGACTCGTTCAGGATATGACTCGATTTGGGTTATAGTCGACCGCTTAACAAAGGTAGCTCATTTTATTCGAGTCAAGACTACCTATAGCAGTGCTAAGTTGGCAAAGATATACATGACCAGAATTGTGTGCTTACACGGAGTTCCGAGGAGGATCAGACGATAGAGGAACCCAGTTTACCTCGAAATTTTGGAACCGGTTGCACGAAACATTGGGAACCCGATTGGAATTCAAAGATGACTTTCCACCCACAGACCGATGGATGACCGAGAGAGTCAATCAGATTTTGGAAGACATCTTTGAGAGCTTGTGCCCTAGATTATGGATCTAGCTGGGATGACAATTTGCCGTATGCAGAATTCTCCTACAACAACGATTACCAAACCAGTTTGAAGATGGCACCTTTCAAGCTTTGTATGGAAGAAGGTGCAGGACACCATTGTTATGGGACGAAACCGGAGATCGCCGGTTGTTCGGACCAGATTTGATTAAGGAGTCTCAACAGAAAGTTAAGTTGATTCGAGACAGGCTCAAGATAGCCCAGTCCGGACAAAAGAGCTATGCCGATTCAAAGCGCAGCGATTGAGTATGAAGTTGGAGACAGAGTATATCTCGAGTATCCCGCTTGAGGAGTTAAGCGCTTTTGGAGTTAAAGGAAAGTTAGCACCACGCTTACGTTGGACCGTATAAGATTTTGCAACGCATGGGAGAAGTTTCTTATAGGTTGGAATTGCCAGAAGGACTGTCAGGAGTTCATGATGTATTCCATGTTTCTCAGTTGAAGAAATGTCACCCCGAGATAGCAGAGGTACCGTTAAGAGACACAGTACCATTGGAAGCAATACAGTTGAAGGATGACTTGACATATGAGGAGAAACCGATTAAGATTCTCGATTATGCCAAAGCAGAGTTACCCGCAGCAAGGTTATCAAGTTTTGCAAAGTTCGGTGGAGCCACCACACCGAGGATGAAGCCACCGGAAAGAGAGGAAGTTTTGCTCAAGGACCACCCTCACCTATTTTCTAGTTAACCCGAATCTCGAGGGCTAGATTCATCTTAAGGGTAGGTTTGTAACATCCCAAATTTTCAATTTGGAATGTTATACATTAGATCATCATGCATATCATATTTTCTCGCATTTTCCGATCCTAGAAAATTTCACGCAACTCAAGGACCCTCGAGAGAGTTGGAAGTTTCGTTATTTTCATATTTGGGATTTCTCAAATTTTGGAAAATAGGATCATTGGATTTATTTAATTATCTTCATAAAAGTTTTCCTATAAAAATCTCAAGAGAGGGAATAATATGACTTTCCCAATAATTAGGAAAAATGAAGATATTATAAATAAATCAAATTTGGTTTTGAAGGTTTATTTTGCTTAGGCAAAATGAGCATTTAAAATTTTTATGCACGCTGCAGTTTTTAAAAGTTCATTTTGTTCGACTCATTTTAGGAGTCGGAGAAAATTTGTTTTATTTAAATCGGAGTTCGTTTGATATTTTTTTTAATTCGCTTTTGGTTTAATTTTATAAAAAAACGCGCCCCCTGGACCGAGGCCCGGCCCTGCCCAGCCAGCCTGTGCCCAGGCCCAGCCCCACCCGCCTCCCTCTTCCTCGCGCCGACGCCGCCCGTCGGACTCCGCCACAGACGCCTCCCGAGTCCGGCTCCGACCAGCGTCGCCCCTCCCCAAGGAACCGGCCCCCCCCTTTATAACCCGCCCGCCCCCTCTCCTCACATCGCCCGCCGCCCGCCCCAAGCCGAGCCGGGCCGCCGTCGAGGACGCCGCCACCGTCGCCCGGAGCCCCTCGCCGCCCTCGTCGCCTCCCGACGCCGCCGCCACCCACCGCCCTCGCCCGACCTGCCGAGCCCGCCGAGCCCTGGCGATCAGCCGAGGAGGTAGCCGCCGCCCCGTCCGACCCGATCCGGTTTTCCCCAATAAACCGATCCGGTTTTATTTAAAAAAAAAGATGTTTGGTTTTTTTTTAAAACCTAGATTGGTTTTATTTTTTTTCGGTTTTCTTATTTAGTGAACGTTCACCGACCCGTTCGTTTCAATGAACGTGTTCGTTGGATTAGTTCTGTTAACGAACGTCCGTTATTTAGATCGTTCGTCGTTTTCTTTTAAATCGGATTTAATCCGTTATTTTTCAGATTCGATTTCTGATCCGATTTTCAAAACTGTTTTATTTCTTGCTCGTTTATCGGAATCAGGTGATTCAAGCGCCTGGAGTTTCGTAACGAAACCGCCGTTCCGACTACCCTACTTTCACAGAGTTTTGCTACTGTGAAATTTTGACCTAATTTCAGATTGCTACACCGAGTCGTTCTCTCTCGAGTTCCGACTTTCGATGCTTTATTTGACTCGATTCTTTTGCCACCAGGGTTCTTAAGTTGAACTATCTGGTTAGATCTTTTATTCGAGATTTACCTGTGCATTAGATGAGTAATTATTGTATGGTTGTTGTTTGTCTGCGTTAGATCACCGGAGTGCGCCGCTTGTTATTTCGAATCTCTAGGACTCATGGATCATCAAGAAGGCAAGTAACACTTTGATCATACTCTTCTCATACCCAGTTTTTATGCATTAGATCTATTCCTCAAACACTTGCATGTTTAGGATCTAATTAAATTGTGGGATGGGAAGTAGTTTGAGGTAGTACCTATTACCTGTTTTACTTATGAAACCTTGGGAGTTACTTCTACGTTTGCTTGATTATGCCATGCTATGCTAGTAGGCGTGGATTGGGTGAGTGAATATCCATGACAGATGTGAGATTGTTAATTAATGGTTTATCTAAGGTGGCAACTTAAACACACATCCGGGTGGATTGAGGCACTGGTTTCTATCAGGACTTGCATCGTATTTCTTGGACCGCCACCTGTGCTCTAAGGGATCATGAGATTATTCAAACTAGAAACTTACGTGTGCAGCCACAAGCCAATTATGGGCTCTGGCATAGTTGACTAAGTTGTGCGAACTCTTACGGGTAGGCTAGCTGATGTAGGGGATGTAGGTTGGTACGGTCTACCCACATGTAAGGTGCTAGCGCTTACGAAAGACTATGTCTCGGTCATCCGCTTCTCAAACACCATGTAGTGCGAGAACCAAGCGGAGGCGATCGAGTCTTGTGGGGAAAAGTGCAAACCTCTGCAGAGTGTAAAAACTAATCATGATTAGCCGTGTCCCCGGTTATGGACGTTTTGAGTATCTAGTACTTGAATATCATGTGAATCTCAACATGTTACTGCAAATAAATGTTATTGGGTTTTTAATGAGTACTTTTAATTGGGATTGAGGATGCTGTCAACCATTCTCAATGTTTAACAACCACCATGATAGTTAAAAAAAAACTATTCCTTTGATGTAGGGAAAAATCAGCTTTATGCAAAAATGTAACCGTAGAGCCTTACCACCAGCCAAATATGCATGTAGTATAGGCTTATTGCTTCATTGCTCTCTATGTGTTACATTGCCAGCATATTCCATGTCTTGACCCGTTTGGGCTGCAACTTTTCATGTTGCAGAGACTTTTAGAACTGACAGTAAGATGTTAGGTTGTGGTTCTATACTCGGTGATGCCGTTGGAGTTGATGGACTCACTCGTTTTCCAAGCCTTCCGCTGTTATTATTAGATGGCCTTAAGCCATATTATTGTATTAAGTTCCCTTGTGGACAACGATGTAATAAGTGTGTGATTGCTACTCTGCTATAAATCCTTCGAAGTACTGTGTGGTGTCAGCATTACTGATCCAGGGATGACACTGAGCATAGAGCGCTAGATCCATTCGGGTCTGGTCGCGACAAAAACTCTGCGCTTGGAGGCCCAACACGTGTCTACAAGAATAAAGTTGCGTAGTAGACATATGGGTTTCGCGAGGTTTCAACTTCATGTCCATCATCCACGTCCTCAACATATGGATCATTAATGTGTGGTGGAAGATCTTCTTCTTCATATTGCATTTGTTGAGGTTCATCATCAATGATTGCACTTTCTAGTTCTTGCCCTTGATGATGATCTTGTTCTTGAAATTATCATGAAGAGTGTCGTGGTTTTGTCACGGCAGATGTCCTCATGAAAGGACTTAGTCGTGGAGCCACCGCTACGGGTTAACTTGAAAGGGGTTAAAGCGGACGCGAAGACACAAGAGTTATACTAGTTCGGCCCCTTCGATGAAGGTAAAAGCCTACGTCTATTTTGTGATGGGATTGATGTGGTCTCGATGACTAGGGAGCAAATAAGCTTCGCCTAGGCCTCGAGTTGTTGTTGTCTATCCCCTTTGAACCGCCCCGGGTCGTCCCCTTATATACACGGGTGACGCCCGTCGGTTCAGAGAGTCCCAATCTCCGGCTCATACTCGTATCCGGGTTGGTCTCTCTCTATTCCTAACTTACAGTACAAGTTTACATATGAGGCCGGTTTACGGCTACATGTTCTAAACCGACTACGGGCCTTGGGCCCTTACTTTCATGCTTGGGCTTTTACACCGTTGAACTACTGATGAAGTTAACCCGGCCCGGATAGGCCGGTTTACGCCCAAAGAGTAATATCCCCAACATTAGGCCCCAGATTGATTTGAACAGGTTCATGTCAATCCTTGATAAAAAATCTTCACCTTCAATATCTTCTTGTAATTGTTGAACCGCCGTGATATCCCCTTCTCTGGTTGCTGTAAACTGCCGTGACGTCATCTTCGGAGCACCGTAACGGTCCATCATGACATCACCTTTGCATAAAAAGGATCAAAAAGATTCCCTTCTCATTAATGATTATCCCGAAAATCGAGGCGACAGGCGCGCCCACTCGGCCGCTTCAACGCCTTTGATTCTCGCTACCGCCTTTCACTCCTTCCCTTATAAATAAAGCCCGAGGGCCCCTTTTCTCTTCCTCTTCGCATCTTCTTCTTCCTCGCGACGACCTCAGCTTCAAGCTCCGCCGCTGTCCGCGACCTTCGAGAACCGCACCAACCAAGGCCGCTGCATCAACCTGAGTTAGATCAGAGACTCATCGCCCCCCTCCGCCACAATCTGCAGCGGTAAACTTCTTCTGTTCTTTGCCTTTAGATCTGCATTAAGTTTTTGCAAGCTCATCCGCAGTCCTCCATTTTTCCTCTTCTTCCTACCTTCTGCCGTGGTAGTTTTAATCCAAAAACAGTATAGATCTCTTGCGGTAGTCATTCCGCATCTGTTTTTTAATACTAGCAGACCTTCCTTTTCTTCTGGTAGATTATACATCCTTCTATGTTTTTCTTGAACGCCTTTTAAAGAACGCATTAAAAACTGCCTTATAGATGCGCGTTAGATCCAAATATATTTGACCATTGTGTGAAACCTGTTTACATCAACACTTAGCAGAAAACTTGAATCTGGGCCTTTCTGCCTATGGGCGGTTTAATCCTTGATAGCCAATCCGCCATATGTCATTAGCCCTCTCTTAAACCGCCAACTGTACCTTGCATTGTAATTTCACCGGTTTAACACTGAATTTTTCACTTACAAACCGTAGACAGTGAACCGACACCTGTTTGATTTTCTTTCAGCTCCCCCTTCCGAACGGCGAAACAATTTTCTTCTTGCAATTGGGTTCCGTCACGGATCACGGAAACACAGCTCAACGGCTACGTCACCACCGGGCGCTTTAGCCTCAAAAATGTTCTCCTTTGGCGTGTTCCGAATTGGAATGTCCGCGGAACCTCAAGAAGGAGAGGTGATTGTTTTTATGCAACACCTAGACCGGGATTCAGCCCGCCGGATCAAAAATTTCCGGATGTCCTCGCAAGCTTCCAACTCCATCCACAAGATATTGGTCCGAACTCTGTGTCCAATATATGCAACTTTCAAGTCTTCTGCAAAGTCTATCTTCAAGAAGAGCCAACCGTGGAGTTATTCCGAGATTTCTTTCATTTGAACCGCCGTACAGAGTTCTCGTACGGTCCTAACACAGAACTTGGTGGCGTTTCAATCCAAAAAAGGAAAGAAGTGGACTTTCCTCACGCCAAACATCATAGCCATCCGAAAGATTGGAATCAAACCTGGTTCTATTGCCGGAACACTGCTCCTAACGGAGAAAATCCTTTGCCGGGTTATCGCCCTCACCGGCTTAGCAATAACCACCCATTGCCTTCGCACTTGACTGCCGCAGAACGGAAGAACTTTGCACCCCAAATTATCAAGCTCCGGGCTCTGATGGCCAAAGGCTTAACTGGTATTGACCTTGTCCGCTGTTGGGTTTCTTGGGGCATCTTGCCATTAAGCCGCCGCCCCGGATTGATGCGAATACACCGGTGACGCTAAAGATCCTCAACGACATCACGAGCTATCAATAACTGAGCTTGAAGTTGCCGAGGCTGTGAAGAAAATGCTCGATGAACCGATCTCCGCGTGCAGCCAAACCGGTTGGCCCTGCTGCGTCTCCAACAAACCGCCCGTGGTAAGGTTCCTCTCATTGCCCTACTGATTTGGATTCCATATTGATTGTATTAATCTCTTATTAATTCTCAGGCTAACAGCTCCTTTTGGAAACGAACGAAATCGGCCCGGGTTCCTCGTGTAAAGACCAAGACCACCAAGAAAGCTGGCAAGAAGAAAACCGCCGAGTCTTCCGAATCACGGAGGATGAAGAATCGGATGCCGAGGTAGAGCTTGACTTACTTTATTCTTTTTTCATTCATTTTATCGACAGCCATTACAATTCCTGGATGACGCCGAGGCCAGCCATGCGAGAACTGTTGAGGTAATCCTTCTTTCTTCCGATTACGATCTTGTACCGGTTAAAAGAACTCGCCGCACAGTCCGGAAAGTGAAACAATCTCACTCTTGTGCTCATTTGAATCCAAAACTTTCTTTGAAGACACAGAAAACTGAAGAACGCCGTACGACCCGGCATAGCGGTCAACAAATTACGTCGTCCGGTTTAGCTGACACACCAACCCGAAACATCGTCCAGAGGTGACTTGTTCTCCTGAAAAGCGTTATCCTTTGAAAGGTTTCTTCTGATGCCCTCTCAATCCGTCTGACCCGAATTATCAGGCTTCTTCTAACTCGTCTGGCGGTTCATCAACCACTCAGCTGCCTCCGCTCAAAGTTGCTGCTGGGTAAGCATATTACTCCTTAATTTGTTCCTTGTATTTGTCGGTTTATCATATTCTAACCCTTGATGTTGTAGCACCAAGGCTTGTCTTAGTAAAAAGGCCAAGACCCTCGACCCTCATCATGGATGTTGATCCGGAGAAGACTCGAGCATCATGGTGAAAATCCCGAAGTTGCTAAAGACAACTCTGCTGGGGTTAATCAAGATGCCAATGCTAATCCGCCAGAGGTTGAACCGGATGTCCAAGTTGAGACGTCACATCCTCCTGCTCCCCCGAGTCCTGCAGCAGAACCACGGGACTCAACTGCTGATCCGCCAAGCCCGGGTATGAAAGCGCCAAGCCTGTGAAAATGCCAATCCGGCCAGCCCGACCAAAGATGATGATGTCGTAGTTACGGTCACCGCATATACCGCCCCTGGCAATCCGGTTACTCTATCAAAGCACAGCGCCAAGGAAGAATTTACTACCATGAGCAAAGGGAAGGAAAAAACTGATCTGTCAGCTTATGAAAATTTCTCTGCCCAAGATCTTCACTCCGGCTTCCTGAACCGGCTCTACACAAGCCGTGATTTTGAAGCCGGTCTGGTAAATCTTATGAAGGAGCGCTATGAGGTAAACGGTTATGCCTCTCTTGTACCTTCATTGCATAGTAGCCCCCAAGGGCGTGTTTGTAATCTTCTTTCAAGCCGGTACTTGATATAGAACTCAATACTTTCAGAGTCCACTGTTGTAGCCCCAAAGGGACGTTTCTACTTAGTATAGTTAAACCGGGACTTAACATAAAACTCAATGCTTCAGAATTCACTGATGTAGCCCCCAAGGGCCGGTTCAACCTAGTATAGTTAAACCGGGACTATAAATTATATCGCCGCAGCAGAACATGTTCGAGCAAATAGCCATTAGCCCCCAAGTGCCAAGTTGAATACCTGTATTGAGCTTGGGACTTTGTGATTTTATTGGCAGATGAAGATCAAATATGCATTAGCCCCCAAGTGCCAAGTGTATGACTGGTTATGCGCTTGGGACTTGTAATGAAACTACTAACATGCTCCATTTTTGTCGCAGAGTGAGATACGCCAACAAACCTCACAAATCAATGATCTTCAAGAAAATCTGAAACTCAACAAGCAGAAACCTCCAAGGCCAAGGATGAGCTGAAAACCGCCTTGACTACCATGGAGTAGCTCAAGGAGTGGTTTAAGTCCGAGCGGGCCAACTGGGATACTGAAAAGGCGGGCTTCCTAAAACAGGCGGAGGATGCTGAAGCGGCCATTAAACCGGTGACGGAAGAGCTCACTGGATTAAAGCACCAAATCAATGCCATGACCTCTGCAATATTTGGTAAGCAATGTTTCACCAAGGTTGTGATGAATATTCCGTTTTGAAATTTCCTCCGGTTTAACCTGAACTTTCTTAAACCGGTATAGGGAAGCGCATTGCTCATCTTGGCTCTGACATGCGCATGAAACTCAAGGCCGCGTATACGCTAATTGAACAGCTGTATACCGGCACCCAGCGAGTTATTTGCGCCACTTCTTATGATAATGCAGCTCCGACATTGATCAAGGACACACTGGACCGACTATCTATGATACCGGCACAGATAGAAGAATTGAAACGATCCGCTGCCCGGGCTGGCACCTTATTGGCACTAACTCGCGCCAAAGCATGGATGGCTGACCTTGACCTGGCTGACATAGCCAAAGGCTTCCCCAGTGCTCAAGAAAATGGCGAAGCATTTGATAATGATGCTCTCAAACGGGTAACAAGGGAGATGCATCCTCTGGCGAGTCAACTGGCAGAAGAGGCCAACCTGACGGTTCACCGCTCCTTCTACGACGCGAACAATGACGGGTTGAAGCTGTTATTCCGGAAGTGCAGAACCTTGTTCCACCAACCCGTAAGCACACTTATGCCCTCGATGTTGATCCGCTGAGCTTATAAGTGAAGAGGCTGTCTTTCGTGCTTTAACCCGGATTGATCGGGCCACCAATGACTTCCGCCATTGGATGGTGAGGAGGAAGAAGTTGAACCGACGCTAGATGACCCATCTTCTTCACGCCAACCCGCAATGAAGCTTAATCCGTCAAGCCGGTTGATGCATCGAAGCTACTGTTATGACGCAATTCCAAATTTTGGGCCTCTGAATGCCTTGTAATAGGATAGCCATCACTTTTGTTTTTAATATGCCTTCGTGCAATGGTGCTGACTCCTTTGACTGAATGATCGAAACCTTCAATTTAGATTGCCTGCCATCGCTGGGCATGAAGTTGGCTTAGCCAATCTTGAAGCGGAGGTTGTATAAACCATTACCGTCAAAGGAGAAAATAGCTCCTGTGTTTATAGTGCCGGTTTACCATGTAAACCGTGCCGGGTCATAACAGGCCCCCTGTTAACAGAAAAAATCAAACCGGAAGAATTATCCCCGGATTAAAAATGGACCGAATTCCGTCAATTGACAGCTTGAACCGGTTTAAAAAACGTTATCGGTTCAAGAAACGCAACAAAGTCAAATAATAGTTATGAAAAAAATATGGAAGCAAAGGTAATGATAAAACCGTTTTGCAAAAAGAGGCTTTATCGAGCCGATCAGATGGTGTTACCATGGTCGGACACGACCAAGCTCCCAATAAGGTATAGTCATGGTTCAAGTCAGCCAGGTCCCCAACTGAAACCGTGGCATTATGCCGATCAAGTGGCATGGCAATGGTTCGGGTTCGACCAAGCCCCCAAGTGACTCTATGGCCTTAGGCCGATCAAGAGGCATGACTGGTTCAGACTTGACCATGTCCCCAAGTGATCTGGTGGCTCTCGCCTATCAAAAGGTGTTGCATTGGTTGGGACACGACCAAGCCCCCAAGTGATATCATAAAGCTTTTGAAAAGCAAACTCAGGGGGTAAACCGGAGGCCGCTTTAACACAGAACAACTCCATGTAACCACACATGATGTAATGTAACAGATACCTGCTTTAGCCGAGGCTCCGGTTTATTACTTTGTTCATAATATATACAGTCATAATATGTACATAAGTAGAGCCGATGGCTCGGTATAATAAGGTCAAGATGAGCTATGTTCCACGGCCTGTTGGTCTCCTCCTCCGACGCGGCGTGAGTCTTTATGCTCTCGAACATCGATCAGATAGTACGACCCGTTATGCAGATTCTTGCTGACCATGAAAGGTCCCTCCCAAGGTGGGGATAGCTTGTGCATATCAGTCTGGTCTTGGATGAGTCGAAGTACCAAATCTCCTTCTTGAAAAGTTCTGGTTCTGACCCGGCGACTATGATAACGACGAAGATCCTGTTGGTAAATCGCCGAGCAGGCAGCTGCTATGTCACGCTCTTCATCCAGCCGATCCAAAGCGTCCTGTCGTGCTGTCTCATTATCCGCTTCAACATAAGCTGTCACATGAGGTGAGTCATGACGGATGTCACTGGGGAGAACCGCCTCCGCTCCATAAACCATAAAGAACGGCGTGTATCCCGTGGATCTGTTAGGTGTAGTATTTATACTCCATAACACGTATTTATAGCTCTTCTACCCAATAACCCGGCGTCCTCTGCAAAGGGACCATAAGCCGGGGCTTGATGCCTCTCAAGATCTCTTGATTAGCTCTTTCCGCTTGACCATTGGACTGTGGGTGAGCTACTGAAGAAACATCAAGCCGGATGTGCTCACATTCGCAGAACTCCTTCATGGCACCCTTGGACAAATTGGTACCATTTATCTGTGATGATACTGTGTGGAAAACCAAACCGGAAAATCACCTTTTTGATGAACTGAACCGCCATGGCTGCATCACACTTGCTAATGAGTTACGCCTCTACCCACTTTGTAAATTTGTCGACCGCCACCAGCAGGTGGGTTTTCTTGTCCTTGGACCTTCTGAAAGGCCCAACCATATCCAGCCCCCAAGTCGCAAACGTCCAAGTAATTGGAATCATCCTCAATTCTTGGGCCGGTACATGAGCACGTCTGGAAAACTTTTGGCAACCATCACATCGTCTGACCAGATCTTCCGCATCAGCATGGGCGGTTAACCAATAGAAACCATGGCGGAACGCTTTAGCCACCAAGGATTTTGAAGCTGGCGTGGTGACCACAATCTCGCTTCGTGGATCTCACGCAATATTTCACAGCCTTCCTCGGGGGACACACAGCGTTGAAACGCCTACGACACCTTTGCAATGATGCAACTCGCCATTAACAATGGTCATAGACTTAGATCACCGAATTATCTGCCGGGCCAACGTCTCATCTTCTGGTAACTCACCCCGGTTCATGTAAGCCAGATAAGGAAGCGTCCAATCCGGAATGACATGCAGAGCTGCCACCAATTGAGCCTCCGGATCAGGAATAGCCAAATCCGCTTCACCAGGGAGCTTGACCGACGGGTTGTGCAGCACGTCCAGAAAAACATTGGGCGGGACCGGTTTGCGTTGAGAGCCCAACCGGCTTAAAGCGTCCGCCGCTTCATTCTTCCGATGGTCCACGTGGTCCACCTGGTAGCCCTTGAAATGACCTGCGACAACAACCACCTCATGACGATATGCAGCCATGAGTGGGTCCTTTGAATCCCAAGTGCGGACACTGTTGAGCCACTAAGTCCGAGTCACCAAGCACTTAACACGGCTTAGATTCATCTCCTTAGCCATCCGAAGACCATGGAGCAAGGCTTCATACTCAGTTGCATTGTTAGTACAAGCGAACATTAAGCGGAGAACGTAACAAAACTTGTCACCTCGTGGGGAAGTTAATACGACTCCAGCCCCCGAGCCCTCCAACTGCCTGGATCCGTCAAAATGGATGGTCCAATATGTATGATCCGGCTTTTCTTCAGGAGCTTGCAACTCCGTCCAATCATTAATGAAATCCACAAGTGCTTGAGACTTCACCGCCGTCCGAGGCACGTACTTCAAACCGTGCGGCCCAAGCTCTATAGCCCACTTTGCAATCCGGCCAGTCGCTTCCCGGTTCTGTATGATATCACCTAAGGGAGCGGAACTGACCACTGTGATGGGGTGCCCTTGGAAATACTGCTTTAGTTTCCGGCTTGCCATAAAAACTCCATACACCAGCTTCTGCCAATGCGGATACCTTTGCTTAGATTCAATAAGAACCTCGTTGATATAATAAACCGGACGTTGAACCGGATGCTCCTTTCCTGCCTCCTTCCGCTCTACCACAATTGCCACGCTGACCACCCTAGCGTTAGCAACAACATATAGCATAAGCGGCTCTTTGTCGATGGGAGTGGCGAGTACAGGCGGGTTGGCCAATTGCCGCTTTAAGTCCTCCAACGCTTCATCAGCGGCTGGACTCCAGACAAACTGATCTGTCTTCTTCAGCATCTGGTACAAGGGGATGGCCTTCTCTCCGAGGCTGATAAACCGTCTCAGCGCGGCAATCCGGCCCGCCAATCGCTGGACATCTTTAATACACTTTGGTTTAGCCAGTGAGGTGATAGCCGTAATCTTCTCCGGATTAGCTTCAATCCCCCTGTTGGACACTTAGAAAACCCAATAACTTGCCTCGCGGAACACCAAAAACACATTTGGCGGGTTGAGCATCATCTTGTAAACCCGCAGGTTGTCAAAGGTTTCTTTCAAATCATCAATCGGTGTTTCCTTCTTCCTTGACTTAACCACAATATCATCCACATAGGCATGCACATTACGGCCGATCTGTTTATGCAAGCAATTACGTACACAATCTTGATAAGTTGCTTGGGCGCTCTTGAGCCCAAAAGGCATAGACACATAGCAGAAGGCTCCAAAGGGAGTGATAAACGCTGTATTCTCCTGGTCCTTAACTGCCATCTTGATCTGATGATATCCAGAATACGCATCCAAAAAGCTCAAACGCTCACAACCCGCAGTGGCATCAATAATCTGGTCAATGCGGGGGAGGGCAAAAGGATCTGCTGGTCAAGCTTTGTTAAGATCTGTGTAATCCACACACATGTGCCAAGTGCCGTTTTTCTTAAGAACCAACACCGGATTAGCAAGCCACTCTGGATGGAAAACTTCAACGATAAAGCCAGCCGCTAAGAGCCTGGCCACCTCCTCTCCAATGGCCTTACGCCTTTCTTCGTTAAACCGGCGGAGAAACTGTTTCACCGGTTTGCACTTGGGATCAACATTAAGAGTGTGCTCAGCGAGTTCCCTCGGTACACCTGGCATGTCAGAAGGCTTCGATGCAAAAATGTCCCAGTTCTCACGGATGAACTCGATGAGCGCGCTTTCCTATTTCGGATCCAAGTTGGCGCGATCTTTGAACTGCTTGGACGAATCGCCAGCACAAAGTCAACAAGCTTAGTCTCGGTTGCCGATTTGAATTTCAGGGCGGATCATGCTCTGTAGTTGGCTTCTTCAATGGAGTCATATCCGCCGGATCGACATTGTCCTTATAATACTTCAGCTCCTCGGTGGCACAAACCGACTCTGCGTAAGCCGCATCACCTTCTTCACACTCCAAAGCGATCTTGCGGCACCCATGAACCGTTATTATCCCCTTGTGACCCGGCATCTTGAGCATCAAATAGATATAACAAGGCCGTGCCATGAATTTGGCATAAGCCGGCCGCCCAAACAGGGCGTGATATGGACTTTGGATTTTCACCACTTCAAACGTCAATGTTTCCGATCTGGAATCATATTCATCTCCAAAGGCCACCTCCAGAGCTATCTTACCAACCGGATATGCTGACTTGCCAGGTACCACACCATGGAACACTGTATTGGATGGTTTGAGATGTTTATCTATTAACCCCATACGACGGAAAGTCTCATAGTACAGGATGTTGATGCTGCTCCCTCCATCCATAAGCACCTTGGTGAACTTATAACCTCCCACCTGAGGTGCCACCACCAGGGCTAGCTGACCCGTTTGTCAACCCGGGGAGAATGATCCTCTCTACTCCATATAATGGGCTGCTCTGACCAGCGTTGGTAATGAGGCACGACCGGTTCAACAGTGTTGACTGCCCGCTTCTGAAGCTTCCGGTCTCGCTTGTCTAAGCTAGTGGTGAAGACATGGTACTGCCCATTATTCAACTGCTTTGGGTTGCTCTAATACCCCCACTGCTGCTGCTGCTGATTGTAACCACCTTGGTTATTCTGATTAGTCTGATTGTTCGGATTACCATTAAATCCTGAACCGGAATTTCCTCCACCGTAACCCGGCCCGGATCCTGAACCGCCGCCGGAGCCTTGATCATACCGGAAATCATTAGAACTTTTGAACTCCTGCATAATGTAACAATCCTTCCAGAGGTGATTTGCTGGTGCCTCCTTCGTCCCATGCTTCGGGCAGGGTTGATTCAACAGATAGTTCAAGCGGTCCGGATTAGGATTAGGTGCACCACCTCGATTCGGTTGTTTACCTTTGCGCCGCTGGCCCTTGTCCTGCGCATTGGTGTTGGCTACGAAATCCATGTGGCCATTCGCTTTACACTTGCCTCCACTATTACCTGCCGGGTGATGTTGCTGGCCCTTGGAGTTGCTGTTCTTCTTTCCCTTCCCTGTCTCGTCATCATCAGACTCGGGATCCTTGGTACTATCAGAATCAGCATATTTCACTAAAGCGCCCATGAGAGTGCCCATGTCATTACAAAACCGCTTCATACGCCCCAACTTCAACTTCAAAGGCTTAAACCGGCAATTACCCTCCAGGGTCAAGATCGCAGAGTCAGCGTTGATCCGGTCTGACGAGTGCAAGATTTCCGAAACGCGGCGCACCCAATGGGTTGTTGACTCCCCTTCACCTTGGACACAAGCCGCCAAGTCCACTACGGACATGGCCTGCTTCTGAGCATCTTTGAAATTCTGGATAAACCGGGTCCTGGCTGGGCCCATGAACTGATAGAATTCGGTGGTAAGCTTTTCAACCAGGTACAGGCCGTGCCTTCGAGCATCATGGTGAAGTACTTTGCACACGCAGCCTCATCCACATCCAACATCTCCATGGCCATCTCATAACTTTCTATCCATGCTTCTGGAGCCAAATCGGCGGTGTAATTTGGCACCTTGCGCGGACCCTTGAAATCCTTGGGCAAACGTACATTGCGTAAAGCGGGTACGAGACAAGGCACCCCCAAAGAGCTAGAGGTAACCCCAGGCTCAAAGATGGTTGGACGAACCGGCGTAAGCTGATAATCCGGATGCTGCGCTGCTACCTCGGCCTCCCTGCGTGCCCGGGCCCGGTCCACCACCTCCTGAGCGTTGTCGAAACCACCTACCCGGTTGTTGCCACGCTGCGCACCACGCCGTGCATTACTTGATACGGCCGGTTCATCCACGTGCCTGCTATAGCTTCGGCTTGGGCGGGGGGTAGAGTGGATCCGGTCGCGGCTGTATGAATACGCTTCCTGTTGGACCAAAGCTGTCCTAAGGAGCTCCTTCACCAGCGTCTCTCTGCTGTGGTGAATCGCCTTCAATTGGAATTGCCTCGGTCGTGCCGCTGCGACAAGGTTATCCATCGGGTTGGAGTAGTGACCTGGAGGCGTTTGCACAGCCTGAGGCATGCTGGCATTATGGCGAGGTAGATCTATTATGCGGGGCTGAACCGGCGCGCCCGTCCCAGGTGCTTCCGCCCAGTTTACCACCGGCGGATTGCTAGTCCCCGCTCCTGGGGTGTTGAAGAGATCTCTTCCCTCGAAAACTGAAGGCAAACGGGATCTGTATTTCCTCTTCGTGACTTCATGCGACGCGCTCTGATCCAGCATGAGCCTATAAGCCTGTGCATCCAAAGCGGCCCGCTCTGCCGCCATCCTGGCGTCTGCAGCTGCCAGATCCTCTTTAGCCTGAGTGATTTGTTCCTTCACCTTCGCAATCTCCGCGTTATGAACGTCCTAGTCCGCCGGGTTAACCTCTGCCATGAGGACAGCCAACGCATCGAATAGTTCTGATAAAACTTGAGCCGGCGGGCGCACAGGGCCTCCTGCCCCGGCTGCCATCACCGCTGTTGAACCGGCAACCATTGTCGCAGCGGTCGAAGAGTGAATTATTGCTTGTGTACCGGCCATGAATATTCCAACCTGGTTGGGCAGATCAGAGGGGTCCGGAATACTGTCACCGTCGGAACAGCCCCCAATCCGGCCATCTTGTAGCTGATATAGAGACTCAGTTTCTCCGGTCGACGACTCGTCATCAGAGTAGACGACAGTTTCGCCACCAGATTCTGATCCGTCCTCATAACTTCCTCCGTGGATGACTCCCATGAAGGCACGCTTTACGGCTGGTTTAGCCTGGGCAGGTCTCGCACGCTGAGCCGTCTCGACGAGGTCGGTGCAGATGTCCGGCTCAGGCCCTGGCTCACCGATCTTGCTGATGAAAACGTGTATGCCACCAAAGGGGACCCGGTACCCGTACTCAATCGAGCCGGCCTCGGGGCCCGAGCCTGCATCGTCGATGTAGAGCTTGCTGCGACGACACATCGACATCCGGCCCACAGCTAAGCATTCGACTCATTCGACCATGCCCTCCAAGATCATAAAACCATCATGCGATAGCCCCACGGTGGGCGCCAACTGTCGTGGTTTTGTCACGGCAGATGTCCTCATGAAAGGACTTAGTCGTGGAGCCATCGCTACGGGTTAACTTGAAAGGGGTTAAAGCGGACGCGAAGACACAAGAGTTATACTAGTTCGGCCCCTTCGATGAAGGTAAAAGCCTACGTCTAGTTTGTGATGGGATTGATGTGGTCTCGATGACTAGGGAGCAAATAAGCTTCGCCTAGGCCTCGAGTTGTTGTTGTCTGTCCCCTTTGAACCGCCCCAGGTCGTCCCCTTATATACACGGGTGACGCCCGTCGGTTCAGAGAGTCCCAATCTCCGGCTCATACTCGTATCCGGGTTGGTCTCTCTCTATTCCTAACTTACAGTACAAGTTTACATATCAGGCCGGTTTACGGCTGAGTTCTAAACCGACTACGGGCCTTGGGCCCTTACTTTCATGCTTGGGCTTTTACACCGTTGAACTACTGATGAAGTTAACCCGGCCCGGATAGGCCGGTTTTCGCCCAGTAGTAATATCCCCAACAAAGAGGGACTTGATTATCTTCTTGTACTTGGATTAAGGGCATTGGTTGAGCAATAGTAGCTTGTGATGGTATGGGTGTTGAATTAGTTTGATGATGTGTGAAGCTTCCATCTTCTTCTTCATCATGATGAGGTTCTTGTTCCATTGGAAGAAATGCACCAACACCCATGGTCAGAATATCTTGAGAAGAATATTCTTCACCTACATCACTTAGATCAACTTGCTCCCCATGGGAGCCATTAAATTCATCAAACACCATGTCACAAGTTTCTACAACACATCCATTGGATTTGTTGTAGACTCTATAGGCGTTAGAGTTTGATCCATAGCCAACAAACATGCCCTCAATTGTTTTGGATTGAAATTTTCCTAACCATTCCCTTTTGTTGAGGATGAAACATTTGCACCCAAATACTCGGTACTTGACATTTGGCTTGTTCCCAGTTAGGAGTGTTGCAGAACGCAGTATTTCAAAATTTTACCTACGATCATGCAAGATTTATCTATGTGATGCATAGCAACGAGAGGGGGAGTGCATCTTCATACCCTTGAAGATCACAAAGAGGAAGCGTTTATCAACGCGGTTGATGTAGTCGTACACCTTCACGATCCGTCTCGATCAAGTACTGAACGTACGGCACCTCCGTGTTCAGCACATGTTCAGCTCGATGACGTCCTCGCCTTCTTGATCCAGCAAGAGGGGCGAAGTAGTAGATGAGTTCCGGCAGCATGACGTGCGTGGTGACGGTGTTGGTGAAGAACAATCTCCGCAGGGCTTCGCCTAAGCACTACGAAAACTATGACAGAGGATAAACTAGAGGGGAGGATGTTGCCGGCACACGGCTTGGTGTTTCTTGATGTGTCTTGGGTGCTAGCCCTACCCCTCTATTTATATGTTGAGCCCTAGGGTCGATACTTGGAGTAAAAGCCTCCTCCAAGTCGGTTTTTCCCAAAAGGGAAGAGTCCTTCTCGGACTCCAGGGCTAGACGCCAGGGTTCCCGGCGTCTACCCCCTAGACGCCAGGGTTCCTGGCGTCTAGCCTCTGGTCTCCGCAAAACTTCCTTTTGCACTTTCCAAAAGCCTCGTGGGCTTTCCCCTTTGGCCCAAATAAAGTGTTCTTGTACCCAAACATTACGGGGAACATCCGGAACCCCTTCCGGTGAATTCCGGAACCCTTCCGGAGATCAAACACTACTATCCCATATATTAAACTTTACCTCCGGACCATTTCGGAGCTCCTCGTCATGTACATGATCTCATCAAGGACTCCGAACAACATTCGGTCACCAACATACATAACTCACATAATACTATACCGTCAACGGACCCTACGTGTTCGAGAACTATGTAGACATGACCGAGATACCTCTCTGGTCAATAACCAATAGCGGAACCTGGATGCCCATATTGGCTCCTACATATTCGAGGAAAATCTTTATCGGTCGAACCGCATAACAATATATGTTGTTCCCTTTGTCATCGGTATGTTACTTGCCCGAGATTCGATCGTCGGTATCACTATACCTAGTTCAATCTCGTTACCGGCAAGTTTCTTTACTCGTTCCGCAATGCATCATCCCGTAACTAACTCATTAGTTACATTGCTTGCAAGGCTTATAGTGATGTGCATTACCAAGAGGGCCTAGAGATACCTCTCCGACAATCGGAGTAACAAATCCTAATCTCAATCTATGCCAACTCAACAAACACCATCGAAGAAACCTGTAGAGCATCTTTATAATCACCCAATTACGTTGCGACGTTTGATAGCACACAAAGTGTTCCTCTGGTATTCAGGAGTTGCATAATCTCATAGTCATAGGAACATGTATAAGTCATGAAGAAAACAATAGCAATATACTAAATGATCAAGTGCTAAGCTAACGGAATGGGTCAAGTCAATCACATCATTCTCTAATGATATGATCCCATTAATCAAATGACAACTCATGTCTATGGCTAGGAAACTTAACCATATTTGATTCAACGCGCTATTCAAGTAGAGGCATACTAGTGACACTCTGGTTGTCTATGTATTCACACATGTACTAAGTTTCCGGTTAATACAATTCTTGCATGAATAATAAACATTTATCATGATATAAGAAAATATAAATAACAACTTTATTATTGCCTCTATGGCATATTTCCTTCAGTTTCCCACTTGCACTAGAGTCAATAATCTAGTTCACATCGCCATGTGATTTAACACCAATAATTCACATCATCATGTGATTTAACACTTTATAGTTCACATCGCCATGTGACCAATACCCAAAGGGTTTACTATAGTCAATAATCTAGTTCACATTGCCATGTGATTAACACCCAAAGAGTACTAAGGTGTGATCATGTTTTGCTTGTGAGAGAAGTTTAGTCAACGGGTCTGCAACATTCGTATCCGTATTTATTTTGCAAATTTCTATGTCTACAATGCTCTGCACCGGAGCTACTCTAGCTAAATCGTCCCACTTTCAATACGTATCCAGATCGAGACTCAAAGTCATCCAGATCGGTGTCAAAGCTTGCACGACGTAACTCTTTACGACGAACTCTTTATCACCTCAATAACCGAGAAATATTTCCTTAGTCCTCTAAGGATAATTTTTTACCAATGTACAGTGATCTATTCCTAGATCACTATTGTACTCCCTTGCCAAACTCAGGGCAGGGTATACAATAGGTCTGGTACATAGCATGGCATACTTTGTAGAACCTATGGCTGAGGCATAGGGAATGACTTTCATTCTCTCTCTATCTTCTGCTGTGGTCGGGCTTTGAGTCTTACTCAACTTCACACCTTGCAACACAGGCAAGAACTCCTTCTTTGACTGTTCCATTTTGAACTACTTCAAAAAAATTATCAAGGTATGTACTTATTGAAAAAACTTATCAAGCGTCTTGATCTATCTCTATAGATCTTGATGCTCAATATGTAAGCAGCTTCATCGAGGTCTTTCTTTGAAAAAACTCTTTTCAAACACTCCTTTATGCTTGCGAGAAAATTCTACATCATTTCCGATCGACAATATGTCATTCACATATACTTATCAGAAAGGCTGTCGTGCTCCCACTCACTTTCTTGTAAATACAAGATTCACCGCAAGTCTGTATAAAACTATATGCTTTGATGAACTTATCAAACCATATATTCCAACTCTGAGATGCTTGCACCAGTCCATAGATGGATCGCTGGAGCTTGCATATTCTGTTAGCACCTTTAGGATTGACAAAACCTTCTGGTTGCATCATATACAACTCTTCTTTAATAAATCCATTAAGGAATGCAGTTTTGTTTATCCATTTGCTAGATTTCATAAAATGCGGCAATTGCTAACATGATTCGGACAAACTTAAGCATCGCTGCGAGTGAAAAAATATCATCATAGTCAACACCTTGAACTTGTCAAAAACCTTTTTCGATAAGTCTAGATTTGTAGATAGTAACACTACTATCAGTGTCCGTCTTCCTCCTAAAGATCCATTTATTTTCTATTGCTTGCCAGTCATTGGGCAATTCAACCAAAGTCTATAATTTGTTCTCATACATGGATCCCATCTCAGATTTCATGGCCTCAAGCCATTTTGCGGAATCTGGGCCCATCATCACTTCATCATAGTTCGTAGGTTTGTCATGGTTAGTAACATGATTTCTAGAATAGGATTTCTGTACCACTTTGGTGCGGAACGTATTCTGGTTGACCTACGAGGTTCGGTAGTGACTTGATCTAAAGTTTCATGATCATCATGATTAACTTCCTCACTAATCAGTGTAGGCATCACTGGAACTGATTTCTGTGATGAACTACTTTCCAATTCGGGAGAAGGTACAATTACCTTATCAAGTTCTACTTTCCTCCCACTCACTTCTTTTGAGAGAAACTCCTTCTCTAGAAAGGATCCATTCTTAGCAACGAATAACTTGCCTTCGGATCTGTGATAGAAGGTGTACCCAACTATTTCTTTTGGGTATCCTATGAAGACGCACTTCTCTGACTTGGGTTTGAGCTTATCAAGATGAAACGTTTTCACATAAGCATAGCAACCCCAAACTTTAAGAAACGACAGCTTAGGTTTCTTGCTAAACCATAGTTCATACGGTGTCGTCCCAACGGATTTAGATAGTGCCCTTTTTAACGTGAATGTCGTTGTCTCTAATGCATAACCCCAAAACGATAGTGGTAAATTGGTAAGAGACATCATGGATTGCACTATATCCAATAAAGTACGGTTATGACGTTCGGACACACCATTATGTTGTGGTGTTCTAGGTGGCATGAATTTGTGAAACTATTCCACATTGTTTTAATTAAAGACCAAACTCGTAACTCAAATATTCGTCTCCACACACTACTAGGGAAAAGCCTAGCAGCAGCGCGGGTTTTAGGCCTATTAGTAGCGCCAAGGTGAGCGCCATCGATAAGGCGCTTCTGACTAAAGCTTAGCGGTGGCGCGCTGGACCAGGCCATCTTGCTAAAATGATCTAGTAGTAGCGCTTCTCCTGAGCAGCGTTGCTGGTAATTAGTAGTAGTGCTCCTCCTTGCCCGCGCTACTACTATTATTTAGTATTTTATTTCTTTTTTATTTCATGTTGTATTTCATACACCTTTACACAATTTTTCATACAATAGGAATTTAGAGACTGTTTTTACATCATAATGAGTAGGTGAAACAACCGTGGACTAGTTTCAAGTGGATGGACATCCACTTGAAACTAATCCGCGGTTCTTTCACCCAATGATATAATAAATATCATATCATATCATTAACAACTTATCATCATAATACATCATTGTCATATAACACCTCAAGATCATCGTTTTCATCAATGAGACATCACATAACAAATTGGTCACTAGTCGTAATCACAAGTACTCCTCATCATCAACTCTAACACATTGTATCACATAATAAACATATTGGACCTCATAGGACCTACTACATTCTCTTAGGAGCTACTATATTCTCTAAGGTAAAATAGCAAAAAACAAGATAGCCCCTGACTCTCCATTATGGAGAATGGAGATTATCCTGTCTCCAATTCTTGCCTTTCGCTCAATGTTACTTCCAAGAACCTCCTTGCGAATGTCCAAATATTTTTTCCATTCTTTGATTAGCATGTGTTCACCGGTTTTAGAAATCCTATATGCACAGGTGAGATCCGTAGGATGACCTGGCTGTATGTTCAGAACTTCAAGGCGACCATTGTAATATATCAGATGAGGCACACAATCCATCGGGATTTTCTGTTGAAAAACATAGTAATAACTTCGTAGTTAGCAATGATGTACTAGTTTTGGAAGTATGCAAATGATGCACGGATGTCGTAATAGTAAAAAATCTTACCAGGGTATCTCCATAGAAGTTATCATGGTTCAACACATGCACTAGTGGCACGTATTCACCATAATTTGGAGGAGTTCGATAATAGGTATTGTAATTCTGAAAGAAAGTACAATAAGCAATCAAATGATTTTTCTCCTTATACGTTAATTTGGAGCCATCGGTGTATTGGGTTTTGTCTACCATCTTCTGCACATTCTTTGAAGATTCAAAATAAGCTATCAATGGAAATAAGCTATCAACAATTTTGAAATAAACAATATAAATTAGTTAATAACTATGTTTGATAAACTCACATTGCAGTAGAATTGGAAGCGTATCAACAAGGACCCAACTGTCCATATTGTCTTGCTCGATGTCAGGATCACCAAGATCCATGGTGACAATCATACCCTCGTAAAAACCATACATTTTGCAAAGTGCTTCCCAATTTTGGCAACCAAAATGGGTTACGCTCTGAGCATTGCACAGATTTACTTCAAAATCCATATCATGATGGGTCCTTAGGTGTATTTTCTTTGTTTCAAAATTTTCATGGTCTTCAAAACCCATCCTCTCCAAGACATAGCGTCTTGCATGGCATGGGATAAGCTAGTCGAATTGTAAAAGATGAAAATTAGACGTTGAAATAGTTGAAGTGATGCTTAATTACGAAAAAAAAAACACTTGTCATTGTTGCGTACCGTTTCACAATCGAAGGTCTCCTCGAGCTTAATGCTGAAGCGCCGATCTTCGTCCGGTGAACGAACACATCGCATATACCTCAATCTTCGTGGCACCAGCTACACTCCCGGGGACTGTAAATGCGTCCGAGTACGACATTTCCTACGTTCATAATTCAAAGATTAAACTTGTTCATATTCTAGCACAAGTCATGCGAATTCACGAAAAAATCCGGCATGACCTTTGCTAAAAAGGACATATCGGCGCTGAAATTTGCGGGCGGAAATTAATCAACACTCCGGCAAAACATAGGCCACTCGGAGATGTAAACTGAACATAAGCGGCCGGTTGGGCAACCACATATCCTATTTGAGCAACAACACAAGATATACAAGGATATTTGGCTGGTCTCACCTCGATGTCGGAGGGGGTCATTGGTGGGACACCGGGGGGGTTGTGGGTGGGGGTGGGTGAGGGGGACGAGGGGGGGGATGTCGGTGGGGGTCGGTGACGGGGACGACGGTGGTCACCTGAGAAACCATATAAGTTATCACTAATACATCCCGAATAATTGCTTAAACTAAAAAATAACAACAAATATGACATGTTCAACTTGTTTTATTAATTCAACTAGTTCTTACTAAATATAAACTTACTATAAATAGAAAAAAACTAGTTCTTTCTAAAAATAAAGTAGTTCAACTAGTTATATTAATTTACTTAGTAAACTAATTCAACTACAACTAAAAATCTAGTACTAACTAAGCAACATCTAGTTAACTAGTACCATCACTACTATTAATTAACATCTACTACTACTAAAAATCTAGTACTAACTAAGCAACATCTAGTACTAGCTATGAACCCTAAATTAACATCTACAACTATTAAATCTAGTACTAACTAGTGGCAGGGGTGGGGCGACGGAGAGGTAGCTAGGAGCGGCGAGGTCGAGGCGGTGGGAGGAGGCTGTCGGCGGAGGAGGGTGGAGGGCGGTTGCAGCGGAGGGAGGAGGGCGGCGGAGGAGGAGGGCGGCCAGGCGGAGGGAGGATGTGCGAGGAGGAGGGAGGAGGGACGGAAGGAGGAGTACCTCAACAAGTGACGGAGAAGCGGCGGCGTGGCGGCGGCGACGACGACGCATTTACAGTTATCGCATCGGGGCGTAGAGTGAGAGTGTGAGTGAGGGCGGTCGTGCGGCGTGGGGATAAGGTAGGGATAGTTGCAACGCGTTTGCCAAAAAGCGCTACAGCTAATCTGAATAGCGATGGCGCCTTGCACATAAACCGCCATCGCTAAGTGTAACTATACAAAAAATCGTCAATGCAGAAAATACATTGGCCATCAATGATCTTTTTGTGTACAATCTGAATTGTCAATATGAGTCCTATCCGGTAGGAACCGGAGGACTCATATTAATAACCTAAATTTTACACATAGAGTTCAGTGAAGACCAACTGGTTGTGGTAGTTTCAGAAATAACATATTTAAGGTGGTAAACACCACATTCACGGAGCGAGGTGGGACTAAACTTGTGGGCTGATCTTAGCGATGGCGGTTTTTCTATAAGCGGCGCTTTGCTAACTTCTATAGTAGTAGCGCGGTTTAGTATAGAGCGCTACTGCTATAACTAGCGGGGAGGTCATGGTAATTATAGCGATGGCGCTTGTTTGTGGTGGACGCTCGCTATTTTCTGTCGGCCAGCGTTTCTCTAACACGCGCTGCTGCTAAGTAGCAGCAGCGTGGTATTTTGTGGTGCGCTGCTGGTAAGATTCTGTGTATAGGCTTTTCCCTAGTAGTGACAATCAGATCGTAGAAACTTTATTTTCTTGTTACGATGATTTCCACTTCACTCGGAAATTCTTTCAACTTTTCAAATGTCTCAGACTTATGTTTCATCAAGTAGATATACCCATATCTGTTCAAATCATCTGCGAAGGTCAGAAAATAACGATACCCGCCGCGAGCCTCAACACTTATCAGACCGCATAAATCAGTATGTATTATTTCCAATAAGTCAATTGCTCGCTCAATTGTTCCGGAGAACGGAGTCATAGTCATCTTGCCCATGAGGCATGGTTCGCAAGCATCAAGTGGTTCATAATCAAGTGATTCCAAAAGCCCATCAACATGGAGTTTCTTCATGCGCTTTATACCAATATGACCTAAACGGCAGTGCCACAAATAAGTTGTACTATCATTATTAACTTTGCATCTTTTGGCTTCAATATTATGAATATGTGTATCACTACGATCGAGATTCAATAAACCATTTATATTGAGTGTATGACCATAGAAGGTTTTATTCATGTAAATAGAACAATAATTATTCTTTGACATAAATGAATAACCGTATTGCAATAAACATGATCCAATCATATTCATGCTCAAAACAAACACCAAATAACATTTATTTTAGGTTCAACACTAACCCCGAAGGTAAAGGGAGTGTGCGATGGTGATCTTATCAACCTTGGAACCACTTCCAACACACATCATCACCTCACCCTTAACTAGTCTCTGCTTATTTTGCAACTCCTGTTTCGAGTTACTACTCTTAGCAACTGAACCAGTATCAAATACCGAGGGGTTGCTATAAACACTAGTAAAGTACACATCAGTATCATGTATATGCAATATACCTTTGTTCACTATCCCATCCTTCTTATCCGCTGACGGTGTCCTGGACTAGGGGGTACTCACCACGTCGTCTCCCGATCAGTTGGATTGGGCCGAGGACCCCCATGGTCGTATACTCATGGGCCAGTCCGGACAGTTGCCGCATACAAGGAAGATTCCACAAGACTTGGCGATCAAGACAAGGACTCCTCCCCACTGGCGTATTCGGCTAGGACTCTTGTTATCCTAGGCCTCTGGTGCATTATATAAACCGAGGCCAGGCTAGTCGATAGACATACAACAATCATTCCATAGGCTAGCTTCTAGGGTTTAGCCTCTACGATCTCGTGGTAGATCAACTCTTGTACTACTCATATCATCAAGATCAATCAAGCAGGAAGTAGGGTATTACCTCCATAGAGAGGGCCCGAACCTGGGTAAACATCGTGTCCCCTGTCTCCTGTTACCATCCGCCTTAGACGCATGATTCGGTACCCCCTACCAGAGATCCTGCAGTTTTGACTCCGTCTTTGGTGCTTTCATTGAGAGTTCTGCTGTGTGTTCGGCAAAAGGTCGATGGCTCGCCTGCAGATCAACTGTGACTTCGGCATCTTCGTCACCAGCTCGACTGGTCACCTTGGTTCGACCAAGGACTGCGCCCTACCTCCGATCGTCATGTTCGGATGAGGGCCTTCATCAAAATCAACTCCGATCTCTATCAAGATCATGGAGGAATCATCCAGGGAGCCCGGGGGCTCAACGTCAACATTGCCCTCGGGCTACCGTACTGTTTTTCTGGACAGCGGACTTGTGTCCGCCGCCACCGCCTCCTCAAGCGTCATTTTAACGATTGCTTCGGTGGAATTGTGCGGAATTGAGTCTACAACAACCCTGGAAAATTTCGTCGAGTTCCGGTGGAGGAATCTCTGGCAATCTCCGATATACCGGAGCCGCATTGAATCTGGACTAGAATCCGGACGAGTTTAGGGCGTGGTGTCCAGCTTCTAGCTCGGACTTACTTTGGAAGATCCAACCGTTGATCGGCTGCGGAATTCCTATATCTACCACCCCTCAAAATTTCAGCTCGATCCGGCCGTCCAAACTCCGAGAACCTTCCGATTAGTGCATCACTTTTCGGTCTACATTTTCTGTAGCAACGAATCCGACCGAGTTCGTCTTTTTATGAACGGTATTTCGGACATCCTTTTTGAAGGTGGTTTTGTACGGGGTATTGTGTTTTGTTCCCGAACACATACCACTAACTTTAAGACCGTTTGAACATGATCTTCAACATCATGCTGGTGTCAAACCAGTCCGGCAATATTGCTTCACGGCTGCCGACCTGCGCCAGACACATCGTCACTTTGTTGAGCCGAGCTCAACTTCTTCGGATCATCATCTCGGCAAGCGAACAAGAGTCCGCACCGCGAAGGATAAATCATCACCAACATCGCCGCCCCCACGGATTACACGGGCGGGCATACCGGCATCGCCTCACGGTCTCTTCATCAAGCCGGCATCGACCACGTCACGACCTGCATCGGCAGGGCCGCACTATTGCTTCTTCAAGCTGGTGTCCATCACGCCGACCTACTTCGACATCTCGGCTGGACCGGGGGCTTCACTATCTCTTCATCAACCTACCTCCGGACACTGATGGGTGCGCGGATCGAGTCCCAATTTTGGGAATCACCTTCCTTCGGATTGCTACAACAAAAAAACCAGGTGCTATTAATCCTAGTATTTCTTTTGCTTGTTTAGGTTCATTTTTCCCAACAAATTATTACTCTGATTTGTCCATCATATGTACGCAGGTCTATCAAATGGTGGCCGCATTAACGACGGTTGCATGGTGGTTCGATCAGTTTCCGTACATAGTCCGGCGAACGCCGCATCCGGAACTCGAACCGACCTGTGAATTCAGGCCTTGCCATGCCTTTACCGCATTACGCCGCCGCCCTGCATCGACATTGACTTCGGCGCCAGGCCATATTTCTTTTATTACTCACTTTGCATAAATTATTTATTATGCAACAATTTTTTTACTATTATCTCTGGTTTGCACTATTTTTTGTGCACAGGAAAATGATCTAGCCGGACTATATCCTTTGACGTCACCTCGGCTGGACGGGGGGCATCGTGAACACTTCATTACCACATGCCAGGGACTTCGGCATCACTCTGCCGTCCTGCATTGATCGTGCTATGTCACCACTTCGGAGTGCCGAGCTCTTTGCTCCGCCACCTCGGGACCGGCTTGGGGCATGGAACCTTGTCCCGCATCAAGCTCGGACCGTGTTGTCAATACCGAACACATTAACCAGCTAAGTTGCCTTCATGCTCAAAGTTTTAAATTTCTAACTTGTGTTCGGTTCGACCAAACATTATACTTTTTTGGAAAAAAAAGTTTCTTGTAAAAATTTTCCTTGTCCAAACTTTGTTCGCACATACTTGACGCGCTACCCGTGCTCATTATACCTGGGGGCTTCTTTAACAGAAGCTTATTAATACGGGCTTTATGCCCAACACATGTGTCACACTTCCGCATGTACCTTTTATTCACCATTATATGCATCGATATGACTTAAGTTTTGGCCAAGCTGGGTTGCACGGCTCTGTGCTTACCCCTCGTTCCCGATTGTTCGGCTAGGTGGTAAAGGGAGCACCTCACGATTATTACTGCTGGGAATTGACCGGATGTTTTACCTCAAACTGGGTGAAGCCGAAAGCTAGCGTTCTTAAGGGAATACTCGGTCGGTGAACTAAAAGATGATTTCTTACCTATTTATTTACCTGCCCGCAGATGTTTTTCTGCTCTTTTTGCAGTCCGGACATGCACTTTAGGGCATGCCTCCCAGGGAAAGGAACCCCTAACGGAACTATTCTCCCTGGAAGATGTTTCTTACTAACCATGTAATATAACATAACTAGTTGGGCACTTGTCGGATAAAGCACTAATGACCCCTACGCCTGGTCTCCACGCATGCCCCGGTTTTTATAACCGCGAGGGTATTTGGACACACTCGGACTATTGGGTCCAGAGGTTGAAGCGAAAAGGTCCGCTTCGACAAACGATCTACAATCCGGCTAGAAGGCATTCTACATGTCACCTTACATTCTATAGTCAACTTTTACCCAAGTCACTTGGGGGCTCTTATGTTTATTTGAGCCGTTTCATACTAAGTGTTTTTCTTCTTAGTCGTTGCAGAGTTTTTATTATTATTTATCACTCCTTTTCTCGACACGAGTGTGCGGTCACTAGCCGGGGAGCCTAATTTCTCTCTCAAAACCGCAAGAGTTTAGTTTTCTAAACTGGCCTAATGAGAAGTACTCCGCCTTCGGGATGGGAGACTGAAGCTGTAGGCTAACCCGCTTGAAGTCTTGAGTTAGAATGTGTCATGTTAAAGCACGGCAGAAGCACTTTTTTTTCTAAAGTCCAATTTTCGGATTGGCACCAAACACTTGATCTTGTTCGGACGTCATGGTTTCTTGGCGTTTTTGGTTTTCAATCTTTTGGCACTTTTAAACTATTTATGTGTTTTCAGCACAAGTCTCATGATGCAACACGGACACCTTTAGAGATTCGGCAAAAACATTCTCGGATATTGCTATATATGCATCCGTTTGGTGTGTCTTCGGCCAATAGTTGGGTTGCGGCTCGCGCTTGCCTCCTACGTTCCGCTTTGTTCGGCTAGGTGTGCAAAGGGAGAACCACTGCGATTGTGCTTCTAGCTCGCATGGTCAAGCACCTCAGTGGAGAAAGCCGAAAACTGACTGTCACAATAGGTGTAAACTAGTCAGCGATCCGATGACTATATTAAATGATGGGCCATTCATAACATTGGCCGAAGTGTTTCCGGCTTGACCTCGACTGTCGCCGAACACTAGGGGTGGGCATAAAAACCGACAAACCGAAAACCGAACCGATGCCGAAACCGAATAAACCGAATTTTTGGTTTTTTTGACTGTCATAGAAAAATTCGGTTTTTATGTCCACTAACCGAACTTAATTCGGTAGGTTCGGTTTTCATCCCGGTTAACCGAGCAAAAACCGAACAGACGTGGCTGATTGTACGCGTGCAACGTCGTCTCCCAGGAGTCACGCGACCAGCCTCCCACGATCGCCCACGGCGGCGCACATCTCACATAACGTGGGCCTGCTTGACCAAAGTGCGGCAAGGATAAGGCCCAGCTCACGTGGGCTTTTTTTGGTGAACGGTGTGCATGCATCGCAAAGTATGCGAATAGCTGACCAGGCCATTCGCTCCTTTAGTCCCACCTCGCCCAACCGAGGAGATTAGCCAGATTTTTTGCCTATATAAGAGGGTGCGGGTAGTGCAATCAGAGCAAGAATACTTGAAGCGTGGTCATTCGGCATAAAACCGAAAACCGCACCGAAATTTTGGTTAACCAAATTTTCGGTTAGCTAATCTCAGCTAGCATTTTCGGTTTTTAGTTTGTCTAACCGAATTTTCAAAAAAACCGAATGGTAGAAACCGAATTTTCGGTTTATACCGAACGCCCAGCCATGCCGAACACTACCGGGGGCTAGCAACTGGCCTCCCAAACTAAATCCTCAATATTTTGCTCTTACATTGGAGCTGAGGTTTCATGATCATGCTTAGCATGACAACCCAACGAAAGAAACCGATGGCGGGACTATTTTCTTTGGAAGACATTTCTTCTGTTAAACAGTAATATAACATATCTCTCTGCGTACCTTTGTTTATTAAACCGTATGGCTAGATTGCCTTGTTTGTCGTAAATCTTTGCCCTCATAAAGGCTTTATAAAGTAGGACAAACACTCCTCGACTCTTGGCGAGGAGGTTGAAGCCGATGGTCGGTCAACAAAGTTTTGTACAATGCGGATCCGAGCATTAATGACATAAAGTACTTGGATACATTGAGTCATTACACATACTTTTGTGATTTTACTATGGATATCGATCCTTAATTCGGCCACCCATGCCCGCATTAAGGCTCGGGGGCTACTGCGCTTCGGGCTTATTATTTAAAAAATATTAAAGGGGCACATCAATCCCCTGATCTGGTGTTGCCACCCGACCAGTGTCTCGGGGGCTACTGCATTGCCTGTTCTATGCAGAAAATTTTAAGTGCAATACAGTTTCCGAGGAGATTTTGATCCTCAGGTTGGTCGGCCGCACCCAACCCGAGTCTCGAGGACTGAGCACGCCGCTTTTTGTGTCCCGAAGTATTCTGCCGAGCTAGGACTTGATCCTCAGACCGATTTTGCAAATCAACCTGAGTCTCAGCGGCTACGGGGATCAGCGGTCTTATGTCATCCTTCATGTGCATCTCGGGTTTTAGACCGATACACACCTTGTGGGCTACTGGCTATGTATCTCGGCAGAGAATAAATTGCACCAATCAAAAATATTGACAAAAATCGGCCCACATTCGGGTGGTGCACCACCTCGGAAGCCGATCCGGCATAAAGCTTCGGCGCTAGTGGCTGGCTCCATAGAGGGCATTTCCGGCATTAAGCTCGGCTAAACTCCTTCAAACTTCTTTGAACCAAGGTGATTTACGACACCTTGGATACAGTCCGGCGTTGGAGCTCGGATAAATAGTCCGGCGTTGGAGCTCGGATACCGTCCAGCGTTGGAGCTCGGATACATAGTCCGGCGATAGAGTTGGGAAGCAGTCCGGCGTTGGTGCTCGGCTGCAAAAGATACCTCGAATGCAGTCTGACGTTAGAGCTCGGACGCAAGAGGACACTGCCTCCCGGGAATAACTTCAAACCCGAGGTGTGGCATAAAAATAACAAGGCATTGATAAAGGCAGGAAACTTAAAGGGGCTCCTCGGATACCCGACGTGTAAACTCGTCGAATGCATTTCGGCGATCCTCAAGATCGAAGATGAGAAGATTTGTTGAACCAGTTTTCAAGACCGACGACCGAAGATGAAGACCAGTTCGGAAGAATCGAGGAGCGTCCCTAAGTTGAAGACCGGTTCAGGGGGCTACTGACGGTGTCCTGGACTAGGGGGTACTCACCACGTCGTCTCCCAGTCAGTTGGATTGGGCCGAGGACCCCCATGGCCGTATACTCATGGGCCAGTCCGGACAGTTGCCGCATACAAGGAAGATTCCACAAGACTTGGCGATCAAGACAAGGGCTCCTCCCCACTGGCGTATTCAGCTAGGACTCTTGTTATCCTAGGTCTCTGGTGCATTATATAAACCGAGGCCAGGCTAGTCGATAGACATACAACAATCATACCATAGGCTAGCTTCTAGGGTTTAGCCTCTACGATCTCGTGGTAGATCAACTCTTGTACTACTCATATCATCAAGATCAATCAAGCAGGAAGTAGGGTATTACCTCCATAGAGAGGGCCCGAACCTGGGTAAACATCGTGTCCCCTGTCTCCTGTTACCATCCGCCTTAGACGCACAGTTCGGTACCCCCTACCCGAGATCCGCCGGTTTTGACACCGACATCCGCCAAGTATCTAGGGCAGTTCCACTTCCAGTGACCATTTTCTTTGCAGTAGAAGCACTCAGTTTCAGGCTTGGGTCTAGCTTTGGGCTTCTTCACGGGAGTGACAACTTGTTTGTCATTCTTCTTGAAGTTCCCTTTCTATCCCTTTGCCCTTTTCTTGAAACTAGTGGTCTTGTTAACCATCAACACTTGATGCTTTTCTTGTTTTCTACCTTCGCCGATTTTAGCATCGCGAAGAGCTTGGAAATTGTTTTCTTTATCCCTTGCATATTATAGTTCATCACAAAGTTCTAGTAACTTGGTGATAGTGACTAGAGAACTTTGTCAATTACTATCTTATCTGGAATATTAACTCCCAGTTGATTCAAGAAATTGTAGTACCCAGACAATCTGAGCACATGCTCACTGGTTGAGCTATTCTCCTCCATCTTGTAGGCAAAGTACTGTCAGAGGTCACATACCTCTTGACACGGGCATGAGTATGAAATACCAATTTCAACTCATGGAACATCTTATATGCTCCATGACATTCAAAACATTTTTGAAGTCCCCGTTCTAAGGCGTAAAGCATGGTGCACTAAACTATCAAGTAGTCATCATACCAAGCTTGTCAAATGTTCATAACGTCCGCATCTACTCCTGCAATAGGTCTATCACCTACCGGTGCATCAATGACATAATTCTTGTGTGCAGCAATGAGGGTAATCCTCAGATCATGGACCTAGTCCGCATCATTTCTACTATCGTCTTTCAACTTAGTTTTTGCCGGATGTAGGGTTCCGGAAGACCCTTAAGGTTCGAACACTGGGGTGCGCACGAAGTCTTTCCCTACTACCAATCTACGCCCTAGCTCGCTAAGATCTCGCGGATGAACTCGACGAACTCGCAAGGCAAAGGGACACGAAATTTATACTGGTTCGGGCCACCGTCGTGGTGTAATACCCTACTCCAGTGTGGTGGTGGATTGCCTCTTGGGCTGATGATGAACAATATAGAGGGAAGAATAGCCTCCTGAGGTTGAGGTGTTCTTGAGATTGGTGACTCGGCGGGTGAGAGCTGGGTGAACTGCCCTCTCCCTCCACTGTGGTGGCTAGCTCTACTTATATAGGCCCTGGTCCTCTTCCCAAATATTGAGCGGGAAGGGAGCCAACAACGGCGGGCAAATTTGAAGGGGGACAACTACTACAAGCTATCCTGACAAAAGCGATCTTCGCCTGCAAAAGGCTCTGGTGGTGACGCCGTCTTGGGCTCCACGATGACCTCCGTCTTGCCGTCCTTCTGGTCTTGGTCTCATTGCACCGATATAGCAACCTTTCCCTGACCCCTCGATACTCCTCGCCTGCGCTGGCCTCCTTAGCACCAAAGAGGAAACAAGGGGCCTTCTTGTGGCTGGCGCTCACTTTGTGGTCGATCGTCATGGCTCACGTCACGAGAGCCTCGTGAGGTTTGCCCCGCCTTGATATCTCCGCTCCCCGTGAGCCTGCCTGACCAGGCCACTCCTGAGGAGGTCTTGTGTCATCCGCCTCACGAGGCTTGGCCCCTCGCGAGGGTCTTGGATGCCTTGTTGATGAAGATGGGCCGTACGGCCTGCTGGCTTAGCCACACCGTGGGCTGCATGCAGGCAAGTCTGGGGAGCCCCGTTCCCAAAACACTGACAGTAGCCCCCGAGCCCAAGGTGCGCCCGGGCTTGACTTCACGGTGAAGCCAAGGGTCATGTACGGAGCACCGTGGGCCCCAAAAGCCTGCTGCCTCGGTTGACGCGTGGCGGTTGATTGGACGTGGGCGTCTCCTCTTCCCCATGCTGCCTCGGCAACTGCTCGACTTGACAAGTCCCTGCGACATGCAAGGAAAACCATCATTACCTGCGATCCTGGGAGGCGCCGGTTGGCCTTCTCTTGCTATAAATAGGGAGGGGGCGGAGCCCCCGTTGCCTATCTCTTCCTCGCTTGCTTGCTTCTTCTTCCTCGCTTCATTTCTTGCAGTGCCACCGATTGTGCCACGAAGGAAGTTCTCCACCGCTGAGAAGGGAAAGGCCCCTCGCGAGGGACCCGGCTTCCCGGCGCCCAAGCGCGGACGTGGCCGTCCACGCAAGCATGCAGCGTCCCCCGCTGTGGCCCACTGTCGAGGCGGTGCCGCAGCACACGGAGGGGGTCGTCCTAGTCATGGCGATCGAGTTGATGAGGGAAGGCGTGCTATGGTGGCGCGGCCTCCCCGTACGCGCTTCCATTCAGAGGAGGTGTCGCCGGAGTTCGTCGTCTGGTCAGAGAACCCGGCCGGCAACTGGCTCCAGCCTTCGTGCTTCTTCGTCGACGAACTGCCGGCCCCTGGTCCAGGCGGACTCTGGTTGCAGGCGGATGGCTGCTGCAGCAAGGCCTCTTGGGTCGCGGTTGAGACTTCCGCCGCGGGCAACATAGCCCTGGCCCGCGTCTGGCAGACGTTCGCCCGCGCGCGCAGCCTGGGCAGGCGGTGTACCCTCCACTTCAAGTACGATGGTGGATCGACCCTCTATGTGAGGGTGTTTGGGGAAGATGGTCGCGCTTGGGGTGCTGCCACAGGGCGAATGACGGTGAGGAGGTGCTCAGCCTTGGTGAGGGTCGCGACGAGGATGAGGGCGAGCCTGCCCTCGGCGGCGACCGTGTCTCTTCCAGCTACGGCGGCTCTTCCTCCGGCGATAGCTCCAGCAATGGTGGCTACGACCAGCCGCCGCGCCCGCTTCGAAGGCGGCAGCGGGTCATCTCACATCCGCGCCTCCATGTAGCACGAGGAAGGGTCTGGCTAGGCTCGGGTCGTCGCTAGGGGCCTGCCTCCGCGGATTGCTGCAACGCCGCTTTGTTTTGCTCTTTTTCCTGCATCAAAAATGAAACCAGTATGGGCCCAGAGAGGCGTGTATCGAACTGTGGTTCCTTCGTTATTGCACTGTGCGCGTTATTCCTGTGCTGTTTTGTTATTTTGCGCAAAGATAACTTAACCTGGTGCGTTCAGGACGCCCTCTTCCTTACGACGCGCTTATTTCCTCGTGTCCATCTTGCCTTGGTGGCCTGCATTCGCTCAGGAACTGCAAAAACTCGTTAGGAAGTGTGTTAAAAGATTTGCCGTCCACCCTGGCCCTGACCTGGCGCTTTGAATCGCAGTACCCGAGGGGCACGGACTAGGAGAGGTGGACCAGCTTTTGGGCTTGAACGAGGGTGGCTCGCGAGAAGGCAGAGAGGAGAAAAATGCTCGCGAGGGCACCTGCCTAGCCCCCTCGCAAGGTATGCGAGAGAGAGAACATGAACAAACTAGAGCCAGAAAATGCGCTAAGAGGCGAGGGAATCGAATCAGCAAGGAACACCAAAAGCAAACTTTGATTAAGGAAAAGCGAGACAAGTACGGAAAGCAAATGAAAAGCCGCGTCCTGCACCTAATCTAGTCTTCAAGTATTCTCACCAGCGCGGAGCTAAGTGCTGCCACTAGGCGTGGGCGGGAGCCCCAGGGACTGAGGCCGGCGCTCCTGAGACTCCGGGGCGTGTGTAGCCCCAACTCATTATTACGTGAGAGTGTCACGGGCGGCGATTCTTCACAGGCACCGGGCCTTCTTCACACGCTCTGGGCCTTTCTTCACAGGCTCCGGGCCTTGCTTCATGGGTAGAACTTCCGGAGGTGCTGGATGTTCCAGGCATTTTGGATAGGTACCCCGTCTTGTGTCTCCAGGCGCACGGCGCTAGGCCTAGAGATGTGGACGACCTTGAAAAGGCCCTCCCACATTGGTGAAAGCTTATGCAGCCCTTCCCTGGAGAGGACCCGCCTCAGGACGAGGTCGCCCACCTCGAGCGTCCTGGAGCGGACGTTGCGGCAGTGGTATCGCCGCAGCGCTTGTTGGTACCTTGCCGCCCTTAATGCAGCTTCGCGACGGCATTCCTCCCCCAGCACGAGATCCATCCCCTGCGTGGCGACCTGCTGCGTTTCGTTGAACGCCAGGCCCCGTGCGGAGCGATGCTTGACCTCGTGAGGGAGGACTGCTTCAGCTCCGTAGACGAGGAAGAATGGAGTCTCGCCCGTTGGCTTGGTGCCGGTGGTGTGGATGGACCACAGCACGGACTGGAGCTCATCCTGCCAGCCCCTGCTGCAGGCCTCCAGCTTCTTCTTGAAGGTCCTGGTCTTGAGGCCCCTCAGGACCTCCGTGTTGGCGTTCGCCGGGCCATTGCTCACGGGTGCGCTACCGAAGCATAGCAGATCTGCGTTCCAAGGTTAGCACAGTAGGTTTTGAAGGTTACTAGTAAACTGCGAGCCGTTATCTGTGATGATGCGGTTGGGGACCCGAAGCGGCTCACGAGGCCCTTGACGAACTTGATAGCAGAGCCGGCTAGGATGGTACGGACGGCTTCCACTACTGCCCACTTGGTGAACTTGTCGATGGCGACGTAGAGATAGCGGTAGCCCCCTGGTGCCCGGGGGAACGGGCCTAGGATGTCCAGCCCCCAGACCGCGAACGGCCATGTGAGCGGGATGGTTTGGAGGCCCTGAGCAGGCTGATGGATTTACTTGGCGTGGAATTGGCGAGCTTCGCAGGACTTCACCAGCTCGGCTGCGTCGTTGAGTATTGTATGCTAGTAGAATCCACTGCGGAACACCTTGCCGGCGAGGGTCCGTGACGAAGAGTGGTGTCCGCAGTCCCCGCCGTGTATGTCAATCAGCAACTCCCTTCCTTGATCGCTGGAGATGCAGCGCGGCGTGACATCGTTCGGTCGTTTCCTGTATAACTCGCCGTCTTGGATACAGTATGTCGTGGCTTGCCGGGCCGCAGCGCTCGCGTCCTCTTCCTTCTCCGGCAACATCCCGTGCGTCAGGTACTCCTTGAATTCCTTGGTCCAGCATTCCTCCTGGGGCTCGAGCGCTAAGAGCAGCCGAGCTCCTGCGGTCGGACCACAGGCTGGGGCTCCCGTGGTCGGAGGCCGTGGGAGCTCCTCCCGAAGCTGAGTCATGCTTGAAAGAGGTGGCGTAGCTGATGGCTTGAAGAGCCGCTCCTCAAAGACATTGGCCTCCTGCGGCTGCCACTTGGATGCTCTCCTGGCGATGTCGTCGGCTTCCTTGTTGGTGCCTCGGGGCACGTGCTGTAGCTCCAGGCCCGAGAACTACTTCACCATCTTGTGCACCTCCGCGTGGTAGGCCTCCATATGCTCGTCCTTCGGCTCGTACACCTTGTTGGAGAAGTTTACGAGGAGTTGCGAGTCGCCTCTGACGGTGAGGCGCTTCACCCCTAGAGCCGCCGCAGCCTTCAGGCCAGCTATAAGTCCTTTGTATTCTGTGATATTGTTGGAGACCTTCTCGCCGTGCTGAAAGTTGAGCTATACAGCGTAGTAGAGCTTGTCCTAAGTGGGCGAGATGAGCACTGCTCCTGCCCCGCGCCTTGGTGCGTGAAGGCGCCATCGGAATACATGACCCAGCCGTCTTGAGCCTCGCTTCCTGGGGAGGTGGACCGGTCTTCTCCTTCCTCATGTGTCGGGGCATCCGTCCATTCTGCCACAAAGTCAGTGAGCGCGGCCCCCTTGATGACCCTGGTAGTGCTGAACTCCAACTGGAAGGCTTGCAACTCGATGTTCCACTCAGCGACCCTTTCGGCTGAGTTAGGACTCCTGAGCACCCTCTCCAATGGGTAGGCTGAGACGACCTTGTTGGGGTAGCCCTGGAAGTAGTGTCGCAGCTTGCGTGAGGCCACCAGGAGTGCGAGCAGGAGTTTCTGGGGCATGGGGTAGCGTGCCCTCGCGTCTCGCAGTACGGTGCTGACGAAGTACACCGGGTGCTCGACGAGGGCTGGCACACTGTCGAGGATCGGGTCCTGCGGAGATCGGGGCATATTCTGAGGTGGAGGGGTTCCTGAGACCTGACTGTCTACAGGAGCTTCTGCGATGTTGCCCTGCTAAGCTTGGTCTTCCACCGCTGATGCCTTTGCTGCGCCTTCATAACCCTGCACCACTCCAGCTCCGGCTCGGCGCAGCGCGCCCTTGGCTTGGCGCTCCTCCCGAACCGCCACCAGCGCCACGCTGTCGGAGTGCGGGGTGACGGCAAGGTAGAGTGCCAGAGGCTCGAGAGGCCGTGGTGCCACCATCACCGGGGGGCTGGTGAGGTATTTCTTGAGGTCTTGGAAGGCCCGGTCAGCCTCCGGGGTCCACTAGAACAGGCCCTTCTTCTTCATGAGCTTGAAGAAGGGCAAGGCACGCTCTCCCAGTTTGGAGATGAAACGCTCTAACGCGGTCACCCGCCCTGCTAGCTTTTGCATCTCTTTGAGGGTCTGTGGTGGGCTCATGTCCTCGATGGCCTTGATCTTCTCTGGGTTCGCCTCGATCCCTCTATGGGATACGAGGAAACCCAGCAGCTTGCCGGAGGGGACGCCGAACACGCACTTCTTCAGGTTAAGCCTCAAGTTCACTTGGCGTAGACTTTCGAAGGTCTCCTCCAAGTCTTGAATCAATGTCCTCGCCTCGCGAGACTTTACCACTATGTCATCAATGTAGGCCTCCGTGTTTCTCCCGAGCTGCCACCCAAGGGCGATGCTGAAAGGTCGCGCCCGCATTGCGCAGCCCGAAGGGCATGCAGGTGTAGCAGTACACCCCACATGGTGTCAGGAAGGCTGTCTTCTCTACATCTTCCACCGTCACCTTGATCTGATGATGCCCTGAGAACGCGTCCAGGAAGCACAGCAGGTCACACTCGGCGGTGGAGTCGACAATCTGGTCGATGCGTGGGAGTGGGACTGGATCTTGGGGGGCAGGCTTTGTTTAGGTTGGTGAAGTCGACGCACATCCGTTCTTGCCCGCCTTTCTTCTGCACTACGACGGGGTTCGCCAGCCATTCGGCATATCGAACTTGTCGGATGGCATCCGCCGCCTCCAGCTTGCGAGTATCTTGGACGACGAAGGCTTGCTTCTCGGTGGACTCCCGTATTGCTCGCTGCTTCACGGGGCGTACATTGGGGCACACCCTTAGATGATGCTGGATCACCTCCCTCGGGACCCCTACCAGCTGATTAGGCTCCCACGCGAATATCTCCTTGTTCGCGCGCAAGAACCTCACCAAGGCTTCTTCTTGTCCCGGGTCGAGGCCTGCTCCTATGGTAAAGGTGGCTCCTGAAGACCCATCCTCGTTGACCGGCACCTGCTTGGTTTCCTCCTTGTCTTGGGTGAACAGCTGCTTCTTCTTGGTAGGCGCGGCCTCCTTGGCCTCGGGTAATGGCCCGTGGCTGTCTTCTTGCCAAGGTCTTAAGGCGAGCCTGAGCGCCATCATGGCCTCCTTAGTGTCCCCCTTGATGGTGAGGACGCCCTTGCTTCCTGGCATCTTCATGAGGTTGTAGGCCGGGTGAGTCGCCGCCATGAACTGAGCGAGAGCCGGGTACCCGAGGATGGCATTGTACGGGAGACCGATGCGGACGATGTTGAAGTCCACCAGCTCGGTGCGGTAGTTGTCGCTTGTGCCGAAGGTGACAGGGAGGTGGATCTGCCCCAGAGAGTGAGCAGCTCCACCACCCACTCCCGAGAAGGGCTTGCTGAGGCCAAGCCGCTCAAGCGGCACGTGAAGAAGGCTGAAGGCTTCTATGGAGAGCAAGTTGAGGCCAGCACCGCCGTCGACGAGGGTCTTGGTAACGGCCACATTGCAGATGGTGGGCGTGCAGAGCATCGCGGGCATTCCGGAGCCGGCGGTGGAGTCAGGGTGGTCTCCTGACCCGAAGGTGAGGTCGGCCTCTGGCGTGGCCCAACCCGGCGGAGCCCCCGGGTGCTTGGATGTGGCCCCGATGCTTGACGTGGCGGTCTGAAGGTGGTGCTTGAGAGCCGCCCAGCAGGGCCGCGACTGCGTGGTGCGCCGGCACCGCGTAGCGAGCGGTGAAGAGGTCGCGGAGTTCCCCCCAGGAGGCCACCGTGGATCCTGGGAGGTTGAGCAGCCAGGCGCGCGGCTCGCTGGCGAGGGCCATGGGGAACCAGTTGGCCATGACCTTGTCGTCGCCTCTGGCTTCGAGGACAACCTCCTCGTACGCCAGCAGGAACGACGTCGGGTCTGCCACGCCGTCGTAACGCGGTGGCATCTCTGGCTTGAGCTTGGTCGGCCACCGCACTCGCCGTAGGGCGGGGGCTAGGGCTCGGTACCCAGATGCCCCGCTGTTGGTGTCAACCACAGAGGTGGATGGCGGGGCACCTGCCATGGGGGCGAAGTGCGGCGGCACGGGGCTGTCGGAGTAATGGGCCACGGGTAGGCAAACCCGAGCCCCTGGACCTTTCAAAGCATAGGGGCAGACTGCGCCCCTCAAGACCCCAAGACGAAGAGCCGCCTTCTGAGAGTCGGCGGCAGAGCCGCCGACTGCACCCCCAGCTGAGTCCCAGAGACGGCCTCGAGATGAGCCGACTCCCAACCAGCGACTTCCGGAGAAGCCGGCTATGGGAGTCGGCCCATGACTCCAACCACCTCCTGCCTATGCGACTACGGACGGGATGGGATGAGGCCGCCTCGCAGCCCATCCCTACCCCGTTCACAAAGGACAGGCATGGCCACAGAGCACCGTACTGACGAAGATCTCCGTCCGGCGCGGCACTGTAGCCATGTCGACCCTGACATCAGCCCCGTGGGCAGATCCACAACCCACGACGGCACATGCATACGACCCGAAGGCGGCGGGACCCGCCTTCGGCGGGTGAAGACGGCGAGCGCCCTAGATGGACCGGCTGAGTCGGCCTCCAAGCGTCGGCCGCCCCTCCCACGAGTTCCAAGCGCCATTAACTGCACAAGACAGGAATGGCAATGATGATCGCCTGACAGCGGCATTGCCATGACCCCATGACCAAGCTCGCGTCATTAGAAGCACGACAGAATAAAGCAGCCGGCAAGAACGCCCAAGGGCGGACAAGGGCTGTCGGCCCCATGCTGGACCGTCGGCGGGCCCACTAGTCGGCGGGCCCCGAAGTCGGCGGAGAAGACGGCGACTGAGAGATCGACGGTGGGACTGCGCCCAGCCGGATTATTGTACCCGGGGTAGGCCTATATAAACCCCCCGGGGCACCCATGCAAGAGGTTGGACCCTAATAGTTTTAGACACACATAGAGGGAAGAGAAGAGCTAGCCGTGCCCTTCTCCTTCCTCACCCCGAACAGCTCAAGGAGCAACCTTGTACCCACTTTGCCATAGTGATCATGCGCGGAGACCCCGCAGAGCAGCGATAGAGGTGTTATCTCCACGGAGAGCCCTGAAGCTGGGTAAGATTCGCCGGCGTGCATGCCTTCGCCTCATCACGTTTCCAGGCACCGGCGACATTCTACTCGCCCCCACCATGATAAGACATCCTTTGGCATATGTCGCACCCAGCCCCCGACATTTGGCGCCCACCATGCGGCGGTACTATGCTACCGTGCTGCTGCTGATTTCGCTGCCCGGGCGGGACCATCTTCGTCTTCCTCGTCATGGCGTCGCGCCGTCTCTCCGGTAGCGCTCGGGGGCTCGACTGCGACCCGCCCGGAGGCGGCCGTGCTTGAGACGGCGCCCTCGCCGTCGGCCTCGCCTTCTTCACCACCACCGCAACGCGGGCCGTCCGTCCGCGCGCGTGCCGCTCGGGGCCTCTCTTCGGTCGGGCGTGTCCATCCGCGTGCCGCTCGCGTCTGCTCCCCTCCGTGTTGCGCCTTGCTCCGGCTGAAACATGCATTCGCTCCTCCTATGCAAGCTAGAAGATGCATGTCAAACCGTGGTCATACATCATCCATGCACTTCCCAGATGCAAGTCCAACCGTGGTCAAACACTACCCGTGTACTACATGTGCAATGGCGCCATTTGCTGCTGCTCTGCCTCATGCATCTCCGGCCATTGCACGCCGCCGAAAGCAGAGGGCAGCGCCCAGCTCCATCAGCGGCGCTGTACTGTTGTCTCCGGCATCGCCACGCATCTCGTCCCACCAGCGCATGCATCGGCCAAGGCTGCACGGCTCGCCAACGCGCGTGTTGCACTCCTCCGCCCGGTGGGTTTCTGTGCCCGCCGTCCCGTCGCCAGCTCCACCAGCGCTGCAGCGCGACCCCTAAACCACTCCCAGCAGCGGCGAGCAGCGCCGTCTCCGCCAGCAGCGGCGCCGGTCCGCCCCTTCCGCTGGACTGGAGTCCCCGACCGCCGCAGACGTCGGCCGCCCAGCGCCGCACCACATCGCCTGCCCATCACCGCTGCACCAACCGCGCGCGTCGGTTTCGCCCGGCCGCCCGGGTCGCCACGCCCGGCTCTCTCCGACTCCAGCGTCCGCGAGTGCAGCGCCGCCTCCGTCGGCTGGCGCGCCGCTCCAGCTCCAGCTCCTGGCGCCCGGCTCACCGACCAACCCGGCCGCTCTGCCTTCCTCACGCACGCCCGGCTCCCGTGCCGAGCGCCGCCGTCTGCCGCCTGCGCCGTCGCGCCGTTCGCCGGGTCGCCACGAGCCGGCCTCCCGGCCGCCGTCTCGCGCTCGGCCTTCTCCGACCCAGCCGATGGCTCCCGCTCCGCCGACCGCGGCTCCGCCTCCGCCACGTGGCCTGGTGGCGCGTGCGGCTTTGCCCCCAACCCTCGGGCAGCTCCGCTCTCGCGCCGCCTCGCGCCTTTGCCGGGTCTCGGCACCTGGTCGCCCGTCTCCGCTGGCTCCGCCTCCGCCCGTGGCCTGGTCGCAGGCCGCCCCCTAACCCTCGGGCGGCTCCGCTCTCGCCGGCACGCCTCGCGCACGCCCGGTCCCAGCACACAGCGCCCGTCTCCGCCCGGCTCCGCCTCGGCCCATGGCCTGGTCAGCGGGCCGCAACCCAACCTCGGGCCGGCTCCGCTCTCGCGCCCGGCCGCCTCGCGCACAGCGCGGGTCCCAAGCACCGGCCGCCCGTCTCCAGCTCCGCCTCCGCCCATAGCCTGGTCGCGCGTGCCGGCTTCGCCCCCAACCCTCGGGCCGGCTCCGCTCTCCGCGCCGGCCCTCGCCCGTGGCCCCCCTCCGGCCGGCTCCCGAATGCCCTACCGGCTTCACTCGCGCCCCGCCCGGTCCGCCTCGCCCGGCGGCTAGCGAACCGCCGCCTACGCGGGTCCGCCTCGCCCGGCTGGCTGCGTCGCCACCCCACGTGTGGGTTTTCGCATCCACCTGCACGCGTCCAGCCCTCTCGCCGGGTCGCTGCGCCCAGCCGCGTCGGCTCCCGCGCTCGGCCGCCTCCGTGCCCGGCCGGCACCTTGCGCGCCGGTTTCAGGCATGCGCGCTGCTCAGCCGCCATGGACGGGTGCTGCATGCAAAATAGAAAAGTCAACCGGCTAAAACAAGCCATCGGATGCAAAAAAAAGAGAGAGGTCCGGCTGCCCACATGAGGTTGGACAGAAAGAAGAGAAAGAAAGTGGCCGGCTCCTGCCACCCGGATGACCGGGTCGCGCCCGTTTCTCGGACGACCGGCTCCTGCCACCCGGACAGGCCGGGTCCTCACGCCCGCTACCTGGCTTCAAAAAAAAAAAGAAAAAAAACACAGCTGTGTCCGATTGTTCTCAGCCGGCGCAAACAAAGAAAAGGAGAAGGTCGCTCATCCGCCTGCCCAGCCGGCTGACGAAGAAAAAGAAGAGGACAAAGTAGTTGCCTGGAGATCCGGCCCGGCTGCTCAGCAGTCGGCCCGAATCTCGGGGGCTACATCCAGCGAAGTCTTGTTGTGGCGCCCTCGCGAAGATTATGAACAAGAGAAGAGTTCATCCGGCTGCCAAGAGCGAAAAAAAGAAGAAAAAGGGCGTTGCAAGACGCCTTGCTGCCTGACCGGCCGGGACCCCCCTTCGAGCAGCCGGAAGCTCGAAGGCTGCACCCAGCGGGTGCGCCGGCGCGCTCCGCGAGCGCCGAGTCGCGCCGGCTGTCTTCAACGACCGCGACTACACGAAAATCAATGTGAGCTCCTCACCCACATATTTTTTGCACCACGCAAGCACGGATAACCCCGAGCGATGCTCGGGAGCTGTCTCCGCATTTTACTACAGTAGCATCACTGTTCACTCCGGCGCCAGCCAGAGTTGGCCCGGGGGCTGGTCGCTTGGCCTGAGACGTTAGTTCCCGCAGACGGCTTAGTAGCGTGCGCGGTACCAAAGGCCCACTTTTAGTCACGGACCGCAGAGCAGCTGTCCGGCTAGCAAGAGTGAACGCTGGAGACCACCCACGCAAAAAAAAAAGTCTGGAAAGAAAAACGGATCGGGCGATCCGGCCGTTTCCTTTACAAGTATCTACTCGGTTGAATCTGCTCCCAGACTCTGAGTACTGTACACTCCACTTCGCGGCCCACTCTCAGCCACAGACCGCAGAGCGGCTATCCGGCAAGCAAGAGAACAAGCCAAAAAGTGGAAGGAACACGAAAAAGATTAAGGGGGCTCGGACGAAACCGAGTCGGCACTCTCCGTATAAAACTTGCAATGCTAAAAAGCAAACATTTGATATATCTGTGTGGACTAACTTCGTCTTTTTCATGATCATTTCCATGAACACTCACCTAAAAACCTCCGCCCAACTTTGCCAAGTTGTCCGGAGGCTTGGGGGCTACTGTTGGAGTAATTGGACACGGATACCCCGAAGACGGCGAGACAATAATTCAAGACACCGGGGCTAGCGAAGCCCCTCAGTCCAACTACCCGGCCGGCTGCTGGCTGCTGAATGCTCCACCAGGACAACTGCAGGTTGCCGATCGCTTCCACCAGTGCCGATCGGCTGGTCATCGATCGGCTACCGACCGCAGGCTGCCGACGCTCCACCAGCCGATCATTGGCTGCCGATCGCTCCACTCAGCCGACCGCTGGCTGCCAACTGCTGCCGACTACCGGCTGCCGTTGCTCCACCAGGCCGAACATTGCCGACCTCTTGCCGATCGTTCCACCCGCCGACCGCTTCCAACCAGCCCGGCTTCCCGAAGTCAACTGCAGCCGACCACGACCCCGACGTGGCGCAATGCACCGCACTTTGTTCACGTGACACCCCAGCCATCATGTATAGTGTCACTTGTCCCCCGGCACTATTTATGAAGTGACCAGGGACAAGGATGACACCCCACCATGCCACTAGCTAGCTAGCTACCATGCCTACATGGCTTACAGCCTAAGCTAACTCCCCCTATATATATGAGCATCCATCCATCCATCCATCCATCCAGGATGGACTCATTCTCCCACACACTCACGCATGCATGCTCAGGCACATGCGGCCACACACACACTTATGCTCATATGCATATACGAGATCAGGCTCTTACGGCGCTGATCTCAGATACAACTCCAGGAGCACTTTGTACTTCCTGATGTACACCCCAGATATATACTCAGACATGCTGGAGTAGGGGTGTTATCTCTCCGGAGAGCCCCGAACCTGGGTAAACTAGCGCGTGCTACTCGCATACCCGTCCCTGGATATTCCGGCAGCAGTCTTGCCCTCACACGAAGCCACCTTGTGGCATATGTCGTCTAGCACCCCCGTGAGAATACCACGACATTTGGCGCCCACCGTGGGGCTAGGTGCACCGTCGTCCGGAGACCTGCTCTGGACGGGAACCCTTATCCTCCCTGGCGAGCGCAGCCAGCCCGGCACGCCAGACGGAGTCTGCACCGACGCGCTGCATGGCGCTGAGATCGCCTGTGTGGCCAGCTGCCTCGCCGAACTTGTCGGTGAGGTTCGCCTCTCCGACGAGCCTGCATCCGACGCAGGCACGGGCGGCCCCGAGAGCCTCCTCGCGGGCCTCCTCGAGCAGCTCCATGTCGCCGGCGAGCCTGCCACCGACCTGGAGTCCGTAGGCTCCACCGACCCGATGCTGGTCGACTCTGACACCGCGTCGCTGACAGCGCGTCCCCACCAACGTGGTGGTCTCGATGAGCCGCTCCCTCGCGCGGAGAGCGGCGGAAGCACCGTCCACGGAAGTGCTGCGTCATCGGTCGCCAGCGAGCCTTCCGGTGAGGGAGCTCATGACCCTCTCGGCAGCGGTTACGCAAGACCTGACCGCGCCTATTCCGGAAGACGCGCCGCAGGGGCGCTGGAGGCACGCCGCCTTCAGCTCGTAGAGCGCGAAAGAAGCTGGCAAGCATGAGACGCTTGTCGGCCTACCAGCGTGAGATGGATCGCGCTGGGCGTATCGCCCGGCTCCGTGAGCCTAGCCGCCTTAGGCGTGGTCCAGCAGCGGGCGTAACCATCGCCAACCTGTTCGGGGCCAATCCGCCTCATACGCCACGCCTACGGAGAACATCCGCGCTGCCAGCGGGCGGCGACGAGCTGGATAACCGAGGCCGAGGAGCGCCGCTTTGATAATGAAGCGAGTCCAAAGAGCTCCTCGAGCAAGGCCGCCGCGCAAGACGAAGCCGGCTGCCGCACGGAGGCGCCGTGACGACAACACGGCGACTTGCCTTCCCGCCGAGATCAAGGCGCGATGTCTCGGACGCCGACTGGCGGTGTCCGCGGAAGAAAAAACAAGGATCCGGCTGTCGACCCATACGATCGGACTCACATCTCCATCGAGCGCGACCAGGCGGCCGCCCAAGGGGCGTGGGCGGCGGGGCGACTATCTGCCTCCTCCTCCCGCGGAGAAAGGCGAGTCTCCCGCCACCCGCCGAGCATCCGACTTTCATGACCGCCTTGGCCGCCGAGAGGAGTCGAGAAAACGACGCCCGCCACGGATCGACCGACTCCACCGATCCTCGTCATTTGGAAGAGGAAGACGAGTTGGGCCCGCCTTGTTTGGACCTGCGTATCCGAGGCGAGCCCTTCCCGGAAGGTTCACACTCCCGAGATACCCCAAATACACCGGCTCCGTGAAGCCGGAGGATCCCTAGTTGACTACTCCACGGCCGTCAGCATAGCGAACGGCAACAAGCGTGTTGCCGTAAAGTATGTTCCCCTCATGCTCCAGGGCACGACCCGGACATGGTTGAACAGCTTGAAGCCCCGCAGCATCAACAGCTGGGTCGACTTCATCGAGGCCTTCATCCGCAACTTCACGAGCACATACAAGCAACCTCCCAAGCCTTGCCAGCTTTCCTTGTGCGTGCAAGGCCCCAACGAGTCAACTCGCGACTACCTCACGCGCTGGGTCGAGCTCCGGAACTCCTGCGAGGGAGTGCACGAGGTGCAGGCTATCGAGTACTTAACCGCCGGATGCAGAGAAGGCACCCTCGTCAAGCACAAGCTCCTTTGTGATGAGCCGGAGACCCTCGACGAGCTGCTGATCATAGCAGACAAATACGCCACAGCCGACTCCTCCATGAAGACGGAGATTGAAGTCAGTGCGACTGGCAAGTTGGCTCCTCAGGCTCCCAGAACTCCGGTTGGCGACACCAGTCGGCGACAGCAGCAGAATGATCACAAGCGCAAGGCCCCACAGCCGGCTTCCAACAGCCGGCAGGTGGCGACAGTTGAAGACCAACAGCCAGAGGGGCAGCCTCTGGACAAGCGATAGAAAGGCGGCAAATCCAACTGGTTGCCGGCCTTCTCTTACGAGCAGACTCTAGATGGTCCCTGCAAGTTCCATAGCGGCGCGAAGCCGTCAAACCACACCACCGGAAATGCCTTTGGCTCACCAGGATCGCCAAGGAGGCGGCCTCCTGCCTCCCCGCTGCCGGGCCGTCGCCGCCTCCACCCGCCCGCCAAAGAGTCGGCTATCGTGCCCGGTCGGGCGCAGTACAAGATGAGTACCGGAAGAGCATGGAGCTTATGTAGTGTTCACCAGTGTGGCCGATTTAATCGACGCAGTAGGCGGCTGCAGCAGCAAGAAGTGAATGCAGTAGCATCAGCTACCCCAGAGTTCATGCACTGGTCCGAGAAACCTATCAGTTGGGGTCGAGCTGATCACCCAGAGGTGATGCCGAACCCGGGCTCCTATGCCCTGGTCTTGGGAGCCACCCTTGCCGCGGATAGGTGGGCCGCTCGCTTCTCGCGAGTGCTGATAGACGGAGGCAGCAGCATCAACATCCTGTAGAAGGACACGATTGAGAAGTTAGGAATCAAACAAAGACAGCTTCAGAGCAGCCGGACTGTGTTCCACGGCATTGTACCTGGTCTTTCCTGCTCACCGATCGGCAAGATCCTGATAGACGTCCTCTTTGGGGACAAAGATCATTTTCGCCGAGAGCCAGTCTGGTTCGAAGTGGTGGACCTCGAAAGCCCATACCACGCTCTGCTTGGCCGACCTGCTCTGGCCAAGTTCATGGCGGTCCCCCACTACGCCTACCTCAAGATGAAGATGCCGAGTTCCAAGGGGATTCTGACCGTAGCCGGCGACTACAGAAAGTCGTCTGCTTGCGCGGCCGAAAGCAGTCGGCTGGCCGAGTCCCTGGTGATTGCGGCTGAGAAGCGGCTTCTTGATCGGGTTGTGGCAATGGCCGGCAAGCAGCCAGAGATGTCGCCCAACCCCAAGGAGTCAGAGGCTGAGGGCTCGTTCAAGCCGGCCAAAGAAACGAAGAAGATACCTTTGGACCCGGAGCACCCGGAGAGGTACGCTGTCGTAGGTGCAAACCTTGATAGTAAATAGGAAGGCGAGCTCGTCGATTTCCTCCGTGAGAATCGGGACATTTTCAAGATGGTCCCCTAAAGACATGCCAGGTGTACCGGCGGAATTCTCCGAGCACAAGTTACATGTCCGATCTGATGTGAAGCCCGTCCAGCAGCCCTTGCGCCGCTGTCGAAGAGAAGAGAAGAGTTGTTGGAGAAGAGATAGCCCGGCTCCTAGCAGCGGTTTCATTATGGAAGTGTTCTTTCCAGAATGGTTAGCAAACCCGTCCTGGCATCAAGAAGAACAAGCAGTGGCGGATGTGTATTGACTACACAAGCCTCAACAAAGCTTGCCCCAAGGACCCGTTCGCTCTGCCGAGAATTGACCAGGTGATAGACTCCACAACCGGATGCGAGTTGTTGAGCTTCTTAGATGCATACTCAGGATATCACCAGATCAAGCTGAACCCGGCCGACAGATTGAAGAACGCCTTCATCACGCCGTTTGGAGCCTATACGCTGCACGACCATGACGTTCGGCTTAAGGAATGCCGGTGCCACCTTTCAACGTTGCATGCAGAAGTGCCTCCTCAAGCAGCTTGGCAGAAACGCCCACGTCTACGTGGACGATGTGGTGGTGAAGACGGAAAAACGAGGAACACTGTTGGAAGACCTCAAGGAGACCTTTGAGAATCTGCGCCGATTCCAGATCAAGCTCAACCTGTGAGAAGTGCGCGTCTTGAGTACCCGGCCGGCCAACTCCTTGGTTTCCTGGTCTCGAGCGTGGCATAGAGTGCAACCCGTGAAGATCAAAGCAATCGAGAGGATGGAAGTACCCGCCGACGCTAGATGTGCAAAAGTTCACCGGCTGTTTGGCATCCATCGGCCGATTCATCGGCCGCTGGGCGAAAGCTCTTCCTTTGTACCAGCTCATGAAGAAGACCACCTTCTTCGAATGGAACCACAAGGCGGAATGAAGCTTTTCTCCGGCTTGAAGAAAATCTGACTACTTCCCCGCGCTGGGCGGCTCCCCGACTCCCAAGGAGCCTATGCTCCTCAGATATTGCCGCCACCAGCGAGGTAGTCAAGACCTGATCATTGTAGTTGAGTGCAAGGAGGAAGGCAAGGCGCTACCTGTCCAGAGACCAATATATTACCTGAGCGAAGTACTGTCGACCTCCAAGCAGAACTACCCCCACTACCAGAAGATGTGTTATGGCGTGCACTTTGCCACCAAGAAGCTGAAGCCTTACTTTCAGGAGCATCCAATCACTGTGGTTTGCACAGCCCCACTAGCCGAGATCATCGGAAGCCGAGATGCTTCTGGCCGAGTGGCCAAATGGGCCATAGAGCTGGCCCCTACACCATCTATTACCAGCCCCGCACCGCCATCAAGTCGCAAGCACTGGCCGACTTCCTCGTCGACTGGGCCGAGACCCAGTACCTGCCGCCAGCGCCCGACTCCACCCATTGGCGGATGCACTTCGATGGCTCCAAGATGCGCACCGGCTTGGGAACCGGCGTTGCCCTCACTTCCCCCAAAGACGACAAGCTCCAGTACGCGCTGCAGATCCATTTCGCCGCCTCCAACAATGTCGCCGAATACGAGGCGTTCATTCACGGGCTCCGGCTTGCCAAAGAGCTTGGCATTCGCCGGATCCTGTGTTATGGCGACTCCGACTTGGTGGTCGTCATCCGGCGACTGGGACGCCAAAGACGCAAACATGGCGAGCTACCATTTCCTGGTACAACAATTGAGTGGATATTTTGAGGGGTGCGAGTTCCTCTATGTGCCAAGAAACGACAACGACCAAGCAGATACCCTGGCAAGAATCGGCTCCACCCGCCAGGCAATACCATCCAGCGTCGCCCTTCAGCACCTCCTCATGCCATCTGTCAAGCTGTCACCAGAATCAGACTCCATTTTTGTGCTGGCTCCCCCTGAAGAAGTTGGATCCGACTCCAAAGCCTTAGCGGACGGCACGAGAATTCTTGCAGACGACCCCAAGAATGCTGCAGTCGAAGCCGGCCCGGGGACTTCAGAACTCGGCCCGGGGACTGCGGCCACCATTGCGAAGACTCAAAGATTTCGGCCGGGGACTGCTTAGTCGGACGAGGACTTCTTCAACCCAACAAGCTGCTGCGGACTCCAGACCCGCCGCCTCCCAAATTTCCCGCCCCCCTTGTCCAAGGGGCAGTACTGGCAGTTGAAGAAGTAGCAGCACCCTCATGGGCCCAGCCCATCCTGAAGTTCCTAGTAAGCGGAGAGCTACCAACCGATGAGACCTTGGCTCGGCAAGTACAACGCCGAGCGGCAGCCTACACTATAGTCAACAGAGAGCTGGTCAGGCGCAGCGCCACTGGTGTCTACCAGCGCTAAGGCGTCGAGCAGCAAGGCCAAGCGATTCTCGAAGACATTCATCAAGGCGAGTGCGGCCATCATGCGGCCTCAAGAGCACTCGTCGCCAAAGCCTTCCGACACGGTTTCTTCTGGCCAACTGCCCTAGAAGAGGCCAAGGAATGCAAAGGGTGCCAGGTGTTCCGCTCCAAGCCGTTTCAGCCGGCTTCTGCACTCAAGACTATCCCCATCGCCTGGCCCTTTGCTGTTTGGGGCCTGGAAATGGTGGGACCATTCAAAACGGCACGAGGCGGCCTAACTCACTTACTTGTCGCGGTGGACAAGTTTACCAAGTGGATAGAAGCAAAACCCATCAAGAAGTTGAATGGTCCTACTGCAGTGACTTTCATCGCTGACATCACGACTCGGTACGGCGTACCACATAGCATCATCACCGACAATGGCACAAATTTTGCCAAAGGCGCCCTGGCCCGTTTCTACGCGATGCAAGGCATCCGACTGGACTTAGCGTCCGTTGCCCATCCGCAGTCAAACGGCCAGGTGGAGCGAGCGAACGGCCTCATCGATCGGCATCAAGCCCGGACTGGTCGAACCATCGGAGCGTTTCGCCACCTGCTGGCTTGAAGAGTTGCCACCGTCCTCTAGAGTTTGCGCGACGACTCCAAACAAGTCAATCGGCTTCACACCTTCTTCCTCGTCTTCACGGTGCGAAGCCGTCATCCCAATGGATATAGAGTTCAACTCCCCGCGAGTCACCATGTACACCGAAGAGGAAGCACAAGAAGCACGTCAAGACGGCGTCGATCTGCTGGAAGAGGGCCGGCTATTGGCACTCAGCCGGTCCCGCATCTACCAGCAGAGCCTGCACCGCTACTACAACAAGAAGGTCAAGCCAAGATCATTCCAAGAGGGCGACCTTGTGCTCCGGCTGATCCAGCGAACAGCCGGCTAGCACAAGCTGTCGGCGCCTTGGGAAGGCCCATTCATTGTCAGCAAAGTGTTGGGCAACGACTCCTACTACCTAATCGACGCCCAGAAGCCCCGAAAGCACGCCAGGGAGGGACGACTCCGCAAAGAGACGGACGGCCATGGAATGTGAATCTCCTCAGAAGATTTTACTGATTGATGCAGTATGTACCACGCTACCTTTTGTGTTTAAAGTACTAAGATTCTTGGGCCCCCGAGGGCAGGCCTGGGACTGCCCTCTTTTGTTATCTATATGATAACAATTATGCCTTCGAGTATGTTACTCTTTATTATTCTGTTTGGCACCGGGCTCGACTAGTCGGCCCGGGGACTCGCCGCCTTGGGCTATGAGATGCTTCCTGCAGCCAGACAAGTAACGTGCGGTGCCTAAGCCATCTCTGTCGAAGCCGCCTTGGCATGAGCGACTGTTGGTGGGCAGGAGTATGGAAGAACGGGCGCCCACACGAAAAATGGCTAAGGACCCAAAGCATAAACATAGTTTGAGCCGGCTTCCAGCCCCTTTTTGCAAAAACCGACTCTTAAGTAGTCGGCTGGCTGCTTTCTATTCAACTTGTTTAAAAGACTCTAAAAGACGCCAAGTACTTGCCTTCTCAAAGGTAGCCAAGCACTTGACCCAAACGGCGATCCATAGAGCGGTTGCCCGATGGGCAAGGCGGCGACTAAGGGAAAAGCGGCAAAGAAAAAAGCCATAAGAGCAATAAGCAAGGAAAGATAAAATTAGGATAATATTTACATGATTAAGCCCTTTGACCGGATCTTCGGCAGAGGTTCAAAATACACCATGGGTGGAATTGTGCTTAATTAACAAGTTTTTTCAAAGACTATCAAAACAACAGATAAAATGAAGGCGAGACAATGCCTAGGAAGCGGCCGACGGGTTCGGGGGCGGAGGAGACGGCGTCAGCGCCGGGCGGCCGGGTCAGGCAGTCTCGGCTTGATCATCTCCGGCGGGAGTCGGCCCAGACGAGCGCGGCTCGTTGCTGGAGGCGCGGTCGAGCTGAGGCTGGTCGCCCGCTCCATCTTCTCGCGCCTCCATCTCATCTCCGTCCTCCGCCTCGCCTTCCTCCTCGGCGCTGGACCCGATCACCTCAGCCGAGTCCTCGTTGTAATCCGGGTTCATCCCGAACCACTCCGGCGGCACCTCCCCGCCATCCTCAGCCCGCTCAGGGACAAAGACGCTGGTGTCCCTGTAGTCGGCGATCGCCGCCACAAGGCCGACGAGGGCGCGCTTCCGCCAAAGCAGCTCCTCCTGGGCCTCTGACCGGAACGCGGCCAGCCAGTCCAGATAAAGCCCTGGATACCATGCCTTGACGAATTCCAAGGCCCGGCGCACCCCAGCCCGGGCCGCGGAACCCTTCCAGGCCTCAAGACGGCCAGCCGCGACCTCCAGCCAGTCGGCAGTCCAGCTGGGAGTGCGCAGAACCGGCATGTCCGGCCACAGGGCAGCGATCGCCTGGGCACCGACACGCTGAAGCCGGCGCAGCATCCGATGGGCCGGCCGCAGATGAGCCTCAATGCTCAGGAGCTGCTCGTCAAGAGTCCGGGGGGCGTTGGCAGCGATCTCAGCACCACTCGCCCTTCGCGCCTCGCGATCAGCTTTGATGGCTTGATTGGCCGCCTGCGTGTGGGCGGGGAAGAAGTCTGCCAAGACGAAGAAGAAGCAAGTCAAAAAACCAGTAGTCGGCCTGACCTATAGTCGGCGGCCCAAAGGAAGAAAGTAAAAACAAACTCATCGTCGACGATGTCCTCGATTTCATGGAAGCCGGAGGTCAGCAGTGCTTCCTTGTCGGTCCAGGAGGAGCGCTCGCTCTCGAACTCGGCCAGGAGAGCAGCCTCTCTCTTCTCCGCCTCATCCTCCGCCGCCTTAAGCAGCTCCCTCTGCTCCGCCAGCTGCGTAGCTAGCAGGTCGCGCTCTGCGGCGAGCTTGCTGCACTCCTCCCCCTTGGCACGCAAGGCGGTGTTGGCTGTACCCAGCTGCCGTCGAAGAGTAGCGTTGGCCTCTGAAGAATAAAAAGAAAAAAGACGTTAAGTCGTCAACCAAGAAGGTCGCCAGGAAGATCCGGCCCGATCGCCAGCCGGTCGGCCCGAATCTCGGGGACTACAGCCCGCGGGTGCGCCAGCGCGCCCCTGCGAAGAAGAAAGAAGACTCACCTCAGCTCCTCGACAAGCCGGCAGTCCGTTTGCCCAGCTCCTCAACGTTGCGGTTGAAGGTAGTGGCGCGGAGGTTGTGATACTCCTGCGATACGAATTCAGACAAAGGCAAAAATTTGGAAATCGGCAGATAGAGTTCCGAGCCGCTGGGACTACACCCAGTGGGTGCGCTAGCTCGCACCCATGGAGAAGAACAAGAAAAAACTCAAAGAGGTAACATACCCAAGACGGGCGGCTTTGACGCCAGTGCGCCTTTTGGTGCAGTTTTGGATGGCGCTTCAGCCCGCAGCCTTCGCTTGGGCGTCGAAGCGCCCGTGTTCGCGGGCCTGTGCGCCTCCTCGCACCCACCTAACGGGCGCGACGCTTATCGCCGGGCGTCTGGAATGGCCGAAGCTGGCGGCGCGGTCTCCAAAGGGCGTTGGCGCCAAGTCGCCTTCTCAAGACGGGCGGCTACCGGGCGAGGCGACTTGAAGGAGCAGCCTCGCCATAGCCTCGTCGTCGGTCGGCGGGCAGGTGGGTCCGCCCGGCTGTTTGCCTCAAGGCCTCTCGACTGCTGGGGAGGCGGCGGGGCGGCTGCGGCCGTGCCCGGACAGGGGAGGCCTCGCCGCCTTCCCTCTCCGTGACGGGAACTTCGCCGCGGCTCCCTCCGTCTGCCCGTGAACTCCGGGCGACGCGGCGCAGAGCTCAGTGAGGTGACGAGTAAGCGCCGACGAGGCGGCTGAAGGCCTCCTCGGCTCGCCTCTTGGCTGCGGCAGCTGACCGGCCTCCTCCGGCTTCTTACGGCGGAAGCTGCCGCCTTCTCGGCCTCCGCTTTCTCCAGCGGGCGACCTCCTCCTCGTCGCGCTTCTCCTGCTGCGTTCGCTCCGTCGCCTCCCGGAGGTCGGGCGGCAGGTCAATCCGCCGAGTATTGGCGACGCCTACCGACCCCATGACGGAGGCGGCGGCGACTCTCTCAAGGTGAGAGGAGCCACGATCTGAAGAAGACACATAAAATACTTGGACAAGACGGACCAGAAGAAAACAAGACAAAATAAGAAGCACTTACGCAGAGACCAGCGACGGCTTCTTCACTTCCTTGCGGAAGCGGTTAGCTTTTGCGACCGCCTCTTCGCGCTGGGTCGCGGCGGCCGTCCCCCTAAACTTCTTCGCCCGGCCGCCTGGCAAGCTCGGCCCGGCCAGCGCTTCGCGCCCGCCTCGACCACCCAAGCCAGCGGAGGAACTTCGCGCTGGATGGCCGACCTTCGGTTGGCGGCGGGGCGACTTCCCTTCGCCGTCATCTTCAGGGCGGTCGGCGAAGGTCGCCGAGGGCCTGAAGTCGTCGGCCTCCTCCTCCTCCCTCGGCGTCGGCCTCCATCGCCGCCACCCCCAAGTCGGGGTCGTCGGCGTCGCTCTCCACCCGGTCGGGGACAAACTCACGGGCCGGCCCCGTGGTGCCGGCTGAGGGCTGCATGAGGGGGTTCTGACTCGGAAAAAACCAAAGAAAATCAGAGTCACACTCGGCTGAAAAAGAAACCAGAAGAGCAAGAGGGATGACTTAACACAGGCGGGGGGTTGGCGCGCGAGTACCGCAGTTCGCCAGGAAGTTCACCGTGTCCGCCACCTCCGCGTGGGGGATGTCCTTGGAGCACAGCCGACTGGGGTCCCGGTGGCCGCTCATCTGACAGATCAGATGAGGTCGGCCTTGGAGCGGAAGGACTCGAGGCGACCATGAAGGCGGCCAACAAGTCGGCCCAGCCCTCCATTGCGTCGGCACAAGACGGAGTCATGACGGCGCCGCCCACAGAGTCGGCCGCCTGGCCCGATGCGACCAGCTGGGAAGTCGCCCGCCATCTTCGCTGGCTCCGTAAAGGCGGCAGGTTGACCCGCCTGTATACGAGCGAGATTCTTCTCATAAAATTAGGAGCGCTGCCACATCTTCACCGACTTGATCAGCGGGATGGCAGGGAAGGGGTTGTCGGCCACCGGCCTCCGCATCGCGATGAAGGTGCCGCACAGAGCCGGCACGCCGGCGACGTGTGTGCCGAGCTTGGCCTGGAAGAACTTCCCCCACAGCTCGATGGTGGGGAGAACGCCAAGAAAGCCTTCGCACAAGGAGGCAAAGGCGGCCAGCAGCACCACCGTGTTTGGAGTGAGGTGGTGCAGCTGGAGCCCGTGGAACTCCAGGAAGGCGCGGAAGAATCCGGGCCGCCGGCAGCCCTGCATCATGGATGAGGTGCGAAAGCGGAATATAACCCGCCGCCCTCCTCCGGCGCCAGCGTTATTTCGCCACTTGGCGCTGTGCAGATCCGCACTAAGTTTGTGCCGGGATGCGCGCACCGGGCGGAGGAACTTCGGCGATGTCGCTGCCCACTTGAGCCGTCCCACACACCGGAAGCGCGGCGGGCGGAGGAGCAGCGGCGAGGAGGAGCTCATCTCCGGTGTGGCGTGGTCGGGCGCGCGGAGGCAAGAAGGAAGACGAAGCAAGGAGGAGAAGGAGCAAGAGGAAGCGGGAAGCGGGGAGATGGGTGCGCGTGGCGTCGTCGCCGCCCCTCCTCCCGCCTACTTAGAGGCGCCGAGGCTGAGAAGACGATGCGGCGGGCATGGGATTAACTGCGCCCAGTACTCCACGCCCCCACGATTTAACCCACGATGTTACTGCACGCAGTAACGACGGGGAACCCAACCGCCCGCGCGGCCGCAACGGATCCGCTCGTGCGCCGAGGCGCGGTAGTGGTGGGCCCCGCCTGACAGGCCTATCTCGTCACACGTGTGGGTGGGCAGACTGACCCTGCTGCATGGCATCGCGTGGCGGGCCCACAACGGGCAGCTGCCTGGGAGCTTATCAGGCACGCTGTCCGGATCCCGCCACGACCTTCAAAATCTTTGAGGAGCAAGACGGCCTCCTGCAAGGCCGACTCCAGTTAGTCGGCTCAAGAGAGAGATGGCGAGCCAAGCCCAGATTCTTCCACTAGAGGGATGAAACTTTTGAGGCTCCTCGACATGTCGCCCTCGGCGCCTCACCAGCTTCGGGGACTACTGTCGGAGTAATGGGCCACGGGTAGGCAAACCCGAGCCCCTGGACCTTTCAAAACATCGAGGCAGACTGCGCCCCTCAAGACCCCAAGACGAAGAGCCGCCTTCTGAGAGTCGGCGGCACAGCCACCGACTGTACCCCCAGCCGAGTCCCAGAGACGGCCTCGAGATGAGCCGACTCCCAGCCAGCGACTTCCGGAGAAGCCGGCTATGGGGAGTCGGCCTGCGACTCCAACCACCTCCTGCCTATGCGACTACGGACGGGATGGGATGAGGCCGCCTCGAAGCCGATCCCTGCCGTTCACAAAGGGATGTGCATGGCCACAGAAGGCCGAATCGACGGAGATCTCCAGACGGGCGCGGCCTTGTATCCATGCCGACCACGACATCAGCCCGTGGCAGATCCTCGTACCCACGACGGCCTGTTCAGATGACCCGAAGACGGCAGGACCCGCTTGTCGGGCAGGAGTGTCAAGACGGCGAGCGCCCTAGACGGACCCGCTGGAGTCGGCCTCAGCGTCGGGCCGCCACTCCCACGGGCTCCGCGCGCCATTAACTGCATTAAGACAGTGGAATGGCAACAAGGATCGCCCGTCAGCGGCGGCACTGCTATGACCCCATGACCAAGCTCAAGGCGTCATTAGAAGCATCGGCCATCTGTAATCCGCAGCCGGCAAGATTCGCCACAAGCGGACAAGGGCTGTCGGCCCCATGCTGGACCATCGGCGGGGCCCACTAGTCGGCAGGCCCCAGAAGTCGGCGGAGAAGACGGCGACCTGAGAGACTGACGACTGGGACCTGCGCCCAGCCGGATTACCATTGTACCCCCGGGGGGTAGGCCTATATAAACCCCCCGGGGCACCCATGCAAGAGGTTGGACCCTAATAGTTTTAGACACACATAGAGGGAAGATAAGAGCTAGCCGTGCCCTTCTCCTTCCTCACCCCGAACAGCTCAAGGAGCAACCTTGTACCCACTTTGCCATAGTGATCATGCGGAGACCCCGCAGAGCAGTAGTAGGGGTGTTATCTCCACGGAGAGCCCTGAAGCTGGGTAAGATTCGCTGGTGTGCATGCCTTCGCCTCATCCCGTTTCCAGGCACCGGCGACGTTCTACTCGCCCCCACCATGATAAGCCATCCTTTGGCATATGTCGTACCCAACCCCCGACAGGGGCGCAGGTTGGTGGAGAGGAGCTCCGGCGCACCCCTACCTAGCGCGCCAAATGTCGGATGTAGGGCTCCGGCAAACCCTTAAGGTTCGAACACTGGGGTGCGCACGAAGTCTTTTCCTACTACCGATCTACGCCCTAGCTCGCTAAGATCTCGCAGACGAAATCGACGAACTCACAACACAAAGGGACACGAGATTTTTAATGGTTCGGGCCACCGTCGTGGTGTAATACCCTACTCCAATGTGGTGGTGGATTGCCTCTTGGGCTGATGATGAACAGTACAGAGGGAAGAACAGCCTCCTGAGGTTGAGGTGTTCTTGTGCTTGGTGACTCGGCGGGTGAGAGCTGGGTGAACTGCCCTCTCCCTCCACTGTGGTGGCTAGCTCTACTTATATAGGCCCTGGTCCTCTTCCCAAATATTGAGCGGGAAGGGAGCCAACAACGGCGGGAAAATTTGAAGGGGGACAGCTAGTACAAGCTATCCTGACAAAAGTGGTCTTCGCCTGCAAAAGGCTCTGGTGGTGACGCCGTCTTGGGCTCCACGATGACCTCCATCTTGCCGTCCTTCTGGTCTTGGTCTCGTTGCACCGATATAGCAACCTTTGCCTGATGCCTCGGTACTCCTCGCCTGTGCTGGCCTCCTTAGCACCAAAGAGGAAACAAGGATGCTGCGCACACTGGCTCCCACCTGGCATTGATTGTCATGGCTCACGTCACGAGAGCCTCATGAGGTTTGCCCCGCCTTGATATCTCCGCTCCTCGTGAGCCTGCCTGACTAGGCCACTCCTGAGGAGGTCTTGTGCCATCCGCCTCGCGAGGCTTGGCCCCTCGCGAGGGTCTTAGATGCCTTGTTGATGAAGATGGGTCGTATGACCTGCTGGCTTAGCCACTCCATGGGCCACAGGTAGGCAAGTCTGGGGACCCCCGTTCCCAGAATGCCGACAGTTTTCTCTAGGAACATATCAAAAATAAACGGGGAGCTACATCGCGAGCTATTGATCTACAACATAGTTATGTAAATACTATCAGGACTAAATTCATGATAAATTAAAGTTCAATTAATCATATTACTTAAGAACTCCCACTTAGATAGACATCCCTCTAGTCATCTAAATGATCACGTGATCCATATCAACTAAACCATGTCCGATCATCACGTGAGATGGAGTAGTTTTCAATGGTGAACATCACTATGTTGATCATATCTAATGTATGATTCACGTTCGATCTTTCGATCTCAGTGTTCCGAGGCCATATCTGCATATGCTAGGCTCGTCAAGTTTAACCTGAGTATTTTGCGTGTGCAAAACTGGCTTGCACCCATTGTACGTGAACATAGACCTTATCACACCCAATCATCGCATGGTGTCTCGGCACGATGAACTTTCGCAACGGTGCATACTCAGGGAGAACAGTTGTACCTTGAAAATAAGTGAGAGATCATCTTATAATGCTACCGCCAAACTAAGCAAAATAAGATGCATAAAGGATAAACATCACATGCAATCAATATAAGTGATATGATATGGCCATCATCATCTTGTGCCTTTGATCTCCATCTCCAAAGCACAGTCATGATCACCATCGTCACCGGCTTGACACCTTGATCTCCATCGAAGCATCATTGTCGTCTCGCCAACTATTGCTTCTACGACTGTCGCTACCGCTTAGTGATAAAGTAAAGCAATTACATGGTGATTGCATTTCATACAATAAAGCGACAACCATATGGCTCCTGCCAGTTGCCAATAACTCTGTTACAAAACATGACCATCTCATAAAATAAAATTTATATATCATCACGTCTTGACCATATCACATCACAACATGCCCTGCAAAAACAAGTTAGATGTCCTCTACTTTGTTGTTGCAAGTTTTACGTGGTTGCTACGGGCTTAGCAAGAACCGTTCTTACCTACGCATCAAAACCACAACGATTTTTCGTCAAGTGTGATGTTTTAACCTTCAACAAGGACCGGGCATAGCCACACTCGATTCAACTAAAGTTGGAGAAACTGATACCTGCCAGCCACCTGTGTGCGAAGCACGTCGGTAGAACCAGTCTCGCGTAAGCGTACGCGTAATGTTGGTCTGGGCCACTTCATCCAACAATACCGCCGAATCAAATTATGACATGATGGTAAGCAGTATGACTATTATCGCCCATGGCTCATATGTGTTCTACTCATGCATATAACATCTACACATAGACCTGGCTCGGATGCCACTGTTGGGGAACGCAGTATTTCAAAATTTTACCTACGACCACGTAAGATCTATCTATGTGATGCATAGCAACAAGAGGGGGGTGTATCTTCATACCCTTGATTTTTCTCAAAGCAGAAGCGTTTATCAACCCGGTTGATGTAGTCGTACACCTTCACGATCCGTCCCGATCAAGTACCGAACGTATGGCACCTCCGCGTTCAACACACGTTCAGCTTGATGACGTCCTCGCCTTCTTGATCCAGCAAGAGGGGCGAAGTAGTAGATGAGTTCTGGCAACACGATGGCATGGTGACGGTGTTGGTGAAGAACAATCTCCGCAGGGATTCGCCTAAGCACTACAAAAACTATGACGGAGGATAAACTAGAGGGGACGGGGTTGCCGGCACACGGCTTGGTGTTTCTTGATGTGTCTTTAGTGCTAGCCCTACACCTCTATTTATTTGTTGAGCCCTGGGGTCGAAACTTGGAGTAAAAGCCTCCTCCAAGTCGGTTTGGCCCGAAAGGCAAGAGTCCTTCTCGGATTCCAGGGCTAGACGCCAGGGTACCTGGCGTCTACCCCCTAGATGCCAAGGTTCCTGGCGTCTAGCCTCTGATCTCCGTAAAACTTCCGTTTGCACTTTCCAAAAGCCTCGTGGGCTTTCCCCTTTGGCCCAAATAAAGTGTTCTTGTACCCAAACATTTTGGGAAACATCCGGAACCCCTCCGATGAATTCCGGAACCCTACGGGACCATTCCGGAGCTCCTCGTCATGTCCATGATCTCATCAGGGACTCCGAACAACATTCGGTCACCAACATACATAACTCATATAATACTATATCGTCAACGAACGTTAAGCGTGCGGACCCTACGGGTTCGAGAACTATGTAGACATGATGAGACACCTCTCTGGTCAATAACCAATAGCGGATCCTGGATGCCCATATTGGCTCCTACATATTCTACGAAGATCTTTATCGGTCGAACTGCATAACAATATACGTTGTTCCCTTTGTCGTCAGTATGTTACTTGCCCGAGATTCGATTGTCGGTATCACTATACCTAGTTCAATCTTGTTACCGGCAAGTCTCTTTACTCGTTCCACAATGCATCATCCCGTAACTAACTCATCACTTACATTACTTGCAAGGCTTATAGTGATGTGCATTACCAAGAGGGCCCAGAGATACCTCTCCAACAATCGGAGTGACAAATCCTAATATTGATCTATGCCAACTTAACAAACACCACCGGAGACACCTTTAGAGCATCTTTATAATCACCCGATTACGTTGCCAGACGCTTTGATAGCACACAAAGTGTTCCTCCAGTATTTGGGAGTTGCATAATCTCATAGTCATAGGAACACGTATAAGTCATGAAGAAAGCTATAGCAATATACTAAACGATCAAGTGCTAAGCTAACGAAATGGGTCAAGTCAATCACATCATTCTCTAATGATGTGATCCCGTTAATCAAATGACAACTCATGTCTATGGCTTGGAAACTTAACCATCTTTGATTCAACGAGCTAGTCAAGTAGAGGCATACTAGTGACACTCTGTTTGTCTATGCATTCACACATATACTAAGTTTCCATTTAATAAAATTCTAGCATGAATAATAAACATTTATCATGATATAAGGAAATATAAATAACAACTTTATTATTGCCTCTAGGCCATATTTCCTTCAAGGATCTCATATGGAGTCTTTTCCAATATTGTGCGTATGAAGAGCCGGTTTGTGCATGGCATGCAGTGTTGACAACCTCGGCCCAAAAACTATGTGGTGACTTGTATCCATCCAACATGGACCTTGCCGTCTCCACAAGTGTACGGTCCTTCCTTTCGGCCACACCATTTTGCTGAGGAGTGTATGGAGCTGAATATTGATGCTCAATCCCTTCATCACTAAGAAATTCTTCCAAGGTGTAGTTCTTGAACTCAGAGCCATTATCACTTCTTATTGCTAAGATTTCTTTGTCAAACTTGCATTGTGCTTGCTTGGAAAAATCGATGAAGGTGATCTTCATCTCGTCCTTGGACTTGAGGGAAAACACCCAGGTATATCTTGGGTAATCATCAACAATGACAAGTCCATAGTTTTTCCCACCAAGACTATCCCATGAAGGAGGCCCAAAAAGATCCACATGAAGGAGCTCCAAAGGCCTTAAAGTAGACACAATATTCTTGGGTGGGTTCTTTGATTGATGTTGCTTCCTAGCTATGCATGCACTACACACATGATCTTTCTCAAAAGAGACATTGGTTAGTCCAAGGATGTGATTACCCTTTAAGAGATCTTGAAGATTTCTCATGCCGACATGGGCTAGCCAGCGATGCCATAGCCACCCCCCTTGTCGGCCTTGGCCATTAGACAAGTTGCATGGAATGTGCTCTCTTTCGAGAAACCAACCGTGTAAAGGTTGCCGTCCAACTCTCCAACAAAGGCCACTTCGAGAGTATCTCTCTTAAATACTTTCACATCCGTTAGTCCAAAGAGTGTATCATAACCAACAGAAGCCAATTGGCGAACATAAAGAAAATGATATTTAAGGGATTGAACACATGATATTTGCAAGAGACATGTCATTTGTGATAGCCACCTTGCCCAACCCGAGTACCTGTCCTTTTGATCCTCCACCAAACATAGTGCTCATAAATGGTTGAATAGCTTCCATGAAATCGTAGAGCAATTTGTATCTCCAGTCATATGACTGGTACATCCACTATCAATCACCCATTTTACTCCACCAGAGAAAGCAACCTACACACAATTATGACTTGGTTAGAGGCACCCATTTAGCAATGGGACCCCTCAAGTTAGTCACAAGGGTCTTAGGGACCCAAATAGCATAGAATCAGAATGCATTTCAAGGACCAACAAATTTTGCATAAACTTCTCCATCCTTAGTCTTACGAAGTACATAGGATGGAGGCATGAAATATTTTGTCTTGTTGAGAGTGGGCATGCCCCTTGCGGCCTTCCCACTAACAACCTTACCTTTCTCCTTGTTCCTTCTTGTACAAATGTTTCTTTTAGAGGGGTGGTGCACTTTTGAGAAGGCGTCTTCTTCTTGATTGTGCTTGGGTCAAACCCGAGCCCCTCTTTGGCAAACACCTAATTATGTTGGCTCAATACCTCATTAAGGTTCTTTTGTCCTTGAGCACATGTCATGAGACCTTTCTCGATTTGAGCCTTGAGAAAGCAATTCTCCTCCAGAATAGATGCTAGATCAATACTAGAGTTAATAGTACAATCATCAACATTGATAATAGGAGAAGAGTAAGCCTTGGTTAGAGTTTCAAGATAAGTAAGCTTGAGCATCTCAAAACTCTTTGTAAGAAGGGTGAACTCTTCTTCCTTAGTCTTGAGGGACATGGATAGGAGCTCACAATCCTTAGAGAGAGAAGCATGAGACTTCACAAGCTTACTTTTATCATTCGTCAACTCTTCGCAAGAGTCCTTAGCCTTTTTCAAGGAGGCAAGATCTTTAGCATGAACATCAATGTTTGCACAAATTTTCAAGCATAGTTCACCATTTTGTGCTTCCTCATATTCGACTTTCCGCTCAAGGATTTCATATTTGTCCTTTTCCTCGGTTACGAGGATTTCGAGTTCCTGAATGGTGACGGTGTGCTTACCCACCATCTCCATAATCATATGAAACATAGGGAGCTTCTTTCCTTTGAGGGAGCACATGACCTTATTTAATTTAGCAAACAAGGGGTCATCTATATCATTATCATCATAATTATCCTCCGCATCAAGGTACTCATCACTAGGAGTAGGAGGAGTGGAGAGAGGAGGATTTGATCGTGGGATTACCTTGACCTTGTCAAGAGAGTGTTGGTCCTCTCCATCTTCTACCATGGCCTTTGACATTAGGCACTTGTGAGTGTTGACCTTGTAGTCTTTCGTATAGTTGTAGGTGACAACATCACCACTCTTATTGACTAGCCTCAAAGTGTTTTGAGAATCTTGAGCAACCTCAGCAACACCACTAACATCATCCGAATCAGATTCTTCATGACCAACCATTGCTTTCCCATCTCTCTTCTTGAGCTTTGAGTTCAAAGGGTTTGGCAAGTTCTTCTTGGGAAAGGTCTTGGGAAACCTTGGTTTATCTTCTCTCTTCTCATAGGGGAAATCGTTGGAGAAGTGGTTGGCTTCTTCATAGTTGTAACATTTTCTCACTTTCTTCTTCTGGAATCTTCCCTTGAATTTTCCCGCGCTAAACTTCTTGACAAAGAGGGCAATGTCTTCATATGAAGGGCTCTCATCAGAGTCAATCTCATCACTTTCTTCATCCTCATCATCTTCATCTTCTTCACTTTGCTCTTCTTCATATACATGCTTGGCCTTCAATGCAAGATTATTTTTGATGTTGAGGTACCATGCATGGCAAGATGTTTTGTAGCATTTGCCTTTGACTCTTAAAATAGTTGGAAAGTGGATATGATGTCATCTGGAGTCATTTCCTTGAATCCATGGTGTTGTCTTATGTCCCACACCATGTGGTGATGATACGGAGCAAGAGCATGAAGCAACTTATCCACGAGAAATCACTTAGTCAAGTTGAATCCATGTTGTGTCTTGTCACACTCACATGACTCGATGTCAGTGGTGAGACTCATGAGACGCTCAAGGAGTTGCTTGGGTGATTCACCTTTCTCCATACTAATTTTTTGCAATTGACCCTTGGCAATTTCATATTGAGCAGGCCGGAGAGTGGAGGTACCGGTCTTGGTCCTCACAATGCTATCCCTTAATTCCTTGGCACTTGTGATATGTATGTATGGTCTACTTTGCTTGTCAGTCATACCTTTCCTTATGCACATGGTTGTTGTGTCGTTGAGATTCTTGTCATATACCTCTCTTGGAGTAAGATTCTTCGGGTCAACAGCTTGGTAGCCATACTCCAAGATCTCCAACATCTCATCATTTCCATATCAAAGATGATCCTGCATAGCAACTCTCCATAAAGCAAAATCGGCAGTGTCATCAAGTAAAGGAGGTTTGCCTTGCGGGTTATACTTTGGTTTCTCTATTTGAGGTCTTGCATAAAGCCAAGGAACACTAGAGTGTTCATTACTAGGAGGTTGTTGGCCAAGTGAAGGAGTAGGCATAGCTGGCCTCGAGGCCGCACCACCAGAAAGTGGTGCAAGCATAGTGGTTAGTGCTAGGTACAATTACAAATTTTAATTATTACTTAGCAATTTTAGGCAATAACGCGGAATATGAAAGTGAGCCTAACAATTGCAAGTATGATGCTAAGAGCTAAGCAAGATAAACAAGTAACACAAATATGTGAGTAACCAAGCACAATATGATATAAGTAAGTGCTAAGAGGCAAGTAACCATAAGTAGAGAGTTAGGTTTAGGAATAACCGCAACTCCAAGAGACGAGGATGTATGCCGATGTTCACTTCCTTGGAGGGAAGCTACGTCACCGTTAGAGAGGTGGATGTTACCATGAAGGCACACCAATGCCACGAAGGCTCACCCTATTCTCCCTTTGAGACAACACCATGAAGGCGTTTCTCAACCACTAGTGGTAGACCTTGGGGTGGTCTCCAAACCCTCACAAACTTTCATAGGGTAATCACAATGATCGATTCCTCACCGAAAGAATCCTACCGCCTAGGAGTCTCAAACCTCCAAGAGTAATAAGATCCGAGGGGAAAAAGCTCAAGACTTGCTCAAATCACGATTTTCTTCGGTCAAAAGAAGGAGAGGGAGAAGATCTTTCTTTTGATTGGAACAACTCTTTCAAACTCTCAGGAATCAAATCGGGATCTAGGATTTCGTGGATGAGCAAGAGCGAGGGAGCACAGGTGTTCTTGGGGCGTGTTGGAGTGGAGTGTTCAACCTTATCTCAAAGAGGTAAGGAACTATATATACCCACAACAGATTACAACCGTTTTGAGCAGAGGTTGACTTGCCCGGATGATCTGGAGGACCATCCGAATGATCTGGACATCGCCCGGATGATCTGGCTGTAGACCCGGATGTAAGTAGTAACAGCAGAGCTGTGTGGAGGCCGGACAGTCCAGAGGACAGCCTGGATGATCTGGTCGTAAGCCTGGATGATCCGGCTTCATCCACCAAAGTTCTGTGATGCAGGGAGCGATATTATCCGGACGATCCGGGACAAGGTCCGGATGATCCGGCTATGGGGTCAGCTTGTGGATAGAATGAAGAGAAAGAGTAGTGGGTTTTGGCTAAGGAGTTTTGCTAGGGACTTTGGTCTTTGTGAAAAACTTCTTGTGAGGTAGATTGTGAGCAAGCCTTGAACTTACACCTCGGATCCCCTCTTAATAGTGCGGGATCCTTATTACTCAAGAAATATATAAATGAGCATGATGATTCGTCTTTGTTTGCTCCTTTCGTCACTAGTTAATTGCTTGAGTAATATCTCATATGATGTGTCCATGATACACATTAAAACCTGTGTATATACTCAGCAAACATGGTTAGTCCCGTATATGTATTTTGTCATCAACATAAAAAATATACTTAAGAGCAAGATTGCACTTTCACCTTGGTCTCATCACTGAGGGAAATACCTACCGTCGCTATTGGGAATATGACTATTAGATATGACCCGCCCAGGAGGGGTCGGGTCATCCCTATGGCGTTCATCTCAATGAAGCCCAAGAGTATATTAAAGATGGCAGTTCATAGACAGGTTGGTTAGAGGGTCCTAACCCAAAGGCGGCTTAAGTCCCATAAGTATAAACCGCCATGTATATGTAAACTTGTATCGTAATGCATGTAAGATAAGTCACCGAGCCGGACACGTTATATGAGCCGGCCGGGACTCTGTAGGCCACAGGGCGTCAACCCGTGTATATAAGGGGATGACCCGGCAGCGGCTTAGGGCAAGAAACAACAAGTCGAGAGCCAGGCAAAGCGTATTCGCTCCCTGGTCATCGAAACCCTAGCAATACCACCTCAAACTGGACTAGGCCTTTACCTTCACCGCAAGGGGCCGAACTAGTATAAACTCCTCGCGTCATTTGTCCTGTTTAACCCCTTTAAGCTAACCTCGTCGCCATGGCTCCGCAACTAATCCTTCCATGAGGACATCTGCCGTGACACTTTCACGACAGTTAGCGCCCACCGTGGGGCCAGCGCACGGTGGTTTTGAGTTCTTAAGGGGCAATTTTGCAGGGATCAAGGGATACGCCGTGGGCCGGATGACCAAGAGTCGTCGCGGCAAGCTCTACATTGACGACGCATGTTGGGGCCCCGAGGCCGGCTCAATTGAGTATGGGTGACGGGTCCCCTTCGGCGGAATCCACGTCTTCATCGGCAAGATCGGCGAACCGGGCCCTGAGCCGGACATCTGCACCGACATCATCGAGACGGCTCAGCGTGCGTGAGCCGCCCGGGTTCAACCCATTGTGAAGCGTGACTTTGTTGGATGTATCCATGGGGCTGAATTGGAAGGCCCTGTGTCTGGTGGTGAGACGGCCATCTACTCTGATGGTGAGTCGTCCACAGGCGAAGCCGATTCTATGTATCAACTGCAAGACGGACGGCTTGGGGGCTGTTCCGATGGCGACAGTATTCCGGACCCCCATGAGCCGCCGAACAGAGTGGTGATCTTCATGGCTGGCACCCAGCTGGTTCTCGGTTCAACAGCTGCCGCAGCCATGACCTCTAGTGCGGCGGCAGTAACAGCGGCTGGTGTTGGCGGGTCAGTTCGCCCGCCGGCTCAAGTTTTAACAGATCTGTTGGATGATCTGGCGACCCTCATGGGAGTGGAGGTAAACGCAGACAACCAGGAACGTCATAAGGTGGATGTGGCTAAATTGCGTAATGAGATAACGCAAGCTAAGGCGGAGTTGGCAGCGGAAAACGCTAGGATGGCTACAGAGCGGGCCGTCTTAAATGCCCAGGCACAGCAGATTCAAGCAGATTCATATCGGCTTATGGTGGATAAGAACGCTTCAAACAAGGTCTTGAGGAGAAAGCACCAGAGTCGTCTGCCCTCGATTTATGACTCAAGGAACCTCTTCAACACACCGTGGGGGCTAGTAATCCGCCGGTGATAAACCCGACGGTTGAGGCACCGGGGGTGGAGCGTCAGGTCAGCCACGCATAGCCGGCTCTCCGCATATGAATAATACCCTACCTCAGCACGTAGTAACACCGCTAGGTCATTACTCTACCCCTCTGGATAACATGATTGTTGCAGCTACACGATTGGCGGCTCTGCCAGTCGAGGGTGAAACTCCCGCGGCGGTTGAAACCCGAAGGGCTAGGGAGCTTCTTCAAACGGCTTTGGTACAATAGCAGGCTTATTCCTATAGTCATGACTGGATTCATGTGACCCCTTGTCCAAGCCGGAGCTACAGTCGGCACATTGACTCGCCAGCAGTCTCGAGTACCGAGCGGCGTCGTGGTCATGACCCGATGCACCGGGAGGCCAAGCTGGCGGCTCAGCCAGCGATTCATCAGCACGTGCCTGCTTACCCGACGGTTTCAGTTGAGGCGGGTGTAACTTCTAGAGCTTTCGGTGTGCCATGTCTAACGGCGGCTCTACGGAACAATCGCTTGCCAAAGGACTTCAAAGGCCCTCGTAAGGTGCCCAATTACACGGCAAATCAGCCTCAGAGGCCTGGGTTGAGAGTTATGAGATGGCTATGGAGATGCTGGATGTTAGCGAAGCTGCATACGCTAAGTATTTCACCATGATGCTGGAGGGGACGGCTCGTACCTGGTTGAAGGGGCTGCCGGCTAATTCCATCGGGTTATGGGCGCAGCTGAAGGCCCGGTTCATCTAGAATTTCAAAGATACATGCAAGTAGCCGATGTCGATTGTGGATTTGGTTTCTTGTGTTCAAGCAGAGGGCAAGTCAACAACCATCTGGGTACGCCGGGTTTCGACTATCATACATTCTTCAGAGAACATAAACGTCGGTTCAGCGATTCTGATGTTGGAGAAAAATTGTCGTTTTACTCCACTCAAGAAGAAGCTTGGACGGCTCAAGCGTCATTGTGACGACATGGGTACTCTGATGGCTGATCTTGTTAAGTATGCCGACTCTGATGGTACCAAGCACCCTGACTCTGAGGATGAAAGATCGGGTAAGGGAAAGAAGAGTAGCGGCATGAAGGGACAGCAGCACAATCCTACCAATCAGGGCGGCAACGGTAAGCGCAAGGCTGATGAATTTGTGGCTAACACCGGTGCGCGCAATTATAACCAGCGTCGCAAGGGGCAGCCGGCTCTAAGGACAGGATTCGATCTTGAGGCAATGTTAAATCAGCCGTGTCCAAAACACGGAACGAATTAGAAGCCGGCTACTCATTTGTGGAAAGATTGGAGCATAATGAGAAGCTTTAGGGAGTCCATCCAGCGCCAACATGGCCCGAATGGCGGATCAGGGTCCGGTTCTCATGGTCTGGGTCACGGAGGCGGCGGTTCAAGTTCTGGGTTTCAAGGTCATGGTAACCAAGGTGGTTACAATCAACAGAGTAATCAGGGGAATCAACAGCAGCAGCAGTCTAGTTTTTTTTGACACCTGAAATAGTAGGAGAGCCTCCTACTGTGTAATTAAATTAATAGAATGGGGTGGAGTTACATATGGTTCTGTACATGTCTTCCCCTTTGGAGAAGGATAGAGGGGATGAGAAACTAAAAAGTAGTTACAAAAGAGTTGAGAAAGGATGTTTGTTTTTCTCCAACCCTATGAGTTAGGAGAGAGAGATCCTCTTTTAGTCTTGAGCTCCAGGATGCTTTCATGGGTGTTATTCTTCGGAAATACTTTATTATTTCTTTCCCTCCAGATGCTCCAAGCCGCTTGTAGGAAAATTGCCATGAACATTGGCTTGTTCCACGTTATTTTAGTTGTGCTCAGCCAATCCAAACGGGATCTTTGAGAGCTCCAGTGTATGTCAATATGAGACCAACATTCTTTACTGAAGGAGCAAGCAAAGAAAAGATGTTCAACTGTTTCTTCCACATTGGTCTCGCAAAGGGGGCATGTATAGTCATTGTCGATGTTGTAATGTCTTCGCTTCAACATGTTTCTGGTGTTGAGCCTGTCGGAGAGAAGGAACCAACCAAAAACCTTTATTTTCATTGTAACCTTCGACTTCCATAGCCAGGTGTATGATTGATGGGCCCGGATCTCCCTAAATTAGAAATTATAGTATTTGCTGGCCGAGTACGACTGAGTCACCCAAGTGCAGGTCCACTTATCAGTCCCAGAGAGGCTGTCGTGAAGTTCAATGCCACTGACCAGACTTTGAATATCCCTGGTCTCAGCATGTGCCTAGACCAAGAGCGGCAGGTGAATCGTTTCACTCAGTGTCGTGGTCCCCAAGAATTTTTTGACAGAAATATCCTCCTGGATGGCAAACGAAAAAGCCCGCGGATGTGTTTCGGATAGAATACCATCTAGCCAATGATCTTTCCAAAAAAGGACGTCGTCCCCCGTGTGAACTCTGGCTTTGGTAATCCCTCGATAAATCGGCATTAGTTTCATCACATCTCGCCACCAAAAAGAACCACAGGGATCAGCTGCATGGGGGATCTTTTGATCATAGTATGTGTTCCATATGAGTTCCACCCAAGGTAGGTCCCAACGGTTATAGAATTTGTAAAGATATTTGAGCAAAAGTGCATCACTTTGTACCTTAAGATTAATGACACCGAGGCCTCCAAAAACCTTGGGTTGGCAGACCATATCCCAAGCTGCAAGGGAGTTACATGAATCTCCATTCTCAGTTTTTTTGGTCCATAAGCACTTGCGTCTGATTTTGTCCAGCAGTTCAATGATGCTTACGGGCAACTTGAGGGTGCATAATGCAAAGATGATGTGGGAGGTAATAACCGAGTTGAGGAGTGAAAGTTTACCCCCATAGGAGATCATGTTGAGTGTAGCAGAAAGCCTTCGTTCCACTCGACAAACGAGAGGGAAAAGATCTTGAACCGATGGCCTGGTCGTTCCCATAGGTAGACCGAGGTAGGTGAAAGGCATTTTGCCAATGACACACCCAAAGATGGCTGCAAGGTGGTTTTATGTGTCACCATGGCAGTTTATGGGGATCAGCGTTGACTTATGAAAAATTATTTTGAGGCCAATCGAAGTTGCATAATCCGTGAGGATATCTTTGACGATCATTGCTTGCGGTGGGCAGGCTGGCATGGCTAGAATAGTGTTGTCCGCGTATTGGATCACTGTGTAGTCTTTTTGGTTGGTCGAGGGAAAAGGGAGCTGAATTGATCCTCTGTTGTAGGCATCATCAATTGATGCTTGGAGCAGATCAGCCGCTAGGACAAAGACCAGGGGCGAGAAGGGGTCGCCTTGACGGACACCGCATTTGCAATGGAATTGGCATCCAGGTACACCGTTTAATAGAACTGCAGATTTGCCCGACTCAAAAATGCACTGAGCCTAGCCGAGCCACTTATCATTAAATCCCATATTTTTCATTATGACTAGCATGGCCTCGTGGTCAATAGTGTCAAAAGCCTTGGCAAAGTCGAGCTTAAGAAGAATAATTTCTTTCTTAGAGGCCTGGCACTGGTATATGTATTCGAATGCCCAAGCAAGGCAATCTTGGATTATGCGTCCTTTGAGGAATCCATATTGGTTTCGGTGAATTATATGTAGGATCACTCTTTGCAGGCGATTGGCCAGAAGCTTAGTTAGCACTTTGAGACAGCAGTTGAGCAAGGTGATCGGACGATAATCATTTATTGATGATGGGGCATTATTTTTGGGAATCAGCGTGATAAAACCATCATTTATGCTTTCAAGGTTGAGGCTTCCATCAAAGAATTGATTGCATAGCTTATAGAAATCATGTTTGATTATTTGCCAGCAAGATTTGAGAAAAGCTCCGTTGAAACCATTCGGGCCTGGCGCACGATCGGCTAGCATTGATTTGATAACATTGTCGATCTCCTCCGTGGTGAATGGAACAGTAAGCTCTTCTAATCCATCCACTCGTTTAATGATTCTCTCAAGATTGAATTTCATTTCATGATGTGAGGAGGAGCCCAGTCGTTGTTTGAATGTATCAAAAATAATTGCCTCTTTGCCAGCATGATCCTCTACAATAGTGTCATCATCCGTTGTCAGGGAGGCAATATTGTATATTCTCATCCTTTCTAAAGCCATTGCTTGGAAAATTTTTGAATTTTCATCTCCGAACTTGACCCACCGTATAGTGCAACATTTTTTCCAGTATTGTTGCTGATAAGCTAGGATGCGTAATATATGTGCTTTAAGAATCCTCCTAAAGTTTGCCTCTGGTATTGAGAGTGGGCGCTTGTTTTCCAATTCATAAATTTCAAAAAGTGCCTTATTTGAATTATCAATGGCAATAGATAGTCGAGATATTCCTTTACTCCAACCCTTGAGAGCATGTCGAAGAGCCTTGAGATTTCCACAAAGGACCGTCGCCATGTTATCTGACCTAATCTGCCTGGCCCAAACCTGTTGGACAATGTCAAAGAAACCATGGGGTTGTATCCAATAGGATTCGAAATGAAACACCTTTGATCTTGGTATGGAGGTCTCAATTGTCACAACACAAGGAATATGGTCTGAAACTGGTCGGCCAAGTGGTTTAACCATGGTCTTGGGGTAGGAAGTAGTCCAATTAGAGCTAGCGAAGAACCAATCAAGTTGCTCTAAAAGAGGATCAGTTTGCATATTGCTCCATGTGAACGAGCGGCCTTTGATGGGGAGTTCAATTAGGGCTTGTGATCGGATGAAATCATTAAAGGTTATCATGTCATTAAGATTACCACCTGGTTTATTGCGGTTATCTCGGCTTCTGATGAAGTTAAAGTCCCCGACTAACAGCCAATCTTCATTGTCTGGGATGTTTAATTGAAAAAGCCATTGAATGAAAATTGCTCTCTACTCGCCCTGACAGGGACCATAAACATTAACAAGAGTCCAACGATGAGCAGACTGCATTGATTTCAAGTTAATGACCTGGGCAAAATCATCAGAAGAGACAATATCTGCATGGAAAATGGAGTTGTTCCAGATTGTAACAAGGCCGCCTGAGGCTCCCCGCGAGGGGACAAAAGCAAATTTATCATAGCGGCGCGGGCAACAGGATTTAATGAACGCATTGTCAAAAGAGGCCATTTTAGTTTCCTGCAAGCAAATGACAGCACATCCACTAGTTCGGATGGCATTAGACAACGCTAACTACTTGGGATCAGAGATTATTCCTCGGACATTCCAGCAAAGAACGTTCCAATTAACTGACAAAACCATAAAATAAGGTAGATATATGACAAATAAAAGAGCTAAGCAAAGGCCGAAGATGGTCCCTCCTCCTTCTCAGAAACGAGTTCCTCCTCCGAGAGATCCGCAGCTGGGATGGCGCAGAGGTTGGTGCCAATATGTTGAATCACCTGAATTGGAGTCGGCGGTGGAGCTGTCGAAGTTGTTGAGTCTTCAGAACTGTTAGGATTCACGACAGAGGAAGCAGAGGGCACTGTCCTTGGCTTGACCTTAGATTTCTTGCTGGAAGTGTCAGCGACAGAAGGCACTTTGAAACCACTGTAGGAAATATGTCCTAGAGGCAATAATCAAAGCATTATTATATTTCCTTGTTCATGATAATTGTCTTTCATTCATGCTATAATTGTATTATCCGGGAATCGTAATACATGTGTGAATACATAGACCACAATACGTCCCTAGTGAGCCTCTAGTTGACTAGCTCGTTGGTCAACAGATAGTCATGGTTTCCTGACTATGGACATCGATGTCGTTGACAACGGGATCACGTCATTAGGAGAATGACGTGATGGACAAGACCCAATCCTAAGCATAGCACAAGATCGTGTAGTTCGCTTTTGCTAGAGCTTTTCCAATGTCAAGTATCTCTTCCTTAGACCATGAGATCGTAACTCCCGGATACCGTAGGGAGTGCTTTGGGTGTACCAAACGTCACAACGAATCGGGTGACTATAAAGGTGCACTACAGGTATCTCCGAAAGTGTCTCATGGGTTGACACGGATCGAGATCGATTTGTCACTCCGTATGACGGAGAGGTATCTCTGGGCCCACTCGGTAATGCATCATCATAATGAGCTCAAAGTGACCAAGTGTTTGGTCACGGGATCATGCATTACGGCACGCAGTAAAGTGACTTGCCTTAACGTAGACCGAACGAGGTATTGGGATACCGACGATCGAGTCTCGGGCATGTAACGCATCCGATTGACAAAGGGAACGATATCACGGGGTTGATTGAATCCTCGACATCGTGGTTCATCCGATGACATCATCGAGGAGCATGTGGGAGCCAACATGGGTATCCAGATCCCGCTGTTGGTTATTGACCTGAGAGCGCCTCGGTCATGTCTCAGATGTCTCCCGAACCCGTAGGGTCTACACACTTAAGGTTCGGTGACGCTAGGGTTATTAGGAAGACTTGTATGTGATTACCGAATGTTGTTCGAGTCCCGGATGAGATCCCGGACGTCACGAGGAGTTAGGAAGGGTCCGGAGGTAAAGATTTATATATGGGAAGTTGTCAAACGGACACCGGAAAGTTTCGGGGCATACGGTATTGTACTGGGCCATCTGGAAAGGTTCCGGAGGTCCACTGAGGGGCCACCTCCCGGGGGCCACTGGGCTGCGTGGGAAGGGGCCAGCCTGGTGGCTGGGCGCACCCTCCCTTGGGCCCTTGCGCCTAGGGGTTGAGGGGGAACCCCAGAGGGGCGCCTTGCTTGGGGGCAAGCCCCTCCCTTGGCCGCCGCCTCTAGATGCCATCTAGAGGGGCCGCCCTCTCCCTTCCCCTATAAATAGAGGGGTGAGGGAGGGCTGCACACACATTGAAGGCGCAGCCTCCCTCCCCAACACCTCTCCTCCTCCGTGTGCTTGGCGAAGCCCTGCCGAGAATCACCACTCCACCATCACCACGCCCGTCGGCTGCTGCTGGAGCCATCTTCCTCAACCTCTCCTTCCTCCCTGCTGGATCAAGACGGAGGAGACGCCGTCTGCACTGCACGTGTGTTGAACGCGGAGGTGTTGTCCGCTCAAGACTTGGTCATCGGTGATCAGAATCACGGCGAGTACGACTCCATCATCACCATCCAGTTGAACGATTACGCACTCGATCTACAAGTGGTATGTAGATGCAAACTCTCTCCCTTGACTCGTTGCTTAGATGAACTCATAGATGGATCTTGGTGAAACCGTAGGAAAAATTTTAATTTTCTGCAACGTTCCCCAACAACCATCATATTTATTGGAGCGAGTACTCCTGCGCAGGACAATGGAGCATTCTGGAGCCACATTCTTTCCACGTCTTTCGGTCGAAGCAGAAGCTGAGAGTGATATGTCCTCCGGTGGGGTCAGAGCAAGGGCAGTCGGAGCTGCATCAGATGTCACTGTCACGCCCAAATTAACAGCCTCATTTGATGAATTCTCAAGAACAAGGCCCAGACATATGGATTAAGAGGTTGCAACCGTAGGGACAGGTGGCAGAGCTATGATTGGAGCCAGCTCCAGCAAAGGCAAATCAGTAGCAGCAAGATCCTGTGAAGAAAGCATCCAAGCAGACAGACCAGGTACCAGGTTGGTACTAGTGGTCGAGGAGTCATGGTGAGTTACCATAGTTGCTTGAGAGACCTCAAAAGAGCCACTATCTTCAGAAAGAACCACCTTAATGTCAATGCTATTATTTCTGAACCCAAGTCCAGAGCTCCAAGGGCCATAACTAGCAATGATTGGCATGATAGCAGCTATGAGGAAAGAGTTGATTCTGACAAAAGGAATTCCAGCATTCAGCACCATGGAAGAGACAGTATCTCCCTGAGATGACAGTTCGATGTGCAATCCGGTTGTGGAGAGGGATAGGTCAATTGTCAAAGAATTGGAGTGCATATTATCCACAACAGCCTCAGAGGTATCATTAGCAGTCAAAGATGGTGCAGCCAGAGAGTTCTGTCCAAGTAACAGTATATGAGCATTACCAGAGCTAGAGCCTGCAACCATAGAGTGAAGAATATTGGCTGGTACAAGAACGTAACTGTCAGAAAGAGTGGCACTAGAATATGTGCTAGAATAAGCAGATATTGAATCATTCCACGCCATCCCAGGACTATCCTGAAGATTGTTGGCAGGCAGCACTCCATCCTGCACCTGTAGGCCTTCTATTGGGAGCCATTCCTGGAAGTTATACAGAGCAGGTGGAGCTTGCGGAGGTGATGGATGCCACTCACCCCAATTAACCTGAAAGTGAACATCATTGCCCTGAATATCATGCTGAACCCCTTGGTGTTGAGCTTCATTATTTGCAGCGTGCTGTGCCATCCAGTTATGCAGTTGGGACTGGTAAAGTTGTTCAGCAGTGAGGCCCTGCCAATACAGGGGGTGCGGTATACCGTCCTCCGGTGGTGGATCCTCGCCGGCCGGTGGGACCTCAGGCAGATGGGCATTCCAATCACTGTTGCGCAACATAGTAACACAAACAGTCCAGCTATGCCTATCTCCTCCCATCTGACGCATAACAAAGCTCTTTGGTACCAAACATAAGCTAATCACACGTCACTTGATCAAAACAATCTTTCTGTCAGCTCTCGGGCTATGCCAAGTGATCATTTCACCAAACTTATCAACTGATTTATGAATGTAATGAGAGGTCTGGTAGTCATGAGGGAAACCAACATAAAGCAACCAAATCTAAGGACCATATCTAGTCATGCGCATGTTAATAGCAGCATCATGAGGAACAAAAGAAACTACAGTGTTCATGTTTTCCTCATCCTCATCAAGCTCAAAGGTTGTACCCACCACAACATCTCTAACCACAGAATCCACAAACCCAAAAATGCCAATACCAAGCGGATAATCATCTACCTCAGTTGCGAATAAGTTGGACTCGTGAAGCACATCCTCAAGGGTATGGCGCAGATCTGCCTTGCGGTGATACGGAACGAACCTGTTAACCTCAGCAATGGCCAGAAAGTCGTGCCGCAGCGACGGATTGGGGACGATCACCATGTCATCACGCACCTTCCAATCAGCGGGGCCGAGCTCAATGGTCATACCTTGTGGGAGGTAGGGGACGACATTGACCGGATAGTTCGCTATTGGAGGAGCAGAGAGAGGAGCTTGGAGCGGAACAGGGGAAGGGGCAGGCTGTGAGGGGGAATGTGTATCGGCAGCGGCCTTGGGAATCCAAACCCCCCCTCTTTTTTCTCTGGTTGGTTGGGCAAGAGGTGGCAACGTGCCCAGGGTCACCACACGATGTACATTAGACGGTCAAGATTGGTCTCACGTCTGTAGGGACAGATTTGGCCAGGGAAGTAAACGAAGGCTGATTGATTGGATTGCTAGCAGGTCTTGCCAATAATGACTCCACAGTAAAGATACTGCCCTCCCCAAGATGATAAGGATCTACATTAGCCATATTCGGGTGAGATAAAACCTTAGGTACATCCAACCGAATAATCTCCTGCCCATGAATGGGATTTTTTTCATCAAACGAAAAGTTTTGGGTTTTCCTGAAGTCTTGGGCTTCCAATGAAAGCAAGGTGCAGAACCACAAGCCCAAGAGGTATGGCCCATCCAACCACAAGAAGAGCATTTTAAATAAGTCGGGTAGCCGAAAAAAGAGTGATTTGTAGAGCCACAAGTAACACAGGCCCGGTCAGCTGAAAGTTTAGTGGGCTCGATAGGATTGTTGGGTTCCTGGACCGTATTCAAAATCGAAAGGTTGTGTTGCCCAGTAGGTATTTCAGAGCTAGAAGCAGCATCAGAAGGGCAGTTATTATCCAAGTGACCCGTCAAGTTGCATGTAGAACATCTATTAAGTCTTTTGAGAATATAATCCAGTGGTGGAATATGCTTTAAGGACCAAATTGTAGCAATATGCTGAGGCGTATACCCAAATCGGAGTTGGTCCATGATATAAAGGATAATGAAAGTGGGAATTGAACACCAGTAATCCAACCTAAAGCCATACCCTTGAAAACACCGACAAACCTGGTTCTTGTTGGGCCAAATAAAGGAGAAGCTGCCAATTCGAATATTCTTCTGTGAGCATTGATGAGAATAATTAATGTCTTGATAGCCATTTTGTCCCTCATTAGATGTGAAATTGCCGAATATGAGGCCCGACAAATCTCTATTGCCATCAATGAAATTAAATGAATTACCAAGATTATGCAATGCTGGCTGGGTGGCCACCCCGGTCGCCGGAGAAGAGATCTCTGGCAAGCTTCCATTAGCATGTGAACGAACACGAAGATTCAAACTCTTTTCTTGATTATCCACAAAAAATAAACCTGGGGAAGTAATGGCTATAGGAGAACGAGGAATAACCTCTGAAATACTTTCATCAGCATGCCAACACTCATCACCAACGGAGTAGTCAAGAACATGCGGCCGGAAAAGTTGAAAATGACATCCAAAGTCGGGCCATATTCTGTCCTTGAGATGGTAGATGTAGTGACCAACCTTGTTAGAGGCCAATGAAAACCGAAATCGTCGATCACCCAACCTTAAGACACTGAATCCAGAAGATGAACCACCAATACAGCATTGGATAGCAATACCCACCGATTCCTCCGACAAGGAGAAGGAGGCAGAAGAAAAGTAGACGAGCAAGAAGAATTCCTTGGATAGAACCGAAGGAGAGAAGTGCATCGTGGTGTGATACGTCTCCATCGTATCTACTTTTCCAAACACTTTTGCCCTTGTTTTGGACTCTAACTTGTATGATTTGAATGGAACTAACCCGGACTGACGCTGTTTTCAGTAGAATTGCCATGATGTTGTTTTATGTGCAGAAAACAAAAGTTCTTGGAATGACCTGAAACTTCACGGAATATCTTAGAATAAATAATAAAAAATCCTTGCCAAATATGAAGACCAGGGGGCCCACACCCTGTCCACGAGGGTGGGGGCGCGCCCCCCTACCTCGTGGCCCCCCTGGAGACCCTCCGACGCCAACTCCAACTCTATTTATTGGCTTTCGGGGAGAAAAAAATCAGAGAGAAGAAATCATCACGTTTTACGATACGGAGCCGCCGCCAAGCCCTAATCTCTCTCGGGAGGGCTGATCCGGAGTCCGCTCGGGGCTCGGAGAGGGGATTCGTCATTGTCGTCATCATCAACCATCCTCCATCACCAATTTCATGATGCTCACCGCCGATGCGTGAGTAATTCCATCATAGGCTTGTTGGACGGTGATGGGTTGGATGAGATTTATCATGTAATCGAGTTAGTTTTGTTAGGGTTTGATCCCTAGTATCCACTATGTTCGAGATTGATGTTGCTATGACTTTGCTATGCTTAATGCTTGTCACTAGGGCCCGAGTGCCATGATTTCAGATCTGAACCTATTATGTTTTCATGAATATATGTGAGTTCTTGATCCTATCTTGCAAGTCTATAGTCACCTATTATGTGTTATGTTCTGACAACCCCGAAGTGACAATAATCGGGATACTTCTCGGTGATGACCATAGTTTGAGGAGTTCATGCATTCACTTTGTGCTAATGCTTTGTTCCGGTTCTCTATTAAAAGGAGGCCTTAATATCCCTTAGTTTCCAATAGGACCCCGCTGCCACGGGAGGGTAGGACAAAAGATGTCATGCAAGTTCTTTTCCATAAGCACGTATAACTATATTCAGAATACATGCCTACATTACGTTGATGAATTGGAGCTAGTTCTGTGTCACCCTATGTTATGACTGTTACATGACGAACCGCATCCGGCATAATTATCCATCACGGATCCGGTGCCTACGAGCTTTCCATATACTGGTTCTCGCTTATTTACTTTTCCATTGCTACTGTTACAATCACTACAAAATACCAAAAACATTACTTTTGATGTCTTTAATTTTGTTACCGTTACCACCACTATTATATTACTTTGCTACTAAACACTTTGCTGCAGATACTAAGTTTCCAGGTGTGGTTGAATTGACAACTTAGCTACTAATACTTGAGAATATTCTTTGGCTCCCCTTGTGTCGAATCAATAAATTTGGGTTGAATACTCTACCCTCGAAAAATGTTGCGATCCCCTATACTTGTGGGTTATCAAGACCTTTTTCTGGCGCCGTTGCGGGGGAGCATAGCTCTATTCTTTGAATCACTTGGGATTTATATCTGCTGGACACTATGAAGAACTTGAAAGACGCTAAGAAAAAAATTTATCCCTCAACTACGAGGGGAGGTAAGGAACTGCCATCTAGCTCTGCACTTGATTCACCTTCTGTTATGAGTGAGCTAGCGACACCTAAACCTGCTTCTGCTATTCGATCCGATATGTCGCATGTTATTGATGATGCCACTTCTGCTATGCATGATACTTATGATGAAACTACTTCTATGCTTGATACTACTGTGCCCCTTGGTGAATTTCTAGATGAACAAATTTCTAGGTCTAGAGAGAAAGAAATTATTGAATCTGAATATGTTGATGAAAGTGATGATGAAGATATGCCTGCTATTCCTGAGGGTTATCTTTTCGATAGGGAATCTTCTACAACTATTTTTGCTTGTAAACATAGATATGAACTTAAGAGGCTGCTAGTTAAATGGAGTAAAGAATCTCTTAGAGACAGAATGAAACCCGACCCTGCTTTTGCTACTTCACCTATTTGTGTTCCTGATAAGGATTATGAAATTTCTGTTGATCCAGATATAATTACTTTCGTCGAATCTGATCCTTTTTATGGCTATGAATCTAAAACTGTTGTGGCACATCTTACTAACTTAAATGATATAGCCGCCCTGTTTACTAATGATGAGAGATCGCGCTACTTTTATATCCTTAAAATATTTGCGTTCTCATTAAAGGGTGATGCTAAGATATGGTTTAATTCTCTTGATCCTGGTTGTGTGCGTAGTCCCCGGGATATGATTTATTACTTCTCTGCTAAATATTTCCCTGCTCATAAGAAACAAGCTGCTTTGAGGGAAATATACAACTTCGTGCAAATTAAAGAAGAGAGTCTCCCACAAGCTTGGGGGAGGCTTCTCAAGTTACTTAATGCTTTGCCTAATCATCCTCTTAAGAAACCTGAAATACTTGATATCTTTTATAATGGACTAAGCGATGCTTCCAGAGATTACCTGGATAGTTGTGCTGGTTCTCTTTTCAGGGAAAGAACACCGGATGAAGCTGAAATCCTATTGAATAATATGTTGACAAATGAAAATAATTGGGCACCTCCTGAGCCAACTCCCGGGCCAGCTCTGAGCCACCATCGAGCCTATTCCTGAACCAACTCAAGAAGAGAGGTGTTTTATTTCTCAGTCCCAAGATATGCAAGAGGCAAAGAAATCTATGAAAGAAAAGGTATTAAAGCTGAAGATGTTAAGAATTTACCTCCTATTGAAGAAATACATGGTCTTAATTTCATCACTTTGTTGAAGAAGTATATGACCTCAATTCTTTATTCAATGTAGAACCTCCCGATCCCGATATCCCGGCTACGTAGTAAAGGTAAATTCTCTCTATAGATATGATAAAGCTGAAGTCCCTCCTACTAAAATTGCTAGTCGATTGCTTGGATGAGTTTGATAACTTTATGTTTAAGCAAGATGACTTTAATGCTTATTTTGGTAGACAATTAAAACAAGATTCTTATATGATTAAACGCTTGGGTGATTATATGGCTAATATTAGAGGTGAACTTAAACTTGTTAGCAAACATGCTTCTATGGTTACCACTCAAGTAGAACAAGTACTTAAAGCTCAGAAAGAAGTTCTTGATGAAATGAATAGTAAGAAAAATGATTATGTTGTTAGAGTGGCTACTAGAACTGGTAGAATGACTCAGGAACCTTTGTATCCTGAAGGCCACCCTAAGAGAATCGAGCAAGATTCTCAGAGAAATAATATTGATGTACCTAGTTCTTCTAAAAGGACGAAAAAGAAAAATGATAGGACTATGCAAACTTCTAGTGAACCTATTGCTGATCCACCTGAGAATCCAAATGATATCTCTGTATCTGATGCTGAAACACAATATGGTAATGAACATGAACCTAGTGAAAATGTTAATGATGATGTTCATGATGATGCTCAACCTAGTAATGATAATGATGTAGAAGTTGAACCTGTTGTTGATCTTGATAACCCATAATCAAAGAATCAACGTTATGATAAAAGAGACTTCGTTGCTAGGAAACATGGTAAAGAAAGGGAACCATGGGTTCAGAAACCCATGCCTTTTCCTCCGAAACCATCCAAGAAAAAGGATGATGAGGATTTTGAGCGCTTTGCTGAAATGATTAGACCCATCTTTTTGCGTATGCGATTGACTGATATGCTCAAAATGAATCCTTATGCCAAATATATGAAAGATATTGTTACAAATAAAAGAAAGATACCGAAGCTGAAATTTCCACCATGCTTGCTAATTATACTTTTAAGGGTGGAATACCAAAGAAACTTGGAGATCTAGGAGTACCTACTATACCATGCTCCATTAAGAGAAATTATGTTAAAATTGCTTTATGTGATCTCGGAGCCGGTGTTACTGTTATGCCTCTCTCTTTATACCGTAGACTTGACTTAAATAAGTTGACACCTACTGAAATATCTTTGCAAATGGCTGATAAATCAACTGCTATACCTGTCGGTATTTGTGAGGATGTGCCTGTTGTGGTTGCAAACGTTACTATTTTAACGGACTTTGTTATTCTTGATATTCACGAGGATGATACTATGTCTATTAGTCTTGGAAGACCTTTCCTTAACACTGCAGGGCTGTTATTGATTGCAACAAAGGCAATGTCACTTTTCATGTTAATGGTAATGAGCACACGGTACACTTTCCGAGGAAACAACCTCAAGTTCATAGTATCAACTCTATTGGAAAAATTCCATCGATTATATTTGGAGGTTTTGAATTTCCTCTCCTTACTGTCAAGAAGAAATATGATATTCTTATTATTGGGGATGTCCATATCCCCATTGAGGTAACCTAGTGATTATTCGAAATTTCTCCGGTTCCATGTTAATCGGAATGAGTTTGTTAACAAGACTTGATCAACCTTGTTAGTGGATTCCTCTTGATGAGCATGAGATGGATGAAACTAGAAGCACAACCTTCTGTACCCTCTTTATATTTTCTGTTCTTTAGTAGAAATAAAGTAAAAATAGTATTTTTCTGTTTGTTTCTTGACTTATCCGTGCAATATAAAAATATCCCGAAAATAAAAGTCCTCAGAATGCCATGCCAATTTAATATGATTTTTTCGAGAATATTTGAGGATTTATAGTGCAAAAATCACCGCTGGGAGCTGCCACTGCCACGAGGGTGGAGGGCGCGCCTACCCCCGGGCGCGCCCTGTCTCGTGGGGCCCACGGTGGCCCTCCTCCACTTATCCTTGCACCCATCTTCTTCCTCTGCCTCACACAAACCCGAAAAACCAACTCAAGAACGAGTTCCAGCCACTTTTGCTGTGATTTTCGATCTCCTTGCTCAAAGCACCTCTCGCAAAACTGCTTGGGGAGATTGTTCCTTGGTATGTGACTCCTCCATTGGTCCAAATAGTTTTTGTTCTAGTGCATTATTCTTTGCAAAATTTGTGCTGCATAGGTGACCATGTTCTTGAGCTTGCATGTCAAACTTATATGGTTCCAAGTAGTTCTAATGCTTGATATAGGCTCTAGGCACTTGTATGAGTAGTTGCTATCAATTTTACTGAAGTTGGTTCACTTTTGTTTGAAGTTACTAAAAATTTCATATTATTTCAGAAAATAATGAAGAGACTTTTGACGGGCTCATCTAGCCGAAGCTCGAAGGAAAAACAAAAGGAAGAAGAGCAGAAGCCCAAATTTAATTTGCCTCGTACCGCGGAGGTCCGTCCGTGTGAATGGCCTTCCGATGACTTCTTGAGGAGAGCCGGGATTTATGAGGATTTCTATTTATTGATTGAGAATGATGGCCTCACCGACTTCCTCCGCGACCAACGTCATCAGTAGCTCTTACTCACAAATACTTTTGTGCAGAACTTCTACTTTTTCCCTAAGAAATCACCTCCATCAGTAAAGTTTCATTTATATGACGTTGTTAAGGAGATTCCATTAGCTGAATTTTGCGAGGTTTGCAAAATACCCTTTGAGGGTACCTTAGATGAACCCCACCGTAATGAAGTGGAAGCTTTTATTAACACTATCACTGTGGGAGAAACCAGTAAGGTTTCTGATGCAAGAATCACTAGCATACATTTTCCTGTTTTACGCTACCTTGCCTTATTTGCTAGTCGTTCCTTGATCGGTCGCGAGAACTGTGGAAACCTTAGTGTTCCTGATATTATTATTTTGTTCCATGGTTTATACTGCAATAACTCTTTTAGTTTGGGTGGAATTGTTGCTAGACGGTTAAGTCTGAATCGTACTAAGGGCCCCATCTTTGGAGGCATTTATGCTTCACCCCTAGCTGAATATTTTGATATACCTATTAGGCATTTGGAGAAAGAAGAAACATCATTGCCCCGTGCTTATTTAGATTATAAGAGTATGCTAGCGCATGACTTTCTTGTTAAGAGTCATGAAGGGGAGCTCAAATATAAATTGTACTTTGATAAACATCACCCTGAGACTATTACTTTGCCTGCTCCCTCTTTGGTTAACTTGTCTGCAGGTCCTCACATCGTTTCGTGGGCGGCTGTTCAAGCCTATCGTAATCCTGCACCAGCCCCAGAACCGGAACCACAAGATGAGCCTCCAGGACTGTAACGCCCCGGATTTGATGCGCCAGGTGTCTTCCAGTTATTCGCCGTCGTTGCCATGTCATTTGCTTGCGTGTTGCACTTTGCCACGTCATCATCTGCATTTCATATCATGTCGTCATGTGCATCGCATTTGCATACTTGTTCATCTCATGCATCCGAGCATTTTCACCGTTGTCCGTTTTGCAATCCGGCACTCCTATGTCTCCCGGCGCCCCCTCTTGTCTCTCTTTTCGTGTGCGGGTGTTAAACTTTCTCGGAATGGCCCGAGGTTTGCCAAACGGCCTTGGTATACCACCGGTAGACCGCCTGTCAAGTTTCATGCCATTTGGAGGTCGTTTGATACTCCAACGGTTAACCGGGTAACCGCAAAAGCCCCTTTTGTCTTGCAGCCCAACACCCCTTCCAAACTAGCCCAAAACCCATCCTAACCCTCTCTATGCTCTTTCTGCGTTCGATCACGATCACAGGCCGAAAACCGCTCCTCGTTTGAAGTCTCCTAGCTCCCTCTTCCTATAAATATGCCCTCCCCGTCCAAAATCTCGGATGAAATAGACCCCAAACCCTAACCCCTTCTTCCTCCGTGCGCCGGACACGTCCGCCCGGCGCCGGACATGTCCAGCCGCCGCCCCCGACCAATCCTCACGCCACGCCGCTTCGCCGCCGCTGGCCGCAGGAGCCCAGTTCCGCCCTCCTGCCCGAGATGCCGCCGCCGCCACGGGCGCCTGAGCTCAAGGCTGGCGGCACTGGCCGCTGCTGCGACCTCCAGCCTCCGGCGCCGCCTCAAGCTTCCTCCGCCCGCGCCCGTCGCCCGGCTCCCCGGAGCACCGCCGCCGACCAGATCCGGCCGCGAATGGGTGCTCCCGCGCCGGATCCGGCCGTCACCGCCGCCCCCTTGGCCTCCTCCGCCCTCGCCGGCCTTGCCGGAGCTCACCGCCGCCGCCATGTCCTCCCTGCTCGTGCGAGCGCACGAGGAGGACGAGGAGCTCCTCCCCCGGCCTCTTGGGCCCGGCCTCGGCCAAGGCCCAGAAGAGCGAAGGCCCATCCCAGCGCCATCCTCCACACCGGCCCGCCTCGTCTGTTTTTTGTCGCGAGGTGAAAATTCTGCCAAGCCCCAAAAATTCATACATTCTGGTGCCCACTTCATCATGTCATAACTTGTTGCATACTGCTCCGTTTCATGCGTGTAATATGTCAAATTGTTCGCCTCAAAGAGTACATCATTTCATTCCATTGCATCATGTTCATTTGAGTTCATCTTGATACCTGAAGCTTCGTTGCAAGTGCTATATGATGTTAACCTGCTGAAACTGTTATAACTTGGTGATTTGTCATTTTTGTTGCATTTGATGTTTGCATCTTATGAGCATGAGCTCTACATGTGTTTTGTGCTATGTCATGCCATCTTTATAGGGCTGCTATCCATGTATTTTTGTGATTCCTGTAGTGAGTGCATCAAGCTCGTGAAGTAGGGTACTTGCTGTTGCTGTTTTGCTAGGCTGATTCTGTTATATTATGATGCTATGTAAACCTGCTCCTACAAGTCATTCTATGCATAATCTGGAGATGTTCAATAAGGATGTTTTGTTAAACATGTCATGCTCTATCCATCCAAGCCCTTGTTTGCACTTATAGCTTGCTGTAGCTTTCTGTAATCTTGCTCCAAAGTTGCTAAATGATGTTGCTGTCAGCCTGTTAACATTAAGTTCAATGTTGCCATGATTGTTGGTAGTGATCCTTGCACCCTATGAACTTGCTCTTGCCATGCTTAGCTTCATAAACACGTCTTATAACTGTGAGTTGCCTTTCCATGCCATGTATTGCTCTGTGGTGAGTGGTTCAAGCTCACCAACATGTCTACTTATTGTTGTTCCTGCCATGTATAAATCTGTAATATAAATTGCTATGTTTACACGGGCGCCATGATATTTTATGTGCCCTTTTGGTTCATGGTCAGTAAGGGACTTTTGTTCTATGCAATTAGTAGGTTCATGCCATGCTCTAGTTTGACATGATAACTTGCTGTAACATGTTGTTTGATAGCTCTAAACATTGCAAACTGATGTTATTCCTGTTAAATCTGAAACTGTTATTATTTGCAATCTTTCAATGTGTGTTTGAGCATGTTGTAGTGATTTCTGGAGATAGCTCAGTGTTCATGTTTTGTAGTGCTTTACCTGTACATCACTTCCATGCCTTTTGTTATCATGTTAAGATGCTGTAGCTTGTTGTTTTGATGCTTGCAATATGCCTAATTGCTATTTTGGACAGCTTGTCCTTTAAACTTGTATAGAGTATGTGTTGCAACCGTTGCTCCATTTTGAGTGCGCTCTATATGAAACTTGCGTGGTTTTGCATGTAGTTTCATATTATCATGTTGCATCCTTGTTTTGAGGTGTTTGCTTGATGTTTGTATGCATTTTGCATCAATGCCATGCTTAACTTGTTTTGCTCATATCTTCTAGGCCGTAGCTCCGAATTTAATGAACTTTATATGGAACTTGACTAGAATTTCGTGTAGATCATCGTGGTGCATCTTAACTTGATGTTTAACAACTTAACATAAGGTTTATTCAGATCTGGACCAATTTCGAAATTTGCATATGAGGACTTACCGGAATTGTTATATGTTGTTCCCGGCCTCATTTAAACTTGCTTTGATGTGTTCGTCTTGTATGCATCATCTTTTGCCATGAGTAGCTTCATGTAGCCTTGTCATGCATCATACTTGGTTGAGCATCATGTCTTGTTCATGTGTGGTGTGTTTACCTTGTTGTGTGCTTTTCTCGATAGTTCTCGCTTGCTATGATCGTGAGGATTCGCTCGTCACGCTTGGTTCGACTGCGTGGCTTCATCTTCTTCATGGACTCGTTCTTCTTCCTTATGGGATTTCAGGCAAGATGACCGCTACCCCGGATCTCACTACTATCATTGCTATGCTAGTTGCTTCGTTTCTATCGCTATGCTGCGCTACCTATTACCTGTTTATCAAGCCATCCCAAATTGCCATGAACCTCTAACCTTTGACACCTTTCCTATGCAAACCGTTGTTTGGCTATGTTACCGCTTTTGCTCAGCCCTCTTATAACGTTGCTAGTTGCGGTGAAGATGAAGATTGCTCCATGTTGGATTATGTTTATGTTGGGATATCACAATATCTCTTATATTATTAATGCATCTATATACTTGGTAAAGGGTGGAAGGCTCGGCCTTATGCCCGTGTTTTGTTCCACTCTTGCCGCCCTAGTTTCTGTCATATCGGTATTATGTTCCCGGATTTTGCGTCCCTAACGCGGTTGGGTGATTTATGGGATCCCCTTGACAGTTCGCTTTGAATAAGACTCCTCCAAAGAAGGCCCAACATTGGTTTTACCATTTGCCTCACCACCACCTACTTTTCCCTTGGGAGTAATTAACCCAAGGGTCATCTTTATTTTAGCCCCGGGCCAATGCTTGTCTAAGTGTTGGTCTAACCGAAGTCATCAAGGGGCCACCACGGAGAAACTCGAGGCCTGGTTTTACTCGTAGCCTGTCTCATCCGGTGTTGCCCTGAGAACGACATATGTGCAGCTCCTATCGGGATTGTCGGCGCATCGGGCGGTCTTGCTGGTCTTGTTTTATTACTGTCGAAATGTCTTGTAGCCGGGATTCCGAGACTGATCGGGTCTTCCCGGGGAGAAGGAATATCCTTCGTTGATCGCGAGAGCTTATCATGGGCTAAGTTGGGACACCGCAGGTATGAACTTTCGAGAGCCGTGCCTACGGTTATGTGGCAGATGGGAATTTGTTAATATCCGGTTGTAGTAAACTTGAAGTAAACTCTTCTAAATTACACCAACCGTGGTGCGAATCGTGGAGTGTCTCTTTTCGGGGTTGATCGAGAGGAGAACACGGTTTCTGGGTTATGTCTGACGTAAGTAGGAGTTCAGGATCACTTCTTGATCATTACTAGTTGACGACCGTTCCTTTGTTTCTCTTCTCGCTCTCATTCGCGTATGTTAGCCACCATATATGCTTAGCCGCTGCTGCAACCTCACCACTTTACCCCTTCCTTTCCCATTAAGCTTTGCTAGTCTTGTTACCCATGGTAATGGGATTGCTGAGTCCTCGTGGCTCATAGATTACTACAACATCAGTTGCAGGTACAGGTTTGTGATGATCTTGACGCGAGAGCGATGTTTACTTGTTTGGAGTTCTCCTTCTGCTTCTTCTTCGATCAGGGATAGGTTCTGTGTCGGCAGCCTGGGCTAGCAGGGTGGATATTGTTTGAGTTTCTGTTTATGTTTCATCCGTAGGCGGATGTTGATCTCATGTAAGATGATGTTGTATTCGTGTGGCATCGTATGCCTTTTGTATGTATCCCCATCTATTATGTAATGTTGATGTAATAATATCCACCTTGCAAAAGCGTTTCAATATGCGGGTCTATCCTTGGTGGGACCTTCGAGTTCCTTTTGGATAGGGTCGCATATTGGGCGTGACAAGTTGGTATCTGAGCCTCGACCGACCCTAGGAGCCCCCTTGTTTGATCGTGTAGTTTGGCCGTTGTGGAGTCTAGAAGAAAACTGATTTCGGAGTCTAGTTATATCGGAGAGTAGGAATTCTTTTTACTCCTCAGCCCCTTCGTCGCTCTGGTCAGGAATCTGGACGTAGGTGTTTTGAACTACTCCTCTTCCCGTTCGAATTTTTCTTTAGGATCACGTGGTTAGCTTCGTGAGTTGTCCATCCTCTTTTATCCGGTGCATTTCTCGTCGAGGTGATTCGACCCTCTCCATTGTTGCAAGTTCAATCCTCAGTTGTCTTATTTTCCCACCCGCCCACCCTTCTTCTTCTCGGAACCGGAGTCCGTGATCGAGTATCCATCCTATTTGTGCAAAGTCTTTGCTTTCTTTCCTCAATGATTTCAACCGGTGTTTTCTCTTCAAGATATTCGTCGTTTCCCCTCCCAAGTTGCCTTTGTTTTTCCCGCCCACCCACCCTTTTCTTCCCGGAGTCTGACTCTCTCTCGACCAGCTATTTCATTCGTGCGGAGCCTCTTTAGTCTTTCCTCCTTTATTTAACCGGTGAATTCTCATCTCGTTTGTCATTCCTCATCCCTTTCTGTTTCCGGTGCACTCAATTCAAGTTTTTTTTGGGTTGATCATATTCTTTTCCTTGGATCAAGTGTTCTCCTTGCTCGTTTGCCTCTCGCCATTCAATCATTCCGGAGTTCAAGACATCTCAGGAGATTCGTCTGTGTTCCAATTAATTTGAGGTTGTCACCTCATTCGAATATTTCAATTGTTCCGGTGCATCATCTATCTGTTCAACAATCCTTTCCAACGGTGTTATCTCTTCAGTGGGCCCTAACCCACAGGTCTTTTCCCAGGATCTTACCTAACTCTTCTGATTTTCCCGGAGTTATTCTCAAATCCTTTTCAAAGTTTGACGTAAGTATGAATTTCACAAGTCAGATCTTTTCCAAGATCAATTTCTAATTATTTTCATTGTTGCCTCAACCTCTTCGCTTTTCATTCTTCCGGAGTACCTCAACAATTTTGATGGTGTTTCTCGTCGTCATTCTCAACTTTGAAGATCAAGGAAGAGTTTCTCTAAATCTTGCCCGTTCTCTCGAAGATTCGTGGTTCTAGCTTCTTGTTACCCTCTCGAATTATTCTGTTTGTCGGAAATTCTTTTTTCTCAACCATCCGGAGTATGTCAGAAGTTGTTTTTCCGCTTCTTTCACCGAAGGCCATCATTCCAGTTATCGTTCTCTATCTATCCCGGTGCTTCGTTCAAGCGTTCTTTAATCAGCTCATGATCTCTTTGTTCTTTTGCATCTAAATCCCCTCTAGCTTATATGTTCTTCTAATTTTTCCCGGCGATTCTTCCATCAGTCATTTTCGAATTCTTACGGTGGTTTGTTCAAGATTCTTTTTCTTTGATTATCATATTAACCCATTCATTCTTTCAATCCTACCGGTGGTTCACGAAGACCTTCTCAAGTTTTGTGCTACCCCCCCCCCCTAAGTCCTTTTCAAGAAGAATAAGTAGCATGCAAAATCCATTGCTTGTCATCAATTTAATTTGATGAAGGATAAGCATACAATAAATCTTATTCTTATTTCATCAAAGTGATTAATCCTTTTTCTTTGGAGTTTGTTCGTGAGGAATAAATTCTATTTCCAAGTGTTTTTCATCTTTTCTTTTCCGGAGTTCAAATTTCCTCGGCCATCTCGTCGGAACCTCCATCTAAGTCACCGCAAGGCTCATCTTATTCTTTCTTCCTTCATTCTATCTCATCATCCTTTGTTACCGGAGTTCTTCACGGTGGTTCTTCATGATTTAATTCATTCTTCAAGAGTTCATGTTCTAACCGGAGTGCTGCCTAAATCCTTTCATGTTCTAATCCTTCCATTTTCAGCAGGAGTGCTGCCTAAATCCTTTCAGTCTTATTCGTTTCTTATCTCGTGCTAACCGGAGTGGTTTCATAGTCTAACTGATTCCATGAGCTTTCGATTCTCGTCATTCTCGTCGTTCCTCTCTTCTTCTCGTGTGCTCTCGATTCTTTGCTTCTTCTCTTCAGTTCTTGTTTCACCTCATCCCTGTTCCCTTCCGTCTCGGTCCTAAGATCTCGGGACGAGATCTCTTGTTAGTGGAGGAGTGTTGTAACGCCCCGGATTCGATGCGCCAGGTGTCTTCCAGTTATTCGCCGTCGTTGCCATGTCATTTGCTTGCGTGTTGCACTTTGCCACGTCATCATCTGCATTTCATATCATGTCGTCATGTGCATCGCATTTGCATACTTGTTCGTCTCATGCATCCGAGCATTTTCCCCGTTGTCCGCTTTTGCAATCCGCACTCCTATGTCTCCGGCGCCCCTCTTGTCTCTCTTTCGGTATGCGGGTGTTAAACTTTCTGGAATGGCCGAGGTTTGTCAAGCGGCCTTGGTATAGCACCGGTAGACCGCCTGTCAAGTTCCGTGCCATTTGGAGGTCGTTTGATACTCCAACGGTTAACCGGGTAACCGCAAAAGCCCCTTTTGTCTTGCAGCCCAACACCCCTTCCAAACTGGCCCAAAACCCATCCTAACCCTCTCTATGCTCTCGGTCATTCGATCACGATCGCGTGGCCGAAAACCGCTCCTCATTTGGAGTCTCCTAGCTCCCTCTTCCTATAAATATGCCCTCCCCGTCCAAAATCTCGGATGAAATAGACCCCAAACCCTAACCCCTTCTTCCTCCGTGCGCCGGACACGTCCGCCCGGCGCCGGACATGTCCAGCTGCCGCCCAATCCCCAATCCCACGCCGTCGCCGCCGCCTGCCGCTGCGGAGCCCGCAGGAGCCAGTTCCGCCCTCCTGCCCGAGATGCCGCCGCCGCGCCCACGGGCGCCCGAGCCCTCGCTGCCGGGCCCGCCACGCGCTGTCGCGGCCTCAGGCCACGGGCGCCTCGCCGCTGGCTTCCTCCGCCACGCCTGCGTCGCCCGGCTCCCGAGCACCGCCGCCGACAAGATCCGACCGGGAATGGGTGCTCCCGCGCCGGATCCGCCCGTCACCACCGCCCCCTTGGCCTCCTCCGCCCTCGCCGGCCTTGCCGGAGCTCACCGTCGCCGCCATGTCCTCCCTGCTCGTGCGAGCACACGAGGAGGACGAGGAGCTCCTCCCCCGGCCTCCTAGGCCCGGCCTCGGCCAAGGCCCAGAAGAGCGAAGGCCCATCCCAGCGCCATCCTCCACACCGGCCCGCCTCGTCTGTTTTTTGTCGCGAGGTGAAAATTCTGCCAAGTCCCAAAAATTCATACATTCTGGTGCCCACTTCATCATGTCATAACTTATTGCATACTGCTCCGTTTCATGCGTGTAATATGTCAAATTGTTCGCCTCGAAGATTACATCATTTCATTCCATTGCATCATGTTCATTTGAGTTCATCTTGATACCTGAAGCTTCGTTGCAAGTGCTATATGATGTTAACCTGCTGAAACTGTTATAACTTGGTGATTTGTCATTTTTGTTGCATTTGATGTGTGCATCTTATGAGCATGAGCTCTACATGTGTTTTGTGCTATGTCATGCCATCTTTATAAGGCTGCTATCCATGTATTTTTGTGATTCCTGTAGTGAGTGCATCAAGCTCGTGAAGTAGGGTACTTGCTGTTGCTGTTTTGCTAGGCTGATTCTATTATATTATGATGCTATGTAAACCTGCTTCTACAAGTCATTTTATGCATAATCTGGAGATGTTCACTAAGGATGTTTTGTTATACATGTCATGCTCTATGCATCCATGCCCTTGGTTGCATTTATAGCTTGCTGTAGCTTTCTCTAATCTTGATCGAAAGTTGCTAAATGATGTTGCTGTCAGCCTGTTAACATTAAGTTCAATGTTGCCATGATTGTTGGTAGTGATCCTTGCACCCTATGAACTTTATCTTGCCATGCTTAGATTCATAAACACGTCTTCTTACTGTGAGTTGCCTTTCCATGCCATGTATTGCTCTGTGGTGAGTGGTTCAAGCTCACCAACATGTCTACTTATTGTTGTTCCTGCCATGTATAAATCTGTAATATAACTTGCGATGTTTACACGGGTGCCATGATATTTTCTGTGCCATTTTGGCTCATGGTCAGTAAGGGTCTTTTGTTCTATGCAATTAGTAGGTTCATGAAGTGCTCTAGTTTGACATGATAGCTTGCTGTACCATGTTGTTTGATAGCACTAAACATTGCAACCTGATGTTATTCCTGCTAAATCTGAAACTGTTATTATTTGCACTCTTTCCATGTGTGTTTGAGCATGTTCTAGTGATTTCTGGAGATAGCTCAGTGTTCATATTTTGTCGTACTTTACATGTACATCACATCCATGCCTTTGTTTATCATTTTAAGATGCTGTAGCTTGTTGTTTTGATGCTTGCAATATGCCTAGTTGCTGTTTTGGACAGCTTGTCCTTTAAACTTGTATAGAGTGTATGTGTTGCAACCGTTGCTCCGTTTTGAGTGCGCTCTATATGAAACTTGCGTGATTTTGCATGTAGTTTTATATTATCATGTTGCATCCTTGTTTTGAGGTGTTTGCTTGATGTTTGTATGCATTTTGCATCAATGCCATGCTTAACTTGTTTTGCTCATATCTTCTAGGCCGTAGCTCCGAATTTAATGAACTTTATATGTAACTTGACTAGAATTTCGTGTAGATCATCGTGGTGCATCTTAACTTGCTGTTTAACAACTTGAACATAAGGTTTATTCAGATCTGGACCAATTTCGAAATTTGCATATGAGGACTTACCGGAATTGTTATATGTTGTTCCCGGCCTTATTTAAACTTGCTTTGATGTGTTCGTCTTGTATGCATCCTCTTTTGCCATGAGTAGCTTCATGTAGCCTTGTCATGCATCATACTTGGTTGAGCATCATGTCTTGTTCATGTGTGGTGTGTTTACCTTGTTGTGTGCTTTTCTCGATAGTTCTCGTTTCGTTGCGATCGTGAGGATTCGTTCGTCTACGCTTGGTTCGACTCCGTGGCTTCATCTTCTTCATGGACTCGTTCTTCTTCCTTGCGGGATTTCAGGCAAGATGACCGCTACCCTGGATCTCACTACTATCATTGCTATGCTAGTTGCTTCGTTCTATCGCTATGCTGCGCTACCTATTACCTGTTTATCAAGCCATCCCAAATTGCCATGAACCTCTAACCTTTGACACCTTTCCTATGCAAACCGTTGTTTGGCTATGTTACCGCTTTTGCTCAGCCCCTCTTATAACGTTGCTAGTTGCAGGTGAAGATGAAGATTGCTCCATGTTGGATTATGTTTATGTTGGGATATCACAATATCTCTTATATTATTAATGCATCTATATACTTGGTAAAGGGTGGAAGGCTCGGCCTTATGCCTGGTGTTTTGTTCCACTCTTGCCGCCTCTAGTTTCCGTCATATCGGTATTATGTTCCCGGATTTTGCGTCCCTAACGGTTGGGTGATTTATGGGACCCCTTGACAGTTCGCTTTGAATAAGACTCCTCCAAAGAAGGCCCAACATTGTTTTTACCATTTGCCTCACCACCACCTACTTTTCCCTTGGTATTAATTAACCAAAGGGTCATCTTTATTTTACCCCCCCCCCCCCCTGGCCAATGCTTGTCTAAGTGTTGGCCCGAACCGAATCACCAAGGGGCCACCACGGGGAAACTCGAGGCCTGGTTTTACTCGTAGCCTGTCTCATCCGGTGTTGCCCTGAGAATGAGATATGTGCAGCTCCTATCGGGATTGTCGGCGCATCGGGCGGTCTTGCTGGTCTTGTTTTATTACTGTCGAAATGTCTTGTAGCCGGGATTCCGAGACTGATCGGGTCTTCCTGGGGAGAAGGAATATCCTTCGTTGATCGCGAGAGCTTATCATGGGCTAAGTTGGGACACACCTGCAGGGTATGAACTTTCGAGAGCCGTGCAGCGGTTATGTGGCAGATGGGAATTTGTTAATATCCGGTTGTAGTAAACTTGAAGTAAACTCTTCTAAAATACACCAACCATGTGCGTAAGTGAGTGTCTCTTTTCGGGGTTGATCGAGAGGAGAACACGGTTTCGGGTTATGTCGGACGTAAGTAGGAGTTCAGGATCACTTCTTGATCATTACTAGTTGACGCATCGTTCCTTTGTTTCTCTTCTCGCTCTCATTTGTGTATGTTAGCCACCATATATGCTTAGCCGCTGCTGCAACCTCACCACTTTACCCCTTCCTTTCCCATTAAGCTTTGCTAGTCTTGTTACCCATGGTAATGGGATTGCTGAGTCCTCGTGGCTCACAGATTACTACAACATCAGTTGCAGGTACAGGTTTGCGATGATCTTGACGCGAGAGCGATGTTTACTTGTTTGGAGTTCTCCTTCTGCTTCTTCTTCGATCAGGGGATAGGTTCCAGGTCGGCAGCCTGGGCTAGCAGGGTGGATATTGTTTGAGTTTCTGTTTATGTTTCATCCGTAGGCGGATGTTGATCTCATGTAAGATGATGTTGTATTCATGTGGCATCGTATGCCTTTTGTATGTATCCCCATCTATTATGTAATGTTGATGTAATGATATCCACCTTGCAAAAGCGTTTCAATATGCGGGTCTATCCTTGGTGGGACCTTCGAGTTCCTTTTGGATAGGGTCGCATATTGGGCGTGACAACGACAGTCTGTCTATTCTTGGGATCCTGAGGCGGTTGCCAGCCAATGGCAGTCAGAGCCTTCTTCATCACATTATGATCCCAACTATTCTTCATCACAGTATGACCCCAGCTACACCTACGGGTATCCGCTAGGCTATCCCTGGCAATAGACCAACTTAGGCCAAAACCAAAGCTTGGGAGAGTATGTATCTCTCATCGACATTACATTTATGTTCACACACACTCATTGCAAGATGTCGGTGCTCATACTCTTTCATTGTAATATCCATGCTAGTTTATTTTCTTTTTCCTGCTTTCTTCTTGTGTGTTTAATAAACCTTAGAAAAACAAAAAAAATAGTAGTAGTTTATTTTTCCTGCTGTATTAATAATTAAAAAGAAAACCCAAAAATATTTCCCGTTCTTCTTTTGCTTGTTGGGAGCTTTCCCGTGTAAATAGTTTTTATTTCTTTTCTTTGGGGGTCAGTAGGAGAAGACCGTGATTAAATTGTTAAAGTGGCTCTTATATGCATGATTTTTTTATTTAACCAAGAGCCCATATTGCCTTGTCTTCTCCTGTTTATTGAATGCTCACATATTCTAGCTTAGTCCAATGCACGTGCACTCTTATTATTTACATCGTTCGGTCGTGCAAGTGAAAGACAATTATGATGACATATATGATGGACTGACTGAGATGGGAAAAGCTGGTATGAACTCGACCTCTTTTGTTTTTGTAAATATGATGAGTCCATCGTTCTTGATCCAGCTTATTATGAATAAACATGTTTGCAATGACAATTAGAGATCATAGTTGCTCGTGCCATGCTTTATTAGCTATGAGTTATAATGGTTTACCTTGTGTGCCAACATGCTATTAAAATGGTTGTGATGTGGTATGATGGGTTGGTATCCTCCTTTGAATGATTTCAGTGACTTGACTTGGCACATGTTCACGCATGTAGTTGAAACAAATCAACATAGCCTTCATGATATTTATGTTCATGGTGGAATATATCCTACTCATGCTTGTATTCGATGTTTATTAATTTTAATGCATGTTCATGACTGTTGTCGCTCTCTAGTTGGTCGCTTCCCGCCTTTTTGCTAGCCTTCACTTGTACTAAGCGGGAATACTGCTTGTGCATCCAATCCCTTAAACCCCAAAGTTATTCCATATGAGTCCACTATACCTTCCTATATGCGGTATCTACCTACGGTTCCAAGTAAATTTGTATGTGCCAAACTCTAAACCTTCAAATAAACATTCTGTTTTGCATGCTCGAATAGCTCATATATAAACTAGGGCTGCCCTTATCTTTCGTGTTAGGCGGGTTATTCTCAAGAGGACTGGACTCTGCTCCTCACTCACGAGAAAATGGCTGGTCACCGGGATGTCCAGTCCTATGCTTTATGCAAACTAAATCAGAATAATTGCAAACAAGACTCCCCCTGGGACCCGTTGAATGTTGGAGGCACTCGTTTCGAGCAAGCCATGGATTGATGCTTGTGGAGGAGGGGGGTATAAACTTTACCATTCTGTTTGGGAACCGCCTATAATTTGTTTAGCATGGAAGATATCGTCATCTCTTGGTTGTTATGTTGACAATGAAAGTATGCCGCTCAAAATATAATTTATCTCTATTTCAAAACCGAGCTCTGGCACCTCTACAAATCCCTGCTTCCCTCTGCGAAGGGCCTATCTATTTACTTTTATGTTGAGTCATCACCCTCTTATTAAAAAGCACTAGCTGGAGAGCACAACTGTCATTTGCATTCATTACTGTTAATTTATATCAGGTATGACTATGATTGGATCTCTTTTACCATGAATTACAATGTCTAGTCAGTCCTTGATCTTTGAAGGTGCTCTGCATTTATGTTTTGCGGTCTCAGAAAGGGCTCGCGAGATACCATCTTGTTATATCATATCATGATTGTTTTGAGAAAGTGTTGTCATCCGAGATATATTATTATGGCTTGCTAGCTGATTATGTTATTGATATGAGTAAACATGAGACCTAGGAGTTATTGGAAATGTGGTTAGTTATGATCTTTGCTGAAAACCTGAATGCTGGCTTGACATAGGTACAACAACAAGAGCAAACAGAGTTTGTAAAAGTTTTTCTTTTTCTCTTTCGGTTTGTCAACTGAATTGCTTGAGGACAAGCAAGGGTTTAAGCTTGGGGGAGTTGATACGTCTCTGTCGTATCTACTTTTCCAAACACTTTTTCCCTTGTTTTGGACTCTAACTTGTATGATTTGAATGGAACTAACCCGGACTGATGTTGTTTTCAGCAGAATTGCCATGATGTTGTTTTATGTGCAGAAAAAAAAGTTCTCAGAATGACCTGAAACTCCACGGAACATCTTAGAAAAAATAATAAAAAATCCTCGCCAAAGATGAAGACCAAGGGGCCCACTGTCCCACGAGGTGGGGCGCGCCTCCCGGGCGCGCCCCTACCTCATGGGCCCCAGAGACCCTCCGACGCCAACTCCAAATCTATTTATTGGCTTCGGGGAGAAAAAATCAGAGAGAAGAAATCATCGCGTTTTACGACTGAGCCGCCGCCAAGCCCTAATCTCTCTCGGGATGGCTGATCTGGAGTCTGTTCGGGGCTCCGGAGAGGGGGATTCGTCGTCATTGTCATCATCAACCATCCTTCATCACCAATTTCATGATGCTCACCGCCGTGTGTGAGTAATTCCATCGTAGGCTTGCTGGACGGTGATGGGTTGGATGAGATTTATCATGTAATCGAGTTAGCTTTGTTAGGGTTTGATCCCTAGTATCCACTATGTTCTCGAGATTGATGTTGCTATGACTTTGCTATGCTTAATGCTTGTCACTAGGGGCCGAGTGCCATGATTTCAGATCTGAACCTATTATGTTTTCATGAATATATGTGAGTTCTTGATCCTATCTTGCAAGTCTATAGTCACCTATTATGTGTTATGTTCCGACAACCACGAAGTGACAATAATCGGGATACTTCTCGGTGATGACCATAGTTTGAGGAGTTCATGTATTCACTATGTGGTAATGCTTTGTTCCGGTTCTCTATTAAAAGGAGGCCTTAATATACCTTAGTTTCCAATAGGACCCCGCTACCACGGGAGGGTAGGACAAAAGATGTCATGCAAGTTCTTTTCCATAAGCACGTATGACTATATTCAGAATACATGCCTACATTACATTGATGAATTGGAGCTAGTTCTGTACACCCTATGTTATGACTGTTACATGATGAACCGTGATCGGCATAATTATCCATCATTGATCCGGTGCCTACGAGCTTTCCATATACTGGTTCTCGCTTATTTACTTTTCCGTTGCTACTGTTACAATCACTACAAAATACCAAAAACATTACTTTTGCTATCTTTACTTTTGTTACCGTGACCACCACTATCATATTACTTTGCTACTAAATACTTTGCTGCAGATACTAAGTTTCCAGGTGTGGTTGAATTGACAACTCAGCTGCTAATACTTGAGAATATTCTTTGGCTCCCCTTGTGTCAAATCAATATATTTGGGTTGAATACTCTACCCTCGAAAACTGTTGCGATCCCCTATACTTGTGGGTTATCATGGTGCCAAAACGACGACGCACCTGAGCCGCGACCTTAAGGCCCGGATTGAAATCCCAATGTAGAAGACCCTCCATGAGAAGGCTAGATCAGAGATCGCCATGATCGCCTAGGTGGAGGAGAGATCGCCATTCCCCTTTTCCTTGTCATGAATCCTATTCACCCGAGACCTTTGAGATTTCGTTACCAGCAACCCGAAGTAGTTGAATAGTGGACAGTACCATGTCTTCACCACTAGCTTATGTAAGCGAGATCAGAAGCTTCGTAAGAGGGCAGTCAATGCTGTTGAGCCGGCGGTGCCACGTTATTTGCGGTGGTCAGAGCAGCCTATCGTGTGGAGTCGTGAGGATCATCCGCCCCGGGTTGATAATCCGGGTCAGCTGGCTCTTGTGGTGGCGCCTCGGGTTGGGGACTATAAGTTTACTAAGGTGCTCATGGATGGAGGTAGCAGCATTAACATCCTTTTATTATGAGACCTTCCATCGCATGGGACTGACAGATAAGAATCTTAAGCCGTCGAACACTATCTTCCATGGTGTTGTGCCGGGTAAATCAGCCTACCCGGTGGGTAAGATATCTTTGGAAGTTGCCTTTGGAGATGAGCATGATTCCAGGTCTGAAACTTTAACCTTCAAAGTGGTCAAGATCAAGAGCCCTTATCATGCTTTGTTTGGGCGGTCGGCTTATGCTAAATTCATGGCGAGGCCTTGCTATGTGTACTTACAACTTAAGCTACCGGGTTATAAGGGCACCATCACAGAGCATGGGAGTCGCAAGGTGGCCTTGGAGTGTGAGGAAGGTGATGCGGCTTATGCTGAATCGGTTTGTGCAATGGAGGAGTTGAAATTTTACAAGGATAATGTTGACCCGGTAGACATGACGTCCTTGAAAAAGTCAACCACGGAGCATGATCCTTCGTAAATGTTTAAGTCGGCAGATGATACTAAATTGGTTGACTTCATCCCTGGTGACTCATCTAAGCAGTTCAGCATCAGCGCTAATCGGGATCCAAAATAGGAAAGCGCGCTCATCAAGTTCATGCGTGAGAACCGGGACATCTTTGAATGGAAGCCTTCAGACATGCCGGGTGTACCGAGGGAACTCACTGAGCACACTCTTAATATTGATCTGAAATCTAAGCCGGTCAAGAAATTTCTTCACCTATTTAATGAGGAGAGGCGGAAGGCCATCGGTGAGGAAGTGGCCCGGCTCTTGGCGGCCGGGTTTATCGTTGAAGTTTTCCATCCTGAGTGGTTGGCTAACCCGGTGCTGGTACTCAAGAAGAATGGCACTTGGCGGATGTGTGTGGATTACACGGACTTGAACAAGGCTTGTCCGGCTGATCCATTTGCTCTCCCTCGTATTGATCAAATCATTGATGCTACGGTGGGTTGTGAGCGTTTGAGTTTTTTGGATGCTTATTCTGGTTATCATCAGATCAAGATGGCAGTTAAGGACTAGGAGAAGACAACTTTCATTACTTTGTTTGGAGCCTTCTGCTATGTGTCTATGCCTTTTGGGCTCAAGAGTGCCCAGGCGACTTATCAGCGGTGTGTGCAAAATTGCTTTCACAGTCAGATTGGGCGCAATGTTCATGCTTATGTAGATGACATTGTGGTGAAGTCAAGAGATAAGGAGACCCTGATTGATGATTTGAAGGAGATGGTTGACAATCTCCTGGTCTACAAGATGATGCTTAACCCGGGTAAGTGTGTCTTTGGTGTGCGAGCAGGCAAGCACTTGGGTTTCCTGGTTTCTAACAGAGGCATTGAGGCTAACCCGGAGAAGATCAAAGCCATTACTTCGTTGGCTAAGCCGATGTGTGTTAATGATGTTCAGCGTCTGGCCGGTTGTATTGCGACTCTGAGCCGGTTCATAAGCTGGTTGTGTGAGAAGGCTATTCCTCTTTATCAGATGATGAAGAAGATAGATCACTTTGTTTGGACTGATGCTGCTAATCAAGCGTTTGAGGATCTGAAGAAACAGTTGGCTGAGCTGCCCGTGCTTGCTGCCCCTATTGATAAAGAGCCTCTGTTGTAATATGTGGCTGCTAATAGCCGGGCCGTCAGTGTAGCCATTGTGGTGGAAAGGAAAGAGGCAGGCAAGGAGTACCCGGTTCAACAGCCGGTTTATTACATCAATGAGGTGCTTATCGAGCCAAACAGAGGTATTCACACTGGTAGAAACTTGTGTATGGGGCTTTCATGGCAAGCCGAAAGCTTAAGCAATATTTTCAGGGTCATCCCATCACTGTGGTTAGTTCCGCTCCTTTAGGAGATATCATCCAAAACAGGGAAGCCATAGGCCGAGTTGCTAAACGGGCCATTGAGCTTGGTCCTCACGGTTTAAAGTATGTACCACGTACGACCATCAAGTCTGAAGCACTTGTGGATTTCATCAATGATTGGACAGAGTTACAGGCACCTGAGGAAAAGCCAGATAACACATATTGGACTATTCACTTTGATGGATCCAGACAGTTGGAGGGCTCAAGGGCTGGAGTTGTCTTGACATCCCCATGAGGTGACAAATTTTCTTATGTTCTCCGGCTAATGTTCCCATGTACTAACAATGCAGCTGAGTATGAGGCCTTGTGTCGGGTGGTAGGTGCGACATATGCCAATGGGTGGCTTATCATAGTGGGAGCCAATAAGACGTCGCCGGTGCCTGGAAATGGAATGAGGCGAAGACATGCACGCCGGCGAATCTTACCCAGCTTCGGGGCTCTCCATGGAGATAACACCCTCATCGCTGCTCAAGGGGTCTCCGCATGATCACTAGATGAACAAGTGGCTACAAGTGGCTCCTTGAGCTGTTCGGTGAGAGGAAGAAGAAGGGCACGGCTAGCTCTCCTCTTCCCTCTATGTGGTGTTTAAAACTCTAAGAGATCCACCCTTTGCATGGGTGCCCTGGGGGGTTTATATAGGCCTACCCCCCAGGGGTACAATGGTAATCCATTTGGGCGCTGGCCCTAGCCGTCAGTGTCACGCCATGGCTTCTCCGCCGTCAGCCGGGGCCCGCCGACTGGTGGGTCCGCCGCTGCCTTCTTGGCGACAAGCGGGCCCCACCGTTGAGGGCCTTGTCGGGGCTGATTATCTTGTTGCCTCAATCCTGATGACGAGGGCTTTGTCGGGATAAGCATGGCTACAGTGCCACCGCCTTGGCGGCGATCACTGTAGTCTCACCTTGTCTTGTCTCCTTAATGAGGCGCTTCCTTCGAGGGAGGGAACAAATCGGCTATGGGAAGCCGGCCATATCTCAGGCCGACTGGGGGAGGCCGAGCCGCCTTCGGGCATCTCTTTGACCGGAGGGGCCCGCCTCCTGCGGGTCGTACTGACAGCCTGTCGTGGGTGATGTCATGATCAACATGGTAACAGTGCCGCGCCGGACGGGTGATGGCCGCCTCATACGTCAGAGCCACGCCCCGGGATGCGGGGGTGGTAGGCTTCACTGTAGCCACGCCCCGTCTCATCACCGTTATGTGGGTGCAGATTCTGAGGGTGCGGCCTTGGCCGTTTGCTGGGAGGCCGGCTTTGTGGAGTCGGCCCTTTGGCAGCCGGCTCCTTGGAAGTCGGCCCTCTTGTGGCCTTCTTCCTGTAGGTTTTGGGGCCGGGTCACGCCTCGATACCGGCCTGAGGGGCAGCCGGCCTGGGGAAGGCGGCCCAGCGTCTTGGATGTTGGATGGCTTGATTGGCTTGTAATTTTTCCAGAAGTCCGAGGGGGAGCCGGCTAGGCTACCTGTGGTCATTTACTCCGATAGTAGTCCCTGAAGCTGACTGAGCTTCGAGGCTGAAAGGAGGACGAGAAGCTCGATCAGCTTCCTATCCTGAGGAGCTGGCAGCTAGGAGCCGGCCTTGAGCGGGTGTGCCGTCTTCGGGAAGTTCTGCAGCCAGAAGGTGAGAACGCGCGCCGAATCAAGGCTGATCACAGCGCCACCCTCGGCCACGCACGTGGCCGAAAGGCTGCCAGCCCACGTGCGCGACGGGATGTCGCCGCAGGCTGGGGCCCACCATACCTAGGCCTCAGCCCATGTGCGGATCCTCTGCGGCCCGAACGGACCGCTCGCCTTCCCGCGGCGATTTCAGCACGCCTTTAGGGCGCAATAATCGCGAGACGTGGGGGGAGGGGGCGCAGTTAATCCCACGTCCCCCCATGCCTCGCCTCCTCGGCTCCGCCGCGCGAGCCTATAAATAGGGGGAGGAGGGGGAGCGGCAGACGCTCGCACACTCGCCCTCGCTCCACCTTTCCTTCTGCCTCCTTCTCCTTCCTTCCGCCGCCGCAGCGCCCTCAGCACCGCGCCGTTCCACCGCCAACCCTCTTGGTTTGCCGCGGTTCCTCCGCAGCGTGGTTGTGCTCTCCGCCGCCACGCCTCTCTCATTTCCTCTTGCTCCCATGGCGTTGTCTAGCTCACGGGATGGCTCCAACATCCATGAAGACCACATCGATTGGCTTCGCAAGACGCGGCGGTTGCCGGGCGAGGACCTCGTGAAGACCCGCCTCGCGCCGGAGGCAGAGGTTTCTTCCGCTCGCACTGCCTGCGCGGCCTCGGCCTGCCGGCGAGCGGGTTCTTCCGCTCCTTCCTCAAGTTCTATCATCTCCAGCCGCATCACCTCACCCCCAACACGGTGATGCTGCTGTCGGCCTTCGTCACCCTGTGCGAGGGTTTTCTTGGAGTCCTCCCCACCCTTGAGCTCTTTGGGGAGTTCTTCCAGTGCAAGCTCGGCACCGTCTTCGCGGGTGTGCCCGCCCCCTGTGGCGCCTTCATCGCCAGGCGGAGGACGGCCGACAACAACCCCTTTCTGCCTATCCCGCTGATCCAGTCGGTGAAGCTCTGGCAGCAATCATACTTCTACGTGAAGAACGTCGCCTCGCAAGGCGACTACTTGAATCTGCCGGCTTACGTAGCCGGCCCGCCGCCTGGGAGGCAGCCGTCTTGGTCCTTCCGAGCCCAGTCGCTCTCCTTGGCCGGAAACGCCGCCGTCACCCGGTTCCGGGTGATGATCCAATCGGAGGGCTTGGTGGGGGCCGACTTGGTCGCCGCCTTCGTGGAGCGCCGGGTGCTCCCGCTCCAAAGCCGGCCGCACATGATCTGCCAGATGAGCGGCCGCTTCGACCTGTGGCGAGGTATCTTACATGGTGAATTACATCTCCAACTGCAAGCTTACCGAGGAGTGGCAGTATGGCAAGGCGCCGTATTCTCGGGCTGATCCCCCGCCTGTGGTGAGTTTTCTTTACTTTCTTCTTCTTTTGTTGCCGGGTTCGCGACGGCCGACTCTTGACTAGTCGGCTTGTCTTTGAGCAGAACCCCCTTCTTCGACCGGCGCCCGGGGCCGCAGGGCCGGAGCGCCAGTTTATGGCCGACCGCACGGTGGACGACCCCGACAACCCAGATCTGGGGGCGGCCGCCATGGACGATGCAATAGACAGAGCCAGCGGAGAGGCAGGCGGCCCCGAGCTCACGGCCGGCTTCGGGGACTGGCCGGATGATGAGGAAGCTGAGGCCATCCCACGCTGCCAGCCGGCGGCCAATCGCCAAGGCATGGGACCTTCTGCCGTGCCAGCTGCTCGGGGTGGCACGCAAAAGCGTCGGGCCAGGCCGGGTCTCTTCGGCAGCCGGCCGAAAAAACCCAAGGGCTCCACGGCGGCGACCAAGCGGGACGAGGCGGCCGCTAAAGCGGCCCGCTTCCGCAAGGTGGTGAAGCAGCCACAGGTGGTCTCGGCGTAAGTGTTGGATGTCTCGTACTTTTTTGTTGTCTTCTTTGGTTGAGGCTCATCTAAGTCGTCTTCTTGATTTGCTGAATAGGGAACCACTTTCCCTTGAACGGGTTGACGCCGCCTCCATAGTCCGATCGACAGGAGGGTCTTCGAGCTCCCGCCACGTGGATCCCCGCGCCGACCTCATGGAGGCAACGGAGCGGAACACGCAGGAGGCGCGGGAGGAGCGGGAAGCGGCGGAGCGGAGGGCCATCCAGGAGGCGGTAGAGAAGTCGGCCGAGGCGGAAGCCGACGCGACGGCCAAGGCCCAGGCGGAAGCCGTGGCCGCGGAGAGGGAGGCAGAGGCTCTGTGCAATCAGCCTCCGCAGCTCATCATTCCTCTTCGCGCCATGGCTCCCAACATCACCGTGCCTCCGTCGGAGGAAGCCGACCGACCAGCCGGTGATGGAGAGGAGGGAGGATGACGTGACGATCCTGGGGGAGGTGCCACAGCCGGCGCTAACTGGAGCGGGCCAAGGCGGCCGACCTGCTGCGGCGCCTGAGCAGCCGGCCGGGGGCGAGTCGGCGGCGGGGGCGGATCTTGTGGTGCAGTCGCCGCCTTGCCGGCGCGCGGGAGAGGCGTCCTCGGCGCCGGAGCCGCAAAGAGCTGCGGGCGCCAGCTCGACGGCTCAGGACCTGGAGGCGGCCAGCGCCAGCACGTCCGAGTGGACGCCCAGCGGTGGAACGACCGAGCTGAACGTGGCGCCGCAGGAGGTCCGACGCTGCTTGCACTCCAGGCCGCCTCGCAACGGGTACACCCATGAGTTTCGCCACGCTGCGTCATCTGGGTGAGTCTTCTGGCCTTGGTCGATTTCTTTTTGATTTCTTCCGTGGGGGCGCGTCAGCGCACCCACTGGGTGTAGTCCCCGAGTTTCGAGTCGGCTGCTGAGCAGGCGTCTTGGAACTTTTTTAACAGGCCTTGGCGGCAATCTTATTCTTATTCGCACTCCCTCTGATTTTCAGGAGTATCACAATCTCCGCGCGGCTGCCTTCAACTCCCAGGCCCAGGAGCTAAGCCAAAAGGCCGCCGACCCGACTAATAGCCGGAGTGAGTACTTTGTTTCTTTTATCTCATGTGGGCGTCACAACAAGACTCCACCGGGTGTAGTCCCCGAGATTCGGGCCGACTGCTGAGCAATCGGGTCGGATCTTCCCCGACGACTTCTTCCTTATTGCTTTTTCCTTTTTCTCCACGCTTGCAGAGGCTAATGCTGACTTGAGGGAGCAGCTAGGCGGGGCCCAGACCGCCCTTCGCTCCAAGGAGGCTGAGAGCAGCGCCTTGGCCCAGGAACGCGACCGCCTGGCCAAGAGGCTGGCCGACCAGGAGGAGAGCCATAAGGCGGCCTTGAAGAAGGCGCAGGACAGCGAGGCCGCCCTTAAGGCCGAGTTCGAGACCGAGGCGGTGAGCTGGGCTGAAGCGAGGCAAGCGCTGAGCGAGGGCTCTGGACGGGTTGAGGATCTGATCGACGGTAAGCCGCCTTCCTTTTCACCCCTTTGCTTGCTCCTTGCCCTCTTGCTCATCTTCTGATTTTTGTGTTGTTTCTTTGCTCTTCACGCAGATTACTTCCCTGGTTACTCCGTCACCGCCAGCCAAGCCATCGAGGCCCACTACGAGACACGCCGGCAAGCAGGGGTTGAGATCGCGCCAGACGCCAGTCAGACGATTGAGGAGCAACTTTTGGCGATCCAGGCCCAGCTGCAGCCGGCTCACCGCATGCTCCGCCCGCTTCAGCGTGTCGGGGCGCAAGTGCTGGCCTCTCTCTGGCCTGGCGAGGTGATTTCCCGTACCCCCAGTCGGACTGCCGACTAGCTGGAGGTTGCGGTTGGTCCCTTCGAGGCCTGGAAGGCTTCCGCCGCTCGGTCCGGCGCCGGGAGGGCGCTGGAGTTTGTTCGGGCCTGGTATCCTGGGCTGAGCTTGCGCCAGCTGAGCACTTGGAGGCAGGAGGCTGACGAGGAGCTGGTGGCGGTGCGGCCGGCTATCATTCAGCGCGCCTCGGCTATCGCCGAGTTAACCGACACCAGCATTTTTGCTCCTGAAGTGAATGACAACGGCGTCGCCCAGTCGGAGGAGTGGTTCGAGCTGAACCCGGCGGAAGGTGAGGACTCGGCGGAGGAGATTGCTTCCAGCGACGAAGGCGAAGACGAAGAAGAGGAGGGCGGCGAAGACGTCGTGCCCGACGGCGAAGCGACCAGCCAGCTTCAGCCTGATCGTGCCTTCAGCAACGAGGTACGCGCGAGGACACCGCCTGCTAGGGGTGATGATCAAGCCCAGACCCGCCAGCCGGCCACTCCTCCGGCCAGCACTGCCGCCTCCGCCGACCTGCCCGACTCGCCTGTCGCTCCCTTGGCCTGATCTGCCGCTCTTGCTTTCCTGCTGTTGCTCCTTGAACAACTTTTTATTAAATTTGCGCAGTTCCACCCACTGGGGGTGTATTCAAACTATGTTGAATGCCGGCCTTTCGAAGGCTTTTGTGTAAATATAATTATGCATGTGTTTGGCTTCCATTCGAATTTGCTTTTTATCCTTAGGATGTTTCCTTTGCCGCCTTCCCTTGGTCGCCGCCTTCCCAGCCGAACAGCTGCTCTGCGATCTGTGGGTCGGGAGGAACTTGGCTATTTGTGGGAAGGCAAGTACTTGAGCTTTCTTGGATTGTGGCAAGGTGGAATGGGAAGCCGGCCGGCCGGCTACTCTGGTAGCCGATCGGCAATGGGAGGAAGCCGGCTTTTGTTATACGAGTTCGTTAGTCCTTGGCCATTTTTCATGTGGGCATCTTTTCCTGCCTTTGACTCTTGCCAGCCGGACAGTCGGTTCTTCGAGCTGCGACTTTTGACAAGAGAGGGCTTGGGTGCCGGCACACTACTTGTCTGACTGCAGGTGGAACTTGAATATAACTCATATGCCAGTCCGGGCCGACCGGGTCTAACCCGGTGCCGGACGAGGAGGAAGAGTCTAATGACAAAATCATAAGCATGATACTCGTCATTCATAGATAAAAGGTGGCAGTCCCCGAGTGCTCCTCGGGGGGCCCATTGTCTCATACTTAGTACCAAAGGTAGTGTGATACATACTGCATTTTAACTGTAAAATCTTCGGAGGAGGTTGGCATTCCATGGTCGTACCGACTCCTTGCCGGAATCATCTCTCTTTCGTGCCTTCGGCTTCTGCGCGTCGATTAGGTAGTAGGAGTCGTTTCCCAATGCTCTGTTGATGACGAAGGGACCTTCCCAAGGGGCCGAGAGCTTGTGCTGGCCGGCTGTTCGCTGGATCAGCCGGAGCACAAGGTCGCCCTCTTGAAAGGATCTTGGCTTGACCTTCCGGCTGTGGTAGCGGCGCAAACCCTGCTGGTAGATGGCGGACCGGCTAAGGGCTAACAGCCGACTTTCTTCCAGCAGGTCGACGTCGTATTCTCGTGCTTCTTTGGCCTCTGCTTCCGTGTACATGGTCACCCGAGGCGAGTCGAACTCGATATCAGTTGGGATGACAGCCTCGGCACCATATACAAGGAAGAAAGGGGTGAAGTTGGTTGACTTGGTCGGAGTAGTGCGCAGACTCCAGAGGACGGCCGGCAGCTCGTCGAGCCAACAGCCGGCCGAACGATCCAGCGGCACGACCAGCCGGGGCTTGATGCCGGAAAGGATGAGGCCGTTGGCTCGCTCAACTTGGTCGTTTGACTGCAGGTGGGCAACGGACGCTAGGTCCAGTCGGATGCCCTGCGTCGCGCAGAAATGTGCCAATGCTCCCTTGGCAAAATTCGTGCCGTTGTCGGTGATGATGCTATGTGGCATGCCGTACCGAGTTGTAATGTATGCGATTAATGTGACGGCAGTCGGCCCGTTCAACTTCTTAATCGGCTTTGTTTTGATCCACTTGATAAATTTATCCACGGCGACAAGCAAGTGTGTCATGCCGCCGCGCGCCGTCTTGAATGGGCCCACCATGTCCAGTCCCCAGACGGCAAAAGGCCAGGTGAGGGGAATGGTCTTGAGTGCGAAGCGGCAGGTGTTTCTTGGAGCTGAAGACTAGGCACCCTTTGCAATGTTTGACCAACTCCTTGGCGTCGTCCAAAGCAGTCGGCCAAAAGAATCCATGGCGGAAAGCTTTGGCAACGAGGGATCTTGAGGCTGCGTGGTGGCCGCATTCGCCTTTGGTGAATGTCCTTGAGGATTGCTATGCCCTTCTCTCGGCTCGACAAGGCTGGAAGACTCGGTGACGTGTCCGACGAGCTCTCTGTTAGCAATTGTATATGCTCCGGCTCGGTGTTGGACTTGTCTTGCCGCGATCTCGTCAGTCGGCAGTTCTCTGTTTTCCAGGAAGTTGAGGATGGGCTGAGCCCATGATGGAGCTGTGACTTCTTCTATAGCCAACACGGCTACTGCAACCAGGGAGGGTGGGCTGGGTGGTGAAGAGCTGGAGTTGGCCACCGCCTGTGGTGTTGATGCAGTTCCCGGGCCGACTACCATAGTCCCTGGGCCGAGTTCTGAAGTCCCCGGGCCGGGTGCGACTATGGCACTCCCCGAGCCGCCTATTGAAGTCCCCGGGCCGCCTTCTTGGTTCCCCAAGCCTGCGTCGGGGTTAGGCGGCACGAAGATGGAGTCGGATTCTGGGGATGGCTTGATAGACGGCTTGAGGAGGCATTGGAGAGAGACGCCGGTTGGTATAGCTTGTCGAGTTGAGATTATTCGTGCCAGGGCATTTGCTTGCTTGTTGTCGGCCCGTGGCACGTGGAGGAACTCGCATCCTTCAAAGTACCCGCTGATTTGCTGGACGAGGAAGCGGTAGCTTGCCATGTTTGCGTCATTGGCGTCCCATTCGCCAGATGACTGCTGGACCACCAAATCTGAGTCGCCATAGCATAGGATCCGGCGGATGCCGAGCTCTTTGGCTAGCCGGAGCCCGTGTATGAGTGCCTCGTACTCGGCCACATTGTTGGAGGCGGCAAAGTGAATTTGCAATGTGTATCTGAGTTTGTCGCCTTTGGGAGAGGTGAGGATGATGCCGGCTCCCAAGCCGGTGCGCATCTTGGACCCGTCGAAGTGCATCCGCCAATGAGTGGAGTCGGAGTCCGGCGGTAGGTACTAGGTCTCGGCCCAGTCGACGAGGAAGTCGGCCAATGCTTGGGACTTGATGGCGGTGCGAGGCTGGTAGAAGATCGTGTAAGGGGCCAGCTCAATGGCCCATTTTGCCACCCGGCCGGATGCGTCCCGGCTGCCTATGATCTCGGCGAGCGGGGCGGTGCATACGACCGTGATGGGGTGCTCTTGAAAGTAGGGCTTCAGCTTCTTGGCAGCGAAGTACACGCCATAGCACATCTTCTGGTAATGCGGGTAGTTCTGCTTCGAGGTGGACAGTACTTCACTTAAGTAATACACCGGTCTCTGGACTGGCTGAGCTCGGTCTTCTTCTGGGCGCTGGACAACGATGACGGTGCTGACCACCCGCCTGGTGGTGGCTATATAAAGGAGCATGGGCTCTTTAGCTCATGGAAGGCTTGGTCGGCTTGGTCGTTCCACTCGAAGTGAGTGGTTTTCTTCATGAGTCGGTAGAGGGGGAGAGCCTTTTCTCCAAGCCGCCTGATGAAGCGGTTCGGTGGAGGCGGGCACCCGTAAACTTACGGGCGTCTCGCAGCTTGGTGGGAATCTCCATTCTCTCAATGGCTTTGATCTTTATCGGGTTGCATTCAATGCCGCGTTCGGAGACCAGGAAGCCTAGAAGCTGGCTGGTGGCACTCGAACACGCATTTCTCGGGTTGAGCTTGATCTGAAACCGGCGCAGTTTCTCAAATGTTTCCTTGAGGTCTTCTAACAAAGCGCCGCGCTTCTCCGTCTTCACCACGATATCGTCTACATAGACGTGGGCATTTCTGCCGAGTTGCTTGAGGAGGCATTTCTGCATGCAACGCTGAAAAGTGGCACCGGCATTTCTCAAGCCGAATGTCATAGTCAAATGTAAAGCTCTGAATGGGCGTGATGAAGGCGGTCTTGAAAGCGGTCAGCCGGGTCCAACTTTATCTGGTGGTAGCCTGAGTAGGCATCCAAGAAACTCAGCAGCTCGCATCCGGCTGTGGAGTCTATCACTTGATCAATCCTTAGCAAGGCGAAGGGATCTTTGGGGCAGGCTTTGTTGAGGCTTGTGTAGTCTATACACATGCGCCACTTGTTATTCTTCTTCAGCATGAGCACCGGGTTGGCAAGCCACTCCGGAAAGAACACCTCCATTATGAAGTCGGCCGCCAGGAGCCGGGCTATCTCTTCTCCTACAATCCTTCTCTTCTCCTCCGACAGCCGGCGGAGGGGCTGCTTGACTGGTTTTGCGTCCGCTCGGACGTGTACTTGTGCTCGGCGAATTCCTTCGGAACACCCGGCATGTCCTTGGGGGACCATGCAAAGATGTCCCGATTCTCACGGAGGAAATCGACGAGCTCGCCTTCCTATTTGCTGTCCAGGTTTGCCCCAATGACGGCAAACCTTTCCGGGTGCTCTGGGTCCAGAGGTATCTTCTTTGTTTCCTTGTCCGGCTGGAAAGAACCTTGGGCATCACATTCCTTGGGGTCGGGGGACAGGGCCGGCTGCTTGCCGGCCATGGCCACGACTCGGTACAATATCCTCTTCTCTTCAGCGATCACAAGGGACTCGGCCAGCCAGCTGCTGGCTGCAGCGCATTCGGAGGATTTCTTGTAATCGCCGGCTATAGTGATGATGCCCTTGGTGCTTGGCATCTTCATCTTGAGGTAGGCGTAGTGGGGTACAACCATGAACTTGGCTAGAGCAGGTCGGCCAAGCAGCGCATGATAGGGGCTCTCAAGGTCCACCACTTCAAACCAGATTGCTTCTTGGCGGAAATGATCCTTGTCTCCAAAGAGAACATCTATCTTGATCTTCCCGATTGGTGAACAGAACAGGCCGGGTACAATGCCATGGAACACGGTCCGGCTAGGCATGAGGTGCTTGGCCTTGATGTTTAGCTTCTCCATGGTGTCTCGGTACAGGATGTTGATGCTGCTCCCGCCGTCTATCAGTACGCGGGAGAATCGGGCAGCAAGCCTGTCCGTTTCTAGGGTTGCCTCCAAAACCAATGCATAAGAGCCCGGGGACGGCATCACCTCTGGGTGGTCAGCCCAGCTCCAGCTGATAGGCATTTCTGACCAGTGCATGTACTCGGGGTTGTTGAAGGCGACCGCGTTGACCTCTTGGTGCTGTCGACGCCGGCTGCGCCGGTCTTCAGGCTGGCTTGTGAAGACGACGTAGGCGGCATGCTCGTCGGGAAACTCGTCTTGGATGGTCCCGACTGCTGGTCGAGCGGTCGGCTGTTGCGGAGCCGGAGGCGGCTATCCAGCTGGCGGAGGCCGCACCAGCCCTTCGCCTTTGGTGATTCGGGTGAGCCAGTGGCATTTCCGGGTCGTATGGTTGGACGGCTTCGCGCCGCTGTGGAACTTGCAAGGGGCGTTGAGGGCTTAATCGTAGGAGAAAGCCGGCTGCCAAGCCGGCCTGCCGCCCTTCGGCTTCTTAGGTGCGGGCCGCCCCTCGGGTTGCTCGTCTTTGACGGTGGCCACTTGCCGACTGGTTGGAGGCGGCATTGGGCCCTTGCGCTCGTTGTCGTTCTGGTACGGACCTCGGCTGGAGTCGCCAGCCGGCGTTTTGGGAGCCGGGTTGAGTACTTTCCCGGAGGTGTCCACCCGGATCTCGGTCTTCATTGAGGAGTCGGCGGTGGCGTACTTGTCCGCTATGACTAGTAACTCGTTGAGGGTAGTCGGCTCATCGCAGAGAAGCTTGTGCTTGAGGAGGGTGCCTTCTCGGCACCCGGCGGTGAAGTACTCTATGGCTTGAACCTCGTGCACCCCTCGCGAGGAATTGCGGAGCTCGGCCCAACGCGTGAGGTAGTCGCGAGTCGACTCGGTGGGTCCTTGTACTCACAAGGATAGCTGTCTGGGCTTGGGAGCCCGCTTGTAGGTGCTGGTGAAGTGACGGATGAAGGCTTCGGTGAAGTCTAGCCAGTTGTTGATGCTATACGGCTTGAGGCTGTTGAGCTAGGTTCGTGTCGTGCCCTGAAGCATGAGGGGCACATATTTCACGGCAACGCGCCTGTTGCCGTTCGCTATGCTGACTACGGTGGAGTAGTCGATCAGCCAATCCTCCGGCTTCACAGAGCCGTTGTACTTGGGCGTGTCTCTTGGGAGCGAGAACCCTTTAGGGAAGGGCTCGTCGCGGATGCGGGGGCCGAAGCAAGGCGGACCGACATCGTCTTCTTCTTCCAACGCTAGGGATCGCGCTAGGCGGTCGATCCGGTGGCGGGCGTCGTTTTCGTCGACTCCTTCGCAGCGGCCTAGTCGGCCACTGAGAGTCGGATGCGTGACAGGCGGCGGGGTGGGATATCTTTCCCCGCGAGGCAGAGGAGGGGGCGGGTTGCCTCGCCGCTCCTTGGCTCGAGGGCGGCCTTTTGCGTCGCGCTCGATGGAGATCCGGGTTCGGCTGCGGCTGGCAGCCGGCTCCTTTTCTCGCCGTGCGCGGGCGTTGCCCGCAGTTGGCGTGCGTCACGTCAAACCGTGCTCTCGGCGCGGGGAAGGGCTTTCGGCGCGGGCGGTGTCTTCATGCCTCTCTGCGGCCGCGCCAATCAGTTGCTGGATGCGCCTAGCCATATAGGGGAGCTCGTCGGGCCCCAGTCCGTTAAGCTCTTCTACGGCCGCCTGGGCGGCGCGTAGGTTCTCGAGGGGCGTGGCGTAGACTGGGCGGTCCACTCCCAGCATGTCGGCGATGAATGCGCCACGTTTCTTGATGACGCCGATTCGGCTCGGCCCGTCGGGAGGCGGCGTGCCAAAGGCGGCGCGGTCGACTTCGTGCTGGTGGGGCCTCGGTGAGGCGTCTCATGGAAGCTATCCTCTGGCCCTCCGCGTGGAGGGCGAGGCGGCGCGCCTCCAGTGCCTCGGCGTCGGCGTCGGCCGGGAGAGGGGCGGACAGGTCGTGCAGCGCCGCTTGCAGGGCGTCGTGGGCGTTCTCGCCAGAGGGGCCGCCGTGACTGATGACCAGCACCTCGGTGATGGCACTGCCACAGCTGTCGGCTTGGGGGAGCGGGTCGTTGAAGATCACGATGTTAGTGGGGAAAGCATCGAGCGATGCTGTGTCGGAGTCAACAATCATCGGGTCGGTGGAGCCAACCGACTCCAAATCCACAGCAGGCTCGCTGGAGACGTGGAGTTGGTCGAGGAGGCTGACGAGGTGGCTCTCGAGGCAGCCTGTGCCCGCGTCGGATGCGGGCTCGTCGGAGATGCGAGCCTCGCCAAGAAGGTCGGCGAGGCAGCTCGCCGCGCATAGCGTCGACAACGCCTGCGGCGTCGGAAAAGCGCCATCGGGCGTGCCGGGCTGGCTACGCCCACGGGGGAGGAAGAGGGTTCCCGTCCAGAACAGATCTCCGGACGATGGTGCACCTGGCCCCATGTGGGCGCCAAATGTCGGGTGGTAGGTGCGACATATGCCAACGGGTGGCTTATCATAGTGGGAGCCAATAAGACGCCGTGGTGCCTCGAAACGGATGAGGCGAAGACATGCACGCCGTGAATCTTACCCAGCTTCGGGGCTCTCCATGGAGATAACACCCCTCATCGATGCTCATGGGGTCTCCGCATGATCACTAGATGAACAAGTGGCTACAAGTGGCTCCTTGAGCTGTTCGGTGAGAGGAAGAAGAAGGGCACGGCTAGCTCTCCTCTTCCCTCTATGTGGTGTTTAAAACTCTAAGAGATCCACCCTTTGCATGGGTGCCCTGGGGGTTTATATAGGCCTACCCCACAGGGGTACAATGGTAATCCGGCTGGCGTGGGCCCTAGCCGTCGCTGTTCACGCCGCTGGCTTCCCACGGGCTGGGGCCCACCGATGGTGGGTCCCGCTGCTACCCGGCTTCTTGGGCGACAAGCGGGCCCCACCGTTGAGGGCCTTGTCGGGGGCTGGTTACTGTTGCCTCAATCCTGATGACGAGGGCTTTGTCGGGGTAAGCATGGCTACAGTGCCGCCGCCTTGGCTGCGATCACTGTAGTCTCACATCGTCTTGTCGCCTTAATGGGGCGCTTTTTTCGAGGGAGGGAACAAGCCGGCTATGGGAAGCCAGCCATATCTCAGGCCGACTGGGGGAGGCCGAGCTGCCTTCGGGTATCTCTCTGACCGGAGGGGCCCGCCGCCTGCGGGTTGTACTGACAGCCTGTCGTGGGTGATGTCATGATCAACATGGTAACAGTGCCGCGCCGGATGGGTGATGACCGCCAGACGGCAGATCAGCAAAGGCAGCGCCCGGGATGCGGGGTGGCGAGCTTCAGTGTAGCCACGCCCGTCTCATCACCGTTATGTGCGCAGATTACGAGGGTGCGGCCTTGGCCGCTTTGCTGGAGGCCGGCTTTGTGGAGTCGGCCCTTTGGCCGGCTCCTTGGAAGCCGGCCCTCTTGTGGCCTTCTTCACAGGGTTTTGGGGCCAGGCCGCCTCCTGACAGCCGGCCTAAGGGGCAGCCGGCCGGGGGGAAGGCGGCCCTGCGTCTTGGATGTTGGATGGCTTGATTGGCTTGTAATTTTTCCAGAAGTCTCAGGGGGAGCCGGCTATGCTACCCGTGGTCATTTACTCCGACACCTTGCTCCATGGTCTTTGGATGGCTAAGGAGATGAACTTAAGCCGAGTGAGGTGCTTTGGCGATTCAGATCTGGTGGCTCAGCAAGTTTTTGGTACTTGGGATTCTAAAGATCTGCTCATGGCGGCTTATCGTCGAGAGGTTGATGCTATTGTGGGTCATTTCAAGGGTTATCAAGTTGAGCATATTGATCGCAGGAAGAACGAGGCGGCTGATACTTTGAGCCGGCTAGGGTCTCAGCTTAAGCCGGTGCCACCTAACACGTTCCTGGACATTTTGCTTAACCCTTCTGTCAAATTGCCTACAGAGGAAGATCTTGCTGTCCCTGACCCGGAAGCGCAGTTGGTGGCGGCTCTTCACGCTATTCCCGATTGGACAGTTCTGTATTTGGCTTACATGACCGGGGTGAGTTGCCGGAGGATGAAATCTTGGCCAGACAGATAACCCGACGGTCTAAGTCAATGACAATTGTCAATGGGGAGTTGCACCATTGCAGTGTCACAGGGGCGCTTCAGCGTTGCCTCTCTCCTGAAGGAGGCCGTGAGATTCTACGGGAGATTCATGAAGGAGATTGTGGTCATCATGCCGGTTCTAAATCTCTTGTGGCCAAGGCTTTTTGTCATGGGTTCTATTGGTTGACGGCTCACGCTGATGCTGAGGATTTGGTAGCAGATGTGACGGCTTTCAGAAATTTTCACGACGAGCTCATGTGCCGGCTCAAGAATTGAGCATGATTCCAATCACTTGGCCGTTTGCAACTTGGGGGCTTGATATGGTTGGGCCTTTTAAGAGGTCCAAGGATAAGAAGACCCACCTTTTGGTGGCGGTTGTCAAGTTCACCAAGTGGGTTGAAGCAGAGCCAGTCAGTAAGTGTGATGTAGCAACGGCGGTTCAATTCATGAAGAAGGTGATCTTCCGTTTTGGCTTTCCACACAGCATTATAACAAATAATGGCACTAATCTTTCTAAAGTTACTATGAGAGAATTCTGTCAACGAGAGCATATCCGGCTTGACGTTTCATCTGTGACTCACCTCAGTCCAATGGTCAGGTGGAACGAGCAAATCAAGAGATTTTGCGAGGTATCAAGCCCCGGCTTATGGTCCCTCTACAAAGGACGCCGGGTTGTTGGGTCGAGGAGTTGCCTTCGGTATTATGGAGCATCAACACGACCCCCAACATATCTATGGGTTACATCCCCTTTTTCATGGTTTATGGAGCAGAGGCGGTTCTCCCTAGTGACATCCGTCACGATTCACCCCGGGTGGCGGCTTACGTGGAAGTTGACAATGAAAAGGCATGTCAAGATGCACTTGACCTATTGGATGAGGAGTGTGATCTCGCGGTGGCTCATTCGGTGATTTATCAGCAAGACCTGCGTCGTTACCACAGCCGGGTCAAAACCAGAACCTTTCAGGAAGGCGACTTAGTGCTCCGGCTCATCCAGTATCAAACAGACATGCATAAGCTCTCGCCGCCCTGGAAAGGACCTTTTGTGGTCAGCAAGAATCTGCATAACGGGTCATATTATCTTACCAACGTTCGAGAACACAAGGATTCACGTAAGTCGGAGGAGGAGACCCATCGGTCGTGGAATATTGCTCATCTTCAGCCCTACTATACTTGAGCCACCGGCTCTCATGATGTACATGGTTACATGATGTATATATTATAGACAGTATAATAAAGCCGACATCCCTGATAATTCAGGGCCTCTGTAGTTTCACTTCCTTGAAGTTGAGTCTTTATCATCATCTTACATATTCTTTTAAGAGGCTTGATGACCAAATTACAGGGACCAAAGAGAGTTGGATGCACAGCACAGCTCAAACATAGGTCCCTGGTGAAGCGCGATTCGTCAGTGTGTCACTTGGGGGCTTCCTGATCGTATTCGAATCATAGCTGTCGGTACCCTCTTGACCGGCTCAACGCCACACTTGTCAGTATGTCACTTGGGGGCTGCTTGTTCAAACATAGGCGTATTCAACCAAAGAGAACATAGCGTTACTACCCTCTTGACCAGGTTTGTCCAAACATAGGCGTATTCGACCAAAGAGGACATAACCTTTCCGGGTCATCCTACCTATAGCCAGTTGCTTCAACTCCATCGGGTAATCCCGATTGACCCGTCGAACTCTTAAACGATCAATCTTACGGCGTATTCGACCAAGATCTGAGCTTGTTAAGGTTCAAACGATGGCTTGTCATGCGAGAGCATGGTTTACAGATAGTCCGGATGGATCCAGGCTTCATAAGCCGCCTTCCTTGAAACTTGGATAAATCGGCCCATGATGTATGCTGTTACTTTGGCCCCGCGTACTCCTGATAAGTCTTTGAGCAATCTTACGGTGTATTCGACCAAGATCTGAGCTCGTTAAGGTTCAAACGGCGGCTTGTCATGCGAGAGCATGGTTTACATATAGTCAGGATGGATCCAGGCTTCATAAGCCGCCTTCCTTGAAACTTGGATAAATCGGCCCATGATGTATGCTGTTACTTTGGCCCCGCGTACTCCTGATAAGTCTTTGAGCAAGATCAGACTTTATCTAGGGTTCTAATGCCGATTGGGACACTGTGAGTCAGGCTCACGGAATGCACGAACAATCCAGTGGCTCCGGCTAGTTTCATTGAAGAAGACACTTTGGCTTGGCAGCCCACAAAAGCCTCGAATTTCTTTGATTTTTTCATTCAAAGCTTTCTTCTTTGACTTATGGTTTTTTACAAGTCGGACCCAGTTGCCCTATTTATGGCTCATATTTGAAAGCATCTTCCGGGTCTCTATAACCCGCCAGGATGGCAGACTCTAAGTCGCCAGAGTATCATACTCTTATGTTTACAATTATGGCTCTACCGCCTCTAACTGCATAAGGTTGCTCAACCGGCAGTCTAAGCATATATTACAGGTATGACATCTTATTTAACAAGTATCAGACCGGCCCTGGTTATGGACTATTCGTCCCAAGTAGCTTCAATTGGCTATTATGACCCGCCCGGCGGTAAGCCGCCAGGGCGCTTGTGTTTTCTTTGTGTGTAGGATATTAATCATTCAGATCTTCATAAATCAAAGGCTATCATACCCATAATGGTTTTTTAAACCGGTGGATCAACAGTATTAAGCAAAAGCAAAAACATGCACGATGGCACGACAGATTTAAGTTTTTACTACCCTATTACATGGCTTCATGAGCCGAATGAGATGAAGTGTTTCTCAAAAGATCAAGTATCTAAACCGCCTAGCGATTCAATCTTCCTGGCCTTGCTGACTGGAGGCTTCTGTGTCATCCCTTGCCGGTTCTTCGTCCTCTTCTGCCGTCTGAAAAGTTGGTGATGACCAATCGATGCCAGATAAAGCTTCAAATTCAGCTTCGTCATCTATAAGTTCAGACGGATCAACTTCGGGGGCAAACGTGTGCTTACGAATTGGTGGGATTAAATCCATCACTTTGTAAGTTGGAGTCAGCATCTTCTGGTTCTCTTGTCATAAGCCGGATGATACTTGGAAAGATCCGAGTCATTGGCAATCAGGGTAGCTGTTCGACGTATTTCCTTTACGCAAGCCAAGAAGTCTTTTTGATCAAAAGGTGTACCATCTTCTTTCAAGCATGGGTAACCAGTGGCTACCTCAGACGGGTCAAGCTCTGGTACCCATGCATTGGCCCGGCTCAAAGCCGTCACAGCACTGGCTCTTGCAGATGATCGTTTCATCTCATCAAATCTTGGAGGCAGCACATACAGTTTCTTCAACACATCTATCAACATAGCGGGCGCTTGGTTTGTTGGAGAGATTGCAGCCAGCGCACGTTGAGCTCCGGTTTATAGATGTTCGACAAGCGTGTAAACAGCTTTGAGCTTCACAAGCATGTCTTGGTTGAGGTTGCTGCTCCTGGGACCTAGATATATCACAGATTGGTTAAATGGCAGGTTATATGATCACAACAAAAATTCACTTTTGGTGACTAGCAAGGCGACTCACCAAAGATAGCAGAAACCATCTGCGACACGCATCCTTTTAAGCCGGTAAGCATAGTGGTCACCTCTTGAAGTGCTGCCTCTGCTTTCTCAGCCTGCTGCATTAAAGCAATCTTTTCTTCAACCCAAGTCTTTTTCTCCACCTCAAAACTGGTCTTCAGCTTTTCCGACTCAGCCTCGCTAAACTGGAACTTTGACTCAGCTTTCCGGGTCTCAGTTTCCTGAGTCGCCAGCCGGGTCTTTGCGTCGTTCAATCGAGACTCCAGTTCAGCAGTAGCAGCGCCTGTATAAAGTACAGAGTTATCAACATTTATATCAAGGTTACAAGAATATAAGTCCCAAGTCTTTTGCAAGCAACAACACTTGACACTTGGGGGCTAATGTCTGTCAAAGAATTTTTTTCAAGGAAATGGCTCTTATAACTAAAGTCCCAAGCACTTTGCAAGCAAGATTACTTGGCACTTGGGGGCTAATGCATATCGCTTATATCTTCTTCATCATGAGCCGGATGTACTGTAAACAGTCCCAACCGACTCATGGGGGCTATGAAGTTAGGCTCTCTTTCCTTACACAATGATAAATAGGACCGGCTCATTCATGTTGATCAGACTGGCCCTTGGGGACTACGGATGCAAAGTTAAAATGCTTAAAAATCCAGTTTATTTTAAACCGGACTTGGAGGGAATCTATGACAGAAGCTTATGGATTCTTCTAAGTCTATGGCCTATTCACTATTATCATAACCAGTAGACTTGGGGGCTGGCAGGAGGTACATAACTTATTTAAAAGCCGGAAGCCATACCTCATATTTCTGGTGCATTGTCAACATATCAATCTCAAGGTCGCGACTGGAATGAACTTGCTTAAGATAACCAGAGAATACTTCATTGACGGTCAGTTGAGAATAATCAGCGATGTCAAATTTCAATTTCCGCCTCTCAATGAACTCATCTTTCACGGAGTGTTTGGCCAAGAAAGTTGGACGTCCCGGTTCTTGGAAGCTGGTGCCAGTAATCATAACGTCTTCACCATGATCTTCTGGCGGCTTAAGTGGGTTGGATGACTCGGTGGGTGCAGGATTGACATCCATACGGTCACGGGAGAGGTCAGGAATTTCAGGTGTAGGGTCAGAGGCAGGTTCTTCCAGCTGTTTGTCAGAAACTTCAGGCGCAGAGACTTGTTGCTCCGGCTCAGTAGCTTGAGGTGCCTAAGTTGGCTTGGTCACCTTCGCCTTCTTGTTTGGCTTTGCTTGACCACTACACGCATTATGGCAAGTCAGTACAAATACAAGAGTATAAAGAGTTACAGAGTAAAATTAATTGCCATTACCCAGGGGCAGTTTTAAAAGCCGGCAACTCGGTTTGCGAGGAGTCGCCAGAGGAGGAACGGGCAATCTCCTGGTCAATTGAATCAACAGAGTTAAGTGGTAAGAAAATAAGACCCGCGACGGGTGGAAAGAGTCTAAAGTTAAAAAGAACCTCGTTTCGACGTTTTCGAGGAGCGGGAGTGTTTGGTAAGCCGGAGGACAACTCATCACCTCCACTGGTCCGGGTCTGATGACGGTTCTCGTGTTGCTGTTGTTTCAAAAGAAAGTGAGGATATAAATAAGCTAAGGGGTGTGAAAACCTTACTTTCCGGGTTACTTGTCGAAGTTTCTGTCTTGGCAAAGATTCTGAGCCGGAGGAAATAATAGTTACCTCTTCTTCAGCTGCTTGGCTGGCGCCCATGTCATCCTGATAATAGGCAGTGTCAATGAGATGATTGAAAAAATAGCCAAGAGAGTCAAGGGCTACCTCCGACTCAGAGGTATCATCCAGCTTAAGCAGATCAGAGGCGCTTGGTTTTTCTTCTTCTTGGTGGACTTCTTGGCGATTTTCTTAGCGGCCTTTTTGGCAGCCCTGGCCTTTTGGCGGCTTCATGATCATATTCCGTCTTCCAAAAGTCAGATTTAGCCTATAAAGGTCATCAAAAGTAGAGTTAATAAGGTATTGGAATAATGAGGTAGAAGTAAGAAAGTTTAGAGACTCACATCTGGTGGCGGGTTAAGTTTGCATAAAGGAGCCAGGCCTACTTTAGTGCAATCTTCTGGGTCTTCATTCAGAAGGGACTTAACCATTTCGTCTATTGCTGCGTCGGTTAATGGTGCAGAGCTGTGGCGCAGTGGATCCTTTACACCACCAGTGTAAGTGCACATTAAGCCGGTGCGGCGACTTAAGGGAATGATCCGCCAAGAAACCCAACACCTGACTAAATCAACGCCAGTTAGCCCATTTCCTAGCAGAGCCTTAACCTTCACAATGGTAGGAGCAATTTTCTTCCATTCAGCTGTTGGGGAACGTAGTAATTTCAAAAAAAGTTCCTACGCACACGCAAGATCATGGTGATGCATAGCAACGAGAGGGGCGAGTGTTGTCCACGTACCCTCATAGACCGAGAGCGGAAGTGTTATAACAACGCGGTTGATGTAGTCGTACGTCTTCACGGCCCGACCAATCAAGCACCGAAACTACGGCACCTCCGAGTTCTAGCACACGTTCAGCTCGATGACGATCCCCGGACTCCGATCCAGCAAAGTGTCGGGGAAGAGTTCCGTCAGCACGACGGCGTGGTGACGGTGATGATGTTTTATCGACGCAAGGCTTCACCTAAGCACCGGTATGATATGACCGAGGTGGAATATGGTGGAGGGGGGCACCGCACACGGCTAAGGAACGATCACGAAGATCAACTTGTTGTGTCTTTGGGGTGCCCCTGCCCCCGTATATAAAGGAGCTAGGGGGGAGGAGGCGGCTGGCCAGGGAGAGGCGCGCCAAGGGGGGAGTCCTACTCCCACCGGGAGTAGGACTCCTCCTTTCCTAGTAGGAGTAGGAGAGAAGGAAGGGGAAGTGAGAAGGGAAGGAAGTAGGGGGCGCAGCCCCTCCCCCTAGTCCAATTCGGACTAGGCCTTGGGGGGCGCGCGGCCTGCCCTAGGCAGCCCCTCTCTCTTTCCCGTATGGCCCAATAAGACTCATATACTCCCCGACGAATTCCCGTAACTCTCCGGTACTTCGAAAAATACCCGAATCACTCGGAACATTTCCGAAGTCCGAATATAGTCGTCCAATATATCGATCTTTGCGTCTCGTTCATTTCAAGACTCCTCGTCATGTCCCCGATCTCATCCGGGACTCCAAACTCCTTCGGTACATCAAAACTCATAAACTCATAATAAAGCATCGCCGAAACCTTAAGCGTGCGGACCCTACGGGTTCGAGAACTATGTAGACATGACCAACACGTTTCCGGTCAATAACCAATAGCGGAACCTGGATGCTCATATTGGCTCCTACATATTCTACGAAGATCTTTATCGGTCAAACCGCATAACAACATACGTTGTTCCCTTTGTCATCGGTATGTTACTTGCCCGAGATTTGATCGTCGGTATCCAATACCTAGTTCAATCTAGTTACCAGCAAGTCTCTTTACTCGTTATGTAATGCTTCATTCCGTAACTAACTCATTAGGTACATTGCTTGCAAGGCTTATAGTGATGTGCATTACCGAGAGGGCCCAGAGATACCTCTCCGACAATCGGAGTAACAAATCCTAATCTCGAAATATGCCAACTCAACAAGTACCTTCGGAGACACCTGTAGAGCTCCTTTATAATTACCCAGTTATGTTGTGACGTTTGGTAGCACACAAATTGTTCCTCCGGTAAACGAGAGTTGCATAATCTCATAGTCATAGGAACATGTATAAGTCATGAAGAAAGCAATAGCAACATACTAAACGATCAAGTGCTAAGCTAACGGAATGGGTCAAGTCAATCACATCATTCTCCTAATGATGTGACCCCGTTAATCAAATGACAACTCATGCCCATGGCTAGGAAACTTAACCATCTTTGATTCACGAGTTAGTCAAGTAGAGGCATACTAGTGACACTATGTTTGTCTATGTATTCACACATGTATCAAGTTTCCGGTTAATACAATTCTAGCATGAATAAAAAACATTTATCATGAAATAAGGAAATAAATAATAACTTTATTATTGCCTCTAGGGCATATTTCCTTCAGTCTCCCACTTGCACTAGAGTCAATAATCTAGTTCACATCGCCATGTGATTTAACACCAATATTCATATCTGTATATGATTAACACGCATAGTTTACATCGTCATGTGACCAACACCCAAAGGGTTTACTAGAGTCAATAATCTAGTTCACATTGCAATGTGATTAACACCCAAAGAGTACTAAGGTGTGATCATGTTTTGCTCATGAGAGAAGCTTAGTCAACGGGTCTGTCACATTCAGAGTTGTATGTATTTTGCAAATATTCTATGTCTACAATGCTCTGCATGGAGCTACTCTAGCTAATTGCTCCCACTTTCAATATGTATCCAGATTGGGACTTAGAGTCATCTGGATCGGTGTAAAAACTTGCACCGATGTAACTCTTTACAACGGGCTTTTTTATCACCTCCATAATCGAGAAATATTTCCTTAGTCCTTACTAAGGATATTCTTGACCAATGTCCAGTAATCTACTCCTAGATCACTAGTGTACTCCCTTGCCAAATTCAGAGCAAGGTATACAATAGGTCTGGTACATAGCATAGCATACTTTATAGAACCTATGGATCGAGGCATAGGGAATGACTTTCATTCTCTTTTCTATTTTCTGCCGTGGTCGGGATTTGAGTCTTACTCAATTTCACACCTTTGCAACACGGGCAAGAACTCTTTCTTTGACTGTTCCATTTTGAACTATTTCAAAATCTTGACAAGGTATGTATTTATTGAAAAACTTATCAAGTGTCTTGATCTATCTCAATAGATCTTGATGCTCAATATGTAAGTAGCTTTACCGAGGTCTTTATTTTAAAGAACTCCTTTCAAATACTCCTTTATGCTTTCCAGAAAAAATCTACATCATTTCTGATCAACAATATGTTACTCACATATATTTATCAGAAAGGCGGTAGTGCTCCCACTCACTTTATTGTAAATACAGGCTTCACCACAAGTGCAGTATAAAACTATATGCTTTGATCAACTTATCAAAGCGTATATTCCAACTACGAGATGCATGCACCAGTCCATAGATGGATCATTGGAGCTTGCACATTTTGTTAGCACCTTTAGGATTGACAAAATCTTCTTGTTGCATCATATACAACTCTTCTTTAAGAAAACCATTAAGGAATGCAGTTTTGACATCCATTTGCCAGATTTCATAAAATGTGGCAATTGCTAACATGATTCGGACAGACTTAAGCATTGCTACAGTTGAGAAAATCTCATTGTAGTCAACACCTTGAACTTGTCGAAAACCTTTTTGTGACAAGTCGAGCTTTGTTGATAGTAACACTACTATCAGCGTCTGTCTTCTTCTTGAAGATCCATTTATACAATATGGCTTGCCGATCATTGGGCAACTCCACCAAAGTCCACACTTTGTTCTCATACATGGATCCCATCTCAAATTTCATGGCCTCAAGCCATTTCGCGGAATCTGGGCTCATCATCACTTCCTCATAGTTCATAGGTTCATCATGGTCTAGTAACATGACTTCCAGAACAGGATTACCGTACCACTATGGTGCGGACTGTACTTTGGAAGACCTACGAGGTTTTGTAGTAACTTAATCTGAAGTTTTATGATCATCATCATTAGCTTCCTCACTAATTGGTATAGGAATCACTGTAACTGATTTCTGTGATGAACTACTTTCCAATTCGGGAGAAGGTACAAATTACCTTATCAAGCTCTACTTTCCTCCCACTCACTTCTTTTGAGAGAAACTCCTTCTCTAGAAAGGATCCATTCTTAGCAACGAATGTTTTGCCTTCGGATCTGTGGATAGAAGGTGTACCCAACAGTTTCCTTTGGGTATTCTATGAAGACGCACTTCTCCGATTTGGGTTCGAGCTTATCAGGTTGAAAACCTTTTTCACATAAGCATCGCAAATCCAAACTTTAAGAAACGACAGCTTAGGTTTACTGCTAAACCATAGTTCATACGGTGTCGTCTCAACGGATTTAGATGGTGCCCTATTTAAAGTGAATGCAACTATCTCTAATGCATAACCCCAAAATGATAGTGGTAAATCAGTAAGATACATCATAGATCGCACCATATCTAATAAAGTGCGGTTACGACGTTCGGACACACCATTACGCTATGGTGTTCCATGTGGCGTGAGCTGTGAAACTATTTCACATTGTTTAAATGAAGGCCAAACTCGTAGCTCAAATATTCATCTCTACGATCATATCATAGAAACTTTATTTTCTTGTTACGATGATTTTTCCACTTCACTCTGAAATTATTTGAACCTTTCAACTATTTCATACTTATGTTTCATCAAGTACATATACGCATATCTGCTCAAATCATCTGTGAAGGTCAGAAAATAACGATACCCACCACGAGCATCAACACTCATTGGACCGCATACATCGGTATGTATTATTTCCAACAAGTCAGTAGCTCGTTCCATTGTTCCGGAGAACGGAGTTTTAGTCATCTTACCCAAAAGGCACGGTTCGCAAGCATCAAATGATTCATAACCAAGTGATTCCGAAAATCCATCTTTATGGAGTTTCTTCATGCGTTTTACATCGATATGACCCAAACGGCGGTGCCACAAATAAGTTGCACTATCATTATTAACTTTGCATCTTTTTGGCATCAATATTATGAATATGTGTATCACTACGATCGAGATCCAACAAACTATTTTCATTGGGTGTATGACCATTGAAGGTTTTATTCATGTAAATAGAACAACAATTATTCTCTGACTTTAAATGAATAACCGTATTGCAATAAACATGATCAAATCATATCCACGCTCAACGCAAACGCCAAATAACATTTATTTAGGTTTAACACTAATCCCGAAAATATAGGGAGTGTGCGATGATGATCATATCAATCTTGGAATTACTTCCAACACTCATCGTCACTTCACCCTCAACTAGTCTCTGTTTATTCTATAACTCCTGTTTTGAGTTACTAATCACAGCAACCGAACAAGTATCAAATACTCAGGGGCTACTATAAACACTAGTAAGGCACACATCAATAACCTGTATATCAAATATACCCTTGTTCAATTTGCCATCCTTCTTATCCACCAAATATTCAGGACATTTCCACTTCCAGTGACTGTCGGTGTCAAAACCGGCGGATCTCGGGTAGGGGGTCCCGAACTGTGCGTCTAGGCGGATGGTAACAGGAGACAAGGGACACGATGTTTTTACCCAGGTTCGGGCCCTCTCTATGGAGGTAATACCCTACTCCTGCTTGATTAATATTGATGATATGGGTAGTACAAGAGTAGATCGACCACGAGATCAAGGAGGCTAAACCCTAGAAGCTAGCCTATGGTATGATTGTTGTTCGTCCTACGGACTAAAACCCTCCGGTTTATATAGACACCGGATAGGTTAGGGTTACACAGAGTCGGTTACAATGGTAGGAGATCTACATATCCGTATCGCCAAGCTTGCCTTCCACGCCAAGGAAAGTCCCATCCGGACACGGGACGAAGTCTTCAATCTTGTATCTTCATAGTCTTGGAGTTCGCCGTGACGATAGTCCGCTATCCGGACACCCACAGTCCAGGACTCCCTCGGTAGCCCCGAACCAGGCTTCAATGATGATGAGTCCGGTAGCGTTGATTGTCTTCGGCATTGCGAGGCGGGTTCTTCTCCAAATTCCATATACTTGTCGAATAGTGTCCGGCTTCTGATAAATGCTGCGCTCCTCGGCTTCTACACCCAATAATGGCCATCTTCCATGTGTTTGAATGAATGCGAAAAGCTAGGGTATTTTTACAATTACCCCCCTAGCCGCGTAAATGAGCCGCCTATAAAAGGGGCAAGGATCTAGATCTGAGTCACACCATCCCCCCTTTGCGAGCTTTCATCGGAGCGCCTCTGACCAAAGCCCATTCCATCATGGACAGTTGACGCGGCTCCTCCTCTCGCGCTCCCAGCCCTCAGCCAGGAAGTTGGGAGAGATGCTCAGTCCCGCATAGCGAGCTAATCATACTCCAAGCCAAGGGATTTCTTCCCCCAGCCTTCATGGTCCCGGTTCGAGCCGGACTTGCCACCTACAAGGGCAGAAAGCAAGCGGAGAGCGTCCCCGATCCCTCTAAAGGAGAGCGGGTATGCTTCATCTCTTATCTAGTAAGAGGACTCGGATATCCCATCCATCCGTTTCTCCGGGGGCTCTTGGAGTTCTACGGCCTCCAATTGCACCACCTTACTCCGCCTCCATCCTGCACATCGCGGGCTTCGTGGCCCTTTGCGGACTATTCTTGGGCGTCGAGGCTCATTTCGGGCTGTGGAAGAGAATATTCTGCCTAGTACCCCGTTCTCATGAGGGGTCAATATATCAAGTGGGCGGAGCCGAGCTATGGCGCATCGCCGGGACCGGATACCTATCCGGAACCCCAAAGAAGGCGTCCGAAGACCGGCCTTCGGAATGGTTTTACATGGAGGACGTCCCGCTGCCGGATCCTGTTCGGATCGGCCTTAGGAGTTCAGCAATGCTCCTCTGAAGAAGCGCCTAAGTGGCGCCCTCGGAGCCCAGAGAGAAGATGACCGGGATGTCCGTTATTTGATGAGCCGAATAAGGTTACTGGCTCATGCCAGATTGACCATGACAGGAGTCATGGCAATCTGCATTATGAGGGGAGTGCAGCCGCTCCAATACAGGGGCCACCCCATGTGGGATTTCAACAGGGAGGACGATGCCACCCGCCTTGGCCGCAAAGGCCGTGGATCGGTCACCGGCTGGTGAAAATCTTGTGCGCCATGTATAAAGGGAGGAGGAGGATTTCCTCCGTGTCAATCCAGAAGGAGTTTTCTTGAATAATCCTCGAAGCTGGGTAAGCAAACATCTTTGTGACTGTCCGATCCATGTTCCCATGGTTAAATATCTCATTTCGCGGTTTCTGCTTGAGAGCTGCGCCGGATCAGGAGAAGATACACAACCCGCCCCACAACCCGAGGATCCGGAGCGGTCCCTCGATCCGACCTCCAAGAGGATCCAGATATAAAGGTGGAGTTGATCGACGGGGTATTCCACCAACTTAGCATCGACAATGCGTTGGTTGCCATTACGGTGATTACCGGAATACTTCCAGCCTCACAGGTAAATGAGACCGAGATCCCAAAACCCTGATAACGACCCGTCCATGCTTGTTTTTTATCACCGTATACCAATGGTGCTTCATAGGGGGTACCTTCGAGGCAGGAAGCCGAGCCCGCGGCGGCTGGCCAACAAAGGGCGATGGCCTGCTGGCTAAAAAAGAAGTGCGGTCCGGATCGAAACTCCGCCAAGAACGGTATGGCATGTCACCATACTCCCGTGATTGATTCCCGGAAGGCGTACTAACGCTGATGCTCTTTTCGGAAAAAGCGCCGCGGATCGAGTCTGGAGAGGTTGCCGATCGAGCCTTCACCGCACAAGCTTCAAAGCTGGGTCCGGAGGCTGAGGCGAGCACGAGACGTGCGTCGGATGCTCCTCCGACAGAGGATGCCGACAGGTTGTACGCCACCAACTCCGAGGCGCCGCCGGAAAGTTCTTCGTGACGCATGTTTCTCCCAAGAGGCCTTGAATGCCTTTGATTCGGGAGATGCGCACCTCCGTGCCGCTCAAGATGGTCTAGCCAGAGCCATGGAGCAGTATGTGAAGAACATATGGGTACGGAAGTTTGTGATTATATATGCCAAGAGCCCCGAGACTTAAAATAGTTAGAATAACTGATTTAAGGATCATTTGTTATGCTGACATCTTCTGAGAAAAGAATACCCGACTGTCCCGGGGAGCTGGAAGAGTGCAGGCCCAACTTGAGGCCGCACTAGCCGCTCTGGGGAGCCACGAAGACCCCTCCGGTAATATACGCTTCAGAAGATAAATAATTTATGAAGTGCGGCGGGTGTGTAAATCTGACAAAAACATTGCAGATGGCGCCGGACTAGATCCGGACAAGCAACCGCTCTTACGCCAGTTAAAGGCCGGCGAGAGCGTGCTTACGAGGGTGCGGCAGGAGAACAAAAACCTCCAAGACGCCAACACCAAGCTGGGTGAGGAACTAAAGGACGTTCGTTCCCAGTTATCTGACTCCGTAAAGGAGAATCGGCGGCTTCGTCGCGGCATTTTCAGTAAGTGCTTGAGCGAACTTTGAAAGAGTTCGGCGAGGAAGGCGACTAACATAAACATGTATGTAGGTTTGCTCACAGGTCGTCCTGAGTAGGAGATGCCCAATTCTTCGGGTGATCTTCTTCCCGAACTGCAGCAGCTGCACGAACGAGTCCGGCAGGCGATGAAAAGCATTGGCCAGGCCTTGTGGCCATCTATCTCCCTGCCCGAAGGCATTGGGGAGCTGGCAGAGTGGCTTCAAGGAGTATGGCGGCGCTTCCGGCTGTGGAAGATATCGGCCTGCCGTCAAGGCGCCAGGGAGGCCTGGGCCATGGTAAAGACGCGGTACACGAAGGCTGACCCAAACCACATGGCCGAGGTCGGACCTGTGGGGCGGATGGAAGGAGATCCCTGTAAGCTTAGTGTACGGCCAAGTATAATTGGCCGCCAAGTATTCCCAACAAGATTGTAAATTAGATATCCTATTAGATGGCATTGAGGAGGAATACAATGAGTCGAGTTGACTATGTAAAAATATGACATGAAAAATGTCTTCTAGCCGGATTGTAGATCGTTTGTCATAAGCGGACCTTTTAAACCCGACCTCCGGACCCAATAGTCTGGATTGTGTCCGAATACCTTCGTGGTTATATAAGAACCGTGGTATGCATGGAGACAAAGGCGTAGGGGTCATTGTTGCTTTATGTCGGACAAGTGCCCAACTAGTTATGTTATATTACATGGGTAGTAAGAAACATCTTCCAGGAGAATAGTTCCGTTAAGGGTTCCTTTATTTGGGATGCATGCCCTAAAGTGCATGTCAAAGCTGCTATGAAAGCAGAAAATCATCTGGGGGCAGATGGGTAAATAGTTAAAAATCATCTTTCAGTTCACCGACCGAATATTCCCTTAAGAACGCTAGCTTTCGGCTTCACCCAGTCTGAGGTACACATCCGGCTGACCCGGCAGTAACAATCGCAGAGGTGCTCCCTTTACCACCTAGCCAAACAATCGGGAACGTAGGGGTAAGCACAGGAGCCAGGCAACCCAGCTTGGCCAAAACTTAAGTCATATCGATGCATATAATGGTGAATAAAAGGTACATGCGGAAGTTTAACGCATGTGTTGGGCATGAAAGCCCGTATAAATAAGCTTATTAAAGAAGCCCCCAGGTATAATGTTGCGAAAAAAAGCGCAAACGAGCCTCTAGAGGCTACAAGAAGAAGGAGGAGGAAGGAGAGAGATAAAAGACAGCAAAAAGCAAAAATAAAGAATGCGGACGGAGGAAGGAGACGAACTTGGAATCCGGCACATAGGCGTAGAATCTTCGTAGACGGGCTGCGTTCTATGGGTTCGGCTCGAGTCGGTTATCCGATGCGTTTCGCAGACGGTATGCTCCACCGATCAGGACCTGGTCGATGATGAATGGACCTTCCCATTTGGGCTTGAGTTTGTCCTTTTTCTTGTCCGGCAGGCATAGAACTAGTTCGCCAACGTTATAAGCTTTGGCCCGTACTTCCCTGCTTTGATATCTTCGAGCCTGCTGTTGATAGAATGTGGAACGAGCTTTTGCCACGTCGCGCTCCTCCTCCAATGCGTCCAAACTGTCCTGCCGATCAAGCTCGGCTTCTCTTTCTTCGTACATGCGCACGCGAGGTGAGTCATGTATTATGTCGCAAGGCAAGACTGCCTCTGCGCCGTACACCATGAAGAATGGTGTTAATCCGGTAGTACGATTCGGCGTGGTCCGCAGCCCCCAGAGTACGGACTCGAGCTCCTCAACCCAGTGCGTGTTAGATTCCTTGAGGGACCGCACTAGTTTGGGTTTAATTCCGCTCATGATTAGACCATTTGCCCGTTCGACTTGGCCATTGGTTTGAGGGTGATATACTGAGGCGTAATCGAGCTTGATGCCCATGTTTTTGCACCATGATTTGAACTCATCGGCCGTGAAGTTGGTGCCATTATCGATGATGATACTTGTGGGGGACACCGTAACGGTGTACAACCCCTGATATGAAGTCTATCACTGGTCCGGATTCGGCCGTTTTAACAGGCTTGGCCTCTATCCATTTGGTGAATTTGTCCACCATGACCAATAGGTATTTTTGCTTGTGGGTTCCTCCCTTAAGGGGTCCAACCATGTCAAGCCCCCAGACCATGAACGGCCAGGTGATGGGTATAGTTTTATGGGTGGTGGGTGGCATGTGGCTTTGGTTAGCAAAAAGCTGGCAACCGACGCAACGTTGTACTAAGTCCTGCGCATCTGCCCGGGCCGTCGGCCAATAAAATCCTATACGGAAGGCCTTGCCTACAAGGTCCCGGGCTGCGGCGTGGTGCCCACCCAGTCCGGCATGAATTTCAGCCAAGAGGTTTCGCCCTTCCTCTTCGGAGATACACCTTTGAAGGACTCCGGTAGTGATTTTCTTATAAAGCTCTCCCTCATGGACTTTATAGGCTTTAGAGTGCCGTACTATGCAGCGAGCCTCATTTTGGTCTTCGGGGAGTTCCTGCCTAGTTAGGTAGGCTAGGAATGGTTCCGTCCATGGGGCGATAATCGCCATTATTTCATGAGCAGATGGTGTTATCTCGGGGTAGAGCCTCCGGTTATGTCAGAGTGTTCGGCGTCAGGCAGTGCGGTTGGGTCTGGATTGATATTGCCGGACTCCCCTTCCCATAGTACGGATGGCTTGAACAGCCGTTCCAGAAAGATATTGGGTGGGACGGCATCGCGTTTTGCACCGATGCATGCCAATATATCCGCCGCCTGGTTGTTATCCCGTGCTATATGATGAAATTCGAGCCCTTCGAACCGTGCTGACATTTTTAGGACCGCATTGCGGTATGCTGCCATTTTCGGATATTTGGCATCAAAGTCCCCGTTTATTTGAGATATTGCGAGGTTCGAATCCCCGCGCACCTCTAGGCGTTGAATGCCCATGGAGACTGCCATCCGGAGGCCGTGCAGAAGGGCCTCGTATTCGGCTGCGTTGTTGGAGTCCGTATACATTATCTGAAGGACATATTGGACTGTGTCCCCGGTTGGGGACGTCAGGACGACGCCAGCCCCCAGGCCGGCCAACATTTTGGAACCGTCAAAGTGCATGATATAATTGGAGTATGCTCCGTACTCTTTAGGGAGTTCGGCTTCGGTCCATTCGGCCACGAAGTCGGCCAAAACCTGCGACTTAATAGCTCGTCGTGGCTTATAAGTTATATCAAATGGAAGGAGCTCTATGGCCCATTTAGCAATCCGCCCGTCGGCGTCGCGGTTGTTTATAATGTCGTTAAGAGGTACTTGGAGGCTACCGTTATAGAACACTCTTGAAAGTAGTGTCGCAGCTTCCGGGATGCCATGAACACCGCATATGCTATCTTTTGATAGTGTGGGTAGCGGGACTTGCATGGAGTTAGGACAGTGGACACATAATAAACCGGTTTTTGAACAAGGAACCGGTGTCCGTCCGTTTCTTGTTTGACAACGAGCACCGCTCTGACAACTTGATGTGTTGCGGCGATATATAATAGCATTGGTTCGCCCACGTTGGGCGCGTCCAGGACCGGATTTGTTGCCAAAATGGCCTTTATTTCTTCGAGTCCGGCCGTGGCGGCATCCGTCCACTCGAAGTGTTCGGTGCGGCAGAGGAGGCGGTAAAGGGGTAACGCCCTTTTCCCCCAATCGGGAAATAAAGCGGCTTAGAGCCGCTACGCATCTTGTTGATTTTTGTATTTTTTTGAGGTCTTTCGGAATATCCAATTGTGACAGAGCTCGGATCTTGGCTGGGTTTGCTTCAATTCCTCTACCGGACACAATGAAGCCCAGGAGCTTTCCAGCTGGAACGCCGAAGACGCATTTTTCCGGATTGAGCTTGATGTCATATTTTCGAAGATTGTCGAATGTGAGCCTCAAGTCGTCTACTAGAGTTTTGGCGTGCTTGGTTTTGACGACCACGTCATCTACATATGCTTCCTTTGTTTTGCCGATCTGGTTTGCGGACATGTACGAATCATGCTTGTTGATATGTTGCTTGGCGTTTTTGAGCCCAAAGGGCATTGTGTTGAAGCGAGCGGGCCGTATGGAGTGATGAATGTTGTTGCAGCTTGGTGCAGCTCCGCCATCTTGATTTGGTGGTAGCCGAGATGCAGCGTCGAGGAAGCACAATGAGTTGTGTCCTGCTGTAGCGCCAATTATTTGATCAATTCGAGGGAGGAAGGGATCCTTCGGCAAGCCTTATTAAGGTCTTTAAAATCAACACATAGGCGCCAGGACTTATCCTTCTTTGGTACCATCACCAGGTTTGCTAGCCAGTCCGGATGTTTTATATCTCTGATGAATCCGTTTTCCAAAAGTTTGGCTAGCTCCTCTCCCATGGCATGTCTCTTGGGTTCGGAAAAGCGCCGAAGAGCCTGTTTGGTAGCTTGAATCCTTTTAGGATATTTAGGCTGTGCTCGGCCAGCCGACGTGGGATACCTGGCATGTCTGAAGGGTGCCTGGCAAAGATGTCCCAGTTTTCTTGTAGAAATTCTCGTAGTGTGGCGTCTACATCAGGGTTTAATTTTGCCCCAATGGAGGCCGTCTTTGCAGGGTCCGTTGGGTGGACTTGGAATTTGACTATTTCATCCGCTGGTTTAAAAGAAGTGGACTTGGATCTTTTATCAAGTATCACATCGTCCCTGTTCACCGCGGAGCGCATCGCGGTGAGTTCCTCGGCCCCTAGGGCTTCGGATAGTGCCTCGAGGGCTAGTGCGGCTGTCTTGTTTTCGGCGCGGAGTGCTATGTTCAGATCACTGGCGAGAGTGATTATTCCGTTAGGTCCGGACATTTTAAGCTTCATGTACCCATAATGGGGTATAGCTTGAAAAATTGTGAATGCCTCTCGTAAAGCATGATATCCGTTGTTGAACGGGGCCACTTGAAATGTGACCTCCTCGGACCTGTAATTGTCCGTGAGCGAACACTACGTCCGGCGTGATTTTTCCAAAGGCAGCATGCTTCCCGGCTAGGGATTATTCCTCTAAAGGTTGTGCTTGCTTCGCTCAATGCGGTTCTAGTCTATTTCCATTTTTCGGAGGGTTTCCTCATAGATGAGGTTTAGTCCGCTGCCGCCATCCATGAGTACCTTAGTAAGGCGAAAGTCGTCCACTATCGGGCTGAGGACCAATGCGGCTGGTGCCCAGGCAGTTTGGAATTTAGGTTTGTCACTGGCATTAAAGGTAATAGTCGTGTCACTCCATGGATTTATTGTTGCTACTTGGTAGACTTCGGGAAGGTTGCGGAGTGTTCGTTTTCGCATGTTATTTGATGCGAAAGTCTCGAAGACTGTTAACACCGTCTTGGTGTTCTTTGCTGGGATTCCGAAGCTAGAAGCTCTTCGCCACTTTTGGCCACCTGCCGTAGTATCCAACATGCTCGAAGGCTATGAGTTGGAGTGGCGCCCTCTGTGCTATGAATTTTGCAAGGTCCGTTTAGCCAACCCTCCAGTACGGTTCCGTACCCTTTAGGGGTCTTTGTTTTTTGGTATTCAACCTGTGCTTGATAATGATGCACCCTTTTGTTCGGACTAGGGATGTATTCGGGGCGGATTATCCCAAAATTTACTTTCGGTTTTCGAGCGCTCCATCGCACAATACTTTTGTACTATGGTCACCAAGTCAACAAAGCGTGTAATTTCGCGACGACTTATGGCGTTTAGGATTCCCTTGTTCGTGCAATTATTGCAGAAAATTGGGATTGCGTCCTCCTCTCGGCAGTCCGTTATCCTGTTCATAACCAGGAGGAATCTTGCCCAGTAATTATGTACTGTTTCAGCGGGCTCTTGCCGAATTCGAGAGAGATCCCTAATGTTTGGGTGGGCGGGTGGCACTAAATCCGGAACCTCGTCCAATTTAGGACTCAAGGGCCGAGAAGTTTCCGAACTCGGAAGTTTGGATTTTTGAGTGCTATCCAATGAGTCCAACCCGCCGCTGACTTTAAGTTCAGGGCTTGATCGACATCCGTCCCTCCGGGAATCCGGCATGGAGGGATCGGGAATCCGACGTGGCTAGTCCTTAAGATAGAAGAAGAATCGCCGCATTGCTCCTCTATCACTGCAACATGATGGGAAGCCCGGGAGAGTTGATCTCTCTCGAGATCGGTTTTAGGCCCGATCCGGTCGTGTCTGTGGCGACTCGAGGCGGCGATCACGATCCAAGAGCTCGTTTATGGAGGAGAGCTCGATCGGCTCTAACTGTTCAGCAAGTTCCGAACTAACATGGAGATTGGTTTTCATGACTCGAGAGGTCATCGTCGGCGCGGCGGCCGAACTAGCGGTCATGAGAAAACCGCCTAGCCGAAGAGTTCGACCCGATGGCCAAGGCTTCTTTGGCGATGGTATCGTCTTTAAAGGCGAGATGAGGCATCCTACGATGGCGGCGGCACGGAGGAACTCTCAATGAAAGCACCAATGTCGGTGTCAAAACCGACGGATCTCGAGTAGGGGGTCCCGAACTGTGCATCTAAGCGGATGGTAACAGGAGACAAGGGACACGATGTTTTTACCTAGGTTCGGGCCCTCTCGATGGAGGTAATACCCTACTCCTGCTTGATTAATATTGATGATATGGGTAGTACAAGAGTAGATCTACCACGAGATCAAGGAGGCTAAACCCTAGAAGCTAGCCTATGGTATGATTGTTGTTCGTCCTACGGACTAAAACCCTCCGGTTTATATAGACACCGGATAGGTTAGGGTTACACAGAGTCGGTTACAATGGTAGGACATCTACATATCCGTATCGCCAAGCTTGCCTTCCACGCCAAGGAAAGTCCCATCCGGACACGGGACGAAGTCTTCAATCTTGTATCTTCATAGTCTTGGAGTCCGGCCGTGACGATAGTCCGGCTATCCGGACACCCCCTAGTCCGGGACTCCCTCAGTGACCATTTCCTTTGTAGTGTAAGCACTCAGTTTGAGGCTTTGGTCCAGCTTTGGGCTTCTTCACAGGAGTGACAACTTGCTTGTCATTCTACTTGAAGTTCCCTTTCTTTCCTTTTGCCCTTCTCTTGAAACTAGTGGTCTTGTCAATCATCAACACATGATGCTCTTTATTGATTTCTACCTTCGTCGATTTCAACATCACGAAGAGCTCGGGAATCATTTTCGTCATCCCTTGCATACTATAGTTCATCACGAAGTTCTAGTAACTTGGTAATGGTGACTAGAGAACTCTGTCAATCACTATCTTATCTGGAAGATTAACTCCCACTTGATTCAAGCGATTGTAGTACTCAGACAATCTGAGCACATGCTCATCTTTTAGCTATAGAACTTGTTGGAGACTTCATATCTCTCAACTCGGGTATTTGCTTGAAATATTAACTTCAATTCCTGGAACATCTCATATGGTCCATGACGTTCAAAACGTCTTTGAAGTCCCGATTCTAAGCCGTTAAGCATGATGCACTAAACTATCAAGTAGTCATCATATTGAGCTAGCTAAACGTTCATAACGCCCGCATCTCCGCTCCTGCAATAGGTCTGTCACCTAGCGGTGCATTAAGGACATAATTCTTCTGTGCAGCAATGAGGATAAACCTCAGATCACGGATCCAATCCGCATCATTGCTACTAACATCTTTCAAAACAATTTTCTCTAGGAACATATCAAAATAAACATATGGAAGCAACAACGCGAGCTATTGATCTACAACATAATTTACAAAATACTACCAGGACTAAGTTCATGATAAATTTAATTTCAATTAATCATATTACTTAAGAACTCCCACTTAGACAGACATCTCTCTAGTCATCTAAGTGATCACGTGATCCAAATCAACTAAACCATGTCCGATCATCACGTGAGATGGAGTAGTTTTCAATGGTGAACATCACTATGTTGATCATATCTACTATATGATTCACGCTCGACCTTTCGGTCTCCGTGTTCCGAGGCCATATCTGTATATGCTAGGCTCGTCAAGTTTAACCTGAGTATTCCGCGTGTGCAACTGTTTTGCATCCGTTGTATTTGAACGTAGAACCTATCACACCTGATCATCACGTGGTGTCTCAGCACGAAGAACTTTCGCAATGGTGCATACTCAGGGAGAACACTTCTTGATAATTAGTGAGAGATCATCTTAAAATGCTACCGTCAATCAAAGCAAGATAAGATGCATAAAGGATAAACATCACATGCAATCAATATAAGTGATATGATATGGCCATCATCATCTTGTGCTTGTGATCTCCATCTCCTAAGCACCGTCGTGATCACCATCGTCACCGGCGCGACACCTTGATCTCCATCGTAGCATCATTGTCGTCTCGCCAACCTTATGCTTCTACGACTATCGCTACCGCTTAGTGATAAAGTAAAGCATTACAGGGCGATTGCATTGCATACAATAAAGCGACAACCATATGGCTCCTACCAGTTGCCAATAACTCGGTTACAAAACATGATCATCTCATATAATAAAATATAGCATCACGTCTTGACCATATCACATCACAACATGCCCTGCAAAAACAAGTTAGACGTCCTCTACTTTGTTGTTGCAAGTTTTACGTGGCTGCTACGGGCTTAGCAAGAACCGTTCTTACCTATGCATCAAAACCACAACGATAGTTCGTCAAGTTAGTGTTGTTTTAACCTTCGCAAGGACCGGGCGTAGCCACACTCGGTTCAACTAAAGTTGGAGAAACTGACACCCGCTAGCCACCTCTATGCAAAGCACGTCGGGAGAACCAGTCTCGCGTAAGCGTACGAGTAATGTCGGTCCGGGCCGCTTCATCCAACAATACCGCCGAACCAAAGTATGACATGCTGGTAAGCAGTATGACTTGTATCGCCCACAACTCACTTGTGTTCTACTCGTGCATATAACATCTATGCATAAAACCAGGCTCTGATGCCACTGTTGGGGAACGTAGTAATTTCAAAAAAATTCCTGCGCACACGCAAGATCATGGTGATGCATAGCAACGAGAGGGGAGATTGTTGTCCATGTACCCTTGTAGACCGAAAGCAGAAGCGTTATAACAACACGGTTGATGTAGTCATACGTCTTCACGGCCCGACCGATCAAGCACCGAAACTATGCCACCTCCGAGTTCTAGCCCACGTTCAGCTCGATGACGATCCCCGGACTCCAATCCAGCAAAGCGTCGGGGAAGAGTTCCGTCGGCACGACGGCGTGGTGACGGTGATGATGTTCTACCGACGCAGGGCTTCACCTAAGCACCGCTACGATATGACCGAGGTGGAATATGGTGGAGGGGGCACTGCACACGGCTAAGGAACGATCACGAAGATCAACTTGTTGTGTCTTTGGGGTACCCCCTGCCCCCGTATATAAAGGAGCTAGGGGGATGAGGCGGCCGGCCAGGGAGAGGCGTGCCAAGGGGGGAGTCCTACTCTTCCTAGTAGGAGTAGGAGAGAAGGAAGGGGAAGGGAGAAGGGAAGGAAGGAGGGGGCGCAGCCGCTCCCCCTAGTCCAATTCAAACTAGGCCTTGGGGGGCGCGCGGCCTGCCCTAGGCAGCCCCTCTCTCTTTCCCGTATGGCCCAATAAGGCCCATATACTCCCCGGCGAATTCCCGTAACTCTCCGGTACTCCGAAAAATACCCGAATCACTCGGAACCTTTCCGAAGTCTGAATATAGTCGTCCAATATATCGATTTTTGCGTCTCGACCATTTCGAGACTCCTCGTCATGTCCCCGATCTCATCCGGGACTCCGAACTCCTTCCGTACATCAAAACTCATAAACTCATAATAAAACTGTCATCGAAACCTTAAGCGTGCGGACCCTACGGGTTCGAGAACTATGTAGACATGACCGAAACACGTTTCCGGTCAATAACCATAGCGGAACCTGGATGGTCATATTGGCTCCTACATATTCTACGAAGATCTTTATCGGTCAAACCGCATAACAACATACGTTGTTCCCTTTGTCATCGGTATGTTACTTGCCTGAGATTTGATCGTCGGTATCCAATACCTAGTTCAATCTCGTTACCAGCAAGTCTCTTTACTCGTTATGTAATGCATCATTTCGTAACTAACTCATTAGGTACATTGCTTGCAAGGCTTATAGTGATGTGCATTACCGAGAGGGCCCAGAGATACCTCTCCGACAATCGGAGTGACAAATCCTAATCTCGAAATACGCCAACTCAACAAGTACCTTCAGAGACACCTATAGAGCTCCTTTATAATCACCCAGTTACGTTGTGACGTTTGATAGCACACAAAGCGTTCCTCCGGTAAACGAGAGTTGCATAATCTCATAGTCATAGGAACATGTATAAGTCATGAAGAAAGCAATAGCAACATACTAAACGATCAAGTGCTAAGCTAACGGAATGGGTCAAGTCAATCACATCATTCTCCTAATGATGTGACCCGTTAATCAAATGACAACTCATGTCCATGGCTAGGAAACTTAACCATCTTTGATTCACGAGCTTGTCAAGTAGAGGCATACTAGTGACACTATGTTTGTCTATGTATTCACACATGTATCAAGTTTCCGGTCAATACAATTCTAGCATGAATAATAAACATTTATCATGAAATAAGGAAATAAATAATAACTTTATTATTGCCTCTAGGGCATATTTCCTTCATCAGCAGCGGTAAGTTTTTCGAGAAGAATGTGCTTTGGGTCTAGACGCTCGACATGGTAACCCGAAAGTGGATTCTCGTCAGTCGGAGAAGTATCTTTCCAATAAAACCACGTCTGGTTCCAGTCTTTTGGGTGAATCGGCAGGCAGGCATAAGGGAAGATGGCATCTCTTCTTTGTTGAATTGATATTCCGCCAAGCTCCAAGCTAGGGCCGTTCGTGAACTGAGTCTGGCAGTTCAAGTAAAAATACGCTCTAAAGAGATCAACATTGGGCTCCTCTTGAAGGTATCCTTCACAGAAGACTTGAAAGTTATAGATATTTGACACGGAATTGGGTCCAATATCTTGAGGATGGAGATGGAAAAAGTGCAGAATGTCCCGGAAGAATTTAGAGCCGGGCGGCGAGAAGCCCCGGTTCATGTGGTCAGTAAAAATGATGACTTCCTCATCCTTCGGCTGAGGTCTTTCTTCGCCCGGGTGAGGAGCACGGTAATGCATGACACTCTTTGCGGGCAGGTAACCGACTTTGATAAAATTCTTAAATGTGCCCTCAGTGACGATGGAGGGGACCCAATTGCATGTATAGACAGTCTTTGCCGGCATTGTGAAAGAAAGAAAGCCTAAAGGAAAGGAAAATTTTGTCGGTTCAAGTTAGCTGACGAAATCACAAGTTAACAGTTGCAGCACACATTCAGAATGGAGGCTTAAGTGAGGACTAATGACATATGGTTAATTATAAGCCGGAGATGTAAGCCGCCATGACACATACAGGTATTCAAAATCCAGCAAGGAGCAAAATTCTACTAAGTGTTGGACAAACAGGTTTCACAGATTAAAGCTATAATTTCGGATCTGCAACAGTTCAGAAAAAGGAAATAAATTCTAAACCTACAGAGGTGGTAGCAGAAAAGTGGAGGTGCCCTAGAGGAGATCTGTCGCGATGAGGATATGCTCTAGTATCAGAAACAGATGTTAAAACTACTGCCGCGCAAGATTTATGTGGGTTTTTTTTATCTAATCCATGGATCTAAGCAAGAAAAAAGAAGGGCGGTGACAAACACCGATGAACATTGAAACCCTAATGAAAGATCTATCGCGAAGAAAAGGAGGACTTACTGATGCTGATGAAACAACGGAGAGGCGCCGCGGCGTTTTCTGGTCCGTTCAGGGTGATGCAGCGGCCAGAGTTGACGAAGGGAACGAAGGTCGACGGCGGCGGAGCTTGTGCAGGCTGGTGCGTCGCGAGGAGGAAGAATAAGGTGAGAAGGAAAAGGGGGAGAATGGGAGGAGAGCATGTGGTCTTATTTATAGGGCTGGAAGGACAAACGGCAGGCGCGAGAATCGAGGAGGCAGAAAATGGATAAACGATAGCGCGGGCGCCTCGATTTTCGGAGGGACAGTAAAGAAAGAGATTTATTAAGATTTGGGTTCTGTGAAGCATTAATCACAGGTGACGTTACGGAGGGTTACCACAATTTCCGGAGATGAAGTCATGGCGGGTTACAATATTTCGCAGTAAGACAAAGAAGGATTTTTCTAAGTATTGAAGATTGACATGAACAAGTTCAAATCAACCTGGGGCCTAATGTTGGGGATATGACTATTAGTTATGACCCGCCCAGGAGGGGCCGGGTCATCCCTATGGCGGTTCATCAAAATGAAGCCCAAGAGTATATTAAAGATGGCGGTTCATAGACAGGCTGGTTAGAGGGCCCTAACCCGAAGGCGGCTTAAGGCCCATAAGTATAAACCACCATGTATATGTAAACTTGTATCGTATGGCATGTAAGATAAGTCACCGAGCCAGACACGTTATATGAGCTGGCCGGGACTCTGTAGGCCGCAGGGCGTCAACTAGTGTGTATAAGGGGACGACCCGGTAGCGGCTTAGGGCAAGAAACAGCAAGTCGAGAGCCAGGGAAAGTGTATTAGCTCCCTGGTCATCGAAACCCTAGCAATACCACCTCAAACTGGACTAGGCCTTTACCTTCACCGCAAGGGGCCGAACCAGTATAAACTCCTCGCGTCCTTTGTCCCGTTTAACCCCTTTAAGCTAACCTCGTCGCCATGGCTCCGCAACTAAGTCCTTCCATGAGGACATCTGCCATGACACTTCCACGACAGTCGCTGTGTTGCATCATCCCTTCCTCTTTGGGGAAATACCGACGTAGCTTCAAGCCGCATCAGTGTGGCACATAAACAATTTGGTGTTCACATTGGCTATAGTTTGTCAGGCACAGATGAGTGCTTACTGATTGGCACATAGCAGAGTGTAAACTATGATCCCATCAAAACAATGCCACCTCCCGAGCTAGAAAACTGCAACTTTCAGAAAGAAGACAGTGGCAATTATTCAAACATGGAACTAGATTCAGAAAGTGAAGATAGTTGAGAGTATGTAGCTGGTATAGAAAGTACAGATGATAGCTCTTGTGAAGATAGAGGTGATTTGCAGTCAACTATAGAAAATATGAAGAAGGCAACATCAGTCCACTGTGAGGGTGACACTGAACCAGAGGACATTTATGATGTTCCATATGTTGAAGAGGAAGACCACAGTGAATAAGATGCAAATGAAGATGCACAACAACATTTGAGTCAAGTGCTACATGTTCTGAAAATTCCAAAGAGAGTAGGACCAACACCAAGATCACACTCATCAGCAAATGTTCCAAAGCCTGACTGGTTTCCTTCAGATGATGAAGATGCAGATCTTGGTTTTTGGATTTAGAGGATGATGATGGCAATGAGCCTATGTCCTTCATTATTCCCTGGGGAAGGAAAACAAGAGCAGAGAGGAAAAAGAAAAGAATTTGGTATGATGAAAGGAGACTCAATCTGGAGCAGCAATTCAAGCTTTATTTTGAAGATGTCTACCACTTTATGACTGCTCTTGTTAACTTTAATATGAAGCAGCTGAGGTCGTTGAGATATCACAGGGACTGCAAAGACAAGGTCATTGTCTGGCGTGATCACAAGGAAAATGGATGTCCTTTTTTTCATTGTTGCTTCTCAGATCAAGAATGAGAAAACATTTTGTATTAAGAAGTTTAGAGCAGAACATACTTGTCCAACCAGTGATAGTCATAGCATAGTGAGTCCAAAGTGGCTAGGAAACAATTACCTAGACACTATTAGATCAGACCCAAACACAATTGTGCCAGCATTGGTAGAAAAGGCAAAGAGGAAATTTGGAACTGAAGTTCCCAAGATGATGTCATGGAGAGCTAAGAAGAAAGCAAAGGAAATTGTTATGGGAGATCATAAGAAACAGTATCACAAGTTGTCTGATTATTGAAACTGTTAAGTTATGCAATCCAAGCTCAAGATGCATTGTGACAACTGCCACTCCAAAAAGAACAAATGAAAACCCACATCCAGGTCCAAGATTCCATGGTCTTTTCCTTTGCCTGAATGCACCTAGGGAGGGTTTTCTGAATGTATGTAGGACTTTCATTGGTTTGGATGGTTGCTTCATTAAGCTTACAACTGGAGCACAAATCCTAGAACTACTGGTAGGGATGCCAACAATAACATGTATCCTATTGCCTTTGGAATTGTAGGAGTGGAGGACACACCAAATTGGAGCTGGTTTCTTACTCAACTGAAGTATGCTCTAGGAGGCATAGAGGGAAAATTTGGCAAATACACAATCATGTCAGATAGGCAGAAGGTCAGTTGTATGCTCTCTTTGCTGTTGTGCACACTTGTGGACATAACTGTGTTGCTTTGCTCTGGTAGTAACATTTAGGATTACTTTGTAGCTTTGCTCTGGTAGTAACAATTTGGTTTACTGTGTAGCTTTGTTCTGGTATTAACATTTAGTTTTATTGTGTAAGGAAGGACTACTTAATGCTAGCAATGTTGTATTTCCATGCCCACAAAGATTTTGTTTAAGACACATTTATACAAATTTCCAAATAGCTGGATTTAGGGGTTAAGATCTCAAAAAATGCATGGACAGTGCTAGCTATTCATACACAAAACATGGTTTTGATGTTGCCATGGACAATTTGAAGAATGAGTGTGAGGATGCTTGGAGGTGGTTATCTGGTATTCCAGCACACACATGGGCTAGGCATGAAATGGACACAAACTACAAAACAGACCTAGTGGTTAACAACATAAGTGAGGTTTTCAATAAATATATCCTAGATGTTAGAGACAAACCAATTGTAACAATTATTAATGAAATCAAAGACAAGTTCCTAGTCATGTTTGATGGAACGAGAGAAGGTGGAGAAAATGCCAGAGGGGAAATAGCTCCAACTTATGCAGGGATGCTGGAGCTCAGCAAGAAGTATGCTAGAGATTGCAAATCAATTAGGGCAGGTCCAAACTTGTGGCAGGTCACCAGTGGCCCAAAGACATATGTTGTCAACCTTCTTGAGCACACTTGTGGATGCAGGAAGTGGGACATGTCACGGTGTCCATGCAACCATGCTTGCAGTGCTATTTGCAAAGGCAAGATGCAACCTGAGGATTTTGCCAGTCCATTCTTCAAAAAATCAATGTACTTAGAGTCAAATAAACCAATAGTGTATCTCGTTCCAGGAGAAGATGCTTGGATCAAGACAGATCAACCTGATATTGATCCTCTTATTTTCCACAAAGAGGACCAGAGTGGAAGAAAATAAGAAAAAAGGAAGAAGGGAAGGTTTGAAGTGCCTAAACCAAAAGATTCTTCTAGGATGGCTACAATCAAATGTGGCAACTGCAAGTTAATGGGCCATAGGTTTACTAACTGTTCACAACCTTTGAGGCCTGATCTCCAGTTAAGGAAGAACAGAAACATGGTAACATCATTAGCTTTGTCATTATTTTAACTAAATTAGCCACCCATGTTTCAATGTATCTTTGTCTTTGATTCTTAAATTGCAGGAAAAGAGAAGGGAGAAGGCAGAAGCCTACATTCCACCTGATGGTGCTCCTAGGGCACCAACTAGAGAAGCACCAAGGGCTCCAGCTAGAAAAGGTAGTTCTTCTGTAGCAGATGCTACTCCTAGGGGACCAACTGCTGCTACTAGGTCAGCTAGGGCTGCTTTCATAGAACCAAGGCCAGCAACAAGGGCTCCAACTGATATTTCCTCTACTAGTACTTCATCTACATCTACTTCTGCTTTTGCTACAAAGATGAGATCAGTGAGAGGTGCAAGAGTTGGAGGAATAGCTTTTGCTCGAACAGGGACAAGGAAGAAAGCTAAGAAATATGCAAGACTGAAGAGCTACTTCACTGCTAGTGGAAATGTTTGAAATTTGATGTGCAAAAGTTTGAAACTTTTGGCACTACCACCCATGTATCTATCATATGAACTTGTGTTTCATTTGAGTCATGTGAACCTGTGTTCCATTTGGGTACTGTGAACTGTGAACCTATGTAGTATTTGAGTAATGTGAACCTCTGTTCCATTTGAGTCCTCTGAACCTATGTCAACATGTGTTTCATTTGATTATGTCAACATGTGTTTCATTTGATTATGTCAACCTGTATTGTCATTTGATTATGTGAACATGTGTTTCATATGATTATGTGAACCCTGTGTGTCATTTGTTCTTTTGATTATGTGAACCCTAGCAAAAAGTAGGGGTCATCGACCCCTCAACAACTACCCAACCATACAAACCCACCAAAGAGTAGGGGTTATCGACCCCTCGACAAGTACCCAACAATATAAACCCTAGCAAAAAGTAGGGGTCATCGACTCCTCGACAACTACCCAATCATACAAACCCACCAAAAAGTAGGGGTCATCGACCCCTCGACAACTACCCAACCATACAAACCCACCAAAAAGTAGGGGTCATCGACCCCTCGATAACTACCCAACCATACAAAACCGACCAGAAAGTAGGGGTCATCAACCCCTCGACAAGTACCCAACCATATATAACCTTCCGAAAAGTAGGGGTCATGGACCCCTCGACAACTATCAAACCATGACTGCCCCGATATAGTGGTGATCTAAACCATATGAATAGCATAATTCTATTACTTAGAACATGTCTAATATGTCAAAATAGGGCACTTTCATCAAACACCAAATTGGCACAAATAAGGCATTGATAGCATAATCCGGTAGCACAATTGGATTCAGCAGAAGCACAATTTTAGTACAAATGTCTTGAAATTTTTAGTGATACAAATAGCAGATTGTAGTACAACAACATGAAATAATTCATCAACTATCTCCTTGATCTTCCTGATATTCCCCTAGGTGGCCTCCTTCTCTTTGAACAGATTACCTATGGTGTACTCCATGTGCCTTTTCTCTTGCTTGAACTTCTCCCTCTCCTCCAACAAACTGTCCCTCTCTTGCTTGATCTGATCCATCTCCTGCAGTAGCTTCAACTTATATAGCTTCTCTTGGTCTCTCTCTTTCTCTGCTTTGGCCCTTAGCACCTGATGGATGTTAGTGTTTGCTTTGACAGCCAAGTTCTTTTTCTGGAGCTCTTCCTTCAGGTCAATAAGAGCTATCCGTGCATTGCCTAACTGGGCAATTGCATCCTCCTTGTCATCCACCATTTTAGCAAAGTCAACTTTAAAGAACATCAGGTCATTTTCCATCTTCCTCTTATCTTCCAGTACCTTGTAGACTTCTTCAGCATTAACTACATTCTGTCTCAACCTGTCAGTCAAGTCCTTCTCATGCATAGACCAGATCCTAGCTAAAGCTGTCTTCAATGGGATTGGCCACTCAGAATCAATCCATTTCACATACTTGCTCTTGGGTCCATCCTATGAATGTGTGAAAAAATAACATTAAAACCAATGCAGAACCAATTTACTGATAACAATGCAAAACCACTGAACATATTTCATTGTGCTAATGTTCTACTTGTAATACACAGCAAAAATAATGACATGTACTAAAGAGCTCAAATAATTGTGAAGAAAACTTATGACAGACTTATAATTTTATATCATTTTAGCATAAAAACTGATTGTACTGCCTAGTTATGTAAAGAATTATGAACAGAAAAATTAGACTTATAACATCCTAATTGTAGACCTAATTCTATCAGTCAACTAAGAAGATAACAATTCACATATTTCGCAAAATCAGTAAAACAGCTAAGTAATAAAATGTGTACACTTTAACACCTAATTGCACTGCTAGCATACCTTTTGTGCACAGCCTAGAAACCTCCTGCCGCTATTAGTGGATTCAAACGCCACCAACTTCTCACAGGGGGCTCGATGCTCACAACGTGCAGGATGATTCAGAGCCAGGCCACTCCATTCCGTGCACTCCATGGTCGCAGGTACCTAAACGTAAGGAAAAAGTGTTCAACTTCTATAGGGAACAGAAATTCCCCTTTGTCCCTAGAATCCTAACCCTAGATGCACATGAGCAGAAGCTTACCTGGGTCACACTATCATCGTCAGACGGCGAGGATGGGTCAGAACCTTCAGACCAAGACACCTTCAGACCAAGACACCATGTCTCTGTCCCGTCGGCGGTGCAGCGGCGGATGGCGGCGACGGCAGGTGCGGCGCGAGAGGGGAACGAGCAGAGGAGAGAACGAGCAGAGGAGAGAAATGCCCTGCCACGCGCGAGGCAGCAGAGTTGACGACCGGCAAAAACGGTCGTCTGGCCTTGGCCGTTAGCCCTGGCCACGTGGTCCTGACAGGCGGGCCAGGCATGTGAAATTCCCACTTAGCCGCGGGTCACAATGCGTTTAGTGCTTTCTGTTATTCACTTGCCGCGGAAGTGGTGGTTTTTTGTTATTTTTGACAAAGTTGGTGGTTTTGGAGTATGCTAACCCGAAATCTGGTGGTTTTGGGCAATTTACTCGTCCTTTTATGATCGGTATGGTGGTATGAAAGAGGTAAAGAAGAGTTGCTTCACATAATTAATTATGAAACTTTTTGTTAAAAAATCACAGTTGGCACTACTGCACAGCCAGTGATGCATCTTTCTCACAAATATTTTTTGTATTTTGCCCTAGTCACAATATCATTGATACCATGTATTTTTTTTGTATAAATTGAAGGATTTATATAATTCTAAGAAATCTCCATTGCAAAATATATCAGGTAATAATCTTTTCTCTCTTAACTAATCCAATTTATCACCATTTCAAGAATGTTTTTTCAATCCATACACATATTGATCATTATATTTCTGCAACCATTCGGTTTTTGACCGCTCACAAACAATATACCAATGCTAATATTTTTCTAGCATGGCTTTGATAGTTCATGTGCACGCATTCCAGACCATGACCAGATCCCACATTGTCTTTAAAATTACAGTGAAATGATGTTTAAGTCAAGGTTATGCCCTATAGAGCTAGCTTTCAGCGGACAATATATGTGAAGGTTGTGCTTTCCGATCAAGTTGGAGCTGGTGCACAATTGTGGTGGTGATGATGCCCACAGTGGTGGCACGTGTAGCCCTCGCGTAACCCCCTTGAGTCGCTCCCGCCAGCGATCGAGGGGGCGAACCCTAGCCGTCGCTCCTAGTCCGCCGCCTCCAGCTCCCTCTCTCGCCTTCGCCAGCGTGTGCCGCCGATCCGGTCGGTGTAGGCGGCGGCAGGGATCTCCTTCTCCTCGCATGATGTCGGGCGGCGCGGGACCACGGCTTCACCAACGGCGTCTTGCGGATCCATGGCACGGCGGACCCCGACGGCGACACACGTGGATCGGTTGTGCGTGGCGTGCCGGTCGGCTGGACGTGGCTAGAAGATGGAGGTGCGGCTGGGCGTGGCCATTGGAGGTGGCGGCGGCGGCGTCCAGCCCGGCTCCGGTCTTGGCGGTGGCGATGGTTGTGGCTGATCCGGATCCGACCATGGTGGTGGCGGCGTCCCCTGCAGCGAGTATGACGGGCCAGGTGGTGGGTCCTTATGGCAGCGCCGGTGATGGCGGATCTTGGGATCCCGTGTCCGGGCTTGTTGCAGGACGCGCGTGGCTGCCCGAGATTCTTCCGGTGTCGACGACGCTTGATGCGGGCTCGCGGCGGCAGTTGCCATTGTATGGGCGGTGAAAGCGGCTGGTGCGACGATGGGTTCTCCCTGTAGCGCTTGGAATTGGGGCGGCGGCCCCTCTTCATCAACGGCGGCGGACTCCGGGATCGTGTGGGCGACTCGGAGTCCGGATCTCGAGATGGTGACGACCTTTTGAGGCTGGTGACGGTATGGGACATCCCTTCACAGACCGGGTTCGATGCCGCTCGGCAGGTGACACATGAGCCTCTCTCGGAGTTGTCGGGCGGTGCCTGTCGCCGGCAGGTCAAGCCACCGGTGGATGTACTACCGGCGGATGCTATGCATGATGTCTTATACGGAGACATCAAGTCATGCCCGCTGCCGGCAGGTGATACACGGCAGCTCTCGCGGAGGTGTCAAGTTTAGCTTGTTGTTGTTGGATCGAAGGTGGTGCGACAGTAGCGGGAGGCAGGTGGTACGGGACGTCTTTGGCTTCCATTGTCTCCTCCAGAGGTATCCAACTATCTAGGCGTCGCTAGACGGATAAAGGCGGATGGTACAGACAGCTTCAACGACGAGCTTATGCACTCCGGTGGAAACACAAGATCTCTGATCGGGCTATGTCCTCGTGTCCTTGCTGAAGATGGTGGATTGAAGCTTTGCTTTGGTGATGAGAATCCGAAGTTCAACCTTGTGGTGGACTCGCCATCATCGGCGCACGTGCGGTGATTCCTTCTTGAAGGGATAGCCTAGGAGTTGTGTATTTTTCGTTTATGTTGTGTCTTGTAACATAGAGTTAGTTGTTATCTTGGGGAGCTATTGTCGTGAGGTATATGGCCTCAGGGTTTGTTTTTTCGCTTTTTATTGGGTCGATGGTGTTCGGCTGCCGGATTTTGCTCTTTTAATAATATATGGCTGCATGCATTATTCTAATGCAGAGACGGGGATTATCCTCCTTTTCAAAAAAAAATGTAGCCAAATTAATCGTGAAGCATGACCGCTTTGGGGCTGTTTTCAGAGTACTACGTATTTTTGACTTGGGGAGCATTTAGTAGGTCATATATTAATTTGCTTTATATGTCGTGTACTCATTCACTAATGCATGTAGGTGTATCAAACAATGATGGTGCGTTATGCATATGATTTCCTTGAGGTTTAATAGTTTTCTGAAAGATTTTCACCATGTACACAGGCTAGCACACTACAAAAATTGACATGCAACTTTTATAAATTATTTTTTTATCTTGATATTAAAAACATATGGGTGCCTTACTTCATATATTTATGGGAATTCTTTTTTTTGCGGGTTTAAAAGAAGTTTATTCCAAAGTAACAGGCTTACAGTCCGCTAATACATGATTATGAATGAAGGGGGGTGGCCGTTGCAACCAACAAGCGGTGCTACGAGCCGTTCGGGCATAATTAGCATGACAATGTGAGACCATCTTCTGTGATTTCAGGATCTTCACTGGTTTAAACTCCCTCTGCAGCATGTAGTTCTTGATCTCCCTGACCAATTGACCATTGGGTGTTATCAAGTGAGGCATCAGTCATAGAAGAAAGGGCCACCATCGAGTCCGATTGTACTAAGACCGGAAGGTTAGACCATTCGATAGCCATAGACATTCCAATCTTAATAGCTTGAATTTTCATCTTGAGAACATTGTTACAGTAGAATAATAGTTGACATAATGAAAAAATGACAGAGCCCAAGTTATCCCGTAGGATCATGCCTGTGTTGGAAATATGCCCTAGAGGCAATAATAAAAGTATTATTATTATATTTCCTTGTTCATGATAATTGTCTTTTATTCATGCTATAATTGTATTATCCGGAAATCGTAATACACGTGTGAATACATAGACCACAATATGTCCCTAGTGAGCCTCTAGTTGACTAGCTCGTTGATCAACCGATAGTCATGGTTTCACGACTATGGACATTGGATGTCATTGATAACGGGATCACATCATTAGGAGAATGATGTGATGGACAAGACCCAATCCTAAGCATAGCACAAGATCGTGTAGTTCGCTTTTGCTAGAGCTTTTCCAATGTCAAGTATCTTTTCCTTAGACCATGAGATCGTGTAACTCCCGGATACCGTAGGAGTGATTTGGGTGTACCAAACGTCACAACGTAATCGGGTGACTATAAAGGTGCACTACGGTATCTCCGAAAGTATCTGTTGGGTTGACACGGATCGAGATCGGGATTTGTCACTCCCTATGACGGAGAGGTATCACTGGGCCCTTTCGGTAGTGCATCATCATAATGAGCTCAAAGTGACCAAGTGTCTGGTCACGGGATCATGCATTACTGATGCGAGTAAAGTGACTTGCCGTAACGAGATTGAACGAGGTATTGGGATACCGACGATCGAATCTCGGGCAAGTAACATACCGATTGACAAAGGGAATTGTATACGGGATTGTTTGAATCCTCGACATCGTGGTTCATCCGATGATATCATCGAGGAGCATGTGGGAGACAACATGGGTATCCAGATCCCGCTGTTGGTTATTGCCCGAGAGCCATCTCGGTCATGTCTGCATGTCTCCGAACCCGTAGGGTCTACACTTAAGGTTCGGTGACGCTTAGGGTTGTATGAATATGAGTATGCAGCAAACCGAATGTTGTTGAGTCCGGATGAGATCCCGGACGTCACGAGGAGTTCCGGAATGGTCCGGAGGTAAAGACTTATATATAGGAAGTCTTATTTTGGTCGCGGAAAAGTTTCACGCGTTATCGGTATTGTACCGGAGTGCCGAAGGGGTCCGGGGTCCACCGGGGGGGTCCACCTGCCCCGGGGGCCACATGGGCTGTAGGGGGTGCGCCTTGTCCTATATGGGCCAAGGGCACCAGCCCCAAGAGGCCCATGCGCCAAGATATAATAAAAAGGGGAGAGTCTAAAGGGGGAAGGCACCTCCGAGGAGCCTTGGGGAGGATGGACTCCTCCCCCCCTCTTGGCCGCACCCCTTCCTTGGAGGAAGGGGCAAGGCTGCGCCCTCCCCTCTCTTGCACCTATAAAAAGGAAGGGGAGGGAGGTGGCCGCACCCATAAGCCACAGGCGCCTCCTCCCTGCAACACCTCCTCCTCCTCCCGTAGTTGCTTAGCGAAGCCCTGCCGGAGTTCTGCTGCATCCACCACCACGCCGTCGTGCTGCTGGATCATCATCAACCTCTCCTTCCCCCTTGCTGGATCAAGAAGGAGGAGATGTCATCCGCTCCGTACGTGTGTTGAACGCGGAGGTGCTGTCCGTTCAGCACTAGGTCATCGGTGATCTGAATCACGGCGAGTACGACTCCATCATCCCCGTTCCATTGAACGCTTCCGCACGCGATCTACAAGTGGTATGTAGATGCAATCACTCTCCCATGACTCGTTGCTAGATGAACTCATAGATGGATCTTGGTGAAACCGTAGAATTTTTTTTAATTTGCAACATTCCCCAACAGTGGCATCATGAGCTAGGTCTATGCGTAGTTCTCTATTGCACGAGTAGAACACAATTTTGTTGTGGGCGTAGATCTTGTCAACTTGCTTGCCGCTACTAGTCTTGTCTTGCTTCAGCGGTATTGTGGGATGAAGCGGCCCGGACCAACCTTACACGTACGCTTACGTGAGACCGGTTCCACCGACTGACATGCACTAGTTGCATAAGGTGGCTGGCAGGTGTCTGTCTCTCCCACTTTAGTTGGAGCGGATTCGATGAAAAGGGTCCTTATGAAGGGTAAATATAAGTTGGCAAAATCACGTTGTGGTTATTCGTAGGTAAGAAAACGTTCTTGCTAGAACCCAATTGCAGCCACGTAAAAGATGCAACAACAATTAGAGGACGTCTAACTTGTTTTTGCAGCAATTGTCATGTGATGTGATATGGCCAAGTTGTGATGAATGATGAATGATATATGTGATGTATGAGATAATGTTCTTGTAATAGGAATCACGACTTGCATGTCGATGAGTATGACAACCGGCAGGAGCCATAGGAGTTGTCTTAATTATTGTATGACCTGCGAGTCATTGATTCAACGCCATGTAAATTACTTTACTTTATTGCTAAACGTGTTAGCCATAGTAGTAGAAGTAATAGTTGGCGAGCAACTTCATGGAGACACGATGATGGAGATCATGGTGTCATGCCGGTGACAAGATGATCATGGAGCCCCGAAAATGGAGATCAAAGGAGCTATGTGATATTGGCCATATCATGTCACTACTATATATAATTGCATGTGATGTTTATTATGTTTTATGCATCTTGTTTACTTAGAACGACGGTAGTAAATAAGATGATCCCTTATAATAATTTCAAGAAAGTGTTCCCCCTAACTGTGCACCGTTGCTAAAGTTCGTCATTTTCGAAGCACCACGTGATGATCGGGTGTGATAGATCCTTACGTTCACATACAACGGGTGTAAGACAGTTTTACACATGCATAAACACTTAGGGTTAACTTGACGAGCCTGGCATGTACAGACATGGCCTCGGAACACAAGAGACCGAAAGGTCGAACATGAGTCGTATGGAAGATATGATCAACATGGAGATGTTCACCAACGATGACTAGTCCGTCTCACGTGATGATCGGACACGGCCTAGTCGACTCGGATCATGTAACACTTAGATGACTAGAGGGATGTCAAATCTGAGTGGGAGTTCATTAAATAATTTGATTAGATGAACTTAATTATCATGAACATTAGTCTAAAATCTTTGCAAAATGTCTTGTAGATCAAATGGCCAACGCTCATGTCACCATGAACTTCAACGCGTTCCTAGAGAAAACCAAGATGAAAGATGATGGCAGCAACTATTCGGACTGGGTCCGGAACCTGAGGATCATCCTCATAGCAGCCAAGAAACAATATGTCCTAGAAGCACCGCTAGGTGATGCACCCATCCCAGAGAACCAAGACATTATGAATGCTTGGCAGTCTCGTGCTGATGATTACTCCCTCGTTTAGTGCGGCATGCTTTACAGCTTAGAACCGGGGCTCCAAAAGCGTTTTGAGCAACACGGAGCATATGAGATGTTCGAGGAGCTGAAAATGGTTTTCCAAGCTCATGCCCGGGTCGAGAGATATGAAGTCTTCGACAATTTCTATAGTTGTAAGATGGAGGAAAACAGTTACAAGGTGAGCACATACTCAAAATATACGGGTTGCACAACCGCTTTGTCCACTGGACATTAACCTCCCGGACGAGGCGGTCATTGACAGAATCCTTGATCGCTCCCACCAAGCTACAAGAGCTTTGTGATGAACTACAATATGCGGGGATGGTGAAGACCATTCCGAAGTATTTTCAATGCTGAAGTCAGCAGAGGTTGAAATCAAGAAAGAACATCAAGTGTTGATGGTCAATAAAACCACTAAGTTCAAAAAGGGCAAGGGTAAGAAGAACTTCAAGAAGGACGGCAAGGATGTTGCCGCGCCCGGTAAGCAAGTTGCCGGGAAGAAGTCAAAGAATGGACCCAAGCTTGAGACAGAGTGCTTTTATTGCAAAGGGAAGGGTCACTCGAAGCGGAACTGCCCCAAATACTTAGCGCATAAGAAGGCCAGCAACACTAAAGGTATATTTGATATACATGTAATTGATGTGTACCTTACCAAGACTCGTAGTAACTCCTGGGTATTTGATACGGTGCCGTTGCTCATATATGTAACTCACAGCAGGAGCTGCGGAATAAGCGGAGACCGGCGAAGGACGAGGTGACGATCGCGTCGGGGAATGGTTCCAAGGTCGATGTGATCGCCGTGAGGCACGCTACCTCTACATTTACCTACGGGATTAGTTTTAAACCTCAATAATTGTTATTTAGTACCAAGTTTGAGCATGAACATTGTATCGAGGATCTCGTTTAATACGAGATGGCTACTCATTTAAATCCGAGAATAATGGTTGTTCTATTTATATGAGAGAAATGTTTTATGGTCATGCTCCGATGGTCAATGGTTTATTCTTAATGAATCTCGAATGTAATGTTACACATGTTCATAGTGTGAATACCAAAAGATGTAAAGTTGATAACGATAGTCCCACATACTTGTGTAATCGCCGCCTTTGGTCACATTGGTGTCAAGCGCATGAAGAAGCTCCATCTTGATGGACTTTTAGAGTCTCTCGATTATGAATCATTTGACACATGCGAACCATGCCTCATGGGCAAAATGACCAAGACTCCATTCTCCGGGACAATGGAACGAGCAACCAACTTATTGGAAATCATACATACCGATGTGTGCGGTCCAATGAGCGTTGAGGCTCGCGGAGGATATCGTTATGTTCTCACTCTCACTGATGACTTGAGTAGATATGGGTATGTCTACTTGATGAAACACAAGTCTGAGACCTTTGAAAAATTCAAGGAATTTCAGAATGAGGTAGAGAATCAACGTGACCGAAAAATAAAGTTCTTGCGATCAGATCGTGGAGGAGAATATTTAAGTCACGAATTTGGTACACACTTAAGGAAATGTGGAATCGTTTCACAACTCATGCCGCCTGGAACACCTCGGTAATAACGGTGTGTCCGAACGTCGTAATCACACTCTATTGGATATGGTGCGATCTATGATGTCTCTTACTGATTTACCGCTATCATTTTGGGGATACGCTCTAGAGACAACTACATTCACTTTAAATAGGGCACCGTCTAAATCCGTTGAGACGACACCGTATGAATTATGGTTTGGGAAGAAACCTAAGCTGTCATTTCTAAAAGTTTGGGGATGCGATGCTTATGTCAAGAAACTTCAACCCGAAAAGCTCGAACCCAAGTCGGAAAAATGCGTCTTCATAGGATACCCTAAGGAAACCATTGGGTATACCTTCTACCTTAGATCCGAAGGCAAGATCTTTGCTGCCAAGAACGGATCCTTTACGGAAAAGAGTTTCTCTCGAAAGGAGTAAGTGGGAGGAAAGTAGAACTTCGATGAAGTACTACCTCTTGAACCGGAAAGTAGTGCAGCTCAGAAAATGTTCCTGTTGTGCCTACACCGATCGGAGAGGAAATTAATGATGATGATCAAGGTACTTCGGATCAAGTTGCTCTTGAACTTCAGAGGTCCACTAGGACACGTTCCGCACTGCAGTGGTACGGCAACCCTGTCCCCGGAAATCATGTTGTTAGACAACGGTGAACCTTGAACTATGAAGAAGCGATGGCGGGCCCAGATTCCAACAAATGGCTTGAAGCCATGCAATCCGAGATAGGATCCATGTATGAAAACAAAGTATGGACTTTGACAGACTTGCCCGATGATCGGCGACGATAGAAAACAAATGGATCTTTAAGAAGAAGACGGACGCGGATGGTAATGTTACCATCTATAAAGCTCGACTTGTCGCTAAGGGTTATCGACAAGTTCAAGGGATTGACTACAATGAGACTTTCTCTCCCGTAGCGAAGCTTAAGTCTGTCCGAATCATGTTAGCAATTGCCGCATACTATGATTATGAGATATGGCAGATGGACGTCAAAACGGCATTCCTTAACGGTTATCTTAAGGAAGAGTTGTATATGATGCAGCCGGAAGGTTTTGTCGATCCTAAGAATGCTAACAAGGTATGCAAGCTCCGGCGATCCATTTATGGACTGGTGCAAGCATCTCGGAGTTGGAACATTCGCTTTGATGAGATGATCAAAGCGTTTGGGTTTATGCAGACTTATGGAGAAGCCTGCGTTTACAAGAAAGTGAGTGGGAGCTCTGTAGCATTTCTCATATTATATGTAGATGACATACTTTTGATGGGAAATGATATAGAACTTTTGGACAGCATTAAGGCCTACTTGAATAAGAGTTTTTCAATGAAGGACCTTGGAGAAGCTGCTTACATATTAGGCATCAAAATCTATAGGGATAGATCGAGACGCCTCATAGGTCTTTCACAAAGCACATACCTTGATAAGATTTTGAAGAAGTTCAAAATGGATCAGTCCAAGAAAGGGTTCTTGCCTGTTTTGCAAGGTGTGAAATTGAGCTCGGCTCAATGCCCGACCACGGCAAAAGATAAAGAAGAGATGAATGTCATCCCCTACGCCTCAGCCATAGGATCTGTTATGTATGCCATGCTGTGTACCGGACTGATGTAAACCTTGCCGTAAGTTTGGTAGGAAGGTACCAAAGTAATCCCGGCAAGGAACACCGGACAGCGGTCAAGAATATCTGAAGTACAGAAAAGGACAAAGGACATGTTTTGCTTATGGAGGTGACGAAGAGCTCGTCAGAAGGGTTACGTCGATGCTAGCTTCGACACGCATCCGGATGACTCAAAGTCACAAACCAGATACGTGTATATGTTAAATGGTGGAGCAAGAAGCTGGTGCAGCTGCAAGCGAAGCGTCGTGGCGGGATCTACATGTGAAGCGGAGTACATGGCAGCCTCAGAGGCAGCACATGAAGCAATTTGGGTGAAGGAGTTCATCACCGACCTAGGATTCATACCCAATGCGTCGGAGCCGATCAAACTCTTCTGTGACAACACTAGAGCTATTGCACTTGCCAAGGAGCCCAGGTTTCACAAGAAGACCAGGCAAGCGTCGCTTCAACTCCATTCGTGAAAATGTTCAAGATGGGGACATAGAAATTTGCAAAGTGCATACGGATCTGAATGTCGCAGATCCGTTGACTAAACCTCTTCTCTTCATGGGCAAAACATGATCAACACCAGAACTCTATGGGTGTTCGATTCATCACAATGTAACTAGATTATTGACTCTAGTGCAAGTAGGAGACTGTTGGAAATATGCCCTAGAGGCAATAATAAAAGTATTATTATTATATTTCCTTGTTCATGATAATTGTCTTTTATTCATGCTATAATTGTATTATCCGGAAATCGTAATACACGTTTGAATACATAGACCACAATATGTCCCTAGTGAGCCTCTAGTTGACTAGCTCGTTGATCAACCGATAGTCATGGTTTCACGACTATGGACATTGGATGTCGTTGATAACGGGATCACATCATTAGGAGAATGATGTGATGGACAAGACCCAATCCTAAGCATAGCACAAGATCGTGTAGTTCGCTTTTGCTAGAGCTTTTCCAATGTCAAGTATCTTTTCCTTAGACCATGAGATCGTGTAACTCCCGGATACCGTAGAGGAGTGCTTTGGGTGTACCAAACGTCACAACATAACTGGGTGACTATAAAGGTGCACTAAGGTATCTACGAAAAGTATCTCGCTGGGTTGACACGGATCGAGATCGGATTTGTCACTCCGTATGACGGAGAGGTATCACTGGGCCCACTCGGTAGTGCATCATCATAATGAGCTCAAAGTGACCAAGTGTCTGGTCACGGGATCATGCATTACGGTACGAGTAAAGTGACTTGCCGGTAACGAGATTGGACGAGGTATTGGGATACCGATGATCGAATCTCGGGCAAGTAACATACCGATTGACAAAGGGAATTGTATACAGGGTTGTTTGAATCCTCGACATCGTGGTTCATCCGATGATATCATCGAGGAGCATGTGGGAGCCAACATGGGTATCCAGATCCCGTTGTTGGTTATTGCCCGAGAGCCGTCTCGGTCATGTCTGCATGTCTCCCGAACCCGTAGGGTCTACACACTTAAGGTTCGATGACGCTAGGGTTGTATGAATATGAGTATGCAGCAAACCGAATGTTGTTCGAGTCCCGGATGAGATCCCGGACGTCACGAGGAGTTCGGAATGGTCCGGAGGTAAAGATTTATATATAGGAAGTCTTATTTTGGTACGGAAAAGTTTCACGTGTTATCGGTATTGTACCGGAGTGCCGAAAGGGGTCCGGGGTCCACCGGGGTCCACCTGCCCGGGGCCACATGGGCTGTAGGGGGTGCGCCTTGGCCTATAATGGCCAAGGGCACCAGCCCCAAGAGGCCCATGCGCCATGATTTAAGAAAAAGGGGAGAGGCCTAAAGGGGGCAGGCACCTCTGAGGTGCCGTGGGGAGGATGGACTCCACCCCTCTGGCCGCACCCCTTCCTTGGAGGAAGGGAAAGGCTGCGCCCCCCCTCTCTTGCACCTATAAAAAGGGAGGGAGGAGGGGTGGCCGCACTCCATAAGCCTGGCGCCTCCCTCCTCCTGCAACACCTCCTCCTCCTCCCGTAGTTGCTTAGCGAAGCCTGCCGGAGTTCTGCTGCATCCACCACCACGCCGTCGTGCTGCTGGATCATCATCAACCTCTCCTTCCCCTTGCTGGATCAAGAAGGAGGAGACGTCATCCGCCTCCGCACGTGTGTTGAACGCGGAGGTGCCGTCTGCTCAGCACTAGGTCATCGGTGATCTGAATCACGGCGAGTACGACTCCATCATCCCTGCTCCATTGGACGCTTCCGCACGCGATCTACAAGTGGTATGTAGATGCAATCACTCTCCCATGACTCGTTGCTAGATGAACTCATAGATGGATCTTGGTGAAACCGTAGGAAAATTTTTAATTTTCTGCAACGTTCCCCAACAGCCTGCTCCCACCGAGCCCTCTTCCGCTAAATAAGAACCATCCACTGACAAGGCAAGCCAGCCAGGTGGTGGTGGCTGCCATGGTGTATCCGGCGGCACTGCCTTGATCGGTACTGGCTGCAATGCACCCTCCAGAGGCGATTTCCCTCCGATAATTTGCTCTGTGGTGAGATTGGCTGTATTGCGAATAGAACTAAGATAGCTACACAGAAATGTCTTAGACGTTTCAGCTCGAGAATTTTTTTTACCATGCGATAATTCATTCCGCAAGTACCAGATCCTTCATAGTAGAATGATGATCATATCTGGTACCTCACTAGTATTTTGATCCAATAGATTCAACAACCACTCATCCCCTGTGTGCACAACTTGCTCCTTTTTAGGTATGGACCAAACCTCTTTCATAGTATCCCAAAGAGTGGCCGCATTATCACATGTGACAAGTGCATGGAACGAGTCCTCGTCATACTTACCACAGATTGTACAAGTTGCCCCGTGAGCCAAGTGCCGCTTATGCTTGCTTACCACGGTGTCTAGTGCCCCTGAAACGGCCTTCCATGCTAGTGTATGCATACGATGCGGCATGGCCGCCTGCCAGATCAAGTTCCACACTCGTTGGTTGTCGTCCGGGTTGGAACTAGAGGTTGCCGGCGCAAAGACAGTATCATGTTCCTCCATAGCGAGTCTGTAGGTGCTACGAACGGAGAAGCACCCTTTCCGGTCGGGATGCCATGCAATAAAATCATCCTTCTACCTTGGTGATGTTCGGATATGTCGTATTGCTGCCACATCAACAGGGAAAAAATGTAGACTCAACAAATCCGCCCTCCAAACACCATTGCCATCAAGAAAGTCTGACACTCTGTTCAGTCTACAATTCCGCTTAGGGGTAATGGGAAGGAACGGAGTTCCTCGGGGAATCCACGGGTCCCTCCATGTACGAATTGACCTTCCATTACCCACCCTCCAAATAAGACCTTTCTTCAGCAACACCAGACCGTTCTCAATGCCTTTCCAAACTGCAAAAGAATTCCATGAAAATATCGTATCAACCAAATTACCATTAGGGAAGTATCTAGCCTTCAACAAACAAGCACATAGACTATCGGTTTCACAATCAACCGCCATGCTTGCTTGGCCAAGAGTGCTTGATTAAAGGCCCTCATATCCCTAAAACCAAGGCCTCCTTTGTGCTTTGGAAGAGTAAGCTTGTCCCAAGCAACCCATGCCATCTTCCTTCGACCATTCTCAACTCCCCACCAATATTGATTATTCCACTATAAAAATTGAGGGTTCGCGACATCATGGTGTGTGAGGATTTGTACTATATATATGATTCATGTGACATGTGACAAGATTGGTGAGTGTGCCAACTCGGTGGAATTTTAGTAGGGATAAATTAGCATCCTGAAATAACTTCACTAGCATCACATGGTGATACATCCTTCACATGCAATGGATTGGAGTGGATTAACGAAATTAGTATGAATGAGTTGAAGAACTTTGGTGTGTGTGAGAGAGGGTGTGGCCTGATATATATGATGATCTAGCGTAAAGAAACGACAATGTGGCGTGATATATATGATGATCCTAAAGTTATATGTTAAACATATATAATTAGTGTTCAACTGCTAGAATATTTTCGTTCCATTGCAACGCAGGTGCAACTAACTGGTTTAAAATAGCATCTGTCTTTTACATCTCAGCATGTATCAAATATAACATAGCGAATTAATATGCCAAAAATTCATTGGAGTGCTCGTCCTCGCATGCTCCTGGTATCTATGTTCGCTCGTTTTTTTCAGGATAAGAGCAGGAGGTGTATTGGTCAGGTATGCATCCCATATATTAGGTACAATTAAACCGGGTTGGGCCCATCAGGCAACCGTGTAGCGCCGTGCCATTTGGAACCGAACGGAGACGCCGTAAGGGCATGTACAATGGTTGATAAGATAGTCTTATCTTAAGTCTTGCATGTGATTTAGAGATGACCAAAAAAATTGTCTACAATGGGTCATCTCTTATCTTCAATAACTAGCAATTTCTAAAAATGTGATGAGACATATTGTGCTAAGAGATCACCTCTTGTCTTCTCTTAAATAAGAGAAGGCAAGCCTTTTCTTATGAGTTCTCTCTCCTCCACCTCATCATCTATTCTACGTGGCACTCTTAAGATAGCATCATTATACATGCCCTAACCAACCTGTACCGTATCACGAAGGGAAAGACGGCACGTTACGTGCGCCTCCCGGACGGCGGCACCCCTAGTGGATGGGGTTGAGCGCTAATTGGAGATTATCGTACGGTACAAGTAGTCATAATTGGAAAATACATCAATAATCTTGCCGCACCATGTAACAGAGCCACAGATGGTCGTTACATTACAAGCTCGTTTGCATAATTATTACTCAAACAATTCATAATTCAGTTCTAGCCATGGCTACCCGAGCCCCTACCATATATGAAAAAACGGTCAGATGACAACAAAACCCTCACGGCTGTAATTTGTCTAGGTTTCTTGTATATAACATGACTTTTTCTGTTCATCTAAGAAAAATATAGCTATATTTGTTTTTGCGACATAAGAAATTTAAGAAAATAATTATTTAGTGAGATGGCAATTCTGGAAAAAATTGGCCATTTAGTACAAAATTTCTTTCATGTTCCATTCATATTTTCCTGTCTGATTTGCCATGTTACTAGTCTGAAATTTTAATGTTTTTGGGCATTTCACAGTACAAAATTTTCTACATTTTGCCTACATATAGACATCTAAAATCTGTTAATTGCCATGTCACTCATACATGCTTTTCTTATTTTTTTGCCATGAATTTGAGAACATCTTTTCTAATCTTTGCCATGACTTTTGTATAGGCATTTATATAGTTTTTGCCATGGAACCAATCCAAAATAAGTGTCGTGGTTTTAGTTCAAAATTTAAACTAAATTGTGACACTTATTTTGGATTAGAGGGAGTACTTGTTTGTGTTCATTTATTTATTTTTAATCATGCCAACTTTGTTATGTGCTTATGTTCACTTTTTATATAGTTTTGCCATGGATCATGGAAAATTTGTTAACATATGTACCGCTGCAATTTTGTTGCATCTAAGAAAAATGTAGGTACATTTGTGTTTTGCGACATGGCAATTTTAAGATTGGTTGATCTAGTGGCATGGCATTTTCCGAATTTTTTTGCTAAGAATGATTGATCTAGTGACAAACTACTTTTTTTTGCTAAGTTCCCCATGATCTTTAGAACATTTTCTTATAAATTTGCCATGGACCACCCGCAAAAAATAACTTGCCATGGACCATGACAAGATTTAACTATGGATGCTTTCTCGTACAACTACGATGACAATTTTATCTTGCATATGTTTTTTTGTGTGTTGTAGCACGGAAAATTTATTGTATATACCATGAAAAAATGTAGCCGGCTTGAGTCGCGTCCTTGAAATAGTTTTTCGTCCCGCTTTATATATAAAGCAATAACCAAGTAAAATACGCGCTGAAACACCGTTGTAGCGAATGTTTGAGGGATGGGACTTAGGTGTGCTCGATCGACCCTACCCTAGCGAATGAATCGTTGCTCTAGTCCGTTCTCCACCTGAGTGACGATCACGTGTTATGCGCGCGCGTCCGTTGATTAAGTCGTAAGAGTTTGGCTGATGTAATTTGAACGGATCATTATGAAATGAACTTCCGTTGCACTAAATCATGTTTTCTCTGCTGTTACTGCCAGTCTGCCACTGGTGCAGACCAAAAATTTTGGGTTGTGCAGCCATGGTCAAAGCAAGTCGACTTTCAGGCGCCCTGTGCATGCCGATTACATGGATGGTTGTCAAGATGAGTGTGTGGGCATCCTTGCGCTCGTCGGCCTTGTATGGTCAAACGACATACACTGACGGCATGCTTACAATCGTCATCGACAGCAACCGCCAACCAGGAAATAGTGTTTACCCCCAGACGACTTGCACAAGATTTTTGGAGTGCCATGCAGCAATTGATGAGATATTCGGGGCAGGGACGCCAAAATCAGTCCTTGAGCAATTGACATCATCAAGTCGACAATGGGGATGAACACGTCTGCTGCTCAAAGCCTCAAGGCTGCCGAAACATGTCTTAGCAGGGATATTTCGGATGAACAAGAAAAATTCGAGGAGTATTTCCTGATTGCATTTCTTAGCTGACTGCACACACGACAACACTCGGGTAATTTCATCAGACGCCTACCGACCTGCAACGGCTGGTGTAACGGGGCACATGGCCCTGTAGAAAACAAGAGCAAGAGAACGAGGTGCCATAGGGGCATGATTCGTTAACACCATCAATGGTCATGCGCCGGTTATGCCAGGAGCTCGTAACGTGGCTGCCGGAGCTGCAGTTCCATCGGGCACATCCTCGCCAAGACGCGGCAAACGCAGTAATCAGATCCGACGAACGAGTCGTCATCGTCACATATCAAAGTTTATGAGCGCGATGTTTCAATCGAGGGAACAGTAAACCGCACGGAATTTACCCATGCAGTCATACCAATTTACACGCTGACTTACCTCGTCCTGTACCAACGGAACAGCTGACGGTCAATTGTCCACCCACCGTTATGTGACACGGAGCCGTCTCCGTATGCTACAGTTTGACATGGCGTATCTGCGGTCTCTCTGTACGACCGCATTCAGTTCAGGGTCGAACGCGTCGTTGTCCTATTGGTACGGGCACCGGGAGCAGGCGAGCTTGTCCATACCATCGCCGCTCTCATTAATATGCGCCTTATCTCTACCATCGGACAACTTGCTTCTCGTGTACCCCATCCGCAACCTTAATATGACAAGTGGTCACCATCAAGCATTATTTCCATGCACGTTGCCTAATTGGTAGTAAGAAGAGATATATGCACCTTGCTTTCTGCTAATAAACGTGACTTGCCAAAATAATCAGAATATTCCTTTCTTTGGTTTCCTCCTGTTTCACGCATGTCGAACCCAGAAATAATTGTCATCTCTAACTGAACATGTTTTCTTTTTCCTGTACATGCATCAACAGCTCTGCCACCTTTGTCCCACGCTTAAGCTTCCGGTCGATCTCTTTGTTTTTATTCATGTAACTAGCAAAAAAGTCCGTGCGTTGCAACGGAAAAAAAAAACACAACACACACTCTTAACACAACAACCATCACTCAAGACCACAAATAGGTTCATCTCCTTTATTTTAGCGAGACATCATATTTGTGTTGCCGCTTATCCACCTTCTCACCCTCACTGACGGTGGACTCAGTGTTCACATAAACCAAAACATGTTTGAATGTGGTTAATCCTAAGGCGTCTCTCTCTCCCTCTCTCTCTCTCTCTCTCTCTCTCTCTCTCTCTCTCTCTCTCTCGCTTTCTCTCACACTCGCAATGATAAATCTGTTGTTTTCCTCTTCGACGTTTTCAGAGGTATGCATGTATATTATCGATCTTTTTTTTCCTATATTGTTATAGTGGGTGTTTATTTGCACTTCGTATCGCCGCGGGTACGAAAGAAAAACGGATCGTGCGCTATAGATTATAAGTTTGCTTCCAAACAATATTTAAAAATAATCAAAATGTAAAATTAACATTATATTCAGATTTCACACGTTTTTCTAATCAAATTTCATATATAATCATTTGTTACATATGATTTAAAATCAAATTTCACACGTTAAAATCGGAGTTACTGTTTAAAAGATACGGATAATTTAGAAAACCGTTTGTTTAACTTTAATATGTTCCAAATAATATTTAAAAATACTAAACAGGTTAAAATAATCACATATTCATATTCTACATATTTTTCTAATGAAATTTCATATATAACATGTTTAAATCGGAGTTATGGTTTAAAAGATATGGATGATTTAGAAAATCATTTGTTTGACTTAAATATGACCCACGGATGAATTACCTAAATCGTCAGGGGAGTTTTTGAAACAATGTAAAATAACTGCTCTGATGACTTAAGTCCGGACTGCGGATTGATACAATAAAATACATGGGCTTTTTTGCAAAACAGTAAAATAACGGTTCGAGTGACTTAAGTTCGGACTGCGGGTTGATTTCAAAAAAATACAGGGGCTTTTCTGCAAATTGGTGTGACGGACGGGCAGAAACACTCCGTGCTTTATTATTAGGTAGAGATTTGGCATCTACGTATCTCGGGCCTCTAAACCGACGACCTTTGGCAAAGCTCAAAGAACATTGAAAATACTACTGTTGTTCGTGATAGTATCATTAACTTCACATTTCTAGCATTTCTAAATCACCCTTAAACATAAAAATAGTGTCGTATGCACGTTCCAGCATATTGACACCATTAGGAATTAAATTCTGAACTTAATTATGTGTCCAGCCTTCTTCATTAGCTTTTTCCATAAGCGGAGTGTCCATAGCAATGTTGAATACAATGGGAGACAGGGGGTCTATTTTAACATTAACTAGACGATTGCCCACGCGTTGCTGCGGGAATATATCGTTGAAATTTTAAGTGATCATTTCATGGCTATGGTGAAGTGACAATTTTCATGATTATGGTACTCTTTCGGTCACATGGAATTAAGTTCTGAGTTCACGGGAAAGAATATACTCTGCCACAACAATTAACCATGCAACAGATGTACAACTGTATTCCACAACATGACCATCTAGATCTAAAGAATGTTGTTGATATCCCACCAGAACATGAACGTGAATAAACTGTTGATAATCCTGAATCCTCGGTCATGCAAGTTTGGTAGCACTAATTTATCAAACATGGCAAAGAATTCGGATATGCAAATTGGGTACCTGGTTATTGTTCCTTTTAGGCCCTGTTTGGATCTTGTCCAGCTTCTCAGAATAGCCAGCTTCTCGTGAAGCCAGCCGCAGCCAGCTTCCGACGGTAATTCCTATTTGACGCGCATGTTGTGCCATCCCACTACAGGGTTTGCGTGCTTCTTTTTCGTTCGCTGATGTTTCTTTCGTCAGTTTTTTTTTCTTGCACGTTTGGTTTTCTCTCTTGTTTTTTTTCTTCTGGTTTTGTTTCGGTTTTCTTCTTCTAGTTTTGTTTACGTTTCTTCAGGTTTGGTTTTCTCCTGTTTCCCTTCTAGTTTTTGGTTTTTGTCCTGTTTTCTTCTTTTGGTTTTGGTTTTTCTCTTTTGGTTTTGTTTTTTCAACAAATGTTCACTATGTTTTTTAATTTTGATCACTGTATATTACACAAATGTTCAGTGTGTATCCGAAAATTGTTCAGCGCGTATATTCATTTTTTCAAAAATGTTCATCGTACGGAATTGCCCTCTGAAGAAAAATGTTCAATGTGTATTTTTAATTGTTCAGGTTATATCATAAAAAAATTAAATATATATTTTCAAATTTTTCAGCATATATCACAAAAAAGGTTCACTGGGTATTTGAGAAATGTTCATCGTATATTACGAAAATGTTCAACTTATATCAAAAAATGTTCAATGGTCAATTTTTTTATTTTTGGATCAGTCAGTACATATAGTTCTTAAGTAGTCACGCATCGTTTTGTTTGCAATGACGCAGCAGCTCTGAGTGTAAGGAACGCTAACTCTCTGTCGTTGGGTTGGGAGTTCGATTCCTACGTTCAGCATTGCTTTTTGGGATTTTTGGCACTGGCTCGCTGTAACGCCAAGAAACGGGCCGGCCCATGCAATAGCGCCCTGCGCGAATGCTCGTCTTCTTGACGCACGCGAGCGTCAGCTAGTAGCTCCCGCTTCCGACGGGAGCATCAATTCGTTCGGCAAGCCAGCAGCTTCTTGGTCGTACCAGCTTCCAGCGTATAGCCCATATATTAGGACAATTAGGCCGGAGGTTTGGAGCGGGCTGAGAGCCCAAGTGGCTGTGAAAGAGGCATGGGCTATAGGTCCAGTTGGATTGGTGTGTGTGAATGTTTTTTTCAGCCCATGCGGCAGGTTCGCTGGTGAATGTTATGTTCGCTCCTCACAGTTTCCCTCGTACCAGTTCGATCGAGTCACTTGGTTGTGGCATTGCTTTGTAATTTCACTCAACTTCATCTCCTCTATTTTCTGGGGATTTGGGAAGGAAAATGTTTAGATCCGGCGTACCGGCCGAAGTTTCGGCCGGTTCCTGCCTCGTCACGCATAATACACACGCATATATAGCAACTTCTCTTCTGATGTGGGCATGTGCATCTTTATCCATCCCCTAACCCGGTTATGCCCATGTAGTCTGCGCTACCATGAGCCGGGCCCCCCGAGCTCAGCCGCCGCTACCGCCATTGCTGGTCGGGTCACGGAGGGCTGCGCGCTACCATGAGCCGCCTCGAGCTCCGCCTCACAAGCCGCCGGGTCGCCGGAGGGCGCCGCCACCATTGAGTCTCAACCTCATCCACCACTGTTTTTCCAGCTACTCAGAGCGCCGACGGCGAGAATCAACGGGACGAGCTACTACCTCGACCGGCAGCCATGGTGGTGGAGCACACAGATGCTACAACCGGCTGAGGAGGGAGCTGCAATCGCGTACTGGTTTTGCTGGAACCAGTAACGGCGGCCGCATGACGTCGCTGGTATTGCAGCTGCAAACGGCAATGCTTGTGCTACAACCATGAATGCAAAAAGCTACATCTAGTAAATAAAAAGCATCAAACCAGACTCAGAACACATGAAGAGCTGCAACTGCTTTTAACAAAAGCTTCATCCCGCAGATGAAAAAGTTTCAACCCAGAGATTGAAAATCTTCAACCAGACACTACAAAAGTTGCAACCGTTTAAAAAAAGCTTCATCCCGCAGATAAAAAAGCTTCATTCCGCAGATGAAAAAGCTTCTACAAGAGACCGAGAAAGCTTCAACCAAAATGTTGGAACCTGCGACGATGTCATTTTTGCTGGAACCAGCGGCATCGTTTGCTACAACCAGCGACTCACTTTGTTGCGACCCTTCACGGCGAGCTACAACCGGCGACGACGACGGCGACGCGTTTTTGCTACAACCGCACTGAATTTTTCTGCTGGAAGTGGCTTCATTTTTTGCTGGAACCAGCGGATTTTTTTGCTTCAAATGGTGACATCTGCAAAATTTTTGCTGGAACCGGCCATTAGATTTGCTGGAAAACAGTGCTATTTTTTGTTTGCAACTGGTGACTACTGGTGATGCTACGAGCACAACACCGTGGCAATGGCGAGGAACGCATTTTGTGTGTGTTACAAGCGCCCCTGCCATTGCTGGAACCAACGGCCCCCATTTTTTTATGCATCCGAAGCATTTTTTGCTGCAGCAGCGACAACGAGCGGCTACGGCGACCGGCGGCGACGAACACGGAGATGAGGACGACCGGGGGTAGGGGGAGGGGAGGGGGGAGGGGCTGCGCAACGCTTGGAGCGGCAGGGGCAGTAGGAAGGCGCGGCGCCGCGGCGCGAGGTAGGAGATGATGGGGCGAATCGTTTTCTTTAGCCGGATCCAACGGCCCACGCGCTCAGATCCAATGGTCGCGGTGCGACCGGCCCAACAGTTGGACCGGCACACCGGCGCAGATCGTTGCCCATCTGGGAAAGGCTAGCTTCTCCATCTTCCACACTCAGCTTACAAACCCAAGTGAAAATGATTGAGGCCACCGTCTAGCTTCTCCATCTCCTCAGTTTTTGCACTACAACGCTACCAGCTTCTCGATTTCAACTCCGTGGAGATAGAGCGTTCGGCTCAGCTTATTGCGGGAGTTGACGAAGCTGGAAGCTGAAGATTTTCCTAACAGGCCTTAGTATGCCCACTAATGACTAAGGCACAACAGGAAACCAGGAGCACTGTCGGATTAGTAACGATAGATGTTAGGGCACAATGCTCGTAATTAAACATAAAAAGCTCACTGTTTATTATATAGCAATAGATGGATTTTTATTCCTGACAAAAAGATGGATCACATGACATCATGACATGGGAAAAAGATAGATGCATCACCTAGCACAGAGGGGCAAGAATTCATCTCTCGTTTGCTTTAAACACTTATTCTCAGCATGGATAAATATAAAAATGGAAGATAAACTACAACCATAACACAATACACAAACGATCACTCATCGGACCTGAGTGAAAGAGCACAAAATTATCAAGAATAAGAGTAACAAACAAAATGGGCATGGTCAGAGAGTTGATGGCACCTGAATTTGCACTGGACTCGCGGCAAAGGAAAATGCCATCGGAGTCACAGCTCTCTACAGGATTCCATTAAGCAATATCCCAATTTGGTAGCTGCAAATAGGGAATGTTACTTAGAGATGTCAGATCCAGAAAAGAGGACGGTTAGAAAACCCGCTTCACTACTCCTTGGGCCAATCCACAATCACAATAAGGAAAACTTGAATAACCCCATTAGTTTGCACCAACAGGAAAATAAATAATAGCATACATTAGATAGAAAATTGCATATGAATATAGCAACAAATATATAACAAAAGTTCTCTGAACAAAGCCCAATGCACAAATATGAGTGAAATGCAGTGGGGCAAACCATCCAATGTAATATCTGATATCTAATTGGTTACCGATTCAAGGTCAAGTGGAGCATATATCAATAGTAACATTCAAGGTCAAGTGGAGTATATATGAATAGTAACAGTAACCTTCAGATTCGATGATTAAGGAAGAATGCCATTTAACTTCCTTATGGGAACATTGATAGAAATTCAGCTTCCCATTGCAATGAAATCCCACAAGTTTCCAACAGCTCTAGTGAGGTTGACAACCCCTCTTCTCCCTCTCTCATACACGCCGACCAACTCGTCGTGCTCCACATCGGAGCAAAGGCAGGAAGGCTGAAGGGCTGAACCACGAGGCAGCGGCAAGTGTTCTTAGTGTTGCCGCGATGGCGCAGGCGGGCTAGGCTGCGGTTACATGACAAATTGAGTAATTCAAGCATATCAACCGCAGTTTAGACTTCCTACGAAGAGGACCTAGCCGGATTTGTAAACTACAAAACTCTTCATCACAATGACAAGTTGGAGAGGGCTTAGATCCACTTCAAAAGTATGAACCTCATAAGACAGTATCCTCAGAAAACTAAGACTTGGTTCAAAGCCGCATGGAAAATGCGAGAAAAATAAAAGAGAGGAAATACGTGAACACAACCCAGCACAGCGGAGAAATTAAGTATGATACACGAAATGAGATATGCACCTCAAGTTAACTAATTGCATCAATTGCAGGATAAGCAAAACAACTGGGAAATGTTCCATCAAGATGTAACTTAAATATGAGAATAGGCAAGTTCCATCAAGGTTCTTGTAAAGTTATTAGCTCTCTCCAGGCTTCTCAGTTCTCATCAAAATACAAGCAGTATCCATTGAACAACATGTTATGCAAGCTTGCTATGTCATGTGGTTATTACGATGGTATTATAGAAGCAAAGATTTTTATATGCACAACATCCAAGGCTAGATAATGATGAATTTGACTAAGGTTTATCCAATAAAATTGTTGGGTAACCCGGGAATTTGAGATTCCTAGGCATGATATAACCAGTTAGTAGATATGATTTGAACTTGTATATACTGGAACAGCAAAAAAATTATACATTTGCTTTTGTATTTTGTAAGATCTACACCTATATGAAAAGGTTTTTGGCAAGAGAATAAAAGCTGGTATTGAAACTATCTACCTATCTATATGAACAGATCTATACCTTGGATAAATAATGCACTAAGGTCATTTTACTGTTCCGTGCACGGGTATCGCTTAATTTGACTTGAGTAAGCTATCGAACCTGAATCCAACAGCAAAACCTACAATAAACAAAACAAACTGTAGTGCAGACAGGAAAAATAGATGAAACAATGAACAGTCAAAAGAAATTAAAAAATGCATAATGAATTATAAAAAAACTATTAGAGTTTAGATAAGATGGTTAGCATAAAAAAACGTGCCATCATATCGCAGTGTTGTATTTCAATTCTCTGGGACCTGTACAGAAAACTACGATTAATGACAACACAACGAAAGCCTGAAATACGGAGGATGGTTAATAATATATGACTTTTGTGTTGAATATCTTAACAGAAATACATCACCTGTATAAAACACATTTGTCCATGCTTTCTTCTTCAATTAGAAGTAAGCAAGAATATACATGCTTTATATACATTATACAGTACAAAGTTTTACCAAATTGGTGCATGGTGCGCTATATTACTAATATTCATACAGCCAGAGCTCTAAAAAATGGGGCATCTAGTGCTCACTGGTTTGCATCATGTGTTTACCTGATTGTACATTCTACATACCTATAATAGATCATTGACGCATCGAAACAATTTTCATATAGTCCAAACTGTACAAACTTCAGAAGAAATATATAATTATGTTCCACATCTAGTACTTAAATTACTAGCTGAACTTTGCTTATTACCCCATGCAAATCTGCTGCTTAAATTTGTACTCTGCTAAGCAGAAGCCTCAACCATGATCGCTAAACATCAAATGAAGCCATGTGCACTGAAACTATTTATGGAACACAAAACGTCAAAGAACCTGCTGAAGACGAACTTAAGGTAGTATGGAATCGCAGAAACCAGATATAAAGAGACCCATCACTACGATCGAAAACACAAGCAACATTTACTCCCGGAACAAATCAAACCTGCTAAAGACGAACATAGGATAGTATGGAAGCGCCTGCAAACTGGAGCAATCCGAGCGAGATGAGCACCGATCATCGCATCGGTGCCCAGCTTGGCTTCGGTTGGTCGTTCTTCACCGGTTTCCTCGCAGCGGCAGCCACGGCCGCCGTCGCGGCGTGCATTTGGCGGCGCTGGCAGCAGCCTCACCAGCAGGAGGAGGAGCAGCCTCACCAGCAACGGCGGAGCTATGTACAAACCTGAGGGGGCCGTGCCCCCCCAGCCCAAATGACATTTATTTTTTACTAGGTAGTAATGACCCCTGCAGCTCTGAGACAGGCCCCTCTTGCCATCCACATGCACGCACAAACCCATCGTCACGTTTCATGCACAGGGTCGGTTGTTTGGCCTCTATTTCCAAACCACGATCCCGTACGTCTGCTAGCCTCCATCCATGAATTAGGCAGCCAGCCATCATGCCGCCACACTGCCTCTGTTAGAATTAAACATGACATAGTACTCCTTGTCCGATACGGGCTTGGAGATAGTTACCGTGTAGGACTAGTATTGCTAGGTATAGCCTAGTATATATATGTATCTACCCTGCACCTTTGTAACACAACGAAAATCGATCAGAAAAGCAAAGCAATATCAACAGGCACGAGACGTGCCTGCAGCGATACATCGTTCAGTTTTCTCGCCGAGTTACAAAGTCGCTGCGCTCCATCGGAATACGATCGACTCGATAGCTACTCACGTACGTATGTAGAGGAGGATCCGGCTAGACGCTGCAAGGTGCTCGTGCTAATCAATCAAGTCCTGGTTGGCTAGCTTTGCACTTGTACGTGTATTAGCTCCTGGGAGTTTTTGGTCTAGCGATCAAAAGCCAACAATTGGTATCTAGAGCCTCGACGATCTACAATCTACGATGACGGACAGCGACGCTGAGTCGGTCAAGTCCGGCAACGGCGGTTCCAAGGCGAACAAGAACAGCAGCAAGGTGAAGAAGGGCGGCAAGTCAGCAACAAGTGGTGGCGGAACGGGCGGCGCCAACGCATCGGGCGCATCGCAACATCCCCATCCAAGACCCGATGCTCACCGACGCCAACCACGGGCGTGGGCGGTGAAGATGAAGATCATTCTCCGAACCCTTCGAGTGTGGGAGGCCATCACGGAAGACGACGCCGACGCAGGAGTGCGACGAAGGTGCCATGGCCGCCATAGCCCGGGCCTGTGCAGCGATTCCGTGGCGATGACATTGGCGGAGTTCGAGACAGCAAGAGAGGCGTGGAACGCACTCAAAGAGATGAGGATTGGAGAAGATCGCGTCACCAAGGCTCGGGCACAAGTGCTGAAGCGCCAATTTCACAAGTTGCAGATGGAGGAAATTGAATCGGTGAACGACTATGCCATGCGTCGACTACATTGGTGGGAGAGATCCGGCGGCAGTGCGAAGCTCGAGGAGACCGAGATTGTAGAGAAGTTTTTCAGTTCGGTGACTGAAAAATTCACGTACATCATCGGCACGCTCGAGCAGCTTTACGACATCGACGACATGACCATAACGGAGGCGATCGGACGCTTGCGGACATGGGAAGAGAATGCTCGTGGTTGTCGGAAAGGCAAAGGAGGAGGTGATGACCAACTCATGTACTCACGCCGCAGATTGGGAGTCCCCAAGTAGCAAAGGAAGGCGCATAGCGTTGGCGAAGGCTCAAGCAACGCGCAGCCGGGCGGACAAACCAAAGAAGGCAAAGGAAAAGGCAAGCCACAAGGTCGTGGTAAGGCGGACCGATCTAAAGAGCGGAAGCCACGGAACTTGGATATGTCCGAGATCAAGTGCTATAACTGCAACGAGATGGGTCACTTTGCGAAGGATTGTCCGGAGCCTAACAAGAGGGAGATCAAGGCAAATTTGGCGAAGCAGGAAGACGAACGTCCAGGTCTTCTGATGGCCGAAGTTTGTGCTCGTGGAGCCTAACAAGCGGGAGATCAAGGCAAATTTGGCGAAGCAGGAAAAGCGAACGTCCAGGTCTTCGATGGTCAAGTTTGTGATCTCGTCCAAACGATGGTTGCAAAACCAAACCGGAAGGTGCTACTTCATGAGAAAAAAGTAACACCAAAGTTATCCGGAAGCCAGAACGTGTCGTGGTATCTAGACACGGGTGCTAGTAACCACATGACGGGGTGCAAGGAGAAGTTCCTCGAGCTAGAATATGATGTTCAAGGCTCGGTCAAGTTCGGTGATGGTTCAAATGTGGAGATTTGCGGGCAAGGTTCTGTCCTCTTCGAGGGTCTCACAGGAGAACATCGCATACTCACCGGAGTGTACTACATCCCACGGCCGCAACAACATCATCTCTGTCGGGAAACTTGATGAGAATGGATGCAAGGTGAATATCGAGAACGGAGTGATGACGATCTTCGACAACCTCCAAACGTGCTAAGCGCATGTGAATCGTGACGCGAACAGGCTCTATATTCTCAACCTTGATCAATCTCAACCGGAGTGTTGGCTCGCCAAGAGTGATGATGATTCGTGGTTATGGCATGCTAGATTTGGACACGTTAACTTCTACGCCTTTGAAGAAGATGTCGAAGATGGAGATGGTATCTGGGATGCCGTTTATCGACCATGTTGATCGAGTATGTGACGGGTGCTTGGTTGAAAACAGCACCGCAGCCATTCCCTGCTCAGTCTAGTGATGCACTCGAGCTGCTCCATGGTGATCTATGTGGCCCTATCACCCCGCAACTCACGGAGGAAAGAAGTACTTCTTCCTTGTGGTAGATGACTACTCGAGATACATGTGGGTCGTTCTCCTACGATCTAAAGATGAGGCGTTTGAAGCGTTCAAGAAGCTGAAGGCTGCAACGGAGATGGAACACAAGCTGAAGGTTCGTGCTCTACGGACAGATCGCGGCGGAGAGTTTACGTCAAACGAGTTCAACGACTACTGCGAGAAGATTGGCATAAAAAGGTTCCTCACGGCACCTTATACGCCACAACAGAATGGGTTGTTGAAAGGCAATCGAACCGTCGTTGACATGGCGAGAAGTTTACTCAAGAGCAAGAACTTGCCGGGGACATTTTGGGAGAAGCTGTCTCGACGGGCGGTCTATCTTCTCAATCGGGCTCCAACGAAGGCGGTGATCGGCAAGACTCAGATGAAGCAATTTACGGACGGAAGCCGAATGTGTCTCATCTACGGACGCTTTGGGTGCGTGGCGCATGTGAAGACGGCGGAGCCGCATCTCTCAAAGCTTGTCGATCGAAGCACCAAGATGGTGTTCATTGGATACGAGAGGAGTTCCGCACCAAGGCATACCGCTTCTACGATCCACAAACCAAGCGCCTCACGGATTTCACGCGACGTTGTGTTTGAAGAAAACCAAGCGTGGAATTGGAGCACAGCAGCCGATGATGCTCCAAATGGTAACATATTCACAGTTGAATTTCCAGCTGATGATGATGCAAGGGAAGACGTCCAGGTGGTTGGCAAGACGCACAACCAAGGTGACCGCAATGGTAGTGATCACCATGGTGCCGACACCGACGACGAAGCGCATGGGTCGCAAGGTGATAGCGACAACGACGCCGCGACGACACAGCGGAGATCTCGGCGACGACATCGACAATGAGGCGCATAGTGACGGCGACAATCAAGATGATGGTCACGGTCACGACGACTACGCCAACGACGTGGATGTCAACGATGCGGATGCCAACGACCGGCATCTACCACGCCCGAGACTCGCCATCTTCCTCAAGTGCATCGACACCGACACAATTTGTGTCGCCCCCTTCGCAAGCCACGACGGATTCTTCCGGGACTCGTCGCTACAAGCCCCTCAAGAAAGTCTACAAGTACGCAAAGCCAGTTACACTCGAGTACTCCGATTTGTGCTTACTCGGAGTTGAGGAGCCGGCGAACTTCGTAGAGGCGAGCAAAAGTTCAAGTTGGATGCACGCCATGGATGAGGAGATGAAGGCGATTGAGAGCAATGGCACGTGGACTTTGGTAACCCGACCTCCGAACCAAAAGGCCATAGGTTTGAAGTGGGTTTACAAGTTGAAGAAGGACACGAAGGGTGCCATTGTGAAGCACAAGGAAAGACTCGTTGCAAAGGGCTACGACAACGTCAAGGAGTTGACTATGAGGAGGTGTTTGCACGGTTGCTCGAATCGAGACGGTGAGAGTGCTCCTAGCTTTGGCAGCACAAGAGGATTGAAAGGATCATCATATGGATGTCAAATCCGCTTTCCTCAACGGAGACCTCAAAGAAGAAGTGTACGTGGAACAACCCCGCGGCTACGAGAAGAAAGGAGAAGAAGGAAAAGTGTACAAGCTCAAGAAGGCACTTTACGGGAAGCAAGCGCCACGAGCTTGGAACTCAAAGTTAGACAAAAGATTGGTCTCTCTCGGGTTCAAAAGACCCCTCGATGGTCCAAATGACAGTTTATCAAGCACCGAAGAACTGGTGAAGGTTGAAGACGCGATCAAGGAGGAGCGTTGGCGTCAAGCTACGGACGAGCCGACGACAGCAAAGACGATCCCTCAGATGCTACGAGAAACGGCGAATGCAATGCCAAAGGTAAAGCATACGAGCAATCGTGTTTGGGATCCAGGTCGCAGAAAAAGAGTATGTCATGTTTAAGGGGGTGAATGTTAGAATTAAACATGACATAGTACTCCTTGTCCGATACGGGCTTGGAGATAGTTACCGTGTAGGACTAGTATTGCTAGGTATAGCCTAGTATATATATGTATCTACCCTGCACCTTTGTAACACAACGAAAATCGATCAGAAAAGCAAAGCAATATCAACAGGCACGAGACGTGCCTGCAGCGATACATCGTTCAGTTTTCTCGTCGAGTTACAAAGTCGCTGCGCTCCATCAGAATACGATCGACTCGATAGCTACTCACGTACGTACGTAGAGGAGGATCCGGCTAGACGCTGCAAGGTGCTCGTGCTAATCAATCAAGTCCTGGTTGGCTAGCTTTGCACTTGTACGTGTATTAGCTCCTGGGAGTTTTTGGTCTAGCGATCAAAAGCCAACAGCCTCAACCCTGACGCCGACTAGAAAGCTCGCCACCGCACCTGAGACCGTTGTCTTCGGCTCTTCGCCACTAGCCGGTCCGGTGGTAGTCCATGTTGGCCGGCCGGCCGTCGTCACCGGCTACTCCACCTCATACGAATTTGGCTACTGGACTTTGTAAGTGCCATGTGCCCAGCTCAATTGCAACCTTAAAATATTGGAATTTGGATCCCCAGTGTGCAGTTTTGCATGTACGACAATGAAATTAGAAAAACTGCGAGCATCACTAAATTTGGAGTTTCTTGTTGTTTCATGTATGAGTTTGATTAGAAATTTAGTAATTAGTGTACCTATTCATCTGATCTAATGTAGGATTTCGTGTTTCTTGCACCACGGATTTGTTCTATTGATCTGTAGGACTACTTCTTTTTGTTGTTGTTATACTTGGCTCACAGAATGTCATTGAGGTTTGGTTTGAAGGCTGATGGTATAAATAGACAAGTTGTATATTTTGATGTAGTCACAGTGTGCAGTTTTGCATGTACGACATAGGCCGTCGTCACAGAATGTAATAATAAGCATAAATTTGCCTCGAGGCTACAAGTTCTGATTTGTTGTGGTTGGTTAGTTTTTTTATAATTGCCCCCCCACCCCCCCCCCCCGGGCGGAGCCAGTCTAGAGCTGGGCCCCGGGCCTGCTTCATTGCTACAGTGATGAACAGTGATCAGCAGTACCATTTTTACTACAGTAAACGAAGGCAACTCCCTTCACGACCCGGGCCAGGGCCCCCCAGGCCTGGGGTGTAGGTCCGCCACTGCGCCCCCCCATAGATTCCTGTCAAGCTCCGCCACTGCTCACTAGCAGCAGGAGGAGCAGCAGCCTCACCAGCAGCAGGAGGAGGAACAGCCTCACCAGCAGCAGCAGGAGGAGCAGCCGATACCGGAGCACCTGCTGCAATGGTTGCAGTAGCACGGCGGCGGCGGCGGTGGCGGTGGCGGCGACGGCGCCTCCTTGGTGGCCGAAGACGGCTCCCATGCCGGCGATGACCAGCAGGAGGAGCTGTTGTCGCTCAGCTTCAGCAGCGGCGGCGGTGGGTCGGCCAGCAGCGCGGTGGATGGGCAGGGGAAAGCGCCGGGCGGCGCGATGGACGGGGAGAAGGCGGCGGCGACATAGAGATGGTATAGGTCATTTCGCAAGGGGGGAAGGGGTGCCCCAGATCCGCTTGTCAATTACTTATACTCCATACTTTCTTTTGACAAGTTTGTCAATTACTTGTAGATGCGATCAGTACTAGTACTGTACTCCGTAGATGTGTGCGTATTAATTAAGACTTTTTTTGAGGATCAATGCCGCCGCTTTATTGCTTACACGAAACTAGGAAGAACGTCCGAAATAACGTCCAGAATGACATCTGGCGAAACAGAAAACCAAACTTTACATAGTTCATCACCTAATCCTACCTTAGCTAACTTATTAACGGCTTTGTTGGCATTCCGACTAACCCACGACACCTTCGATTCCCCAAAGGTGATCAGCTTCTCCTTGATCTCTTGAACATTAGGACCAATGGCCGAGAGATCCTTTTGCGGATTGTTGATAGCAGCTACCACGTTCACATTATCCAGTTCCAGGTGAATCTTCTCAACATTTAGCTCCTCAGCCACCAGCAAGGCTCGTTTGCATACTTGTATTTCCGCCATCTTCGGACCTGCAGCATGATTAGAGAAATGGCAAGCGGCCCCTCGAAAGCCATCATTATGATCCCGCAGCACAACACCCGCACCACTCTTGTTCCGTTGCTTTGACAGGGCACCGTCTGAATTGGCCTTGATCCAGCCCACACTCGGGGGAGACTAGCGCCCTCGCACAGTAGGTTCAGCTCGATCGCTGCTAGGAGCATGACTTGATATATACAGAACTAAACCACGTAAAGTTCACTTGTTACCGTCTCCTGAATTCTTTTTCTGAAATCACCATTTTCTGAATTCTTTTCTGAGCTTGACAATTGTTTTCGCAATGGGTTTGGTTCACTACGGTTTCTTCTGTCGCTTTGTTTACTAAAGAACACAGCCACCACTTTACCTTCTCCACCTGACGCAGTTTCGGTGTCTCTGTTGAATCCATATGTCATAGACACAAAGGTAGGTGCCTTAAGGCACTGAAGCATCGTCCGACAAGAGGGGGTGGAGAAGGAGGAGGAGGCTGCGGCGCTCTTCTCCACCTGAAGCAAGGGCTCGATCCGGGCGTACGGGATGAGCAGCAAAGATGAGTTGTGTGTCGCCGGGGCTGTCGCTGCGGCACGCGCCGAGGAGCGCTGCGCCGTTGATGGCTGCACTCTGGGCTAGAGGCCGTTGGCTCGCCGCGGGCCAGGGAGCGCGTCCCGGCCGTCCCCGGCAACCGTCCGTTGGCCCCGTTGAACTCTCCTACTTCACAGTGACTTCAACACCTCGCCTGGACCGGCTCCACCTCACCGACAACTGTGTCCCCGGTCTCAACTTCGGTTATCTTCCTCCTGTGCTGCTCGGCACTAACATGATGATTCAATACCGACTATTTGGCTTATGATTTGTTTATTACTGTAGAACTGTTTTTATATATGGTTACATGTGTAATTTACATAATATGCAAAACTATATTGAAAAAGGTTCAATCTTTTGATTATTTTGATTTTTACTAGATCTATTTCACTAATTAAATCAACAGAAATGTCAGCGCATGCTGTCTTTAATTCGCGGACTGTAGGTCTCAACCTATGGCAGATTATCAACACACCACTGTCGATAGTTCAGAGAAGGTTAGATTTAGGACAACGCTAACACCAACACGTGTGGTGGGAGTGAAATCCGCTCATACGCCCTATAACACACACACTGCCACGTCACCGTATGCATGCATGTGTGAATATTTTTGGATTTTCAGTTTTTAAAATGTTTTATCTCTTAAATGAAAAATCTGATTGAAGATCCGTTTTCACCATTAAATTCCTCGCGGCGAGATCTTTGAAACTAGATCTCATATCAATATATTTTGACGATTTTTTTTGGTTAAAAGTTGACATGTCTATTGCACATGAATTGCCATGGTGTTTACACTGAAGTTGCCATGATATGTTTCAGCTATTTTCTTCTACATTTAAAAATACATTTTGACATATTATAAAACGGGGAATTAAGAAACTAGACTTACCATGAACCATAAACTAAAATTGCCATGGTTCATTAAAAATATTCATGGGTAAAGTATTGGAATTGCCATTATCAAAATACTAAAATTGCCATGCTCTATAAATTAAAATTGTCACATGACAACTTTAGTTTAAGCACATGGCAACTACAATGTAAACATCATGGCAACTTTTGGGCAAAAAAAATTTCATCAAAACATATCAACATGAGGTCTAGTTTTGAAGATCTCGTCGAGATGGATTTAATGGTAAAAACGAATTTTTAATTGGACTTTTTAACTAGGAGATAAAACATTTCTAAGCCGAAAACCAAAAATATTCCTGCTGATGTCATCTGTTTGACGTGGCAAAATTAGTGGTAATGGAGGCATGTGGGCGATGTGCAAGATGCCACACGTGTGGGCGTTATTTTTTGGACGCCGATAACTGCCACATGTGTGGTGTATCGGGTAGTTGTGCCACACGCCTCGTGTGGCATGGACAGGAATCAGTCCGCACGACCGCGTCCGGGCGCGCAAAGGCACGACCCACACGTCCGGTGTGTGGCAACCCCGCCCGCACGCCCGGGCCAGAGGGACCCAAAGAGCCCAAGACGATCCAGCCGTCCCAGCCTCCGATCGATCCCGAATCCCGACTGCCGCCATATTCTCCCACCTCCCGAACCCCTACCTCCATCGCCGGCCTTCTCTGGTTGCCATGGCAACCAGAGCAGATCCGTAGGGCCTTCCCACCGCAAGCCACACCCCCACCCTCCCCCACCCCACCCCCACTCCAACAACGTCTTCCAAAGACGACCAACTAAAAGCAGGTGAATCTCCCGATCTCCCTACTGCTTCTCATCCTTCTTCTGGGCAGAAAATTGCAAAATTGCCGACGAAGTTGGCAACTAGATCCATCCTACAGGGGTAAAACACTACATGGGTTGTGTGTCTTCGCAGTTACCAAGCAGAACACACTAGATCTGCCATGTACTACGCTAGAGATAACCGTAAGTTCTCAGTAGATTGATGCAAGTAGTTGGTAAATGAATGGATGTGTAGGAATCCATAAAAAGGGAGAGAAAATTGAGAAATTTGGAATAATGGGGGGTGTGAAAATTAATTGCCACCGGTGTCTAACGTCAGTTGCCACCTATCATTGTCGTCAACTGCTACCATGTCAACTTATTGCTTTCCATCCTATTGTAGTGGCTGATGCCATCGAATCGGAAGGATAGCTAGCACCCAGATTTTAGAAAAGAGAGTGGGTCTGCATCTCCTACTTGCCATGATGTGTTGGTTGCCTACGCATGAAAATGTGATAACACTGACGTGTTATCTTCTACGTGCAAGCAGCAGAAGAATACATTTTTTGTGGATTGTTGATGCGTTCTTGTTCATGCAGTGATTGAGAACACATTGGTAGAAACAAGACGCGGAAAGAATGAATCACGAAGATGGCACTGATCCTTGGGTTTCTCAAAGGCCAGAAACGCCCCCTTGGGATGCAGCAGAGTACAGTCAACTCATTTCTGCAGGGTCGTTGCTGCCACTACTAGAACAATACGCAAACATTGCTATGATGCATGATAACAAAGAAAAGAACACTTGCCATGTTCGCGACGATGAAGATGACATTCTACTTATGTGCTACACTGTCATTTTTCGTAGGTTCTTTTGACCAAAACGCACTCAGGGGGCACCATGGCAAGTTCAGTCACAGGGTGCTAACACTGACAAATGTACGGGCAGCCAACTTCAACTAGCTAATGTGGCGAATCAAGGTAACGCATACGAAAAAGAAACATACTGGTGTGGACATGAAAAATAAACTTGCAAAGGATGGCAAAAGACTCACGAGTTATGTCGGGGGAAAAATGCAGAACCTTCATGCAGCACGTGGCATCAAGCGGCACCCATGTACCTGCCATCGACGTCATGCACAGGTGAGTCCATAAAAAGTGAAGTTGCGGACGGTGAATTAGCAGAAGGAGCATAGTTGACAACTGCAGTTGCCATGACTGGACAACTGCAATTTCCATGACTAAACAACTGCAGTTGCCATCCTGGACAATCAGAAGTTGCCATGATCGAACAAGCTGCAGTTGCGGAACAATTATGATTGCCATTGCTCGGACAATCAGAAGTTGCTGTGCTCGACAACTGTAGTTGCCATGCTAGGACAAACTGCAGTTGCCATGCATTGACCAACTACTACCATGATTACAGGTTATTATGGTGGTGCTACCCCGGCAAACGTCTCATGGCAAGCTTCACAGATTGCAGATAGAGTACGTCAATTTGGTGTGGCAGACCACACAAGATGGGCACATGCAGCACAACAAGGTAAGGAAATTTGAACCACAAAAGAGCACTGCATTTGTTTTTGTGGGAATAGCATGTGAGGAAAAGAAGATTTGTAGCAGTGATGGTGGAAAAAATCAAACAGAAAATGCTAACAAGTGGTTGTGTGCAATGAGTCATATATTGTCTTCGGGAATTGCCAATTGCTGAAAGCATGTGTGCAGTACTAATGGTTGATCGCATTTGCCTAGTGAGCTCAAGCCTAGAATACAAAGTTTTGATGCTAGCACACACTGGTTGCCATGTATTGGCAGTAGTATTTGCCATGTATGTAGGACTGCAGCTGCCATGCATATAGAATCCAAGTTTTCATACTGAAAGGAGCTGGTTGCCATGCATTGTCAACGGTAGTTGCCATGTTTGTTGGACTGTAGCTGCCATGACTGGAGAACTACAGTTGCCATGCATGTCCACATGCAGACTCACGGCTTGCTGTTTTAATGATGCCATGCCAAATCACTTGAAGTTGATGTACTCCGTTACGATAAACATGTCATTCAAGCAAAATCTTACGCTTGTACCTGTTTTTTTACTACAGGGCCTTCAACTACAATGAACAACGGCGTGGGGACATCTACTGCGGGGAGCTCTGAGAGCACGGAAGACGCGTTCCACCAGCCAACCAACAATCATGTTGCAAACAATGCCGAGTCAGAGTCGGAAATGGCAATCATTCCAGCAATGCCGACAAGCACCCCTTTGAACACAAGCACTGGCAACACTCAAGTAGATTAAAGTGCCGCCGATACTGAAGTGAATGATGAAACTGATGACGAAGCACAAGGGGATGAAGATGGTGGGCAATCAGAGATCGTGGTACCTCAGCCACCGTACGTTGGGCAGAGATTTGAATCGTTCGAAGAAGCAAAGGAATTCTACTAGACATATGCAAAGTTCCATGGGTTTGCGGTCAACACCGAATACCATAGGAAAATTAAGAAAACTAATGAGTACAACAGAGGTGAGATGAGGTGCCACAAGGCACGAAGGAACAAGAAGGGGGAAGGTGTTGCGCCTGTCGTTCCGGAACGAAAGAGAGGTATCATTCTCAAGACGGAATGCCCTGTTCGGTGTAAGCTAAACGTAGATGGAGCACAGTGGGTGGTCACTGAATATTTTGACGAGCACAACCACGAGCTAATAAAGAAGTTTGACCTGGTAAAATTTCTGACCGCCCACAGAGGATTCACCCCCCTCGAGAAGAAATTCATAAAGCTGCTACATGATTGTAACGTCGGTCCATCAAGAATGATGCAGATAATCTCCCTCATCCACAGCAAAAAAGGGACTTTGAGTAGCATGCCCTACATACCAGCTGACGTAACAAACCTAAGGGCAAAGTACCATAGAGAAAGCAAGTTGGCTGACATAGAAGCCACGATGGCCTACTTCGATGAGAAAGCGAGGGAAGGTCCAGATTTCTTCTACAGGATAAGATTGGATGATGAGGACGGTGTCAGGAACATGTATTGGGTGGATGGTGCTGCAAGAAGAGCCTACAAACATTTCCGAGGCTGCATTTCATTCGACGCGACATATCTCACTAATATGTACAAGATGCCATGCGCTCCATTCATAGGAATAAATAACCACAATCAGTCGTTGCAGTTCGGGTGCGGGCTCGTTCGGAACGAAGATACGGATGGGTACGTTTGGCTATTCAAGACCTTCTTGGAGTGCATGGGTGGACTTGCTCCGATGAACATAATAACATACCAGGATTTTTGCATGCGTGCAGGCATAGAGGAGGTCTTTCCGTTGGCAGTGCACAGGCACTGCAGGTGGCACATTATAAAGAAGGTTGAGGAGACGCTAGGACCGTTCTTTGCTGACCGTCCGGACCTGCACAAGGCATTGGAGCTGTGCATAGACCACAGCTTGACGGTGGAGGAGTTTGAAAGGAGCTGGATGGCCATGAGTGAAACATATCAAGTCCAAGACAACGAGACTATTGCTAGCCTGTGGGAGAAGCGAATGTACTAGGTGCCGGCCTACTTCATGCAGTGCTTCTTCCCTTTTCTGCAGACTACGCAGCGCAGCGAGGGGTTCAATGCTGTTTTGAAGTGGTACGTGAGCCTTGGCAATTCATTGCTACAGTTTGCCAAGCAGTAGACAACTTTGCAACAAAAAATATTGGGATCTGAGCTACAGCAAGAAGCGAACACCGCGTTAAAGCAGCCAAAATTGCTAACGTATTTACCGATGGAGAGGAAAATGAGCAAGATATATACCAACAAGATCTTTAACAAGTAAGTTAGTTGCGTTCCAATCTTATTTGCACAAGTATGAAGGCAGTAGGGGCCATGTAGAATGCAATGCAGTTGCCATGATCTGAGGATGCCATGTTTAATGAACTGCTGTTTGACATGATTACTCAACTGCAGTTGCCATGTTTAGTGAACCACTGTTTTGTCATGCTTGCTCAGCTGCAGTTGCCATGTTCAATGAAATGCAGTTGCCATGTCAAATATACTACAGTTGCCATGTGTAATGTACTACAGTTGCCATGTGTAACAAAAAAACACACAAAACTTGCAGATTCCAGGAAGAAATAAAGCGTGCCAGCATGTTCGCGGCTTTCCAGGTGGACGAACATACGTTCAAGGTGTGTTCTATTTTGGGCATGTCAGATTCAGAACCTGAGGACCCGAACAAAGGAAGGAACTACTTCGTGAAAGCCTCGATCGGCCAAGGCGAATACTACTGCCAATGCTGCAAGTTTGAACGGGACGACATTGTGTGCTGTCACATACTAAAAGTAATGGACATGAACACGGTGACACGGATGCCCCGCCATTTCATAAGGCGGCGATGGACTTGGGACGCTGACGACGCGTTGGCGCCGCAGACAACAAACGCAGTTCTGGCTGTGCATGACGAGAGACCTGAGTCAACCATGGAAGCCGTGAGGCACGTTGTGCTGACAAAGAACTATGCTGAGCTAATTGATGAAGCGTGCAAGAGTGATGAGACAGTGAGAGTCGCATAAAAACACAGGAAGGCCCTGAAAAGAGAGCTTGATGAGATCAAGAAGAGGAAAGCTGAGGAAGCCTTACACAGGTTCCCCCGCACATCAAGTGTGCCTTCGTCCACGGGGCCATCATCTGAAAACTCGGAGATAGGATCTGGAACAGCAAGCACACAAACCCAGGTCAGGAACCCGCCCCGTTCCATCACAAAGGGGCGTCCAAAAGAGATAAGGTACAAATCGGGATTGGAGATTCAAGCAAAACACAAGAAAACGAAGAAAGGGACAGGCAATCCGTAAGCAAAATTGGGGCGCTGTGACATGGTCCTTGGGGACATTTTGTTTTGTAACCTAGATGTTGTGAATATTTTCTAGAAATGGGAGACTTACTCTTGAGGGGCATCAGAAGTTGCAGGAAAATGCATTGAATGGGTAACTGCAGTTGCCATGTTGTGTGTACTTGATCTGCCATGTTATATGTGTTTAATCTGACATGCTCTTTTGTACTAAATATGCCATGATATTTTATCTTGAATCTATCATGGTAACTATACTGGTCTGCCATGTTAATTATACTCAATCTGCCATGTCAAGTATCTTGGATCTGCCATCTTGTTTATGCCGAATCTGCCGTGTTCTTTGTCTTGAATCATACGTTATTTGTCTTTGAAAAATGCCATGTTATTTGTAATGACTCTACATCGCGTATATTTCCATGATAATTCGACACGCTTTAGTCACACATGCTGTGTTGTGTGCAATCTATGGGAAACAAAGTTGAAAAAGCGTAACGTGCATCAACCGCAGAAAAGGTTATGGCTACATGATCAAAACTACCATGGTAGCCGGTGCAGTTAGCAATGAAAAAGAAGAAGCAAAACAGCCAAATGAAAAATGACGATGACTTTTAATAACCATGTCTGATGAACTACAGTTGCCATGTTTTAGAACATAGTGCACGATTCAAGCGACAACCTGGTGGTGCAAACAATGAAACCATAATAATAATGATAAACATAAAACGTGTCTACTATCACGCCTAAATAGGTTCACATCCACACAAAATATTACAGAAAATATTCAAATGTCGCTCACGAACCACCACTGCGTACTAGTCTACTCTGGGTTGCAGTCATAGCATAGCACACGGACATAGTTTCTGACAAGAACAAGGTAGTACCTTACATTCCTCGGCAATGTAATGTAAGGTATGCGTCCGTGTGTAACGCCACGTGATCACTTGTACTTCTTGATGACTTTCTTGACAGCTTCCTCCACGAACTCGCGTGCTCCGGACCGCTTGTTGAAATCTTCATTCGTCAACCAGTTCCATGTGCAAATTTTCCGGAGCTCAACGACCGTTGCAGCTGTGACAGCGGGAACAAGTCTACCTTCCCACTTTGCAAGGTATTCCAACGTGTGAAAGCCACAGTCCGTCCTGCACAAGAAAAAGAGTCAGGTGAACTCGCAAAAAGGACAGACATAGCAATGATAAACTTCAATTCAGATGTAACAACAAAGAGGGGTGGGATTGATGTAAATGGCACATGAAGAAAGAGGTAGGAAATTACGTGTTCCCTTGCTTCGTAGTCGCCATGTACTCAATTGGAAAGTGTCTGATCTGGACCTTTGAGTTTTCGTAGTGATGGTTCCATGTCTCTTTGAGGTTGTTGATGAAGAATTCAGCATGCGAAGTAAGGTCTGCATCAGCTGCCGAACGCATTGAATCAAGCACCTCAAAGCATTGGTTCTTCAGGTCAATACAGATCGCATAGTGGTGACCACACTTGTCGTGTGGGTCGTGTGGTGCAAGCTCCTGGAACATGGGGAACAGGACCTGCATGTAAAAGTGAAGGAAATGAGAAGCGGAGTTCACATGAAGAACAGCAGAGGGACAAAAAAGTAGAATCACGTAGAATGTTTAGTTATAGTGGGTAGTTGAAAGAAATTTGTCGTCCATGTATGAACAAAATTTGCCGTGTATTTTACTTTGAAGTTTCCACATAGTTTGCACGGGATGCAAAAATAAAAAAGTCAGTTTGCATGGCAGCTGATGCCACATGAAACATCTGCCACATAAACAGAGTGCAGATAATGGCAAAAAACCATACCATGTGAAAAAAAGTGCAAACAGGGAAGGAGTACTCACATATTTCTTCAGTGTGAGCTTGAATTCACCGTGTTGAGCAAAATTCTTCCTCAGGATTTTGTGGTGGAAGTCACCATCCCATATTTTGCAGGTCACTTCGTAATGCATGATTGTTTTGTCGGGAGACATATCCATATGCTTGTTGATGTAGTCAATCCCGCATGCAACTACATTGGTCGACATTTTACCATTTGGCCTCACGGACTCGGCAAGATCACCCAGGTCGATGTACGTCGCTTCGCATTGAATGACCTTGGTTCTATCCAAACATGAGCTGTATGAAAATGATATAACATGAAAGAATCATGTATACTAAGTAAAAAAAATAAAGAACTAAAACGTAAGCGGATCATGTCTAGAAAGTACGAAGAATATGAATGGTAAAAAAAGAGCAAAGCAAAATGAGAGATTATGTGGTGTGGTCATTTACGCTTTCAACTCCTTCATGTGCTTGTTGTTGGCCCTCGCATTTCAAAAACGCTTGACAATGCTGTACAACTGGTTCTGCTCCTTTGTGGCCCTGACCTCAGGCTCGTAGTCTTTCGCGGGAGGTGGGTGAACTACCCTCTGCTGCCTCACAGAACCAGGGGTGGCACTCCTAATGGTATCCTCAGATACAGTATCTGCAGGCACATTGGAACTTGATTGCCCCTGACCTCGTGAGGACCTCCTCTGCAATGCTGCCTCCTCAATCCTGCGGTAAGCTTCATCAAGTGACGGCGAAATCTCCTCAGGGGTGCCTGCAAGGGTCAAAAAGTGGGTTAGGATACCTGGAAAACAAAACAAATGGAGTGTGAAAATATAGGGTGCATGATATGAAATGTAGGTACATAAAGTAGGGAGTTGCCATGTGGAGGCAAATCTAGTTGCCATGTGTAGTGCACTGTAGTTGCCATGTTGTGTCAACTCCAGTTGCCATGTGGTTGCCAAATGGAAAATGCAGCATGGCAACAAAAATGTAGGTGACATGGTGCAGCAAATCCAGTTGCCATGTCATCACATAACAGTTGCCATCACAAGTGAGAACCCCAAAAAAATGCTTGGGACAAAAGTCAGACTACACAGATGTATACAAGAAAATGTACCTTGCACATGACACCGGAGCCAAAAGATTGAAGGAAAATAATGTAGTAAAGATAGATCATTCACCAGGATGGGGAAGCATTTGTTGCTTGGGCGAAGAGAAGTGGTCAGCGCGAAAACAACTGAGATGAGGTACATGAGAAGTTTCATCTTAAAATCCTCGCCATGGGTTGTCATGGCCTGCAGAGAATCTGCCAGTACAGACGTGTTCGACATGGATTCCAACCCAGGAACCAAACGGGGGAACAACGCTTCCTCGATCTTGTTATTGACCTCATACGGGACTTTGATTTGTCCACGGGGCACACCCAAAGTGCAGAACACTGATTGCTCGTTCAACGGCAATCTTCCACGTCCCGGAATCACAAATTCCTTGGAGGAGGGGTCGTAAATCTCACCAAGCCAGTCGCATACAGGGTTGACTAGATTCGTGCACCGGACATTCATCAGAGCCTGCATACCCATCTCAGCAGCAGCTCCCTTCTGATCGTCGGTAAATCTGTCAGTCAATGAAGTCAGTCGTTCCTGGGAGGCCCTGTTGCGAGTACGTTTCTTCTTCTGCAAAAAACAGACAAATGATCAGTTGTTGCCATGTTTTCACTGTCATGAAATTTTAGTTCATGATGCATTTAATCGCAAGCTCGAGGTGGCAACCAATAACATATGCATGAGGAGGAGGGTGTGTGGACAGTTACCTCGTCGCCCTCTTTTCTCCGTCCAGTTGCCCGATTCTGCTGTGGTGGATCCATGAAATCATCATCATCGTTTTGATGATCGCCGCGAGCCATTCTGCTGAGGTAAGAACAAACCAAATTGTCACGGTGGAAATGAAAATGCAGGAAGTAAGCAGTTGCCACCTAACAGAATGTCCTTGCCGCATGGGCTCGAGTGAAAATGTCAACTAGTGAATGCAAAATATCACATGAACACGCACGCACCCCCCCTATGATTGTCGAAAACATAAATATGGCAATTTAGCACATTGTTTACATTTGAAAAAAAAATGTACAGATCGTAAATGCACTTAAAAACAAAATGTTGAAGTTGCCAATTTAGCACAAGATAGTATGGAAGAAAGTCACAAAATCCTCCACTGCACAAACCTAAGATGTGGCAGCTCACATCCTGTCCTCATACAACAATGACTTGCCATGTGTTCAATGGCAAAAATGTGCTAGGTTGAAATTGCCATGTTAAAATGCAACACAGAATTCAAAAAAGCGATGAAAAACATCTAATGAACAACCTGAAATTGCCACAATGTGTACAGATATCACAAGTCATCATGGCAAAACACGAAAATTGCGTCTGCCGTACAATGAATTTGCCACATTATACTGACTGTAACATGGCAACAGACATGCTGTGTTCAGACAAATACTTGCCACATGGAAAGCATATATATGGCATCTGACACAATTGATGTGCAAATTAGTTGCCATGTTATGCAGTCAATTTGCCACATTATCCTGTCTACAACATGGCAACAGCCACAAGCAGTGTTCACGATCTATTTGCCACAAGAATATACTATCCATGTGGCAATAGACACAGTTGATGTGCAGATTAGTTGCCATCCAGTGCAATTGGTTGCTGAAACTGCAGTGACTACCGATTTACTGCACTTTAGCATTCCTACAGTGTGGCAACTATCACAATCATTCAGGAAAATTAGTTGCCACATGGAAAAGCATGTGTGTGGCAACTATCACAGTCATTCAGGAAATTAGTTGCCACATGGAAAAGCATGTTTGTGGCAACTATCACAGTCATTCAAGAAATTAGTTGCCGCATGGAAGAGCATGTTTGTGGCAACTATCACAGTCATTCAGGAAATTAGTTGCCATACACTCATGATAGTTACTCAAACTACCACGTTTGCCTTCATACTGCAGTTTGAAAAACAACTAACTAGATCTAGGGTTCAATGGCAACTATAATGACTTGAAATTCATCCCCCAAATTCTCTCCGAACTGATCGCAAATACCAATTCGAAGCAATGCACAACTATCAGACCGGAAAACAACGGCCCAATCCCAAGGCACAACCAATGTGTGTCTCCGGACAGGCAGAACCACACCGGCAAGACCGCCACCGCGGCGGCGACGAAACTGCCTAGTGCCACCGAAAACGGCAAGCACAGGACTCCGCCGCCGGCGGGAACGCCGGCGCATCGCCAAATCGCCTGAATCTCTACGAATCTCGAGCGAAGCATCGAACACGGAGGGAAGGGGAGAAAATGCAGGCAAGGATTGTGAGAGTGGGAGCGAGCATTACCTTCAATCTGTAGGCGCTCCGGCGAAGCCGCTCCGGTCCGGCGAGCACCACCGACGGCCGCGAACGCCGTCGACTCTTCCGCCTCCGCCATCACCTTCTCCCCTCGTCTTCTCCTCCAGTCGTCTGAAATGCGAAGTGGGTTGTGCGAGTAACTGTGGGGATGAGTAAATGGAACCGTGAGGGGGAGGGGGGCGAAGTGCGCGACGTGTTTGACGTCAACCACGGTCGACGCGTGGCATGCAGGCGCATAACAGTTCCACCGCACGCCCCTGAGTGGCAACCGCTGACCGCTGGGGAACCAACGCAGCGAACTATGTCACACACCACACACGCGCCTTTGTCCTACGTGGCACAGAAAATCGGCCAGATTGTGCCAAGATTCGTGCATATAGTACTGGACGGTGATGTATGCGTGTAGTCGAGATGGTCAACGCCCACACGTGTGGGCGTTAACATTTCCGTATTTTTTCCGTAGATTTAAGGGGAATCTATTATAGCTAAGTAGTTGATCCCCACTACTTTGATTTATCTCAACATGCACACACTCCACGTCATCACACATGCCACGTCAGCAGATCAGTTTTTACCTCAAAGATTATCCACCAGCCTGCTTTCTTAATATCTTCCCCAAACTAAGAACGTCGATTGACTACCGATTAATATTGCGGTGCAGCAAATGGTCTCAGGTGTCCTCACCTACCTGTTACCCCCACCACGAAGATGGTCTCCTCACATCATGTGCTCTAATTGGTCACCGCATCTTCTATTTTCTCTTGCCCTTCCAAGTAGATTTGTCAACCCATGAGCATACCTAGTTTTTCGTCGATTTGGTACTTGCAGTTAGCTGTAGTTTGAGTTATCATCGGCAACCACGGACCACGTGGAAGGAGAGGTCCTCCGGAATGGTGCTCCAACGGGAACAACCAGGCCAGTCCTAGGGCAAGCGTGTTAGTGGGAACAGGTACAGCTAGGAGCCACAATGCTTCTGTAGTTCTGCTTCTCCATGTTGAAACATATGTTTTTCTTCTCACCGGTTGATAATAGATTCAAAATTAGGAAGTGAAAGATTGCACCCTAACTTGACTGGTACATTAATTTTCATTCTTTAATTTTTTTGATTTGATTTAAAACTAGGAAAAAGAATCGTTAGGGAGATGTCATGAAGATTACTTCCATCATTACCCAATGTGACTTCTTCATGCTTTAGCAGATAATCAATCACAAATAGCTCATACCTTTTATTGTCAAACAACTTGAGTTTTTTGATTAAGTGGAGGCAATTTTCAGCCTGTTTTGGTATTGTATTTTCTTCTAACCTACTCCCTCCGTCCCAAAATGTACTAAATTTGAGACACTTATTTTGCGACGGAGGGGTACTTTTTTGTGTGTGGGATGCTACTAACTAAACGTAAATCAGTACAACAATGTTTCAGAGTTTTGAGAGAACATTTTTTCAGCTATTTATGTATTGTATTTTTGCTTCTAATTAGTGTACTTTTCCTGTGAGATAGTACTAACCAAACATCAATCAATGATCATTCCATGCATCAACATATCAAGGTTATGAGGAAACATTATATTTCCATTTCAGCTGCCTAAGAATTGTGTGAGAGAACTATATACTATGTCTATGTAACAGAATTATTTGCATGCATGTCCGCTGATTTCACCTAAACATATCAGTGTGAGGTTTTATCTAGTTGATTAAGAGTTCAATATCAATTAGATTATTCGCCAAATATGTTTTCCCTTTTTGTTACTTTTGGATATTTAGCATGTCTCTATTTCCAGGGATAACCATGCATGGCAACAATTGTTGATAGCCTGTCCATGTATGTCCTCTCCATGTATATTTGTTCTATTAAATTGCCCTTATAGACTATGGGTTTGAATGGGTGCTTCTATGTATTAGTTTATGCCGTGACATTTTTTTCTCTTTGGTTAACTGCTCTTGATACTAATCAAATCTTAGGTAGGGATACCGTGCATGCTTTTATTTTCAATGTTTTTATGAGAAAATGATTGTTATATTATGTGCAATTTTGCTGTTGTGTTCCATAACTTGCCCTTTATCTTTGATCTGAACAAATGACATCATTTGGAATTGATTAACACATGTGTGTAACATAAAACATAAGAATTCTGCTTGAATATCTTCATTGTGGCTCATGTTAAGCACTTTAAGACTATTTTTTCTGCCATGTTATTTCAGAGTTGGTTGTTTGATTCACAATGCTTGGTTTCTTTGTATAGATTAGCGCAAAGTAGATTTCCTGCCATGTTATTTCAAAGCGGGTTGCTTGATTCATAGTGCTTGCTTTCTTTGTATTGATTAGGACAAAATAGTTTTTCCTGCCATGTTATTTCAAAGCCGGTTTCTTGATTCACAGTGCTTGCTTTCTTTGTATGGACTTCGACAAAGTAGTTTTTTCTGGACATGTTATTTCAAAGTTGGTTGCTTGATTCACATTGCTTGATTTCTTTGTATTGATTAGGACAAAGTGGTGAGGTGTTGGAGGTATGTTATACTCCACGTGATAGCCAACTAGGTTTCTTTCTTGATGTCTTTTCTCTAAATAACTTAGCAAAATAAGAACTATCTTGGTGTATTTGAGAGGCACAATTAGTTTCATGGTGCAAAAATAGTACTAGCATGTGAGTTTTGTTAGTCAAGGTTGCCTCTACTATTTCCATTCATGTTATGGCAGGATGTTGTTTTATGAAATGGAGTCCAGCATAGAGGTGTGCCCAGGAAGAGTGAAAAAATCCATGTGCCATCTCTATGCCACAGTTAATTATACTCAAGGGAATTCTGATTCGGTTCTTAGATTGCATACATGTATTGTTAGAATGGTTTAGTTTCTCCAATATTTTATGCCAATTAGGAAAGCATGTTGTCATTGCCAATAAGCTAATTCGATTAGCATGCACTGTCTTATTGTACTATTCCTTCAAAGGGGGCATAAGCCGTGGAGAAGTTAGAATACAGTGGGTATAATGCAATAATAAAATATGAATGACTTTACAACAGTACCTAAAATGGTGATTTGCTTTGTTATACTGATGGATATCACAAAGGTTTTGTTGAGTTTTACGTGCTGAAGTTTTCAAGTTTTGAGTGGGATCATGATGGATGAAGGAATAAGGAGTGGCAAGAGCCTAAGCTTGGGGATGCCCGAGGCACCCCAAGGTAATATTCAAGGACTACAAAGCAACTAAGCTTGGGGATGCCTCGGAAGGCATCTCCTCTTTCTTCTACCAACCATTGGTAATTTTACTTGGAGCTATATTTTTATTCATCACATGATATGAGTTTTGCTTGGAGCGTCGTGTATTATATGAGTCTTTGCTTCATTTATTTTTAGTTTGTCACAATCATCTTTGCTGGACACACCTATTTGAGAGGGACACACATTTATTCGTGATTTGTTAGAATACTCTATGTGCTTCACTTAAATATTTTGAGCTAGGCAGTTGCTCTAGTACTTCACTTATATCTTTTTAGCACGACGGTGGTTATATTTAAAAAAAATAGTTGCACTCTCATGCTTCACTTATATCTTTTGAGAGTTGATAATAGTAATGGCAATTAGTACATGTTATGAATTTGGTCATAATATGATAGGTATTCAAGAGGGATATAATAAAAACTTTCATGTAGATCACTGAATATGATAAGTTTGATTCCTTGCAATAGTTTTACGATGTAAAGGTGGTAATGTGTGGGTTGTGCTAGTGAATAATTGTGGTTTAGTAAGAATATTGATGTTAAGATTTGTGATTTCTGAAGCATGCACGTATAGTCTCTCGTTAAGCTAAAGAGTTGGAGCATGATTTATTATTGATTGTCTTCCTTATGAGTGGCGGCCGGGGATGAGCTGAGGTTTTTTTCCTACCTATCTATCCCCCTAGGGGCATGCGTAGTAGTACTTTGCTTCGAGGGCTAATAAACTTTTGCAATAAGTATGCGAGTTCTTTATGACTAATGTGAGTCCATGGATTATACGCACCATCACCTTTCCGCAATTTGCTAGCCTTTTCGATACTGTGCATTGCACTTTATCACCTTGAGATGTGGTGCAAACTTCACCGGTGCATCCAAACCCCGTGATTTGATACGCTCTATCACACATAAGCCTCCTTATATCTTCCTCAAAACAGCCACCATACCTACCTATTATGGCATTTCCATAGCCATTCCGAGATATATTGCCATGCAACTTCCACCATTCCATTTTATTATGATACACATCATCATTGTCATATTGCTTTGAATGATCATTTATCTAACATAGTATTTGTGTCTCAGCCACTGTTCATCATTTTTTATACATGTTACGATAGATCTTTGCACATCCCGGTACAGCGCCGTAGGCATTCTTATAGGGTCATATTTTGTTCTAGTATCAAGTTGTAATTTTCTTCCGATTTGTAAGTAACTGGAAGTGTGATGATCATCATATTCATTATTACAGCATTGTCCCAAGTGAGGAAAAAAGAAAGGCCAAAAAAGAGCCCATAAAAAAAGAAATCAAAAAGAGCCCAAAAATGAGGGAAAAAGAGAGAAGGGGCAATGTTACTATCCTGTCCACACTTGTGCTTCAAAGTTTTTTTATATGGAGTCTCATATGCTTTCATTTGCATTTAACTAGTGGGAATTTTTCATTATAGAATTTGGCTTGTATATTCCTACGATGGGCTTCCTCAAATGCCCTAGATCTTCATGAGCAAGCAAGTTGGATGATGAATATGATTACATGATGAATATGATAGGTAGCATTCCATATCAAAAATTATGTTTTTATCATTTACCTACTCAAGGACGAGCAGGAATTAAGCTTGGGGATGCTTGATACGTCTCCAACATATCTATAATTTTTTATTGTTCCATGCTATTATAGTGTCAATCTTGGATATTGTATATGCATCTTTATGCAATTATATATCATTTTTTTGGGACTAACCTATTTACTTAGTGCCTAGTGTCAGTTGATGTTTTTTTTGTTTGTTTTTGGTTTTCAAGAAATCAATATCAAACGGAGTCCAGACGGTGAAAAAACTTTGGATTAGTTTTTTCTGGACCAGAAGAGACCCTCGAAGGTTCGGGAGAAGACCTGACGAGCCACGAGGGAGCGACAAGCTCGAAGGCGCGCCCCAGGGGGCGCCCCCAGGCTTGTGGGCCCCTGTGGTACCTCTTTACCTAATTCCACCTCTATAAATTCTCAAATATTCCTGTGGCATCAGAGAGCCGCCCGAAATATTTTTTCCGCTGCCGCAAGTTTCTTTTCTCATGAGATCCCATTTGGAGGCCTTCTCCGTTACTCTGTCGGAGGGGAAATTGATCACAGAGGGGCTCTACATCAACCTTGTTGCCCTTCCACTGATGTGTGAGTAGTTTACCACCGACCTACGGGTCCATAGCTAGTAGCTAGATGGTTTCTTCTCTCTCTTTGATCTTCAATACAATGTTCTCCATGATGTTCTTGGAGATCTATTCGATGTAATCTCTTTCTGCGGTGTGTTTTTTGGGATTCGATGAATTGTGAGTTTATGATCATATTATCTATGAATATTATTTGAGTCTTCTGTGAACTCTTTTATGCATGATTATTATAGCTTTATATTTCTCTCCGATCTATTGATTTGGTTTGGCCAACAAGATTGATTTTTCTTGCAATGGGAGAGGTGATTTGTGATGGGTTTGATCTTGCGGTGCTCAAACCCAGTGATAGAAAGGGACATGACATGTATTTTATCGTTGCCATTAAGGATAAAAAGGCGGGGTTTATTCATGCATGAGTTTACTTTGTTTACATCATGTCATCTTGCTTAAGGCGTTACTCCGTTCTTTATGAACTTAATACTCTAGATGCATGTTGTATAGCGGTCGATGTGTGGAGTAATATTAGTAGATGCAGGCAGGAGTCGGTCTACTTGTCTTGGACATAATGCCTATATACATGATCATTGCCTTAGATATCGTCATGATTATTCCTTTTTCTATCAATTCCCCAACAGTTATATGTCCACCCACCGTATGCTATTTTCTTGAGAGAAGCCTCTAGTGAAAACTATGGCCCCTGGGTCTATCTTCATCATATCTAAAAACATACCTTGCTGCAATTTTATTTACTTTATTTTATTTTGTGTTCTATTTATCTATTTATCACTACAAAATTTGGTCCTTGCAATTAATCATCAAGGGATTGGCAACCCCTTGTTCGCGTTGGGTGCAAGTATTTGTTATTTTGTGTGTAGGTGCTGCTAACGAGGTGTTGCGTTGTTGTCCTACTGGATTAATAACCTTGGTTATTAATAGACTTATCTCTAGTTCTCTATTGTATTGCATCATCCTCTCCTCTTCGAGGAAATCCCAACGCAGCTCACAAGTAGCAAAGCTTATTGATCATACCAATGCCTCGTGGCAGCGGGAGTTGTTGCATCAAATCTTCTTACATGCGGGCATTGAGGCCATCACTAGCATACCACTCCGCACTAGAAATAATTAGGACTTTTGGGGCTGGAATTTTGAGAATGAATGGGTTGTTTTTTGTGAGTTCTGCATACCGCATTCTGGCGCACACAAAACATGGACAGGAGGCCTGGCTTGAGGGCCGCACGAGCTCCTCTGACCAACCCGCTGACATACAAGGATGGATGAGACTGTGGAGTGTTGATGTTCCAGAAAAAATCGAACCTTCCTATGGTGACTACCAAAAACCCTAGGAGAGTCGACGAAACACAACTCCAGCCGCTGCAAGTTCCAGAAACAACAGATCCAATCTAGACACCATCACGGAGGGGTTCATCATCCTCATCGGTGCCTCTCTGATGATGCGTGAGTAGTTCATTGTAGACCTACGGGTCCGTAGGCAGTAGCTAGATGGCTTCCTCTCTCTCTTTTGATTCTCAATACAATTGTCTCTTGGAGATCTATTTGATGTAACTCTTTTTGCGGCGTGTTTGTTGGGAACCGATGAACTTTGAGTTTATGATCAGATCTATTTTATCCATGAAAGTTATTTGAGTTTTGATCTCTTATATGCATGATTACTTACAACCTCGTATTTCTTCTTCGAATCTTTGGTTTAGTTAGGACGACTAGATTGATTTTTCTTGCCATGGGAAGAGGTGCTTTGTGATGGGTTCGATCTTACGGTGCTCAATCCGAGTGACAGAAGGGGAAATGACATGTATGTATCGTTGCTATTAAGGATAACAAGATGGGGTCTATTCCTACATGAATAGAACTTGTCTACATCATGTCACCGTTCTTATTGCATTACTCCGTTTCTCCATGAACTTAATACACTAGATGCATGCTGGATAGCGGTCGATATGTGGAGTAATAGTAGTAGATGCAGGCAGGAGTCGGTCTACTAATCTTGGACGTGATGCCTATATAATGATCATTGCCTGGATATCGTCATAATTATTTGAAGTTCTATCAATTGCCCAACAGTAGTTTGTTTACCCACCGTATGCTATTTTTCTCGAGAGAAGCCACTAGTGAAACCTACGGCCCCCCGGGTCTCTTCTTTATCATATTTGCCTCTGAGATTTATTTTTATTTTCTTTTATTTTCATATCTATTAATCAAAAAACCCAAAAATACCTAGTTGCAATTTTTTATTTTTTATTTTATCTCGCGTTCCCGCGAGATCTATTTATCCAATCTACTACTTGATGACCCACAAGTATGGGGGATCAATTGTAGCTCTTTTCGATAAGTAAGAGTGTCGAACCCAACGAGGAGCAGAAGGAAATGACAAGTAGTTTTCAGTAAGGTAATGTCTACAAGTGTTGAAATTGTAAGTAGCGGAGTAGTTTGATAACAAGATAATTTGTAACGAGCAAGTAACGATAGTAGTAACAAACATGCAGAGATGTGGCCCAATCCTTTTGAGTCAAAGGACAGGCCAAAACGGTCTCTTATGATATGCAAAGCGTTCTTGAGGGTACACGGGAATTTCACCTAGTCACTTTCATCATGTTGGTTTAATTCGTGTTTGCTACTTTGATAATTTGATATGTGGGTGGACCGGTGCTTAGGTGCTGCTCTTACTTGAACAAACCTCCTACTTATGATTAACCCTCCCGCAAGCATCCACAACTACGAGAAGAGTATTAAGAATATATTCTAACCATAACATTAAACTTTTGGATCCAATCGGTCCCTTACGGAATAGCGCATAAACTGGGGTTTAAGCTTCTGTCACTCTCGCAACCCATCATCTAATTGCTACTACACAATGCATTCCCTTAGGCCCAAATATGGCGAAGTGTCATGTAGTCGATGTTCACATGACACCACTAAGGGAATAACAACATACATACTATCAAAATATCAAACACATATCAAGTTCACATTATTACTTGCAACATGCTTTCTGATACGTCTCCAACGTATCTATAATTTTTGATTGTCCCATGCTATTATATTATCTATTTTGGATGTTTAATGGGCTCTTTTATATTATTTTTGGGACTAACCTATTAACCGGAGGCCTAGTGCCAGTTGCAGTTTTTTTTTCCTATTTCAGTGTTTCGCAGAAACGAAATATTAAACGGAATCCAAATGGAACGAAACCTTAGCGAGGATCTTTCTTAGAACAAACGCAATCCAGGAGACTTGCAGTGGAAGTCAGGGACGCAACGAGGCGGCCACGAGGTAGGAGGGCGTGCCCAGGGGGTAGGCGCGCCCCCACCCTCGTGGGCCCGTCGTAGCTCCACCGACCTACTTCTTTAGCCTATATATACTCTTATACCCTAAAAACATCTAGGGGAGCCACGAAACCACTTTTCCACCACCGCAACCTTCTGTACCCGTGAGATCCCATCTTGGGGCCTTCTCCGACGATCTGGCGGAGGGGGATTCGATCACGGAGGGCTTCTACATCAACACCATAGCCTCTCCGATGATGTGTGAGTAGTTTACCACACAACTTCGGGTCCATAGTTATTAGCTAGATGGCTTCTTCTCTCTCTTTGGTTCTCAATACAAAGTTCTCCTTGATGTTCTTGGAGATCTATTCGATGTAATACTTTTTGCGGTGTGTTTGTAGAGATCTGATGAATTGTGGGTTTATGATCAAGATTATCTATGAAAAATATTTGATTCTTCTCTGAATTCTTATATGCATGATTCGATATCTTTACAAGTCTCTTCAAATTATCGGCTTAGTTTGGCCTACTAGATTGATCTTTCTTGCAATGGGAGAAGTGGTTAGCTTTGGGTTCAATCTTGCGGTGCTCGATCCCAGTGACAGAAAGGGAACCGACACATATTGTATTGTTGCCATCGAGGATCAAAAGATGGGGTTTATATCATATTGCTTGAGTTTATCCCTCTACATCATGTCATCTTGCTTAATGCGTTACTCTGTTCTTATGAACTTAATACTCTAGATGCATGCTGGATAGCGGTCGATGTGTGGAGTAATAGTAGTAGATGTAGAATCGATTCGGTCTACTTGACACGGACGTGATGCCTATGTTCATGATCATGCCTAGATATTCTCATAACTATGCGCTTTTCTATCAATTGCTCGGCAGTAATTTGTTCAACCACTGTAATATATGCTATCATGAGAGAAGCCACTAGTGAAACCTATGGCCCCCGGGTCTATTTTACATCATATTAGTTTCCTGTCAACTAGCTATTTCTGTCGCCGTTTATTTTGCAATCTTTACTTTCCAATATATACAACAAAAATACCAAAAATATTTACCTATTTTTTTATCTTTATCAGATCTCACTTTTGCAAGTGGTCGTGAAGGGATTGACAACCCCTTTATCGCATTGGTTGCAAGGTTCTTGATTGTTTTGTGCAGGTACTAGGCGATTTGTGTGTAGTCTCCTACTAGATTAATACCTTGGTTCTCAAAAACTAAGGGAAATACTTACGCTACTTTGCTGCATCACCCTTTGCTCTTCAAGGGAAAACCAACGCATGCTCAAGAGGTAGCAATTTCTCCCTTGACCTCAAGAACAAAAGTAACTACTCACAAATGATAAACATGCTCATGATCGGAGGGGTATTAAATAGCATAATGGATCTGAACATATAATCTTCCACCAAATAAACCATATAGTAATCAACTACAAGATATAATCAACACTACTAGTCACCCACAAGCACCAATCTATAGTTCCGGTAACAAGATTTAACACAAGAGATGAACTAGGGTTTGAGATGAGATGGTGCTATTGAAGATGTTGATGGAGATTGCCCTCCCCAAGATGGGAGAGTTGTTGGTTGTTTTCTACTACACAACCTTCTTCTTGTAGACGTTGCTGGGCCTCCAAGTGCAGAGGGTTGTAGGATAGTAGCAAATTTCCCTCAAGTGGATGACCTAAGGTTTATCAATCCGTGGGAGGCGTAGGATGAAGATGGTCTCTCTCAAACAACCCTGTAACCAAATAACAAAGAGTCTCTTGTGTCCCCAACACACCCAATACAATGGTAAATTGTATAGGTGCACTAGTTCGGCGAAGAGATGGTGATACAAGTGCAATATGGATGATAGATATGAGTATTTGTAATCTGCAAATATAATAACTAATGATAAAAGTGAGCGTAAACGGTATTGCAATGCTAGGAAACAAGGCCTAAGGTTCATACTTTCACTAGTGCAAGTTCTCTCAACAATAATAACATAATTGGATCATATAACTATCCCTCAACATGCAACAAAGAGTGACTCCAAAGTCACTAATAGCGGAGAACAAACGAAGAGATTATTGTAGGGTACGAAACCACCTCAAAGTTATCCTTTCTGATCGATCTATTCAAGAGTCCGTAGTAAAATAACACGAATCTATTCTTTCTGTTCGATCTACCATAGGGTTCGTACTAGAATAACACCACTACAAAAAAATACACTTCCACGATGATACGTGTTTGTCACAGTAGGTCGCATTTTTTGTCATGCATGTACATCCATGACAAATTTATGATAGAATCAAGATAGTCATACGTGTCTTTGTCGTCAGAGAAGTGTTCCATGACATTACAAAAATTATCATCACGGAAGTGTCCACCTCCATGATGATAAATCGCGCGTCACAGAAGTGCTTTCGTCAAGGGTGACCGACACGTGGCATCCACTGCAACGGAACACTGTTAAGCTATCGGGTCAGGTTTTGGATCCGATAACCCGTTAACAGCCAGGACCAATGGGGATTTTCCACGTGTAAAATTCTGATTGGCTGACAGAAAGACGTGTCAGCTCTGCGTTGGCACAGGTGTCACTCATCCAATGGCCGAGATGTGCCTATGATATGCTGACATGTGGACCGGCCCAAAAGTGGCCCATAAAGTTTAAATGGGCCGGCCCAACTAAAGTCCCACAAGATTTTGTGGTCCATAATGGGCCAGCCCAGCAAAAGGCCCACGAGATTTTTTGTATCATAATGGGCCGGCCCAGCTAAAGGCCCACGAGATTTTGCAGGCCATAATGGGCCGGCCCAGCTAAAGGCCCGCGAGATTTTGCAGACCATAATGGGCCGACCCAAATAAAGGCCCAACATTCTCAGTTAAGGCCCGTTCGGCTAGTGTCAAATCGGCCGTCAACGGCCTGTCCTAAACTTGTCATCATCGCGGCCCATGATCACTTCTGGCCCGTTGACAGTCTGCTAAGTATATGGGACGAATTACGGCCCGGTGTATTTCTGGCCTGTTAAAGGTCCTGCTTCATTTGGGCCCATTTACAGGCCATTGAAACTTTCGGCCCATAAACGACCGTGAAGGATTTGGGTCATATTCGGCCATGTCTAACATTCGGCCTGTTAGTGGCCCGCCATAGATTTGGGCCACTTTCGGCCTGTTGTGATTTTCGGCCTTTTAACGTCGGACGAAATCCATGGGCCATATGTGGCCCAACGTCACATCGGGCCCATTAACGGCCCATATAAAAATGACGATAATCTAGCCCGACCAAACTTCTGTCCTGTTAAAGGCTCGTGTATTAGGTCGGGGCATTTACGGCCCATCCGAATTTCGGCCTGTGAAAGATCCGCATCGTAAATGGGCCCAATCTCACTTTCGGTCTTTTAAAGGCCCATGTTTTTATGGGCTCGAGATATTTACACCTGTAAATGGCCTATTGTTACTGAGGGCCCAAATTATGTGTAGGCATGTTAAAGGCCCACTATGGGCACAGGCCTACTAGAAAAATATGAAATCTTATGCTGATTTAGGCCCAGATATTTTTAGTGGGCTACATGCAAATTTTGGCCCATAATCGTTTTTAGCCCAATTGGAATGGCCACGACGAATGTTGGCATGTTGGGCTCCTACGAAGCTTTCGGCTGAATACATTACTAAGATAAACCTACACTATACAAAAATAGCGTCATAATTATTACAGCCTTTGGCAGCAGCATAAAAGTTGTATCACAACAAAAGGCCTGTTGGCATAAAGTTTACAGTCCTTGCAGATAAAAGCATCATCAGATGTATAGAAGCACATATCATTTGACCTGAGTGCTAATGTTTCAGGCTGTAGAATCTGATGGAGCAGCACGATCTTCACCTTTTTTCCGCCATTGCTCTTGAACAACAAAGCGAATGTCTGATAGTCTGGTTTCAAAACAATTCATATCTTGACGACATTTGTCAACCACTATTCTTGTTTCCAAAACAACGTCCATTAGGGATTGGACTTGTGTCTGGAGCACAGATATATCACTCTGTCTAGCAGGAATATTTTGTTCAGTAGGCGATTTGGACGAGGTTACCTTGACAACCAACCCAGAATTACGTAGGAAGGTGCTTTTTGCACTGTTAGTGGAGAGATACTGATGCACTGCAGCAAGAGGTGACATTGTGCCTGTGGTAGCCTCATCACCTTCAGGTGGTTGTGGCTGTTCAATCATTTTTTCCATAGCTTCCTGAAAGTTTGAACTTGTAGATTAGTGTACCAGATAAGTTACTAATGAGACAAAAACAAACAAAGTAGGTTACACGCTTATACATAACTTATTTTGGTGTACTACTGTAAAACATTAGCAAGTTTTGTAGTGCCAACTACATAATAAAATCACTTTCGGGACATATGTCCATGTAGCATGCCTACTGTATTGTCTATTTCCTCACATTCGTTGACATCTAAGGATAAAGAGACATGGTTTAAAGTAGGATGAACATAGTATGACATCATTCATATCATGGGCAAACAGATATAAAACAAACAGGCTATTTTATCATTGTGTGCGCACATGAACATAACAACTAGAATACAGATCAAGACCAAAATAATGTCCTTCATCTCTTTTAAACCACGTAAGGTGAAATGATACGCTAAGACAACTGTGTATAAAAGTGAACAGAGTAACTGACATTGGCTGCACACCAAGTAGTTAAATGAACACATCACAGTACCAATCAGTTCAAAGGCAGGAGGAGTAAGGACTTACAACAGCGGCTTGAACTGGTGTGCTCATGCCCTTCATCTTGTTGGTGTGGCAATCCTTGAAGATTTCCACTGCATTCAGTTCAGGTTCTTTTTGGTCTGCACAGGATTTCCTCTGTATTTGGAACAAGTCAATATAGATGCGATAATATGGCACAGAAAAAAGAAGGAAGTAGCAGCTATTTACAAGAGCATCGCAGTGTGCAATATAGCTACGAGATCCTGTTGTCTGTTGGAATTTCACTTTAGAACGGTTGGTCTTGTTCTTCAAACAGTTAGCCTAGAAGAAAATACACTTGTAAGGCACATACATAAATACAATTTCAATATGTGGTCTGATCAAATGCATATAGCCTACCTGATACTTTGGATCAGACCAGTGTTTAACGAGGGCTGTCCAGTCTTCATCTGTAATATATTCCACTTGAGATGTTTGGGCGATTTCATTGTTAGCCTTGCCTTCAAAGTGAGATTTTCTAAGGTGGTACCAATACTTGATACGTCTCCAACGTATCTATAATTTTTTATTGTTCCATGCTATATTATATTCTGTTTTGAACATTATTGGGCTTTATTATAGACTTTTATATTATTTTTGGGACTAACCTATTAACCGGAGGCCCAGCCAAGAATTGCTGTTTTTCACCTATTTCAGAGTTTCGTAGAAAAAGAATATCAAACGGAGTCCAAACGGAGTGAAACCTTCGGGAACGTGATTTTCGGAACGAATGTGATCCAGAGGACTTGGAGTCAATGCAAAGCAATGAACGAGGAAGGCACGAGGTAGGCGGGCGCGCCTACCCCCCAGGCGTGCCCTCCACCCTCGTGGGCCCCTTGTTGCTCCACCGACGTACTTCTTCCTCCTATATATACCTACGTACCCCCAAACTACCAGAAACAGAGCCAAAAACCTAATTCCACCACCGCAACTTTCTGTATCCATGAGATCCCATCTTGGGGCCTTTTCCGACGCTCCACCGGAGGGGCATTGATCACGGAGGGCCTCTACATCATCTCCAAGGCCTCTCCGATGAAGTGTGAGTAGTTTACCTCAGACCTTCGGGTCCATAGTTATTAGCTACATGGCTTCTTCTCTCTTTTTGGATCTCAATACAATGTTCTCCCCCTCTCTTGTGGAGATCTATTCGATGTAATCTTCTTTTGCGTTGTGTTTGTCGAGATCCGATGAATTGTGGGTTTATGATCAAGATTATCTATGAACAATATTTGAATCTTCTCTGAATTCTTTTATGTATGATTGGTTATCTTTGCAAGTCTCTTCGAATTATCAGTTTGGTTTGGCCTACTAGATTGATCTCTCTTGCAATGGGAGAAGTGCTTAGCTTTGGGTTTAATCTTGCGGTGTCCTTTCCCATCGAGGATAAAAAGATGGGGTTTATATCATATTGCATGAGTTTATCCCTCTACATCATGTCATCTTTCTTAATGCGTTACTATGTTCTTCATGGACTTAATACTCTAGATGCATGCTGGATAACGGTCGATGTGTGGAGTAATAGTAGTAGATGCAGGCAGGAGTCGGTCTACTTGTCTGGGACGTGATGCCTATATACATGATCATACCTAGATATTCTCATAACTGTGCTCAATTCTATTAATTGCTCGACTGTAATTTGTTTACCCATCGCAAATACTTATGCTATCTTGAGAGAAGCCACTAGTGAAACCTATGGCCCCCGGGTCTATTTTCTATCATATTAATCTTCCAACCCTTAGTTATTTTTATTTCTTTTTATTTTACTTTGCATCTTTATCATAAAAATACCAAAAATATTATCCTATCATCTCTATCAGATCTCACTCTCGTAAGTGACCGTGAAGGGATTGACAACCCCTTTATAACGTTGGTTGCGAGGTTCTTGTTTGTTTATGTAGGTGCGAGGGATTCGCGCGTGGACTCCTACCGGATTGATACCTTGTTTCTCAAAAACCGAGGGAAATACTTACGCTAATTTGCTGCATCACCCTTTCCTCTTCAAGGGAAAACCAACGCAGTGCTCAAGAGGTATCAAGAAGGATTTCTGGCGCCGTTGCCATGGAGTCTACACAAAAGGCAAGCCATACCAAGTACCCATCACAAACTCATCTCCCTCGCATTACATTATTTGCCATTTGCTTCTCGTTTTCCTCTCCCCCACTTCACCATTGCCGTTTTATTTGCCCTCTCTTTTCCGTTCGCCTCTGTTTTGCTCGCTTCTTGTTTGCTCGTGTGTTGTATTGCTTGCTTGTCACGATGGCTCAAGATAATACCAAACTGTATGACTTTACCAATACCAACAATAATGATTTTCTTAGCACTCCGATTGCTCCTCTTAATGATGCTGAATCTTGTGAGATTAATGCTGCTTTGTTGAATCTTGTTATGGAAGATCAATTCGCCAGCCTTCCTAGTGAAGATGCCGCTACCCATCTAAATAGCTTTGTTGATTTGTGTGATATGCAAAATAAGAGGGATGTTGATAATGATATCGTTAAATTGAAGCTATTTCCCTTTTCGCTTAGAGATCGTGCTAAAGTGTGGTTTTCGTCTTTGCCTAAAAATAGTATTGATTCATGGAATAAGTGCAAAGATGCTTTTATCTCTAAGTATTTTCCTCCCGCTAAATCATCTCTCTTAGAAATGATATTATGAATTTTAAGCAACTTGATCATGAACATGTTGCACAATCTTGGGAGAGGATGAAATGAATGATACGTAATTGCCCTACTCATGGCTTAAATTTGTGGATGATTATACAAAAATTTAATGCCGGATTGAATTTTGCTTCTAGAAATCTTTTAGATTCGGCCCCGGGAGGCACTTTTATGGAAATCACTTTAGGAGAAGCTACTAAACTCCTAGATAATATTATGGTTAATTATTCTCAATGGCACACCGAAAGATCTACTAATAAAAAAGTGCATGCGATAGAAGAAATTAATGTTTTGAGTGGGAAGATGGATGAACTTATGAAATTATTTGCTACTAAAAGTGTTTCTTTGGATCCTAATGATATGCCTTTGTCTACTTTGATTGATAATTATAATGAATCTATGGATGTGAATTTTGTTGGTAGGAATCATTTTGGTAACAACGCGTACAGAGGAAACTTTAATCCTAGGTCGTTCCCTAGTAATTCCTCTAATAATTATGGTAATTCCTACAACAATTATTATGGAAATTTTAATAAGATGCCCTTTGAATTTGAGAATAGTGTTAAAGAGTTTATGAATTCGCAAAAGAATTTCAATGCTTTGCTTGAAGAAAAATTGCTTAAAGTTGATGAACTGGCTAGGAACGTTGATAGAATTTCTCTTGATGTTGATTCTTTAAAACTTAGATCTATTCCACCTAAGCATGATATGAATGAGTCTCTCAAAGCCATGAGAATTTCCATTGATGAGTGCAAATAAAGAACCGCTAGGATGCGTGCTAAGAAAGATTGCTTTGTGAAAGTGTGTTCTTATAATTTCTATGAAAATAAAGATGAAGATCTAACAATTATTGATGTGTCCCCTATTAAATCTTTGTTTTGCAATATGAATCTTGATAATGATGGGAGTTAAGATGAGTTACCTTTACCTCGTAGGCGTTCCAAAAATTCGGAGTTTTTAGATCTTGATGCAAAATTTGGAAGAAGTGGGATTGAAGAAGTTAAAACTTTAGATATCAATGAACCCACTATTTTGGATTTCAAGGAATTTAATTATGATAATTGCTCTTTAATAGATTGTGTTTCCTTGTTGCAATCCGTGCTAAATTCTCCGCATGCTTATAGTCAAAATAAGGCTTTTACTAAACATATCGTTGATGCTTTGATGCAATCTGATGAAGAAAAACTTGAGTCGGAAGTTTCTATCCCTAGAAAACTTTATGATGCGTGGGAACCTACTATTAAAATTAAAACTAAAGATCATGAGTGTTATGCTTTGTGTGATTTGGGTGCTAGTGTTTCCACGATTCCAAAAACTTTGTGTGATTTGCTAGGTTTCCATGAACTTGATGATTGCTCTTTAAATTTGCACCTTGCGGATTCCACTATCAAAAAACTTATAGGAAGAATTAATTATGTTCTTATTGTTGCAAATAGGAATTATGTGCCCGCAGATTTTATCGTTCTTGATATAGATTGCAATCCTTCATGTCCTATTATCCTTGGTAGACCTTTCCTTAGAACGATTGGTGCAATTATTGATATGAAGGAAGGGAATATTAGATTCCAATTTCCGTTAAGGAAAGGCATGGAACACTTCCCTAGAAATAAAATAAAATTACCATATGAATCTATCATGAGAGCCACTTATGGATTGCCTACCAAAGATGGCAATACCTAGATCTATCCTTGCTTTTATGCCTAGCTAGGGGCGTTAAACGATAGCGCTTGTTGGGAGGCAACCCAATTTTATTTTTAGTTTTTTGCTTTTTGCTTCTGTTTAGGAATAAATATTTGATCTAGCCTCTGGTTAGATGTATTTTTATGTTTAGTGTTTGTGCCAAGTTAAACCTATAGGATCTTCTTGGAGTATAGTTATTTGATCTTGCTAAAAATTGCAGAAATTTTCTGTTCACGAAAATAATTGTTAAAAATCACCAGAACGTGATAAAATATTGATTCCAATTTCTGATGATCAATAAATAAATTTTCTAGGTCATCCTATTTTTTCTGAATTTTTGTAGTTCCAGAAGTTTGCGTTAGTTACAGATTACTACAGACTGTTCTGTTTTTGACAGATTCTGTTTTTCGTGTGTTGTTTGCTTATTTTGATGAATCTATGGCTAATAAAATAGTTTATAAACCATAGAGAAGTTGGAATACAGTAGGTTTAATACCAATATAAATAAATAATGAGTTCATTACAGTACCTTGAAGTGGTGTTTTCTTTTCTTTTGCTAACGGAGCTCACGAGATTTTCTGTTAAGTTTTGTGTTGTGAAGTTTTCAAGTTTTGGGTAAAAGATTTGATGGATTATGGAACAAGGAGTGGCAAGATCCTAAGCTTGGGGATGCCCAAGGCACCTCAAGATAATCTAAGGACACCAAAAAGCCAAAGCTTGGGGATGCCCCGGAAGGCATCCCCTCTTTCGTCTACTTCCATTGATAACTTTACTTGGAGCTATATTTTATTCACCACATGATATGTGTTTTGCTTGGAGCGTCTTGTATTATTTGAGTCTTTGCTTTTTAGTTTAACACATTCATCTTTGATGGACACACTTTTTGAGAGACACACATGATTCGGAAATTATTAGAATACTCTATGTGCTTCACTTATATCTTTTGAACTATATAGTTTTTGCTCTAGTGCTTCACTTATATCTTTTAGAGCACGATGGTGGTTTTGTTTTATAGAAACTATTATTCTCTTATACTTCACTTATATTATTTTGAGAGTCTTAAACAGAATGGTAATTTGCTTAGATAATCCTAATATGCTAGGTATTCAAGACTAGTAAAAAAACTTTCTTATGAGTGTGCTGAATACTAAGAGAAGTTTGATGCTTGATGATTGTTTTGAGATATGAAGGTAGTGATATTAAAGTTGTGCTAGTTGAGTAGTTGTGAATTTGAGAAATACTTGTGTTGAAGTTTGCAAGTCCCGTAGCATGCATGTATGGTAAACGTTATGTAACAAATTTGAAACATGAGGTGTTCTTTGATTGTCTTCCTTATGAGTGGCGACGAGCGATGGTCTTTTCCTACCAATCTATCCCCCTAGGAGCATGCGCGTAGTGCTTGGTTTTTGATGAATTGTAGATTTTTGTAATAAATATGTGAGTTCTTTATTACTAATGTTGAGTCCATGGATTATACGCACTCTTACCCTTCCATCATTGCTAGCCTCTTTGGTACCGTGCATTGCCCTTTCTCACATTGAGAGTTGGTGCAAACTTCGCCGGTGCATCCAAACCCCATGATATGATACGCTCTTTCACACATAAACATCCTTATATCTTCCTCAAAACAGCCACCATACCTACCTATTATGGCATTTCCATAGCCATTCCGAGATATATTGCCATGCAACTTTCCACCGTTCCGTTTATTATGACACGCTCATCATTGCCATATTGCTTTGCATAATCATGTAGTTGACATCGTATTTGTGGCAAAGCCACAGTTCATAATTTTTCATACATGTCACTCTTGATTCATTGTTATCCTGGTATACCGCCGGAGGCATTCATATAGAGTCATACTTTGTTCTAGTATCGAGTTGCAATCATTGAGTTGTAAATAAATAGAAGTGTGATGATCATCATTCATAGAGCATTGTCCCAATAAAAAAAGAGAGAGAAAGGCCAAAAAAAGGAAAGCCCAAAAAAAGGGACAGTGCTACTATCCTTTTTTTTCACACTTGTGCTTCAAAGTGGCACCATGATCTTCATGATAGAAAGTCTCTTGTTTTGTCACTTTCATATACTAGTGGGAATTTTTCATTATAGAACTTGGCTTGTATATTCCAACAATGGGCTTCCTCAAATGCCCTAGGTCTTTGTGAGCAAGCAAGTTGGATGCACACCCACTTAGTTTCTTTTGTTGAGCTTTCATGCATTTATAACTCTAGTGCATCCGTTGCATGGCAATCCCTACTCCTTGCATTAACATCAATCGATGGGCATCTCCATAGCTCATTGATTAGCCTTGTTGATGTGAGACTTTCTCCTTTTTGTCTTCTCCACATAACCCCCATCATTATATTCTATTCCACCCATAGTGCTATATCCATGGCTCACGCTCATGTATTGCGTGAAGGTTGAAAAAAGTTTGAGATTACTAAAGTATGAAACAATTGCTTGGCTTGTCATCGGGGTTGTGCATGATGAGAGCATTCTTGTGTGAAGGAAATGGAGCATGACTACACTACATGATTTTGTAGGTATGAACTTTCTTTGGCCATGTTATTTTGAGAGGAAATAATTGCTTAGTTAGTATGCTTGAAGTATTATTACTTTTATGTCAATATTAAACCTTTATCTTGAATCTTTTGGATCTGAATATTCATACCACAATTAAGAGAATTACATTGAAATTATGCCAAGTAGCATTCCACATAATTTTTTTTGTTTTTATCATTTACCTACTCGAGGACGAGCATGAATTAAGCTTGGGGATGCTTGATACGTCTCCAACGTATCTATAATTTTTTATTGTTCCATGCTATATTATATTCTGTTTTGGACATTATTGGGCTTTATTATACACTTCTATATTATTTTTGGGACTAACCTATTAACCGGAGGCCCAACGCAGAATTGCTTTTTTCGCCTATTTCAGAGCTTCGCACAAAAAGAATATCAAACGGAGTCCAAACGGAATGAAACCTTCGGGAACGTGATTTTCGGAACAAACGTGATCCAGAGACTTGGAGTCTACGCAAAGAAACGAACGAGGAAGGCACGAGGTAGGGGGCGCGCCTACCCCCCCCCCCCAGGCACGCCCTCCACCCTCGTGGGCCCCTCGTTGCTCCACCGACGTACTTCTTCCTCCTATATATACCTATGTACCCCAAACTACCAGAAACAGAGCCAAAAACCTAATTCCACCACCGCAACTTTCTGTACCGGTGAGATCCCATCTTGGGGCCTTTTCTGGCGCTCCGCCGGAGGGGGCATTGATCATGAAGGGCCTATACATCATCTCCAAGGCCTCTCCGATGAAGTGTGAGTAGCTTACCTCAGACCTTCGGGTCCATAGTTATTAGCTAGATGGCTTCTTCTCTCTTTTTGGATCTCAATACAATGTTCTCCCCCTCTCTTGATCTATTCGATGTAATCTTCTTTTGCGGTGTGTTTGTCGAGATCTCATGAATTGTGGGTTTATGATCAAGATTATCTATGAACAATATTTGAATCTTCTCTAAATTCTTTTATGTATGATTGGTTATCTTTGCAAGTCTCTTCGAATTATCAGTTTGGTTTGGCCTACTAGATTGATCTTTCTTGCAATGGGAGAAGTGCTTAGCTTTGGGTTCAATCTTGCGGTGTCCTTTCCAAGTGATGAGGGGCAGCAAGGCACGTATTGTATTGTTTCCATCGAGGATAAAAAGATGGGGTTTATATTATATTGCATGAGTTTATCCCTCTACATCATGTCATCTTTCTTAATGTGTTACTTTGTTCTTCATGAACTTAACACTGTAGATGCACGCTGGATAGCGGTCGATGTGTGGAGTAATAGTAGTAGATGCAGGCAGGAGTCGGTCTACTTGTCTCAGACGTGATGCCTATATACATGATCATACCTAGACATTCTCATAACTATGCTCAATTCTATCAATTGCTCGACAGTAATTTGTTTACCCATCGCAAATACTTATGCTATCTTGAGAGAAGCCACTAGTGAAACCTATGGCCCCCGGGTCTATTTTCTATCATATTAATCTTCCAACACTTAGTTATTTTTATTGCCTTTTATTTTACTTTGCATCTTTATCATAAAAATCTCACTCTCGTAAGTGACCGTGAAGGGATTGACAACCCCTTTAGCGCGTTGGTTGCGAGGTTCTTGTTTGTTTGTGTAGGTGCGAGGGACTCGCGTGTGGACTCCTACTGGATTGATACCTTGGTTCTCAAAAACTATGGGAAATAGTGACGCTACTTTGCTGCATCACACTTTCCTCTTCAAGGGGAAACCAACGCAGTGCTCAAGAGGTAGCAATACTGTCGCAGAGCAGACTGAAAAACATGAGTGCATGCTTGTTTAGTTGCGTCATCTTTCAGATCCAACTTGAACCTCATCTGTTGAAAAAAGAATGTGAGTCTTATTAGGAGGAAGCTAGAAAGTATGGGACAGAGCAAGACAATATTACTAATTGCGATGAATAACATTACTTATGGATAAATGGTCAAGGAAGGTGTTAAACTGGGTATTGTCTTTCTCATTCCTGTACTGGATCCACGTTGGGAGGATACGTGCATGACACCTAATGGCAACAAATGCCTCTGATACTAACTTGGCTGACTTTGTAGCATCACGTGGCCTTTTTAAACCTGTCTCAAAATGTATCTCCATTCTTCCTCCTTTAGATTTTGTTAATCTGTCAAGCATTATCCTTGATGTCTGTTTCCGCTTGCGTCGTGGTGCTAGTTCAGCAACGAATATGGAAAGTGTTAGTGTACATCAAACTATGAGAGTACATATAAAGGAGCATGCAACTGCAACTTGACTCGGTCAGTCTTTATGCGGTGTTGATGCTCATGAGGTTCATCTGATCTTGCCAAGTCCTGTTGTGTCAGTGATGCTTGAAGTAGTGTTAGGTGTGAAGGCAGCTTGGGGCTGGCAGTTCCCAAGCAAACGAACAAGTAACTTCGTTGAGATCTTTAATGCAGTTGAAGCAGATGCTGCAGCTGGTGGAGCAGGTGATACTGTGTTTGTAGATTTAGCTGGTGGACTTTGAACTTCTACTGCACTATAAGTACCAACAGAATCTGGACGGCCGATCCTTTTCCGTTTCACCCGACGAGTAACACCACTCCCTACTATATTATTTTCCTTGCTCTTTTTTGACTTTTCCATGTCAAGCCGTACCCACAACACAAAAGAATAAAATCGCCCTTCAGAACTCATTGATGCATGATACAGACAAGCAATACTTTGATGTAAGACAACCGTATGAGGATGGAATATGTAAGGAAAACAGGACGGCATGACATATTCACAGCTACGATGTATAAACTAAGCAGAAGGATTCGCAAGAAAATAGAAGTGATGCAAGCTAGACACCATATGAAAGATGCAACCAATATTACTCTGCCAAGTTAAAAGTGTCTTGTCATAAGTGGCAATTCAAAAAATTAGAAGCGTAGAAATCAATGCAAGATGCAACCACTATCAAACTGCCATGTTAAAAGTGTCCAATCATGAGTGACTGATGCGGGATAGACAACAGCAGTACTTCGATGTAAGAACATGGTATGATAGATAGATGTAGTGTATTCTAGACACAGAACGCCATGTCATATGCACATGTATAACGTATGAACTCAGCAGCTGCAATTTAATCAAAATAGAAGAAATACAGGCTAAACAACATATGCAACATGAAACCAATTATCACACTGTCAACTTAGAGCAAGCACCTGCGATGGAGTACGGGAGATGAACTCATCATGTAGACTTGGGACTTCAACTTCATTAGCAGTAGCAGTGGAAAATCTAGAGAGTCTCTGTTTGCGTCAGTGCGGAGGACCACCAACATCCCCTAACTTACACTTTTCCTTCCTATTTTCTGATATTGCCTTATGAAGTCAAAACCATAAGAAGATGAATAAAATTAGCTCTGCATAACTAGTTGATGCATGATACAGAAGAACACTACTTTGATGTAAGGCAAGCACATGATAGGAGGATGAAATATATACAAAAAAGACAGCGTTTCATATTCACACGTACGATTGGAGGCTGGAATATGTATGAAAAACAGTAAGCGGAAGGCATTTCAACAAAATTAGAAGAAATGAAAGCTAGGCACCATATGAACATGCAACCAATATCACTCTATCAGGTAAAAAGTGTCTCGTCATAAGTGCCATTTCAAGAAATTAGAAGCAGTACAAGCTAGAAGACAATGCAAGATGCAACCTACATCACAGTCCCAAGTTAAATGTGTCTTATGGGTAAGTGATCGTTGCAGGTATTGACGAGGACATGTATTGGGGATAGGGTAATATGCCTGACCTAAAGACCCTACCCGTGGACACCGTACACTTTGTACTGGGCCCCTGGGCCAGATCGCCGTCAAGATGTACTGCAACGTGAAAGTCAATCGGACAGCAACAACCACTCGGAGCACGGCACTCCACTCGACGAGCTCATTCCACTTGGCCGGGTAACTCACTCGGATATGCGAAGACCAATAGTCAGCATAACGGTTTTGTAGTGGCTAGGTATTATGGCATTGATACTCCACTTTGTAACATAGGAGGTGAGGGCGTGGCGCACTCTATATAAGCCACCCCCCACCACTAGACTTGGGGTTTTTTTTCTCCCACCTCTCTCTTTTCACCATTAGTCTCAGGACTTAGCTCAGGCATGGGGATCCGTTCCTCTCTCTCACACACACATTGTAATCTCCGGATATATACTCAGATAAAACAAAGCCTCTCCGGAGCACGAGACGTAGGGTTGTTATCTCCACCGTGAGAGGCCCGAACTCGCTAAAACCACCGTGTCACCCATATGCATCTCGATAGATCATGCTCCGTTATCCTACCCCTCTCTTACTGTCGGAGTCGTTCCCATGACAGTTGGCGTCCACCGTGGGGCATGGCGTCTATCGAGCCATGATGCAAATGTTTTTATTTCTTCGATCTTCATCCGTCAATCAACAATCATCAATGGAAGGTTTGATCCAGGATGTTCCGGACATCACTCCATTTACAGGAGGATAAAATACTCCTAATCATACAAAAGGATCAGGGAGTTGCTCATCTCAACTTATCCTCTTTACAATCAAACATTACAATGATCTAACACTGGTTTATTCTTCTTATGTATGCACACGAGCTTATACAAAAGGACGCCTCCTTTTGTTTTGATTGCGGCTTCGGCTCTGGACGATAAAGCGCCGCCGTCCGCCCATCATCATCTCGCGAACTCATCTGCGACGGCCGCCGAAAGTGCCCACACACGCATAGCCGCTAAAGCTCGCCTGGTTCCCCGACCGGCTGAGCACGACGGCCGGGCGGTCGACCCAGTTCCTCGGGCGACAAAGGCGCTGCTGCCGCAATCCGCCAAATTCGCTGGTGTCAAGCGCGACTCGACCGGCGCCGCAGCTCCGGCTCCCCGAGCAGTGAAGCACGATCACCAGCGCTCGCGTCAGCCTCGCCCTTGGCTGCGCCGACCCGTGACGCCCGCGCCTGGACTGCGGCCAGCTTCTCATCCTCCTCGTCGCCTCCTCTCGATCGCTGTCCGATTCCGGCCAGATCGGCAGTTCTCGCCGCGGCGGGGCTCTCCCTCGGGCTGCCTCTACAGCTCTCCTCATTTGAACTCCCATCGCATGCAGAATCTTCTTTAATTCTTGCTTAATTAGTACTAATACCTCCTGCATGCAGGTCCTGGACGTGGGGTAACCCCTTCAATGCGTTGGACGTGGACAATCACACCTAAATACCAGGCTTTATTGCTCCACGACTAACCGACCGAGCTCTGCACCAAATCAACCTGCTCGAGGGATAACTGCATGCAGGAAAAACAGGAAATGGAAGGAGTGGATCCCACCAGTACGCCGCTCCGCTGGCCTCGCTTCGTCAAGGTATAATCGCCTCATTAAGCGGCTCATCTGGTGAGTATTTCTTGCGCCAGTTACCTAATTACTGCAGCCAAAACTTCCACAGTTTCTACGCCAGTTAATTGTGCATGCATGCATAACCATCCCTGGTCTTTAATCCTTGCAAAATAGCATCCGTACATGGATATTTAGTCCAGCAAAAATATCTGTGGGGGTATGTGTACTTGCTAACTTGCAGGCACTGAGACGAACAACGTCGCCCAACCGACTCATCGTTTATTCCACTCGGCTGATGGCGTCGCGACCGGATTTCAGCTCAGCTGTGGTTCACTCGGCCGATTGACCTTTTCACTCGGCCGGCTAACAAATTGGTCCACTTGGCCAGCCCGTCCGGAGATGATTTATGCACTCTGGACAATTAACGTGTAAGTTATTCGGATGGTTGGCTTCAACATGCATCCGCCGGCGCCGTCCCGCCGCCGCCGCCGCTTCGCGTGATGCCGTCATCGAGCCTCCACACACGGCCACCGGCGCCGTCTGCCAGACGTCGTCTCGGGCTTCGTCTGCAATGTCATCAATGAGCTCCCACATACGGCTCTTCCTTGCCGAGCATCAACTGCTCAGCAGCAGCTCTCGTAGCGGTGAGCACAAGCCTGACCTGGCACCGTTCCATTCGCGCCGCCGCTCCTCCCTCCGGCCTCGGTGCTTGGCCATGGGCTGACGGCGCTCGTCACTCTCCACTTCAACGACGATGAACTCAGGGGAACAATCTTATCCTCTCCCATCATTTTACAATTCATTTCTCAAATTATTCGACGGTAGCTTAACAGTCTCATTCCTGTTCGAACCCAGGTTCACTCGTACAGGACTAAGGCTACGCTCGGACAGTTCACACACATGTTCGGGCGAATTTACTCGGATGGCTAACTGACCGATACAACACGGGAGATTTACACCAACGACATTCGCTCCGGTCAACATCCACTCGGACGGTCCGCTGGCACTCGGCCGCCCACACGTCATCGTCACCCGGATGCCCGCGGCTTCATCAACTGTTCGACTTCGGCCGCCTGCCGCCATAGGTTGGTCACCTCATCACCAGGGCGCTCCATGCGTCGCCACTCGGTTGGTCACCTCATCACCACTTTCGGCCGCTCCGTGCGTCGCCACTCGATTGGTCACCTCATCACCACTCGGCCGCTCGCCTTGGCGCCACTCGGTTGGCCACCACATCACCTCTCGGCCGCACCGCGCGTCGCCACTTGGTTGGTCACCTCATCACCACTGGGCCGCTCCGCGCGTCGCCACTCGGTTGGTCACCTCATCACCACTCGGCCGCTCCGCGCGTTGCCACTCGGTTGGTCACCTCATCACCACTCGGCCGCTCCGCGCGTCGCCACTCGGTTGGTCACCTCATCACCACTCGGCCGCTCTGCGCGTCGCCACTCGGTTGGTCACCTCATCACCACTAGGCCGCTCCATGCGTCGCCACTCAGTTGGTCACCTCATCACCACTCGGCCGCTCCGCGCATCACAACTCGGTTGGTCACCTCATCAACACTGGGCCGCTCCGCGCGTCACCACTCGGTTGGTCACCTCATCACCACTCGGCCGCTCCGCGCGTCACCACACGGTTGGTCACCTCATCACCACTCGGCCGCCCCGCGCGTCGCCACTCAGTTGGTCACCTCATCACCACTCGGCCGCCCCGCGCGTCGCCACTCGGTTGGTCACCTCATCACCACTTGGCCGCCCCGCGCGTCGCCACTCGGTTGGTCACCTCATCACCACTCGGCCGCCCCGCGCGTCGCCACTCGGTTGGTCACCTCATCACCACTGGGCCGCTCCGCGCGTTGCCACTCGGTTGGTCACCTCATCACCACTCGGCCGCTCCGCGCGTCGCCACTCGGTTGGTCACCTCATCACCACTCGGCCGCTCCGCGCGTCGCCACACGGTTGGTCACCTCATCACCACTCGGCCGCTCCGCGCGTCGCCACTCGGTTGGTCACCTCATCACCACTCGGCCGCTCCGCGCGTCGCCACTCGGTTGGTCACCTCATCACCACTGGGCCGCTCCGCGCATCGCCGCTCAGTTGGTCGCCTCATCACCACTCGGCCACTCGCGCGCCTTCAGACATCTAAGTCATTTTACATTCTGTTATTTACAGGTATCCCGTAATTCACACACCACCTTCACTCGAAGGCCGCACCACCGAGTGTACCTCTACGCTCGGCTGCTTATTTTCACATACTTGCTTAGTACTGGTTATGTGACTCCCGAGTCCAGCTTCCATTTTTTCGCATACATCCTTCATGAACACCATGTGTCATTCTTAATTTCGAGTTTGCATCGATCCTCCGGGGCTGCAACTTAGTCGAAACACTACACCTCCATTTTATTTGAGCCAATATTCCAATGAATTCAGTCGGATCCATCGCTTCGACAAGTTCGAACTGATCCTTCGCTCTTTCAGACTCTTGCTGGTTAACCAGCAAGCCCCTTGCACTCCCAGCGGGTGTCTATGGGTGTTATTCACACAAATCATTTGAGCACACACCGAATTTCCTCGAGAAATTATTTCGTTGGCTTGTGCCATTTTTTACACAAGTTACGTGATCACTCGATGGCCCTATGTGCCAACTTCATCGCTGCTCGGACTCGGTCACCGTACCGGTCCTAGTGCACCACAACACCTACCTTGTCGCTCTGTTGACTTCAAACACATCCGGCCAACCCCTCTATGGAATCCTCTTCATCGTATTAATGATATAGACCTCGTCAGGCATGAGACAGATAAGTCCCTTTTATAATCAAATTTCACCCTTCACTCTTTTGCGAGTTTGCCTCTTTCGAGCATCACTCGAAAGATTCTCCTCATCTTTACCCGAGTCTAACTCGATGAATTGCAAATCATCCATTCAAAACTATATTTCTCGTGTTCCGACATGTCCGTTGTCAAAGCCTGTAGTACGCTCGGGGGCTATGCCGCACTTTCGGGCTGCATCTCATTTGGAATAACACTCTCACGAGTGGTCGACTACTTCATCACCGGCAGATCCTTCACTTCAACAAATGCATCCGATCCGCCACTTCGACAAGTTTAGTAATCACCCAGACGCTCTGACGCCATCTTCATTCCTACTCGAATCGGTTGGCACACCGGTCTTCTCACGCCGCAACCACGTTACACTGACCTCGTCACTACATAAGCTTCGAAAGCATTCGACTAAGTCCTCCGAGGACCATTTTCGCCGTCCGGTGGCACACGACTTTGCCTTAGCCGCCTCGCGCGCCGCCACTCGGCTCTGCGCGTCGCCACTCGGTTGTGCGCGTCTTCAACATTCGACCACTTCACACGTCATCATCATTCGGCCACCCCACGCGTAGCCACTCGGTTGGGCACGTCTTCACCACTCGACCGCTCTGCGCGTCGCCACTCGGTTGCGCACGTCTTCACCACTCGACTGCCCCGCGCATTGTCACTCGGTTGTACACATCATCGCCCTTCTGCCGCCTCGCGCGTCACCATTAGTTGGACATGTCTTTACCTCTACACCCCCATCACGGGAACGACTAAGTTACTCATATGGTCAAACCTCATATCGCACTCTGTAGCAAGCTTACCTCCTTCGAGCATCACTCGGGGGCTACGCACGACAGTTGGCCATGTCACCCTCAGGGGTTACGCCCATTTGGTCAACCTATTGATCACATCAGGAATATTCTTCTGATCATACATGCTCGGTTCGCCGAAGATCTATAAGTGAAGCACGTCCACACGGAAAAATACCCCTTTCATGCAAAAGGGTGAAAACGAAGCTCCTCGACGGTTACAATATACTCTTGCAAATACCCCTTTCATGCAAAATCTAACGGACAATATAAGAAGTACTACTGGAACGATTACTCCCTGGAGTGTCCAGCTTTTTTCTATAGTCGGCAGTTTCAAAGCTGAATTCATTCACCGTACCGAGAGCACGAAGATTCACCTGCTTGACCGAGTTCCAGGCTGAATTTATTTACTGTGCCGAGTGCACGAAGATCAGTCCGACTGACTCAGCTCCAGGCTGAGCTTCTTTACCACGTCAAGTGCCTGAAGATGCATCCGATTGACTCAATTTCAGGATTGACTCAATTCAGGACTAAAAAGATATTTATCAGACGATCATTGCGTGGAGGTTTACCAGGAGACTTAAACCCTCTGCCAGGCTCATCTAGTCCGACAGAGGCTCGGGGACTACACCCAGTGGGTGCACTCAGCGTGCCCCCACTGGAAGAGAACTCAGAAAGAAACATTTTGCTCGATGCAAAACCAGCTCCAGAATCACTCGACCTCCGAGTCAGAGAAGAACAAGTTCGATCAGTACCAGCTAAGAAGATTTTTAGTTCTCTCAGACCCCTGCCGACTGCCCGCAGTCGATGGTGGTCTCGGGGACTACACCCAGTGGGTGCACTCAGCGTGCCCCCACTGGAGTAATCTCCACTCGGTACGGCCTGACCAGTCCAAGTGATAAACAACAACAAAAAGACAGGCTCTAAGACTCCCGCCGACTGTTGGTATCCACTGAAAGCAGTCCGACCGGTCCGAGTGACGGCCAAACAACAACAAAAAGACAGGCTCTAAGACTCCCATTGCCGCGATCGGCAGCGATCTCGAGGACTACACCTGGGTGCACTCAGCGTGCCCCCACCGGAATGGTATCCACTTTCGGGCAGTCCGCCCGGTCCGAGTGGCGCCAAACAACAAAAAAAGACACGTTCCAAGCATGAAGAAATTCTGAGTAACCAGTTACTCGATGCAGGACCAGCTCCAAATCACTCAAAAAAATTGCTATAGGGTGAGTTCAACGCTCCTCCGCGGACCCGTTTGAGCTCATTTCACTCGGGCACCATGCAGACTGGAATCCGTCAAGGCAACAAGCGAAGGTAAGACCGCCGGGCGACCAAAGGAAGTTCATAAGTGCCTCCGTAGCACTCGACTCATCTGGGAATTCACCTCGACTCGACCCGCTCAACCTCGACCGATTCGGGGGCTAATGACGAGGACATGTATTGGGGGTAGGGTAACATGCCTGACCTAAAGACCCTACCCATGGACACCATACACTTTGTACTGGGCCCCTGGGCCAGATCGCCATCCAGATGTACCGCAACGTGAAAGTCACTCGGACGGCAACAACCACTCGGAGCACGACACTCCACTCGACGAGCTCATTCGACTCGGCCGGGTAACTCACTCGGATATGCGAAGACCAATAGTCAGCATAACGGTTTTGTAGTGGCTAGGTATTATGGCATTGATACTCCACTTTGTAACATAGGAGGTGAGGGGGTGGCACACTCTATATAAGCCACCCCCACCACTAGACTTGGGGGGGGGGGGGTGTTCTTTTCTTCCACCTCTCTCTCTTTTCACCATTAGTCTCATGACTTAGCTCAGGCATGGGGATCCGTTCCTCTCTCTCACACACACATTGTAATCTTCGGATATATACTCAGATAAAACAAAGCCTCTCCGAAGCACGAGACGTAGGGTTGTTATCTCCACCGTGAGAGGCCCGAACTCGCTAAAACCACCGTGTGACCCATATGCATCTCGATAGATCATGCTCCGTTATCCTACCCCTCTCTTACTGTCGGAGTCATTCCCATGACAGGTATAAGTTGTAAGCTACGCAGATGCAATTCAACATAATCAGAAGCAATACAAACTTGACATCATACGGAAAACGCAACCACATATAACAGTTCCAATTTAGAGCAAGCACCTGTGATGGTGGAGTAGGGGAGATGTGCTCATCATGTAGATATATGTTCTAGAAACATCAACACATGTCATATTCACAGGCATTATGTGTAAAGTAAGTAGATGCAATTCAACAAAGTTAGAAGCAATACAAGATAGACATCATATGCAACATGCAACCACATATAATAGTGCCAAGTTAGAGCAAGCACCCGTGATGGTGGAGTAGGGGAGATGTGCTCATCATCTACTGACTCGTTGTTGTCTAGTCTTGCGTTGTCTTGCGAATCTTGTTGGGAGGATGGCGGAGTAGAATCTGTAGAGAACCTCCGCTTCAGTTGCTCGGAAGGACCACCATCATCCAATGCCTTGCCAATTTCCTTCATCTTTATTGATTTTGCATTGTGAGGTCAAACCGACAAGAAAAAGGAATATAATTCGCTCTTCAGAACTCATTCATGCATGATCTTGTGAACACTACTCGATGAAAGGCAAAGTCATGATACGAGGAAGGAATATGTATGAAAAAATGGACGGACTTGACATATTCACACCTATGATGTGGTAACTAAGCGAAGGCACTTCAAGAAATTAGAAGCACGCAAACTAGACACCATATGAAAGGTGCAATCAATATCACTCTGCCAAGTTAAAACTGTCTCGTCATAGGTGGCGTTCATCAAACTAGAAGCAATACATGCTAGAAATCATATTCAAGGTTGCGTTTTTTGTCATGCATGTAAATCCATGACAAATTTATGACAGAATCAAGATAGTCATACTTGTGCTGTCGTAGAAGTGTTTCATGACATTACCAAAATTATCATCACGGAAGTGTCCACTTCCATGAAGATAAATCGCGCGTCACAGAAGTGCTTTCGTCAAGGGTGACCGACACGTGGCATCCACCGTAACGAAACGCCGTTAAGCTATCGGGTCGGGCTTTGGATCCGATAACCCGTTAACAGCCCCGACCAATGGGAAATTTCCACGTGTAAAATTCTTATTGGCCGGACGAAACGCGTGTCAGCTCGTCAGTGGGTCAGATAGGCGCCTATGATATGTCGACACGTGCCACGACCCACCACTGGCCCATTCAGCTTACAAAGCCGGCCCGTTTGACTTGGTCAAAAGTTAACGGGCTGGCCCATGAAAAGCCTGTTAACGGTCTCTTCACAAATAGCCCATTTTACGGCCCGCTAACTCATGGCCCGTTAGGCCCTAAAGGAAATCGGCCCAACAACGTCATGTGGGCCGTCGAATATAACACCAGCTCATTTCACTTTCGGCCCATGTATGGCCCAGGACGTCTTTCGGCCCATATGAGGCCTTCGTATCTTTTGGCCCTTCTGGGCCCATGGTGACTCTAGCCCATAATGAACAGTAATTTTCTTTGTACCCGTTAACGGCCCGTGATTTACATGGGCCATTTCACCGTGTTAGCTTTCACCTATTGACGGCCCATACGTTCTTGGGCTCCTTTTCGCCCTCGATTACTTACGGCCCGTCACATCGCTTTGTTCCCTAATGGGCCAAATTCGCCCATGGCAAGAGTCAACCGTTCTTGGCTGTTCCCCTAATGGGCCAAATTCGGCCCATGGCAAGAGTCGGCCCGTTACTGGCCTATTACCCTAATGGGCCAAATTCGGCCCATGGCAAGAGTCGGCCCGTTTCTGGCCTGTTAACCTATTGCGCCGTTTCCGGCCCGTCCTATATTATGGCCCATTAACGACCCGTTATGCCTGTGACAGAATTAAGCCTTTGCTATCCTACGGCCTGTTAACGGCCCGTTACCATGCTGGGCCGATACCAATTATGCCCGATTACGGCCCATGTAGACCCATTTATCCGACGGCCCGAGGCCCACCGATTACATGCCCATTTATCGACGGCCCGTCGGAGACCCATGGATCCTACGGCCCATATATGGCCCATGGTAGTTGCGGCCACTAGCAAACTAGGGAAAAAGAAGACTAAGAAATAAATAAGGCCGAAACTAACACTAGGCTATTAAGGCAATTGCACAGATTACATCCGCTCGGCATCAAAGATCGCCACCAGTGCAAATATAGGGAACACCCTACACTATACAAAATCGGCTTCTTTGTTTTCTTCACCGTGGCTGCACGTTAAGAATAAATTTTGTATCGCACCAAAACAAATTACAACTATATAACAAAAGGAAGGTTGGCATAAAACTTAACAGTCTAGCGAGATAAATGCACCACCGAAGTTGAAGCTCAGTTCATTTGATCCGATTACGCTTTTCATCTTTGTATTGTCCGATGGAGCACCATAACCCTCGCCTTCATTTCCCTAGGCTCCTGAACAACATAGCAAATGTCCGATAGTGCGGTTTCAAAACCATGCATATCTTGGACGACATTGAGAAATGTTTCTCCTTGTTTCACAAAGGGTCTCTGTTAGGGAATGGACTTGTATGCGGAGCACAGATACAACATTGCTTTGAGCTTGCATATCTTGATCATGAGGCAGTTTGGACGATATTGCCTTAACAACCAACCCAAAGATACGCAGAATGTGCTTTTGGCACTTTGTTAGTGGACAGTCTTGCCACCGCTATGACAGAGATGACATTGTAGTTATAGTTGAGTCGCCACCTTCAGAAGGTGGCGGTTCCACCATTTTTTCCATAGCTCGCTGAAAAGTTGAGGTTTTACATTAGTAGTACCAGAACAGAAGATATTAAGGAGGCATTAAAACCAAAGAAAATAGCTTTGGTCTATATACAGAACTTATTCTGGTGAACCCATGTATAGTATTAGTTGTATTTTATTGCAAAGTACATAATAAAACCAGGTTCCAAACATATGACCATGTACCATCGCTAATGTATTGTCTATTTCTTCACATTGTATTGAGGGCTAAGGATAAAGAGACGAAGTTTATAATACGGTAAGCATAGTATGACATCATTCATATCACAAAACAACCGAGACCAGACAAACATGCAATTGTAACGTTGTGTGGGCAAGTCCAGCACGGAACTAGATTACGGGTCAAGATCAAAGGAAGATCACTCCTCTCTTTTAAACCTTGTAAGGTGCAATGATACGCTAAGACAATTGTGTATAAAATTGAAAAGAGTAATAGACATTGGCTGCAAACCATGCAGTTCAAGGCACAAGTCAGAGTAAGTAGTAGTTAAAAGGCATGAGGATTAAGGACTTACAATAGCGGCTTTGACTGGTGTAGTCATGCCCTTCTTCTTGCTGGTGTGACAGTCCTTGAAGATTTCCAAAACATTTGGTTCAGGTACTTTTTGGTCTTTGCGGGCTTTCCTGCGCATTTCGAACAAGTCAATATAGATCCGATAATATGGTACAATGAAAAGAGTGAAACAACGACTAATTACAAGAGCCTCGCGATGTGCAATATAGCTACGAGATCACGTAAATGCATTGGAATTTCACTTTCGTACGGTTGGCCTTGTTCTTTGAATAGTTCACCTACAAGAAGATAGATTTGTGTGGCACATGCGTAAATAGGACTTCAACATGTGATCTGATCACATATATATAATGTACCTGATACTTCGGATCAGACCAGTGTTTAACAAGGCCCCTCTAGTCTTCATCCGATATATTTTCCGCTGGAGATATTTGGGAAAGTTCACTGTTAGCCTTGCCTTCAAAGTGAGTTTTCCTCAAGTTATACCAATACTATCGCAGAGCAGACTTGAAAACATGGGTGCAAGCTTGTCTGGTTGCATCATCTTAGCTATCCAACTTGAACCTCATTAGTTGAAAATTATGGGAGTCTCATTTGAAGGAAATATGCCCTAGAGGCAATAATAAAGTTATTATTTATTTCCTTATTTCATGATAAATGTTTATTATTCATGCTAGAATTGTATTAACCGGAAACATGACACATGTGTGAATATATAGACAAACTTATTGTCACTAGTATGCCTCTACTTGACTAGCTCATTAATCAAATATGGCTATGTTTCCTAACCATAGACATGAGTTGTATTTGATTAACGGGATCACATCATTAGGATAATGATGTGATTGACATGACCCATTCCGTTAGCTTAGCACTTGATCATTTAGTATGTTGCTATTGCTTTCTTCATGACTTATACATGTTCCTACAACTATGAGATTATGCAACTCCCGTTTACCAGAGGAACACTTTGTGTGCTACCAAACTTCACAACGTAACTGGGTGATAATAAAGGAGCTCTACAGGTGTCTCCAAAGGTATATGTTGAGTTGGCGTATTTCCAGATTAGGTTTTGTCACTCCGATTGTCGGAGAGGTATCTCTGGGCCCTCTCGGTAATGCACATCACTATAAGCCTTGCAAGCAATGTAGCTAATGAGTTATTTACGAAATGATGCATAACATAACGAGTAAAGAGACTTGCCGGTAATGATATTGAACTAGGTATTGGGATACCGACGATCGAATCTCGGGCAAGTAACATACCGTTGACAAAGGGAACAACGTATGTTGTTATGCGGTTTGACCGATAAAGATCTTCGTAGAATATGTGGGAGCCAATATGAGCATCCAGGTTCCGCTATTGGTTATTGACCGGAAACGTGTTTCGGTCATGTCTACATAGTTCTCGAACCCGTAGGGTCCGCACGCTTAAGGTTTCGATGACAATTTTATTATGAGTTTATGTGTTTTGATGTACCGAAGGAGTTCGGAGTCCTGGATGAGATCGGGGACATGACGAGGAGTCTTGAAATGGTCGAGACATAAAGATCGATATATTGGACGACTATATTCGGACTTCAGAAAGGTTCCGAGTGATTCGGGTATTTTTCGGAGTACCGGAGAGTTACGTGAATTCGTCGGGAGAAGTATTGTGCCTTATTGGGCCATACGGGAAAGAGGAGGGGCTGCCTAGGGCAGGCCACGCCCCCCCCCAAGGCCTAGTCCGAATTGGACTAGGGGGAGGGGCTGTGCCCCCTCCTTCCTTCCCTTCTCCCTTCCCCTTCCTTTGCTCCTACTCCTACTAGGAAAGGAGGAGTCCTACTCCCGGTGGGAGTAGGACTCCCCCCTTGGCGCGCCCTCCTCCTTGGTCGGCCGCCTCCCCCTAGCTCCGGGCAATGGGGCACCCCAAAGACACAACAATTGATCCTTGAGATCTCTTAGCCGTGTGCGGTGCCCCCCTCCACTATAGTCCTCGATATTATTGTAGCGGTGCTTAGGCTGTCACGCCCAATATGCGACCCTATCCAAAAGGAACTCGAAGGTCCCACCAAGGATAGACCCGCATATTGAAACGCTTTTGCAAGGTGGATATCATTACATCAACATTACATAATAGATGGGGATACATACATAAGGCACAAATGCCACAAGAATACATCAACGTCATATACAAGATCAACATCCGACTACGGATGAAACATAAACAGAAGCTCAAACGACATCCACCACCTGCTAGCCGGGCTGCCGACTGGAACCTATCCACGATCGAAGAAGCAGAAGAAGAACTCAACGCCAAGCAAGCATCGCTCTCGCGTCATGATCATCGCAAAACCTGTACACTGCAACTGTTGGTGTAGTAAAGCTGTGAGCCACGAGGACTCAAAGCAATCCCATTACCATGGGTATCAAGACTAGCAAAGCTTAATGAGAAAGGAAGGGATAAAGTGGTGAGGTTGCAGCAGCGACTAAGCATGATATGGTGGCTAACATACGCAAATGAGAGCGAGAAGAGAAACAAAGGAACGGTCGTCAGCTAGTAATGATCAAGAAGTGATCCTGAACTCCTACTTACGTCAGACATAACCCAGAAACCGTGTTCTCCTCTCGATCAACCCCGAAAAGAGACATTCACGGTTACACACACGGTTGGTGTATTTTAGAAGAGTTTACTTCAAGTTTACTACAACGGATATTAACAAATTCCCATCTGCCACATAACCGCGGGCACGGCTCTCGAAAGCTTATACCTGCAGGGTGTCCCAACTTAGCCCATGATAAGCTCTCGCGATCAACGAAGGATATTCCTTCTCCCGGAAGACCCGACAGTCTCGGAATCCGGCTACAAGACATTTCGACGGTAATAAAACAAGACCAGCAAGACCTCCGGCGTGCCGACACCACGATATTAGCGGCGTATCTCGTCTCGAGCCACGACCGGATGAAGCGATACGTCTGACGGCCGACGATACCCCAAGTTGCCTAGGGGCGGCACCGCAAGTGGCTCTGGTTTGGACCAACACTTAGACAAGCATTGGCCCGGGGGGCTGAATAAAGATGACCCTTGGGTTAATTACTCCCAAGGGAAAATAGGTGGTGGTGAGGCAAATGGAAAACCAATGTTGGGCCTTCTTTGGAGGAGTCTTATTCAAAGCGAACTGTCAAGGGGTCCCATAAATCACCCGACCGCGTTAGGGACGCAAAATCCGGGAACATAATACCGATATGACGGAAACTAGAGGCGGCAAGAGTGGAACAAAACACCAGGCATAAGGCCGAGCCTTCCACCCTTTACCAAGTATATAGATGCATTAATTAAATAAGATATATTGTGATATCCCAACAAGTAAACATGTTCCAACAAGGAACAACATCACCATGTTCCAACAAGGAACAAACTTCATCTTCACCTGCAACTAACAACGCTATAAGAGGCCTGACCAAAGCGGTAACATAGCCAAACAACGGTGTGCTAGGAAGGGTGACAAAGGTTAGAGGTTCATGGCAATTTGGGATGGCTTGAGCAGCAAGTGATAGGTAAAGCAGCATAGCGAAAGAACGAAGCAACTAGCATAGCAATGATAGTAATGAGATCCAAGGTGACGGTCATCTTGCCTGAAATCCCGCAAGGAAGAAGAACGAGTCCATGAAGAAGACGAACGGATGAAGCCGAACCAAGCGTAGACGAACGAATCCTCACGATCGCAACGAAACAGGAACTAACAAGAAGAAGCACACAACATAGGTAAACACACCACACATGAACAAGACATGATGCACAACAAGCATGATGCATGACAATGCTAGATGAGGCTACTCATGGCAAAAGATGATGCATACAAGACCAACACATCAAAGCAAGTTTAAATGAGGCCGGAAGCAACATAGAACAATTCCGGTAAGTCCAGATCTGAATAAACCTTATGTTCAAGTTGTTAAACAGCAAGTTAAGATGCACCAACAAGATCTACACGAAATTCTAGTCAAGTTACATATAAAGTTCATTAGATTCGGAGCTACGACCTAAAAGATATGAGCAAAACAAGTTAAACATGGCATTGATGTAAAATGCATACATACATCAAGCAAACACCTCAAAACATGGATGCAACATGATAATATGAAGCTACATGCAAAACCAAGAAAGTTTCATATAGAGCACACTCAAAACGGAGCAACGGTTCAACACATACACCCTATACAAGTTTAAAGGACAAGCTGTCCAAAACAGCAACTAGGCATATTGCAAGCATCAAAACAACAAGCTACAACATCTTAACATGAGAAAAAAGGCATGGACATGATGTACAGGTAAAGCATGACAAAACATGAACACTGAGCTATCTCCAGAAATCACTAGAACATGCTCAAACACACATGGCAAGATTGCATATAATAACAGTTTCAGACTTATCAGGAAATAACATCAGGTTGCAATGTTTAGAGCTATCAAACAACATGTTACAGGAACTTAAAGTGGCAACTAAAGGCATGGCATGATACTACTAAATGCATAGAACAAGAGTCCATACTGACCATGAGCCAAAAAGGCACATAAAGTATGATGGCACCCATGTAAACATGGCAAGTTATATTACAGATTCATACATGGCAGGAACAACAATAAGTAGGCATGTTGGTGAGCTTGAACCACTCACCACAGAACAATACATGGCATGACAAGGCAACTCACAGTAAGAAGACATGTTTATGAAGCTAAGAATGGCAAGAACAAGTTCATAGGGTAAATGGATCACTAACAACAATCATGGCAACATTGAACTTAATGTTAACAGGCTGACAGCAACATTATTTAGCAATTTTAGAGCAAGATTACAACAATCTGCAGCAAGCTATAAATGCAACCAAGGGCTTTAATGGATATAGAATGACCTGTAGAACAAAACACTCTTAATGAACATCTCCAGATTATGCATAGATTGGCTTGTAAAAGGAGGTTAACATAGCATCATGATATATCAGATTCAGACATGCAAAACAGTAACAGCAAGTACCCTACTTAACAAGCTTGATGAACTCACTACAGGAATCACAAAAATACATGGATGGCACCACTATGAAGATGGCATGGCATAGATCAAAACACATGTAGACATCAACCTCATAGGATGCACACATCAATCATGGAAAAAATGACAAATCATCAAGTTATAACAGTTTCAGCAGATTAACAGCAACATGCACTCTTGCAACGAAGATTCAGGCATCAAGATGGACTCAAATGAATATGATGCAATGGAATTAAATTAATTAATCGTCGATACGAACAATTCGACATATTACACGCACGAAACGGAGCAATATGCACAGAGTTATGATGTGATGAATATGGCATGATAATGCATGGATTCGGGGAGACGAATTTATACCTCCGCGAAAAGTCAACGCGGGATGGCGGGATCCGGACGGGGCGCGGCGCGTTTGGTTGGACTCGGTGGATCTCATCCCGATCCGGGGCCTCGCGGAGTTGGCCGGGACGTGGCGGAGAGGAGGAAGACGACCGGAGAGGCGAAGAGGCCGGAGGAGACCGGGGACGACGGATCCGGGGTGGACCCGGCCGGATCCGGCACCGGAGATGGCCGGCAGTGGACTAGCGGCGGAGGGCGGCTGGTGGGATGGCACGCTCCGGCGGCCGGAGCCAGCGTGGCGCCGGCCAGGCGCGGGCGGCGGGGGGCGCAGGCGCAGGCGGGCGCCTGATCCGCAGCATGAGGCGGGCGCGAAAGGAGGCGAGGCGCGAGGGGCGCCGGAGGACGGCGACGCCGGGCGGCGCGCTTCAGCGCGGCGGGCGAGGACAGCGGCGGAGGCTCGGGCGGCGCGGCCGAGGCGCGCGGGCGGGCGCGACGCCAGCCGGCAGCAGCGGCCGTGGGCTCCAGGCCAAGCGGCGGCGCGCGGCTGGGCCACGTGGCGGCTCCGAGTGGGCGCGGCGGGCTGGGCGTGTCCGGCAAGGTGGACACGTCCGGCGGCAGGAGGAGGAAGAGGCTAGGGTTACGGGGGGAATGATCCGCGAATTTCGGGGGAGGGGCTAGTTTTATAGGTAGAGGGAGCTAGGAGAGTCCAAAGGATGAGCGGTTTTCGGCCACGCGATCGTGATCGAATGACCGAGAGCATAGAGGGGAGTTTGCTGGGTTTTGGGCCACTTTGGAAGGGGTGTTGGGCTGCAAAGAGAAGGAGGCTTTACGGTTACCCAGTTAACCGTTGGAGTACCAAACGACCTCCAAATGGCACGAAACTTGACAGACGGTCTACCGGTGCTATACCAAGGCCGCTTGGCAAACCTCGGGCCATTCCGAGAAATTTTAATACCCGCACATGAAAAGAGGTAAAAGGGGCCGCCGGGGACATAGGAGTGCCGGATTGCAAAACGGACAACGGGGAAAATGCTCGGATGCATGAGACGAACACGTATGCAAATGCGATGCACATGACGACATGATAAAAATGCAGATGATGACATGTCAAAGTGCAACACACAAGCACATGACATGGCAACGACAGCGAATAACTGGCAGACACCTGGCGCATCGAATCTGGGGCGTTACATAGGCGAAGCCCTGCAACGGTAGAACATCAAGATCGTCACCACGCCATCGTGCTGACGGAACTCTTCCATGGCACTTTGCTGGATCGGAGTCCAGGGAATGTCATCGAGCTGAACGTGTGCTAGAACTCGGAGGTGCCATAGTTTCGGTGCTTGATCGGTCGGGCCGTGAAGACATACGACTACATCAACCACGTTGTTATAACGCTTCCGCTTTCGGTCTACGAGGGTACGTGGACAACACTCTCCCCTCTCGTTGCTATGGATCACCATGATCTTGCGTGTGCGTAGGAAAATTTTGAAATTACTGCGTTCCCCAACAGTGGCATCCGAGCCTAGTTTTATGCGTAGATGTTATATGCACGAGTAGAACACAAGTGAGTTGTGGGCGATACAAGTCATACTGCTTACCAGCATGTCATACTTTTGTTCGGCGGTATTGTTGGATGAAGCGGTCTGGACCGACATTACGCATACGCTTACGCGAGACCGGTTCTCCCGACGTGCATTGCACAGAGGTGGCTAGCGGGTGTCAGTTTCTCCAACTTTAGTTGAACCGAGTGTGGCTACGCCCGGTCCTTGCGAAGGTTAAAACAACACTAACTTGACGAACTATCATTGTGGTTTTGATGCGTAGGTAAGAATGGTTCTTGCTCAGCCCGTAGTAGCCACGTAAAACTTGCAACAACAAAGTAGAGGACGTCTAACTTGTTTTTGCAGGGCATGTTGTGATGTGATATGGTCAAGACGTGATGCTATATTTTATTGTATGAGATGATCACGTTTTGTAACCGAGTTATCGGCAATCGGTGGAGCCATATGGTTGTCGCTTTATTGTATGCAATGCAATCGCCCTATAATGCTTTACTTTATCTCTAAGCGGTAGCGATTGTCGTAGAAGCATAAGATTGGCGAGACGACAACGATGCTACGATGGAGATCAAGGTGTCGCGCCGGTGACGATGGTGATCACGACGGTGCTTCGGAGATGGAGATTACAAGCACAAGATGATGATGGCCATATCATATCACTTATATTGATTGCATGTGATGTTTATCCTTTATACATCTTATCTTGCTTTGATTGACGGTAGCATTTTAAGATGATCTCTCACTAATTATCAAGAAGTGTTCTCCACCGAGTATGCACCGCTATGAAAGTTCTTCGTCTTTGAGACACCATGTGTTGATCGGGTGTGATAGGCTCTACGTTCAAATACAACGGGTGCAAAACAGTTGCGCACGTGGAATACTCAGGTTAAACTTGACGAGCCTAGCATATACAGATATGGCCTCGGAACACGGAGACCGAAAGGTCGAGCGTGAATCATATAGTAGATATGATCAACATAGTGATGTTCACCATTGAAAACTACTCCATCTCACGTGATGATCGGACATGGTTTAGTTGATTTGGATCACGTGATCACTTAGATGACTAGAGAGATGTCTGTCTAAGTGGGAGTTCTTAAGTAATATGATTACTTGAACTTAAATTTATCATGAACTTAGTCCTCGTAGTATTTTGAAAATTATGTTGTAGATCAATAGCTCGCGTTGTTGCTTTCATATGTTTATTTTGATATGTTGCTAGAGAAAATTGTGTTGAAAGATGTTAGTAGCAATGATGCGGATTGGATCCGTGATCTGAGGTTTATCCTCATTGCTGCACAGAAGAATTATGTCCTTAATGCACCGCTAGGTGACAGACCTATTGTAGGAGCAGATGCAGACGTTATGAATGTTTGGCTAGCCCAATATGATGACTACTTGATAGTTTAGTGCACCATGCTTAACGGCTTAGAATCAGGACTTCAAAGACGTTTTGAACGTCATGGACCATATGAGATGTTCGAGGAATTGAAGTTAATATTTGAAGCAAATACCCGAGTTGAGAGATATGAAGTCTCCAACAAGTTCTATAGCTAAAAGATGGAGGAGAATCGCTCAACTAGTGAGCATGTGCTCAGATTGTCTGGGTACTACAATCGCTTGAATCAAGTGGGAGTTAATCTTCCAGATAAGATAGTGATTGACAGAGTTCTCTAGTCACCATCACCAAGTTACTAGAACTTCGTGATGAACTATAGTATGCAAGGGATGACGAATACGATTCCCGAGCTCTTCGCGATGGTGAAATCGACGAAGGTAGAAATCAAGAAAGAGCATCAAGTGCTGATGATTGACAAGACCACTAGTTTCAAGAGAAGGGCAAAGGGACATAAAAGGAACTTCAAGTAGAATGACAACCAAGTTGTCACTCCTGCGAAGAAGCCCAAAGCTGGACCAAAGCCTAAAACTGAGTGCTTACACTGCAAAGGAAATGGTCACTGGAAGCGGAAATGCCCTGAATATTTGGTGGATAAGAAGGATGGCAAATTGAACAAGGGTATAATTTGATATGCAGGTTATTGATGTGTGCCTTACTAGTGTTTATAGTAGCCCACAGTATTTGATACTTGTTCGGTTGCTAAGATTAGTAACTCAAAGCAGGAGTTCTGAGAATAAGCAGAGACTAGTTGAAGGGGAAGTGACAATGACTGTTGGAAGTAGTTCCAAGATTGATATGATCATCATCACACACTCCCTATATTTTCGAGATTAGTGTTAAACCTAAATAAATGTTATTTGGTGTTTGTGTTGAGCATAAATATGATAAGATCATGTTTATTGCGATACGATTATTCATCTAAGATAGAGAATAAATTGTTATTCTATTTACATGAATAAAACCTTCTATGGTCATACACCCAATGGTGATGGTTTATTGAATCATGATCATGGTGATACACATATTCATAATGTTGATGCCAAAAGATGCAAAGTTAATAATGATAGTGCAACTTATTTGTGGTAATCGCCGTTTGGGTCATATCGGTGTAAAGCGCATGAAGAAACTCCATAAAGATGGATTTTCAGAATCACTTGGTTATGAATCATTTGATGCTTGCGAACCGTGCCTTTTGGGCAAGATGACTAAAACTCCGTTCTCCGGAACAATGGAACAAGCTACTAACTTGTTGGAAATAATACATACCGATGTATGCGGTCCAATGAGTGTTGATGCGCATGGCAGGGTATCGTTATTTTCTGACCTTCACAGATGATTTGAGCAGATATGCGTATATCTACTTAATGAAGCACAAGTCTGAAACATTTGAAAAGTTCAAAGAATTTCAGAGTGAAGTGGAGAATCATCGTAACAAGAAAATAAAAGTTTCTACAATCTGATCATAGAGAAGAATATTTGAGTTACGAGTTTGGCCTTCATTTTGAACAATGTGGAATAGTTTCACAGCTCATGCCACATGGAACACCACAGCGTAATGGTGTGTCCGAACTTCGTAACCGCACTTTATTGGATTTGGTGCGATCTATGATGTATCTTACCGATTTACCACTATCGTTTTGGGGTTATGCATTAGAGATAGCTGCATTCATTTTAAATAGGGCACCATCTAAATTCGTTGAGACGACGCCGTATGAACTATGGTTTAGCAGTAAACCTAAACTGTCGTTTCTTAAAGTTTGGGGCTGCGATGCTTATGTGAAGAAACTTCAACCAGATAAGCTCAAACCGAAATCGGAGAAATGTGTCTTCATAGGATACCCAAAAGAGACTATTGGGTACACCTTCTATCACAGATCTGAGGGCAAGATTTTTGTTGCTAAATTCGGATCCTTTCTAGAGAAGGAGTTTCTCTCAAAAGAAGTGAGTGGGAGGAAAGTAGAACTTGATGAGGTAAGCTGTACCTGCTCCCTTATTGGAAAGTAGTTCATCACAAGAACCGGTTCTGTGACAACTACACCAATCAGTGAGGAAGCTAATGATATTGATCATGAAACTTGAGATCAAGTTACTACCGAACTTCAGAGGGTCTACGAGTAAGATCCGCACTGCAGTGGTACGGTAATCCTATTCTGGAAGTCATGTTACTCGACCATGGCAAACCTACGAACTATGAGGAAGCAATGATGAGCCCAGATTCCGTAAAATGGCTTGAGGCCATGAAATCTGAGATGGGATCCATGTATGAGAACAAAGTATGGACTTTGGTTGACTTGCCTGATGATCGGCAAGCAATAGAAAATAAATGGATCTTCAAGAAGAAGACTGACACTGATGGTAATGTAACTGTCTACAAAGCTCGACTTGTTGTGAAAGGTTTTCGACAAGTTCAAGGGTTGACTATGATGAGACTTTCTCACCCGTAGCGATGCTTAAGTCTGTTCGAATCATGTTAGCAATTGCCGCATTTTATGATTATGCAATTTGGCAAATGGATGTCAAAACTGCATTACTGAATGGATTTCTGGAAGAAGAGTTGTATATGATGCAACCGGAAGGTTTTGTTGATCCAAAAGGTGCTAACAAAGTGTGCAAGCTCCAAATGATCCATTTATGGACTGGTGCAAGCCTCTCGGAGTTGGAATAAACGCCCGATAGTGTGATCAAAGCATATGGTTTTATCTGACTTTTGGAGAAGCCTGTATTTACAAGAAAGTGAGTGGGAGCTCTGTAGCATTTCTGATATTATATGTAGATGACATATTCTTAATTGGAAATGATATAGAATTTCTGGATGGCATAAAAGGATACTTGAATAATTTTTTTTCAATGGAAGACCTCGGTGAAACTGCTTACATATTGGGCATCAAGATCTATAGAGATAGATCAAGACGCTTAACTGGACTTTCACAAAGCACATACCTTGATAAAGTTTTGAAAAAGTTCAAAATGGATCAGGCAAAGAAAGGGTTCTTGCCTATGTTGCAAAGGTGTGAAATTGAGTAAGACTCAAATCCTGACCACGGCAGAAAAGAGAAAAGAGAATGAAAGTCATTCCCTATGCCTCAGTCATAGGTTCTATAAAGTATGCTATGCTATGTACCAGACCTATTGTATACCTTGCTCTGAATTTGGCAAGGGAGTACAATAGTGATCTAGGAGTAGATCACTGGATATTGGTCAAGAATATCCTTAGTAAGGACTAAGGAAATATTTCTCGATTATGGAGGTGATAAAAGAGCACGTCGTAAAGAGTTACATCAGTGCAAGCTTTCACGCCGATCCAGATGACTCTAAGTCTCAATCTGGATACATATTGAAAGTGGGAGCAGTTAGCTACAGTAGCTCCGTGCAGAGCATTGTAGACATAGAATATTTGCAAAATACATACGGCTCTGAATGTGACAGACCCGTTGACTAAGCTTCTCTCACGAGCAAAACATGATCACACCTTACTACTTTTTGGGTGTTAATCACATAGAGATGTGAACTTGATTATTGACTCTAGTAAACCCTTTGGGTGTTGGTCACATGACGATGTGAACTATGGGTGTTAATCATATACAGATATGAATATTGGTATTAAATCACATGGCGATGTGAACTAGATTATTGACTCTAGTGCAAGTGGGAGACTGAAGGAAATATGCCCTAGAGGCAATAATAAAGTTATTATTTATTTCCTTATTTCATGATAAATGTTTATTATTCATGCTAGAATTGTATTAATCAGAAACATGATACATGTGTGAATATATAGACAAACTTATTGTCACTAGTATGCCTCTACTTGACTAGCTCATTAATCAAAGATGGTTATGTTTCCTAACCATAGACATGAGTTGTCATTTGATTAACGAGATCAAATCATTAGGAGAATGATGTGATTGACAAGACCCATTCCGTTAACTTAGCACTTGATCGTTTAGTATGTTGCTATTGCTTTCTTCATTACTTATACATGTTCCTACAACTATGAGATTATGCAACTCCCGTTTACCAGAGGAACACTTTGTGTGCTACCAAACGTCACAACGTAACTGGGTGATTATAAAGGAGCTCTACAGGTGTCTCCAAAGGTACATGTTGAGTTGGCGTATTTCGAGATTAGGTTTTGTCACTCGATTGTCGGAGAGGTATCTCTGGGCCCTCTCGGGAATGCACATCACTATAAGCCTTGCAAGCAATGTAGCTAATGAGTTAGTTATGGAATGATGCATTACATAACGAGTAAAGAGACTTGCCGGTAACGAGATTGAACTAGGTATTGGGATACCGACGATCGAATCTCGGGCAAGTAACATACCGTTGACAAAGGGAAAAACGTATGTTGTTATGCGGTTTGACCGATAAAGATCTTCGTAGAAATATGAGCATCCAGGTTCCGCTATTGGTTATTGACCGGAAACGTGTTTCGGTCATGTCTACATAGATCTCGAACCCGTAGGGTCCGCACGCTTAAGGTTTTGATGACAGTTTTATTATGAGTTTATGTGTTTTGATGTACCGAAGGAGTTCAGAGTCCCTGATGAGATCGGGGACATGACGAGGAGTCTCGAAATGGTCGAGACGTAAAGATCGATATATTGGACGACTATATTCGGACTTCGGAAATGTTCCGAATGATTCGGGTATTTTTCGAGTCTGGGAGAGTTACGAGGAATTTGCCAGAGAAGTATTGGGCCTTATTGGGCCATACGGGAAAGAGAGAGGGCTGCCTAGGGCAGGCCGCGCGCCCAAGGCCTAGTCCGAATTGGACTAGGGGGAGGGGCTGCGCCCCCTTCTTCCTTCCCTTCTTCCTTCCCCTTCCTTCTCTCCTACTCCTACTAGGAAAGGAGGAGTCCTACTCCCGGTGGGAGTAGGACTCCCTCCTTGGCGTGCCCTCCTCCTTGGCCGGCCGCCTCCCCCTAGCTCCTTTATATACGGGGGCAAGGGGGCACCCCAAAGACACAACAATTGATCCTTGAGATCTCTTAGCCGTGTGCGGTGCCCCCCTCCACCATAGTCCTCGATATTATTGTAGCGGTGCTTAGGCGAAGCCCTGCGACGGTAGAACATCAAGATCGTCACCACGCCGTCGTGCTGACGAAACTCTTCCCGACACTTTGCTAGATCGGAGTCCGGGGAATGTCATCGAGCTGAACGTGTGCTAGAACTCGTAGGTGCCGTAGTTTCGGTGCTTGATCGGTCGGGCCGTGAAGACGTACGACTACATCAACCGCGTTGTTATAACATTTCCGCTTTCAGTGTACGACGGTACGTGGACAACACTCTCCCCTCTCATTGCTATGCATCACCATGATCTTGTGTGTGCGTAGGAAAATTTTGAAATTACTGCGTTCCCCAACATCATTATCAGCAACCTAGAAAGTATGGGACAAAGCAAGATGATATTACTAGTTTCCATACATAACCATACTTACAGATAAATGGTCGAGGAAGGTGTTGAACTGGTTTCGTCTTTGTCATTCTGTCTTGAATCCATGTTGGGAGGATACGTACATGACACCTAACGACAACCGCTGCCTCCGATACTAACTTGGCTGACTCTATCGCATCACGTGGCCTTTTAAACCTACCTCAAAGCGGATCTCCATTCTTCCTCCTCTAGATTTAGTTAACCTATCGAGCATTATCCTCGATGTTTATTTCCTCTTGCGCCTAGGTGCTAGTCCAACAACGAACATAGGAAGTGTTAGTGTACATCAAGCGTGAGACTACATATAAAGAAGCATGCAATCAGAACTTGACTCCAGCAACTACCTTCTTGCTGTTGAAGCTCACAAGGTTCATCTGATATTGCCAACTCATCTTGTGTCAAGAGTGCTTGGGAAGTAGTGTCAGGTGGCAAGGGAGCTTGGGAACATACTGCTAGCTCAGTTGATGCACAAGTAAGTCGTGCAGCTGGTAGTACTGTGGTAGGTGTTGCAAGAACTAGGGATGTCTCTGTTTGTTTGGTGGCAGCTATTTGTTTCTGTTTGGCTTTTTTCTGCAAGTCGTGTAGCATGGGATGCCGTGTTTGTAGAATTTTCCGCTGGACTTTGACCTTCTATTGCACCATCAATACCAGCAGAATCTGCAGGATTCATCCGCTTCTCATTCCCTGCCATTATGTGTTTCTTCCTCTTTCTCTGCGCCATGTTAAGTCAAGCCGACAAGAAAAACGAATAACAATTTAGTTCTTTAGAACAAATTGATGCGTGATGCGCATTTAACTGAACTTTGATGTTAGACAACCACATGATAGGAGGATGTAATATGTATGAAAAACAGGACTGAAGAGATAACCAGAACTATGATGTGTAAACTAAGAAGAAGACATTTCACCAAATTAGAAGCAATGCAATGGAAGGTAGACACCATACGAAAGATGCTACAAATATCGCTCTGCCAAGTTAACAGTGTCTCATCATAAATGGCGTTTAAACAAATGTGAAGCAAGACAAGAAATAAATCATATGCAAGATGCAAACAACATCACACTACCATGTTAGAGGTCTCTGCGTCATTAGTGCCATTGCATATTCACAGCATTGCATATTCACAACTTATGATGTGTAAACTAAGGAGAAGGCATTTCAACAAATTAGAAGCAATGAAAGCTAGACACCATATGAAAGATGCAACGAATATCACTCTACCAAGTTAAAACTGTCTCGTCATAAGTGCCATTTCAACAAATTAGTAGTACAAGCTAGAAAATAATGTGAGATGTAACCTATATCACACTCCGAAGTCAAACGTGTCTTGTGATAAGTGATTGTTGCAGGTTACACGACAGTAATAATTTGATGTAAGAACATGGTGTGATAGACAGATATTGTATGTTCTAGAAACAGGAACACGTGTCTTATTCAAGTATAATGTGTAAAGTAAGCGGATGTAATTCAACAAAATTAGAAGCAATACAAGCTAGACATCACACATAACATGCAACCACATATACGATTGCCAAGTTAGAGGGAGCACCGGTGATGCTGCACTAGGGGAGACGTGCTCATCATAAACACAACTTTGTTGAGTGTCTATGCATGTGTTGTCTTGGAAATCATATTGGGGGTGTGGAGGAGTAGAAACTGTAGAGGCCCTCCGTTCGGAAGGAGCACCTTTATCCGCTGCCTTGCTAACTTCCTTCCGCTTTATTGATTTTGAATTGTTTCAAGTAAAACCGACAAGAAAAAGCAATAAAATTCTCTCTTGTAACTCATTCATGCATGATCTTGACAATCACTACTTTGATGTAAGGCAAACACATGATACCAGGATGGAACATGTACGAAAAACAGGACGGCATGGCATGTTCACAACTGTTTGTGTAAACTAAGCAGAAACCATTCCAGCAAATAATAAGCAATGCAAGCTTGACACCACATGAAAGATGCAACCAATATGACTCTGCCAAGTTTTCAACAAATTACAAGCAGCGCATGCTATAAATCATATGAAGATGCAACTAATATCGCACTGCATATACTAAAGGTGTCTCGTCATGTTGATTGATGCGGGATACAAAAAAACAATACTTTTATCTAAGGACATGCTTAATAGACAGATGTACTATGTACTAAATACAGGAAGGCATGCCACATTAACAGGTATAATGTATAAGCTAAGCAGACTAGCACATGCAGTTTAACCAGATTGGAAGAATTACAATCTAGACACCATATGCAACATGCAACCACATATCACGCTGCCAAGTTAGAGCAAGCACCTGCGATGCTAGTGTAGGGGAAATGTTGTAATCAACTACAGAGCTACGTTCACTATCTTCATCTAGCATTTATGTTTCTTGAGAATCATGTTGGAAGGCTGACGCTGCATTCCTTAAATGAGGACTAGTCCCCTTGCCTGCCTGCCTCGTCATAAGTGATTGATGAGGGATACACAAGAACATTAGTTTGATGTAAGAACATGGTTAATACATAGATGTACTAGTATGTACCAAGAACAGAAAGGCATGGCATATTCAAAGGTACAATGTGTAAGCTAAGCAGATGCAATTTAACCAAATTGGAAGCAATGCAAGCTAGACATCCGGCTGGAGTGGTGAGCATGATCATCTAGGACCTGGGAGCCTGGTGGTAGGTGGGCTGCTTCGCCACCATCGCAGCTTTTTAGTTGGCTTCCTGGTGATGTCTATCTTTGCTGGGCTTGTCACTGGCTCGGCCAGTGCCCTGACTAGCTATTTATCTTCTGGTGCTCACGGGATGGTGGTTCATGTAAAAAAATATCTTTCCTTATCTTACCGACTTCAGCCTTTCGAATACAAGCTAGACACCATATGCAACATGCAACCACATATGACACCATGAAGTTAAAGCAAGCACCTGGATTGGTGGTTCACGGCGAGCGAGATCATCAACTCTAGAGCTACGTTCCTCGTCTCCATTTGCTGACACTACACCCTTTAAAGCCTTGAAAAGTTTTTGGCCTAGCCGCGTACCACGCTGGAGCGACTTCTCGCTATTCTTTCTCGCTTACATCAAGGCAGGGTCTGAAATACCCTTGCATAAAAACACAATAGTGAGAGTAAGGGTGAAGTGTGTGCGTAACTAGTGCACTTTGTAAAAGTAGCGTATAGCAGGTGTGGCTAAAAATAAATGACAGGAGACATATGATAGCTCTACAACATTGCATGGCAAACAAAATTAGATTCTACTCCGTATGATTTTGTAATATATGAGCATAGCAAATGCAGGTACTCCTCCAACACACCACCACATGTGGTCATATCTAAGATAATAGTCGACTGAAAATAAATAGGTCAGTCGATTTTTTAATGAACCGTACGATCTATAAGGAACGGGCAGATGGCCTTCGTCTACCTCCCGCCAGTCACTGTTGACGATCTTTCTCGAACCGCCAGCGGCCATTGGCCCAGATCCCTGCCTCCGCCGCCCCGCCCTCTCATCGACCTCACACCACCGCCGTGCTTGGCAGCGCCCCCAGGCCATCCCTTTAATCCCGGCCGACCTCCAGATCGGGCGCCAGTAGCTCTAGGCCGCACACGTCCCTAAGATAAACACCAAGGTGCTGCTTCCCCGACGTAATAGGCATACTAGCGCCTGTTACACCGGGGAAAGCTTCTGTTAATTGGGAATCAACTAGCCAGAAATTAAAATTCAGGGGGGCAACGGACCTCTAGCTAAGGTGAAATAGTATATAAGGAGAAACCTTGTGCATCGCGAGTTACTAGGAACATCTAGTATCAAGAAGAAGCGGTCAACTAGTGTCTTCTGTGGGATGAATACCGTGCAAGCAGAGACGTAAGATTTGCACGAATAAGGGAAGAGGAGTACCTTTTTCGGTTGCCGGTGTGGTCACTTCCACATGTCGCGCCGATCTTCTTCTTTTTATCGGGGAAACCGATGTTCTGGAGGGTGCAGGCTTGGACGAACCCGTGGCCAAATTTTTGACTGTGTTGCCGTGGCCGTATGTCGGCGGAGGGGAAGTAGATCCGAGGAGGCGAAGGACGGCGTAGCAGGAACAACTCCGGTGCGGTGGAGGGTGGCGAAGTTGGAGCGGCAGCGGTGAGGCGTAGGACGGCGTGGTTGAACGGGCTCGGGTACGGACGGCTCGGCCTCGGCTTCAACTACTAGTTGTGGACGGTGTTGCGGTTGAGGTTGCGGTGGACGACGAGGTCGGGGTATCGGCTCCGGCGTGATGGAGGAGGGCGGCGGTTGATGGGTGGGATGGGGTGGCGGACGGAGGACGCCAGGGTTTCGCGGCTGGTGGAGAGGTAGTTTTGGCGCCCACGGAGTACGAATGGGGAATCGGACGGGTGGGGGGGAACCATGTTTCGGTCTGGGACGCGCTTGTTTTTGGCTTTTTTGAACAGAAGATGAGACGCATTTGTTTGAAATTTGGGGAAAGTACAAACTTTGCCCCCTCTTAAATTTCGGACCTATTATGGTCGGGGTAGGATGGTAATCCTGTGTGTCCCAAATAGTGGGCGGAGCGATTTGACGTAGCGCATGTGTACTTAGGCAGCCATTGTGTATGAATGCTTTTCGGACGTGGTTGCGTGGCGTCTAGATGAAGCTACAAACCTACCCCGGTTTAGAACTTTGGACGTCGGGCTGGTAGGTTTCACAGGTCGGAGTTATTAGAAAAGTAGTTTCCTTGTACTACCAAACGTTGGTCTCACGCGGTTTCGGGCGAGTAGAGGCTCTTTTGGCGCTTCGTTCGAAATTTTGAAACACAAGCATTCATGTTTAGAGTACTCTTGAACTATGAGGATTGACCTAAATAGATAACGTTATATTTGACCTTGTATGTTTGAAAACCACATTAAATTATCCGCTTCTTTTTGAAATTTTGACACTTGAGAATCCTATAACTACGATTATTTTGGAATGGAGGAGCTAAATTTGAATCTATTTTGTACATGACTACATATGCTATTATGTACAAAATCAGAACAAAGATTGGTGCCCCATAATTTTGGTATGGTGTACAAATGCCATGATATCAAATTCAAATATTTGAATGGACTTCATGTTGAATACGATTTTTTAAACCACCTTAAGTTGAATTCAAATGTATGCTAGTTCATAGGTAGCTATTTATAATGTCCATTGTGTAACTTTTGTATGTATAATGTGCTTTACACACACAACATGAACTATAATCACATTTATATTCGATTGCTAAAGCGATGCATTGTCTGGAGTTCAAAATACTAACTATGTGGATCAATTGTGTCGAATAATAACATAGACATGCTCAAATTCGATAGAATCTAGATGGATGGATCAATGACCGCTCCTTACGCGAATTGCAAATATCATGATCCCATCCTAACATTTGGATACAATTTATATCTTTAATCAATGTGTAGAGCAGTCTTTTACGTGTAGTTTCACTCTCCATCGGTGGTCTCTCACACATGCTCACACACACTCTCTCATGAGGTGTCTTTCTTGCACACATGCTCTAGATATAACCCTCCCTCCCTCTCGTAACCATTTACAACTGTTTTCACTAACCTTTATCACAAGCACTCTTCCTCTCGCAAACATACACACGCACAATCCTCATCGACCCTTTCTATATACATGGACCTGCCTACGCTTCTCATGTACGCACATTATCTTTACGCCTGTCTCTCACGCATTGTCTCACACCTCTCTTCCTAATCAACGAGTATGATTCTAGCAGAGCATTCTGTAGGATGCCCCTTAAAGTTAGGTTGGATGAATATTAATATCAGAGATAAAGGGTTACCTTAGTCCGAGAACCTAGGGTTACAAATCCTAGCCGGCTTTGTTAGTGGACACAGAGTCCTTCACAATTCTGCTATCTTTGTCTTGTACGACTAGTCAGCCATGGTTCTTCCTAAATGTGTCACGGGCCGACCAATGTGGCGCAGGATGGAACCGAACGAAGGGCCTCACCTCGACCCATCGGACCTCACGCGGTGACACACCCTCTGCCCCCACGTCTCATTGTCTTCTCACACCCACACATACCAACACAAACACCACACACACAGAAAATTTCTCCTGGTGCCTCTATTCCCCCCCCCCTTGCATATACACACTCGGAATGGAATATCTTGTCGTGAAGTCATATTCGTCTCTCTCTCTCTAGACCACTCTCATTTCTCATGCTATCTCTCCCACGCCCCCCCGTCGGCCCCTCTATCCATGCCTCTCTCGAATACGTAATACACACACATACCTCTCTAGGCCCCGCCGAATGCATCAACTACACATTCACACATGTTACATCACGTACCCCATTGGTCTAAAAAGCCCTATCTTCACGTTTATTTCGCATACAACATTCCTTTTGAATAAAGTGTGGCCAAAAATTATTTTAGAGTTTCTACATATATACAACATTACAAAGTTATATGGAGGAGTACGAACTCTAATTTGCATTGCACGGTGCCCACAATGATATTTATTCCGCACTGTGAATTTGTATATTTTTATAGTATATACAAAGTTAGTCATAATAAAGAGAAACTAAGAGCATCTCTCTCCATCGCATACCCCCCCTGTACGCCCCATTCACGTATGCACACAAAACTATCTCCAGGTCCTCTAAGAGTAAGCCCCCAGAAAATTCACGCATGTTTCATCTTTCTCTCGCGATATATGCAATGATGATCATTGTATTTGAAGTGAAATCACGATACGTACATTGGACTTCAGAATCCACTCATTACGGTTACCATTTACGTTTAGTGGTTATTATACAGTCACGTGCTCACCGTACAACTCTGTATTTGCTCATGACAAGACTAGTTGACGATTAAACGCGCTCCACGTGGCACCTCTAGTGTTGCATCACATTATCTCACTACCATCGTGCCCACCTGTCGACTTGTATCTACTCTACATCTACACTCTTATAAAATACATAAAATGCACTCTTATAAAAAAACAGAGTTGGTGATGATGGTGTGCTTGCCATCCCGCAATATATGCCGTCCGACTTATATCTGACGGATAGGAAAAAAACTATGGCAATTTTGCAAAAAGGTACCCACACACCTCTCCACATTTGCAAATAAGGCCTTCCCTCGTTCATCCTTTTCTCTCACAAGATAAACAAGTCATACAAATGCATCTTGATGTTACGCAACGCACGGGCATCTTGCTAGTAAGAATGAAAACAAACAAGAAAAAATATTTCGACGGTGGTTCAAGTCATGACCATGGCACAATGGACAAGGTGGCCTTGTATTGGTATGCTGAGCCGTCTGTTTTAACACACAGGAGCTGGTGTGGTGATTATACACACACGCACGCATGCACACAAACTGCATCCACGCAACACTCACACAAACACATGCACCCACGCACGCACGCAACACTCACACGTACACATGCAGCCACGCACGCACGCAACACTCACACGCACACACGCATGCATGCATGCACACACCAGTACACCACACAACCAACACACACTCTCACGCTCAAGTGCTCAACCTACACGTGCATGCACACACATCAGCCCTCGACAGCATACATACACAACCAGGTGATTCCAAGACGGGTTGGAGCCTTGTCGCGCCTGCGTAAATTTGTGTTTATCTGACCTTTTCCCTATGCGAACTGACAAGTGGGACCCACAAGGAACGTGGTCAATTTAACTAGTCAACATGGCGCCACGCAGACTATTTGGCCGGTCAACAGAGTGCAATCCGATGCTGAGCTGTGAGCAAGTGACCGTATAATCACCGCAAAACGTATATAGTGACCGTAATCAGCTTATTCTGAAGGTCGGTGACCAGATACGCTTTTCTCTCTGTAGGCCCTCCAAAACTACATCTCAACACGTTCTCGCATGTTACATCTAACAACTATGCAATACAGCACTACTACTACACTCTAACACAACAAATCATATCTGTTTTTAGTTTTACTAGATATCATATTGTTACTTATAATTATTCAGTTTGCATACATTAAAATTGCCATTGAAAGGTATGGCCAAGATTATCATCTACAAGGAAAAATCCGCCCTTTCCTATTTAATCGGGTTTATATCGATGGATCGTGCGAAACAGCAAAACTATAGTACTATACAGTACAAGTGACGATTCACCGGGCCGTCGTGTAAATCTACTCCTCCGTCAGAAGAGTGGAGCGCCGCTTTCATAAATCTTCTAGTCCCTTTCACGACATGTGGGACATCAAGCTACCGGGTCCACGTGCCATACCGGAATACGGTGAAGCAGCCGGGTGAAGCACCCGATCATGGCGCCCGGCGTAGTAATGAGCAATGAGGCGTCAAATCACAAAGTTGCACCTTTCCGCGATTAAGTTGGAGGGAAGAAGTAATAATGCTAAAAAAAGAAGTTGGAGGGACGAAGCAACCATCATTTCACTCGTTGCTGAATCCGCTTCTCCCTCGTCTTCTTCAACTTAACCACGTGTTGCTTCTGCCGTTGTTCTGCCTCATGTGGGACGCATATCGGCTTGGTAAAGCACTGACACGTGGGACCGCATGTTAGCAAACCGCCAGGACAACGTCCTCCGAAAATAAGTAGCCTAATCCTAGACTTACAAAGGCTACGTAGCTGCTATGTATACTTTCCATCTAATCTATATATGCCCCCCTGATTTTCAGGTGGGGTGGGCCTAATCCTCTCCTTTAATCCAATCAAATAGTCCCACATCACATCATTTCGTAACTTTACGTAAACCATTACGTGGAAATAGCATTGCTCAAATAAGAATCCTCCCCCGCCATCCGCGCGGCAAAATAACCTCCTTTTTACTAATCTTGATTCTATAATTTTTTAGATCAATATAATTGAGATTTGTATAGATAGCATACAGGAGCAAAACCAAGTGGTATGCAGTTAAGGGCATCCACAATGTGTAGCCAAATGTGAAAATAGCTTTTGGCATCATGGGAACCATTGTGGACGGTGTTGCCAAAGCCAACAAGATGGAACCGAAGCTCCCTGATTGATTGATTGAAGGAATAGAAAAATGCAACGTCTCTCCTCTTTCTCCCATGCTTGGACGCATGTAGTATAGTATAGAGCATAGAGTCTACTCCCCTGTCCCTTCTATCACAAATCACAAAGCAGTGAGGCGTCAAATCACAAAAGCACAGACGAAGCAACCATCATTTCACTCTTCGCTGACTCCGCTTCTCCATCGTCTTCTTCGAGAAACCATCTCACCGCACTAGTACTCCTAGTAGTACTAGTAAAGGACTTCCTGGATGCAAATAAGGTGGTTGTCTCGGCTTGTAGGCGGCACTTGCGACGACTTACCGTGGTCTCCCTCAATGGTGTTCTCCGTCGAACGCACTTTGCCAAACCACAAAAAAAAGATATCGTCGATGACACCGGAATAGGGAAGGAAAACAAATATAGTTACTACCTCCATTTTTTTGTACACAAGGCCCGTATATAAAAATTACAATTTGCAAAGGGCCACTAACACTAATCGAGGCAAAATTTATGGGGTTAGCAACCAAGGACAGTAATATCCCCTGCATGCATGCGAAAGTGAGAAGGTTGGTTTGCATGGCGCTGCATTAATAAGCGATGAGGAGTGACATGGTTAGCTCTTTGGTCTTTGGAGAAAAAAATACGCATTAATTGACACGTGAAACGAGGATTTGTATCGATTAAATCCCGTGAAGGAAAACCCTGCCTTTTTTTTAACACTAGTACTCCTAGTACGTACGTACTTATCCTGTTTGGGTCTAGGCCTTGCATTGCCAAACTTCGCCACACATTTTTGCCAAGCTTGCCTAAAGTTTTCAAAATGAGAAGGAGGTACACTTGCGCACGGCTGTCGCGGTCGCACCGCACCCTCACACGATCGCTCCTGCACGCCGCGGTCTGATAATCCCCAAGTGCAAGGAATCATCGTAGCACTTTCCAAAGGTGGAAGTGATAAGTATGGAGTGTCGAACCCACAAAGAGCTAAAGGTAAGATCAATATTCTCTCAAGCCCTATCTTCCACTGATACGACTCTACGTGCACCGAACGTTTGCTTCCAACTAGCAACGAGAAATAAAACTACGTTTTGGGTATGAAGAGGATAACATTGCATGGTATCAGAGAGCTAAAACATAAAAGTAGGTGCTGTTATCATAAAGTTAGAATAAATTACTAAATAATATAAACAACGAGTGTGGAATAATGGTGGATCGGTGTGCGGAATTGTCCTAGGCAATTGTTAACAAGACCAGCAATCACTATTGCAGTTTCATATGAGGGAGAGGCATAAGCTAACATACTTTCTCTACTTGGATCATATGCACTTATGATTGGAACTCTAGCAAGCAAAGATCATTAAGGTAAAACCCAACCATAGCATTAAAGCATCAAGTCCTCTTTATTCCCATACGCAACAATCCCTCTTACTCGGGTTTGTGTTTCAGTCACTCACCAACCCACTATAAGCGAATCATGAACGATTGCAACACCCTACAGCTGAATCCCTCACGCTTGCGCGACATGGAGGGCACCATAGGACAGCACCAAAATAAAACATACAACTCATACCAATCTAGATCATCAATCAGCCCAAAGACAAAAGATATCTACTCAAAACATTATAGGATGGCAACACATCATTGGATCATAATATGTGGCATAAAGCACCATGTTCAGGTAGGGGATTACAGCGGGTGCGGAAGAGTGGATCGTAAAAGAGATGATGATGGTGATGATGATGGTGATGTTGATGAAGACGATCACCGTGGCGATGATTCCCCTCCCGATGGCACTCCGGCGCCACCGGAAGAGAGGAGGAGAGGTTCTCCCCCTTGTGCTTCCTTCTCCATGGCCTCCACCTTCTTGTCCTTGTCTTCATGGTGATGAAGACCCCTCCGGGATACTCCTCCATGTCCACCGGTGATGATGGCCCCCTCCGGCAGGGTGCCGGAGAGGGCCTAGATTGATTTCTCGTGGCTACAGAGGCTTGCGGCGGCGGAACTTCTGATCCAATCTCCGTTCTGGAAGTTTTAGGGTACGAGAGTATATATGGGTGCAGGAGGTACGTCGGTGGACTTCTGGGCTGGCCACGAGGTAGGGGGCGTGCCCCAGGGGGGTGGGCGCGCCCCCACCCTCGTGGGCAGTACGGGACTCCCCTGGTGAGCATCCGGTACTCCATGGGCTTCTTCTGGTCCAAAAATAGGTTCTGTGGAGTTTCAGTTCTTTTGGACTCCGTTTGGTATTCTTTTTCTTCGAAACACTGAAATAGGCTAAAACAACAATTCTGGGCTGGGCCTCCAGTTAATAGGTTAGTCCCAAAAATAATATAAAAGTGGAAAATAAAGCCCAATATTGCCCGAAACAGTAGATAATATAGCATGGAGCAATCAAAAATTATAGATACGTTGGAGACGTATCAGGCATCCCCAAGCTTAATTCCTGCTCGTCCTCGAGTAGGTAAATGATAAAAGGATATTTTTTGATGCGGAATGCTAGTAAGTGCTTAAGTTTGATCAATGATAATTCCAATCACTTTTTCTAGCATCAATATGTGTCATAATAGCAGCTTATCTCATAAAACTTTTCATGATCAAGTAACAATCTATTCACAATGTCAAGCATGGTTCAGAAACTTCATTGAGAACTAACAAACTATAATCTCAGTCATTGAAGCAATTGCAATTTATCATAACATCAGAAAGAGTCAAGAATAGAGCTTTTCAGCAAGTCTACATACTCAACCATCATATAGTCTTGTACAATTGCTAACACTCACGCAATACTTGTGGTTATGGAGTTTCAGACGGACACTGAGAAAGATAGGGCTTATTGTGTTGCCTCCCAATGTATTCACCTTTAGGTGATGTCAACAATAATAAACCATGCTAACTTACATCCTATTGGATATATATATCATGATCTTTCAAACACAAGGAGCTTGCCAAAGGATAAAATGAAAAAGGGAATGGTGAGGATCACCTTGACTCAAGCATAAAGTAAAAACATAAAGTAAAAGATAGGCCCTTCGCAGAGGGAAGCAGAGGTTGTCATGCGTGTTTAGGGTTGATGCACAAAATCTTAATGCAAAAGAAAGTCACTTTATATTGCCCCTTGTATGTGGACCTTTATTATGCAATCCGTCGCTTTTATTACTTCCACAACAAGTCCGTACAAAGCTTATTTTCTCTGCACTAATAAGTCATGCATATTTAGAGAGCAATTTTTATTGCTTGCACCGATGACAAATTGAAGGATCTTACTCAATCCATAGGTAGGTATGGTGGACTCTCATGGCAAAACTGGGTTTACGGGTATTTGGAAGCACAAGTAGTATCTCTACTTGGTGCAAGGGATTTGGCTAGCATGAGGGAGAAAGGCAAGCTCAATATGTTTGGAAGGTCAATGAAAATATACTTTAGCTGAGATGTCGGAAAACATAAACCATTACGTTGTCTTCCTTGTCCAACGTCAACTCTTTTAGCATGTCATACTTAATGAGTGCTTCACAATCATAAAAGATGTCCAAGATAATATATTTGTATGTGAACCTCTCTTTCCTTATTACTTCCTATTAATTGCAACGATGACCAAAACTACGTTTGCCAATTCTCAACAACTTTTATGCCTCATACTTTCTATGTGTGAAGTCATCACTAACCATGTTATAAGCAAATGAAACATATAAAAGTTCAGATTTATGACATTCAATTCATTCCCCATTTACTCATAGGATATATATGAAGCACATGAGTAAATGACAAACTACTCTAAAAGATATGAGTGAAAGACACTGAGTAGTCAAATAATTAACTAGCCATGTGAGGGTTCCTTTTCTATTCAAAATTTCAGATCCAATGATTTTATTCAAACAACAAGTAAAACAAAATAAAATGACATTGCAAGGATATCACAACTCATGTGAAGAAGCAAAAACTTAGGTTCAACCAATACTAACCGATAGTTGTTGAAGAAGAAAGGTGGGATGCCTAACGGGGCATCCCCAAGCTTAGATGATTGAGACTTCTTGGAATATTATCTTGGGGTGCCTTGGGCATCCCCAAGCTTGAACTTTTATATCTCCTTAATTCCTCTCATATCATGGTTTCTCTTTTTATTAAAAGCTTCATCCACACCAAACTCAACAAGAACTCGTGAGATAGGTTAGTATAAACCAATGCAAAACCTTATCATTTCTACTGTAAAAAACACTAAAATTATTATTCAACATTGCATACTAAATGTCTCTGCATATTTAATACTCCTATCCTCAAATAGAATCATTAAACAAGCAAACATATGCAAACAATGCAAACATAACAGCAATCTGTCAAAATAGTACAACCTGTAAAGAATGCAAGAGTATCAATACTTCCCTAACTCCAAAAATTATGAGACAAAATTCCCACTGTAGTATATTTATCAGAGCTCATTATGCAACAACATTATATTATTCTCTGACTTTTCTAGGGAATTTTTGCAACAGTGGTAAACTTTCTGTTTTCAAACAGCAACATGTATACTAGCAAAATAAGCATGGTAAAGGCTATCCTTGACATTTTTATTGAAAATAAAGATGCAAAACACTATTCTAAATAGCAGATAGCTAATACTAACAAAATAAAATGACGCTCCAAGTAAAACGCATATCATGTGACGAATAAAAATATAGCTCCGAGTAAGGTGTACCGGTAGTTTTGAAGACGAAAGAGGGGATGCCTTCCGGGGCATGCCCAAGTTTAGGCACTTGAGTCTTCCTTGAATATTACCTTTGGGTGCCTTGGGCATCCCCAAGATTAGGGTATTTCCACTCCTTATTCTCCTCATATCGATATCTCACCCAAAACTTGAAAACTTCAATCACACAAAACTTAATGGAACTTCGTGAGATAGGTTAGTATGATAAAGAGTAAACCATGCACTTTGGTACTGTAAAATACAAGGTTCATAATTGTTTTCACATAATTATTACTGTACCATATCATTTCTACAATTTATATTGAGAAATATAAGCCATAGAAACTAGAAAACAAGCAAACTATGCAATGAAAACAGAATCTGTCAAAAACAGAACAGTCTGTAATGATCTGTACAATAACCATACTTCTGCTACTCCAAAAATTATGAAATAAATCGGTGGACGTGAGGAATTTGTCTATTAATCTTCTTCAAAAAGAATCAACTCAAAAGCACTCTTCTTTAAAAAATGACATCTATTCTCGTGAGCATGAAGTTTCTGTTTTTTACAGCAAGATCACATTAACTTTCACCCGAGTCTTCCCAAAGGTCTTACTTGGCACTTTATTGAAACAAAGGATATAAAACATGATTAATACAGTAGATTAATCATGTTAACACAAAAAAACAGTAAGGGTAAATATTGGGTTGTCTCCCAACAAGCGCTTTTCTTTAATGCCTTTTAGCTAGGCATGATGATTTCAATGATGCTCACTTTAAAAATAGGAATTGAAACACAAAGAGAGCATCTTGAAGAATATGACTAGCATATTCAAATCTAACACACTATTCCTAGGGATTTTGTGAGCACACAACTTATGGGAACAAGAATCAACTAGCATAGGAAGGCAAAACAAGTATAACTTCAAAACTTTAAGCACATAGAGAGGAAACTTAATATTATTGCAACTCTTACAAGCATGTATTCCTCCCTCATAATAATTTTCAGTAGTATCATGGATAGCAACTTTTTTCTCATACTCAATTGGAACCTCTTCCGAAATAGTGGAATCATTACTAGCTAGAGTTGACACTCTTCCGAATCCACTTTCATAAATATCACACTAAGATTCAACATCCTCCAAAATAGTGGGATCACTAATTCCTAAAGTTGACACTCTTCCAAACCCACTTTAAATGATAGTATTATTCATACTCCAAAAGGTATAAGTGAAGTTCATGGAGCATTCTACAACTGACCAATATCCAAGCTCGAAATGTATAAGTGAAGCACATGAAGCATTCTATAAAACCATACTCAAAAGATTTAAGTGAAGCACAAAGAGTAATTCTATAAGATCATACTTAAAAGATTTAAGTGAAGCACATGAAGTATTCTATAAATCAATGAAGGGCTGTCTCATGCTAGCATGGTTCTTGAAGAAAAGGAAAAACACAAAGGACACAAATCGTGTGAACAAAACAAAAACCGAGGTATACCGATATTTGTTGAAGAAGAAAGATGGGATGCCAACTGGGGCATCCCCAAGCTTGAACTCTTTCCTCTCTTTATTCTTCTCATATTGATAGCTCCTCGACCTTCGGACACTTCATCCACACAAAACTTTAACAAAAACTTGTGAGATCCGTTAGTGTAATAAAGCAAATCACTACCTTTAGGTACTGTAATGAACTCATTATTTATTTGTATTGATGTTAAATCTACTGTATTCCAACTTCTCTATGGTTCATACCCTCCGATACTACTCATAGATTCATCGAAATAAGCAAACAACACACGAAAAATGTAATCTGTGAAAAATGTACAGCGATGTAGTAATCTGGAAGTTTGTTAAACTTCTGTAACTCCTAAAATTATAAACTAAATTTGTCAATTTGAAAAATTTGTACAGAATTAAAGTGCAAAAAGTTTCAGACCCTGTCGGGGAGGCTGATCGTACCCACGGACACCTATGGGGACGGCGGACCAGGCCCCTTTGTGGTTCGTAGGGGGGCGGAGATCGCACGAAGAGCGGATCGAGGCGAGGCACACGAGCAGTTTACCCAGCTTCGGAGCTCTCCGGAGAGATAAGACTCCTACTGCTGCTTGCTTGATGTATTGTGTTCTTGCTAGGGAGCAATGAGAGCTACAAAACCTAGCGTGAGTGTATCTGGTCTCGAGTGAGTCGAATGAACCAAACCAGCCGACCCCCTTCTACATTGCGCATGGGCCTCCTTTTATATGCTCAAGGGGTCCCCGACAGGTGGCAACATAGATGAGGGTACAAATGTAAAAACAGGAGTTGGTACACCTACCGAGCGATTATGCAGTGCAAAATACCTAACTCTGACGGCAAGGGACGAAAGCAATAAATGCCCGTCATTGTCGCCCAAACAGTGCAACAGAGACCGTCAAGTGCGCCTCCGCTTGCCACGATGGCGAGCTTGTCAGTGCCGCTTATCGCTGCTCTCCGCTAGCTGCACAGCCTCTCGACACGCGCCCATGGAACGGTCCCATGGCGACACGTCGCTGGATGAGGTGGAGCGGAGAGGGAGAGAGTTTGCATGCCGCGGCAAGCGCCTTTGCAGCGGCGAATCCTTGTCGCGTCCGGAGGCTTGTCGCGCTCCGAGCCTTCCCGGCAAGCTCCTCTTGCCGGGGCTTGCCTTCCGTATGCCTGGAGTGGCCTTCCCGACAAGCTCCTCTTGCCGGGGCCTCGTCTTCTTAATCAAATACTTTGTTCTTGAATGGCTCCAAGGGAGCCACAGAGGATTTTGGCGGTGACGAGGCAAGCCTTGCCGCGGGGTGCTGCAACTGGCCGTGCACGAGTACGGGATACTAGGGTACCCCTACTCTAATACACCGACAGGAGCCCCCGGGCCTGGGCCGTACACGGTGCCGAGCGCTTGTCGGGCCAGGCCCAAAACTGATAGCGGACACACGCGGCCTCGACCACGTCGCAACTCGCCCCGGACCCACCACGATCCCCACTAACGGCACGCACCGGACGTGGCGTCGTGCGAGAGATCGTGGGCGCGGTCGTGGGGGTTTCTTTATTAGTATAAGCGGAACGTCCGCCCCCTCCCCCTCTTTATAAGCGGAGGAAACAGAGGCAGGCCGCCCACTCCTGCCATTGCTGTCTTGTCAAGAAAACCACCGCCGCTCCCCTCTTCTTCTCCGGTGCGAAGAGAGCAGCGCCCGCCTTTCGCCACAAGCGCGCTCACCGCCGTCGGCCTCCTCCGCTGCCCTCGCCATGGCTCCGAAAGCCGACAAGGAGAAGGGCGTCAGGTCGGCCGAGGCGCAGCGGCTCTCGGCGCTGCGCAAGGAGCGGGCCATCTTCCCCGCAGCTCGGCGCAAGGGAGCTGCAGGACGTCTTCTACCTCTTCTGGTCGACGGAGACGCGTGCGCATCCGCGCACGAGGGTACTCCCCGCCTCCGCCGCTGATTTGGCCCCAATAGGGTACCCCTTTTTCGCCCTTTTCTTCTATTGCGGTCTTTGCCCGCCCTTTTCCGAGTTCTTCTGCGACATAATGAACACCTTTAGCCTCCGCCTCCTTGATTTCACCCCCAACGCCGTCTTGACCATGGTGGTTTTCGCGCATTTGTGCGAAAACTTTGTCGGAGTCCACCCGAATGTGGCACTCTTCCGCCACTTCTTTGTTCCCCGTGTCGAGAGAGGAGAGCCACTTGCCGGAGGGATAGCCTGGGTCTCTAGGATCAGCAAGAAAGAGGCCTACCTAGAGGGATAGTTCCACAACAAGTGGGAGGAGTGGAGAGCCAACTGGTGCTGGGTCGTAGAGGAGAACCCGCAGCCCTTCACCGCCGTGCGCCAAACCCCAATAGTGCGCGGCAGAGATTGGAGTAACTTGGCGCCGGAGGATGCGGTGAAGATAGCTGTGACCAATTTTGCGTCTCGGGCTTGCCGGTTAACCGTAAGCGCGGTTGGCGCAGACTTCCTTCGCCGCTGCATCGCTCCCCTGCAGGAAAGGAGGAGGCCTGCCTGGGAGTTCCAAAATGCGGCAGAAATCATGAGGTTGCGCCGGTGCGAATCGAACTTCACCGTCTTGGAGCTGGACGCGATGCTGCTCGAGCTGTTCAAGAACGACCCGACCACCCTGAGTGGTTTAGGTTGCCATGGGGTCGTCCCATTGTGCAACAACTTCGGCGCCGACCGCATCCGGCGCCATGATGCCACTGTCGCGACTCCCACGGGATCGTCCCAACTGGCAGGAGCCCCCGACGAGGTCGTGCAGCAATTCTTCGACGATTTGCAAGAAGTGCCGATCCGCTCGACGAGCGTAAAAAGGCTCACCCACGACACCACCGACCAGGAGATGGCGCGGATTGCCACCAGGTGGAGGAGGCGGCAGCAGCCGCCGCCGGAGCCTTCGGGTTCACCGTGGAGGAGGCGGACGCGCGGCGAAAGGCGGCAAGCCTTGCCGAAGCGAGGAGGTCGCCGGCGAGGACGAGCTTGTCGAGCCCGAGGCCGGGTCGAGTGGACCCGCCGAGGACGCTTCTTCCCCACCGCCAAGCGACTTGCCGCCAGTGAGCCCAGCTCCGCCCGAAGAGGCGTCTCCGCAAGGCTGGAGACGAGCCGGGCGGCTGCATCGCCCACAGCCAGGCGCGCCAGCGACGCGCTCCACCGTGGCAAGCGAGGTTGCCGCGGGAGCGCCCCACACTGCCACGACAACTGGGGCGGGATCTTCTCAGGCCACCGCCGACGCCCGCATAAGCGGCCAAGAGAGCCCACGCCTCCGCCTCGCCGCACCGGAGGTGAGCCGAGTTTGACTTCTCCGCGCTCAGCTCCGAGGAGGAAGGCGAAGAGTAAGCTTCTCGAGATTGTGCTTGTATTTCTTCAATTTTTATTGCTTCATCTTGAATCTGATTTGCTTCGTTGTGGACTCTTTCCTTTTCAGGACGTTGGCCCAGAGAGCGGCGAAGAGGGCCAAGATCCCGACGGTCGTCGTTGAGGACGATTCTCCCGTGGCGGCAGGGGCGTATCCGAGACTCCCTTGCGGACCAGCAACCCTTCCTTCGAGCAGCCCCCAAAGACAGCCCCGAGTAAGTGTGCAGTTTTCTCCTTACTATTAGGTGTGCAGGGGTGCCCTTTCTTCATTGATATCATTTGTGTGCTTGTGTAGGAGCAGAGCAGCTTCATCAGGGAGGGCTCGGAAGCCGCCCGAGATCCTGTCTCACGCCACTCACGCCGCCAAGGGAGGAATCTCCGGCAAGGCGCCCGCCGACAAGGGAGGCCACTCCGGCAAGGGAAGCTACTCACGGCAAGGAGGCTACCCGGCAAGGGACAGCGCCAGTGACCCTCCGGTGGTTGAGGCCATGGCTGCGGATCCCGTTGCAGGTAATTCCCTTACACCTAAAACTTCCCTTGGGCTTGCTTTCTTTTGTTTCTCTTTTGAACAATCGCTGATCGCTCTTTCTTAAATCGACCTGAGCCGATGGAGGTCGAGGCCGCCCGGCGAGGAGGAAGCAGCGGCAACACCGACGAGGCCGCCGTTGAGGAAGAAGAGGTCGTCGTTAGGAAGAAGAGGCCGCCGACGAGCCTGTTGGGCGAGGAGGCCGCTGGGCTGCCGACGCAGAGGCCGGGCGAGGGGTCGGGCGATCGACCGACGGCCCCGAGGCCGCAGGAGGCGGCAAGCGCTTACACCGACAGCCGACTTCGCCGCCAAGGCGGCGGCTCGAGGAGCCCCACCCGGCGCCTACACGAAGGCCGGGCGTCTTCATCAAGCTCCCACAGGAACCGAGCTCCAGGCGCCGGTCGAGGGAGAGACCTTGACGGTGAGCTACTCGCCTCATTGGGCTGACATCGGTGGACGCGCGCCAAGCAGCAGCGGGCGAAGTCCGAGGAGGAGCAACAGCTGAAGAAGCTGCTATCGCTCTACCGCGCTTGCAGGCCAAGTTGGAGACCCGGGAGGCACTTGTCGCGAGGGCAGGAGCGGACATGGAGAAACGCGCCGAAGAGCTCCGGAGCGCCAACCAAGAAGCCCTCCGCGACGTAGCAGAGGCGCGGGGCCATCTTGTAGAAGAGCGCACGGCCTTCATCCTTGAGAAGGCCGCGGCTGAGGAGGAGCAGCGGCTGGCTGCCGAGAAGCTCGCCGCGCAGGAAAGCGAGCTGGCGCAGCGGAAGGTCAACCTGGACAGCCACGAAGAAGACCTTGCCGCGCGCGAGGAGTCGCTTGGCGGGGCGCCAGAAGCGAAGGACCCTGCCGCAGCCGCCGAGGTCGCCAAGGAGGAGCTGAAGGCGAAGGTGGCACAGCTGGAGGCCAGCCTCAAGAAGAGCGGCGAAGAGCTTGCCATGCTCAAGCGTGAGCGCGAGAAGGACGCCTACACTCTGGGCGAGCTGCAGAGTCGTCTCGCTGATAGAGGCAAGGAGCTCGACGCCGCCAAGGATTCCAAGGCGGATCTTGAGCTGAAGCTGACCACTCTGACGCAGACGTTGGATGGCGCCAGAGAGCGGGAGGTGGGCTTGTTGGAGGCGATCAAGGCCAAGGAGGAGCTGCTAGCGAACGCTGCCTCCATCCAGAGCACCTTGAGGGAGAGCGTGGAGCACTGGACTGAAGGTCTCGTGGACACTGCCGCCGACATCCACAACGAGTGATGGAGCTGGGATGGCGGACCTTGCATACTCCTCCGACGAGAATCTCCAACCCAGCCAAGCTCAGCTTATTCTTCAAAGGCGTGGTGACGGGCCTCCAGCCGACTCCGGAAGAGGTCCCAAAGCAGCTGGCCGAGGAATCACGCCAGTCTGCAGGCAGGAGCCCTCGAGAAGGTGTTGATCAAGGTGGCCTTCCGCAATCCGGGCCTCAACCTTAACGGCGTCCTCGGATCCCCGCCGCCCGATGCCAACGTGGAGGAGCTTCAAAGCCCTTGTCGCACCCATTGTGGACAAGGTGAACAAGATCAAGCGGATTGAGGGCGACCGCATAGACTAGGCCGCCAACTTTATCTTTCCCTTGTCGCCGGATCATGTTTAGAACACTTTGTTAGATCAGCGACAAGTTATTTTGTAATATACTCTATCTTAGGCGATCAATGCAACGTTATTTCCTCTACTTGATTCCTTCCTTTGCGTTTACGCTTTACGCATTTGGGGGACTTGTCGGTGCGGGCACCTTTTGCTTGGCGCTGAGTGCGAACGTCGGCAGCTTCTTTGGCGGTGCCGCCTCCGACAAGCAACCTTGTCGCGACTAGCCGCAGCTCACTTAAGTTGTTGAGCGGACTCAAAACAAAGTAAGGGCGCGACTAGCCGGCGAGTTGGTTCCTCTGCGCACAGGTTTTCCATACAAAGTACTATCGTTTGAGGAAGATAACTTAAAAATTTAAAAATTGATTGCTCAAACTTTGGCAACTTAGCTTTTCTGTCTCTTGCTTCCCGATGAGGCGAAACTTCCTCGAGCGGTGCCTGGTCCATAGTATAATCTCCTCCCCCCCTGGTTAACTTGTGCGCGAGGGAGCCTTCCTTTCTTTGAGAAAAGAGAAAGAAGAGGAAATAACGTTATGGAGCCCAGCGGCTCGATTCTGCTTACCGGGGGTGGTTGCTGCACAAAGTGTTAGCCAAAACATGCAATAAAATGATGAAAGCATGAATTTGACAGGTTGTGCGCAACACATGAGCTTTACTGATGCACGGGGTCTGCGCCCGGCTTTGTACAAAGGATTACATGCAACAACGGCAAGACTTGTACAAAAGGTGGTTGCCAGAACGGGTTCCGACAACCGCGCCCTATGGGTAAAACTTACGAAGTTGCTCAATGTTCCAGGAGTTGCTCACCGGAATGCCATCTTCGGTCTCAAGGCGGACAGCGCCGAGCCTAGTGACTCGTTTCACCCGACAAGGGCCTTCCACTTCGGCGTCAACTTGTTTGAATTCTTGGCGGACTGAACGCGCCGAAGAACAAGGTCACCTTCCTCGAGACTTCTGGCACTAACTCTGCGGCTATGGTAGCGATGCAAAGCTTGCTGGTAGCGAGCAGCTCGTACAGCGGCCTGAAGACGATCTCCTCAAGGAGCAGCGCGTCATCTTGTCGTAGCTGCTCTTGCTCAAGCTCATCATAAGCGAGCACTCGAGGCAATCCGTATACGAGTTCCGTGGGGAGAACTGCCTCTGCTCCATAGACTAGAGCAAAAGGTGTCCGGCGGTGGCTCGATTTGGTGTCGTCTGATCGACCAAAGAACCACCGCAGCTCCTCGATCCGATTTCTTCCGTACTTGTGCAGCTTTGTTGAAAGTTACGGTCTTGAGCCCGCGCAGCACTTCATTGCCCTCTCGCTTGACCGTTGCTTCTCGGGTGAGCAATGAAGCAAAGCAGACCTTGGCGCCAAGATCTTGGACGTCTTGCATGAAGTTGCGATCAGAAATTGTGTGCCGTTGTCGGTGATGATCCTGTTAGGGATTCAAAGCAGCGGACAATCGACACGAAGAACTTGATCACGACTGTTGTCTGTCACCTTCCTCATCGCTTCCACTTCCGCCACTTTGTGAACTTGTCGATGGCGACGTACAAGTATTCAAAGCCCCCGACAGCTCGGGGAAGGGGCCGAGGATGTCGAGCCCCGCATCAAAAATGGCCAGGATAAAGGGATTGTCCGGAGAGCTTGAGCTGGCTGGTGTATCTGTTTGGAATGGAACCGCACGCTTCACACTTGGTTACTTGTCTGTTGCATCACGGAGGGCTGTCGGCCAGAAGAAACCTTGCCGGAAAGCTTTGCGGCAAGTGCTTTTGGCGCCAATGTGGTGACCACATATGCCTCCGTGTATCTCTCGCCAACAGTCATCCATCTTCCCCAGGAATACACTTCAATTTCACACCGTTGAGTCTTCTTACATGCAGGTTATCGTCGACAAAGCTGGTACATACTTGACTGCCGCTACTCTTTCCGCTTCTTCTTGCTCTTGGGAAGTTCTCTGTCTCAAGGAAATGGACAATCTGTTGCGCCCATCTTTGGAGCTTGCGGCTCGACAACAAGGACCAAAGGCACATCTGTTGCTGCGGGAACATCAAACTTCTACGGCAAGAACACGAGGCCCGCCGAGCTTGATTCTCCCGACAAGCTTGCCGGAGCAAGACTTATCGGGAGCGTCTGCTTCAACGAAACAAACCACAGGGCCTGTCGGAGCATCGCTCCTCAAAGCCTGCTGGTGTTGAGCTTGGGGACCTTTGCAACGACGGCCGGGAAGCTGGCCGGAAAGTAGTCACCAGAGGTCAACTTCCTCTTCTTGCTTTGTCCAGTTGATGGTGTTACGGTTGGCTGAGTCAGCTTGAGCACGAAAATTCCTGGTTCCACAGGCAACTTAAGTGCGGCGCACTTTGACAGGCTGTCAGCAATACCATTCTGAGCTCTTGGAACATGTTCCATTTGCAGGCCGTCAAAGTGCTCTTCTAGCTTCCTCACTTCATCAACGTAGGCTTCCATCAACGGACTCTGGTAGTCTTTGTTCACTTGGCGGACGACAAGCTGCGAGTCACCCCTGACAATAAGCTTTTTGATCCCAAGGTCCACTGCGATCCTGAGACCGGCAAGTAACCCTTCATACTCTGCAGTATTGTTTGTTGCTTGCTCCTTGGGAAAGTGCATCTGGACTACGTACTTGAGGTGCTCTCCGGTGGGTGCGATAAGCAGCACGCTGGCACCGGCGCCTTGCAGCGAGAAGGCACCATCAAAGTACATCCGCCACTCTTTGCTTGCTTCTTTGACGGGAATGCTCGTCTCGGGAATCTCTTCATCTCGTGTTGGCGTCCATTCTGCTATGAATTCTGCCAACGCTCTGCTTTGGGTAGTTGATGTGCTTTCAAACTTAAGACCAAAGCTTGACAGTTCCAAAGCCCACTCGACAATCCTGCCTGTCGCTTCGGGATTCAGCAGTATCCTCTTCAGCGGAAAGCGAGTGACAACTGTGATCTCATGTGCTTGGAAGTAATGGCGCAGCTTTCTCGAGGCCATGAGGAGGCCGAAAAGCAATTTCTGCACACCAGAGTACCTTGACCTAGCCCCGGCAGAGGGAACCGACAAAGTAGACTGGGCGCCGCACCATCCTTTTCGCATCTGTTCATGCGTCTTCGTGGACTCGTCCTTGTCGGGACCGGAGCTTGTCGTGAAGCCCCTCGCTTGTCGCTGGATGTGCTTGCCGTGGTTGCTTGGCTCGTCATCCGCCTCCCTCTCCGCTACTAACGCAGCACTAACCACTTGATTGGTTGCCGCTATATATAGCAGCAACTTCTCTTGTTGCTTAGGTGTGACAAGTGTTGGAGTGGAGGGCAGGTATCTCTTCAAGTCCCGCAGCGCAGCCTCCGCTTCGGGAGTCCATTTCATTGGACCTGCCTTTTTCAAAATCTTGAAAAGCGGCAGGCGTTCAGCAGAACCTAGAGATAAACCTGCCGAGAGCAGCTACGCAACCGGCAAGTCTTCGTACATCCTTGACGCACTTCGGTGCTTCAATCTGCTCAATGGCCTTGATCTTGTCGGGATTAGCTTCAATCCCCCGCTGAGACACGAAGAACCCGAGAAGCTTGCCGGAAGGAACTCCAAACACGCACTTCTCGGGGTTGAGCTTGAGGTTGATCTTGCGCAGATTTGCAAAGGTCTCGTCCAAATCTTGAACCAGAGTTGCTTTGTCCTTGCTTTTGACCACTATGTCATCCATGTAGGCTTCTACATTCCTGTGCATTTGCGGCTCAAAAGCGTCATGGACTACCCTTGCAAATGTTGAACCAGCATTCTTCAAACCGAAAGGCATCCGTATGAAACAGTATGTGCCACATGGTGTGATGAACGCGGTCTTCTCCTCATCTTCTTCAGCCATGAAGATCTGATGGTATCCTGAGTATGCATCAAGAAACGAAAGCAAATCACATCCAGCCGTGGAGTCAACAATCTGGTCAATGCGGAAGGGAAATGGATCTTTGGGACAAGCTTTATTAACATCCGTGAAGTCAATACAAAGTCTCCATTTTCCATTTGCTTTGGCGCGACTACAGGATTGGCCAACCACGTGGGATGGAGCACCCTCCGACAAGGCCTGCCGCTTCCAGTTTCTTGATCTCTTCTGCTATGAATTCTTGGCGCTCCACTGCTTGCTTCCTGACTTTTTGCTTGACGGGCCGCGCATGAGGACAAACGGCCAGGCGGTGCTCAATCACTTCCCTGGGAACACCGGGGATGTCTGACGGTTGCCATGCAAACACGTCGACATTCGCCCGCAGGAAAGCAACGAGCGCGCCTTCCTATTTAGGGTCGAGAGAGGCACTGATGGTGAAGGTACCACCAGTGCCGTCCTCCTTGGCGCAGCACCTTCTTGGTCTTTGGCGGAGCCACCATCTTCTTGCACTTGCCGGTGGAGCTCGATGGTGCGTCCTTGACGGTAGCGCAGCACTCCGAAGAGGTGCGCTTGCCGGAGTGAGCATCAGAGTCCTTGTCGGACTTGGACTTCGTCTTCTTCCCCCCGGGAGCTTCAGCGGCAAGTGTCTGGCAACTGTCGCGGCTCTTGCATCCGGAAGATCTTGCCGGCACAGATAAGGGCATCCCTCTTGTCGCCATGGACAGAGATGACGCTTATCGGGCCTGGCATCTTGAGTAGGTTGTAGGTGTAGTGAGAGGCTGCCATGAACTTGGCGAGTGCTGGACGGCCAAGTATCCCATTGTAAGGCAACGGGAAATCGGCAACGTCGAATGTGACCCTCTCAGTCCTAAAGTTCAGCTCGCTGCCAAATGTTACCGGCAACGTAATCTTCCCCTTCGGCTTGCTCCTTCCCGGGTTGATTCCTTGGAAGGTACCGGTCTCTTCGAGCTTGCTGTCAGGGATTTGAAGCTTCGGAGCACCGCGGAGGAGATCAGATTCAAGCCGCCGCCGTCAACTAACATTTTGTGACCTTGAGGTTGCGGATGGTTGGTGAGACCAACATCGGCAAGCACCCGACCGCATGATTATGCGATCGGGGTGGTCCTCAATATCAAAAATGATAGGCGTCTGGACCACTTCAGAGGCTTGCGTGACTCTACGGATGGTTCCGCTGCGTTGACCTCCGCATCCATTGCTTGAGTTGGCGGTGGGAGGTATGCAGGAAGCACCTCCGTCCAATGCAGAGGACCTCGTGGCTTTACGAAACTCCTGCTCGTCGGCGTCGCGTCTTCCATATCTTCGTCGTCGTCATCATCTTCATCCTTGTCGCGCCGCGGGAGGTCGATCTCATTGCCGCTTGGCCTTGCCGCGGCGTCCTCCCCGGCCGGACGCTTTCTTGCTTGCTCCCCCAGCACCTTCCTGGGCCTTCTCCTTGTCGCGCCGCTCGTACTCAGCTCTCTGCTGTTCCACAAGCTGCTCGACCTTCTTGCAGCTCTGGAGATCGTGGCCCTTGGTGCGGTGGATCTTGCAATATTGCTTGCCGGAGTTGTCCTGCTTGTCGGCAGCCGCCACCGACTGGTGGTTGGCGTCAGCGGCAACCTCCTTGCCGGAGCCACCAGCCTTGGCATTCTTGTCGCCACCTCCATTGCCGGACTGCTCGACTGCTAGCACTTCTCTACTTTTCTTCTTCTGTTGCCTCGCCACGGCCCTTCTTTGCCGGGCGGTGTCCTCACCGCCGATCCTGCTTACGCATTCTCTTGAGTCTCCTCCCTTCCTCACAAGTGCACACTTGTCGGCCAAGGCGTACAGCTCATCGACGTCCTTGACTTTGCACATCGCCATCTCCTCCCTCATCCTGCGGTTCCGCACATTACGATGAAATGCGGCGATCACCGGCGGGGTGGACGTCTGGGATGTTATAGTGCACACGGCTGAATCTCTGAATGAACTTGCGCAGGACTCTCCTTCCTTACGGGCGAGCAAATGAAGGTCACTCTCTTGGCCATGAGGTTTGTGGCCACCGTGAAGGCGCCAACAAACCGAGGGCACAGATCTGCCCAAGAGGATATGGAGCTGTCCGGCAAGTGCATGAGCCAAGATCCGACGTTGGACTTGAGCACGGCGGAAGTAGTTGGCGAGGATCTTGTCGTCCCTGCCCCCCGCAGCCTGCACCGCGATGGTGTAGATGCTAAGGAACTCCGACGGATCGCCCTACCATCATACTTCTCCGGCACATCTGGTTTGAAGTTTTCGGCTGGGCCCTTTGGACTTGCCGCAGCTCACGAGTGAACGCAGGGCAACCTACCGCGTACGGCAAGTCGCCTGGCTCCTCCGGCGCGCGCATGTCAACAGAAGGCCCAGCGCACTTGTCGGACTGACGTCGCGCTTCTCTTCGGCGCTCGATGCGAGTTCGAGCGTCCTCTTGTTGTCGCTCATGAAGAACTTGGCGCTGATCGCGGTGAGCTCGCGGATCCGACGACGCAGTGGAGTCGCTGTCGAGGTGGATCCGGTGAGTCGGCGATCTTGGCCTTCTTGGCGGAGAGTGCACGGTGGTTGCACCTCCGACAGTCTGCCGCCACCGGCTCGTGCCTTGTCGTCTCGCCGCGCAATGATCCCGCTGGTTGCCGCGGGCGTCGCCGTTGGCAAAGCCGATGAGGCTCGATAGTGGCCCTCCACTCGTCGACCTTGTCGGCCGTTGGAGGGTAGTCGAGGAGCAGCTGAGCTCTCGCCAGCTTCTGCTGGAGTAGTGGGCGTATTGGAGAAGCGGTGCGAGGAGCGGATACGCTCGGACTTTTAACTACGTTAGAAGGAGCAGCACCCCGTCCAGGCGACCGTATCTCACTCGTGCCAGCATGTTGGCGCGCATGCTGGTCTTGAGGGTCTCGATCCAACGAACGTATGGCGTTGTGAACGCCATGACATTGTTGGTCCCGTCTCTCGAGATGGGCGCGGGGATGCGCTGGACGCCGAGGTTTGCGGGGCCTTGTCCTTGGACTTGGCAACGTCGCGAGCACCTTCATCGGCGTCCGTTCCTCCGCCGGCGTCTGCCCCACCACCCGCTTGCTGCGGTGAGGGTGGGTACGACGCGACGGTTTCTGCTGCCGCCAAGCCTTCTTCTTGGTGGCATGTTGAGGAAGATGTTGATGACGCTGCTCGTGTGAACGCCGGATCAGATTCACACGGCCTCGACGCCTACCCGGGCGCGCCAAAGATGTCGGGGAGGCTGATCGTACCCACGGACACCTATGGGGCCGGCGGACCAGGCCCCTTTGTGGTTCGGAGGGGCGCGGAGATCGCACAAAGAGCGGATCGAGGCGAGGCACACGAGCAGTTTACCTAGCTTCGGAGCTCTCCGGAGAGATAAGACTCCTACTGCTGCTTGCTTGATGTATTGTGTTCTTGCTAGGGAGAAATGAGAGCTACAAAACCTAGCGTGAGTGTATCTGGTCTCGAGTGAGTCGAATGAACCGAACCAGCCGACCCCCTTCTACGTTGCGCATGGGCCTCCTTTTATATGCTCAAGGGGTCCCCGACAGGTGGCAACATAGATGAGGGTACAAATGTAAAAACAGGAGTTGGTACACCTACTCGAACAAAGGTCTGATGCAAAATACCTAACTCTAACGGCAAGGGACAAAAGCAATAAATGCCCGTCATTGTCGCCCAAACAGTGCAACAGAGACCGTCAGGTGCGCCTCCGCTTGCCACGATGGCGAGCTTGTCAGCGCCGCTTATCGCTGCTCTCCGGTGGCTGCACGACCTCTCGACACGCGCCCATGGAACCGTCCCATGGCGACACGTCGCTGGATGAGCTGGAGCGGAGAGGGAGAGAGTTTGCATGCCGCGGCAAGCGCCTTGCCGCGGCCGAATCCTTGTCGCGTCCGGAGGCTTGTCGCGCTCCGAGCCTTCCCGGCAAGCTCCTCTTGCCGGGGCCTTGCCTTCCGTATGCCTGGAGTGGCCTTCCCGACAAGCTCCTCTTGCCGGGACCTCGTCTTCTTAATCAAATACATTGTTCTTGAATGGCTCCAAGGGAGCCATGGAGGATTTTGGCGGTGACGAGGCAAGCCTTGCCGTGGGGTGCTGCAACTGCCCGTGCACGAGTACGGGATACTAGGGTACCCCTACTCTAGTACACCGACAGACCCATTTGACATTCCAGTAAAAAAATAAAAATTCATGCACTACAACCAAAGTTTCTGTTTTTGTTTTGCACATAGTAAACAAGCAATCTAATCATCCTAAAACCAAGGCTTGGCACATTATTTTTATAATACAATGAATGTATACAAGGGGATAATTATTTACAGAGAAACTTCCATGAAAAATTCTACATTGTTTCCGTGAGCATGAGCACAAGTGCTCAAGGTCGACCCTCACTTCTTCAATGCAAAACCTTCCAATGACTTCTCTTTTTGAAAAACTTTTTAGGCATGAGAGGCAAGTAATAATTTTTTTTGTATTTTCATTTTTAATTTTTTTTGTATGTTTCACCCACATCTAAACAGAAACAAAAAGGAAAAACAAAATCTACTTAGTGAAGGAAGCAAACAAGCACACACAAGAATATCAACCCCACGCTATTGCTCCCCGGCAACGGCGCCAGAAAAGAGCTTGATAATCCCGAAGTGCAAGGAATCATTGTAGCACTTTCCAAAGGTGGAAGTAATAAGTATGGAGTGTCGAACCCACAAAGAGCTAAAGGTAAGATCAATATTCTCTCAAGCCCTATCTGCCACTGATACGACTCTCACGTGCAACTTAACGTTTGCTTCCAACTAGCAACGAGAAATAAAACTACGTTGTGGGTATGAAGAGGATAACATTGCATGGTATCGGAGAGCTAAAACATGAAAGTAGATGCTGTTATCATAAAGTTAGAATAAATTACTAAATAATATAAACAGCAAGTGTGGAATAATGGTGGATCGGTGTGCGGAATTGTCCTAGGCAATTGTTAAAAAGACCATCAATCACTATTGCAGTTTCATATGAGGGAGAGGCATAAGCTAACATACTTTCTCTACTTGGATCATATGCACTTATGATTGGAACTCTAGCAAGCATCCGCAACTACTAAAGATCATTAAGGTAAATCCCAACCATAGCATTAAAGCATCAAGTCCTCTTTATTCCCATACGCAACAATCACTCTTACTCGGGTTTGTGTTTCAGTCACTCACCAACCCACTATAAGCGAATCATGAACGTATTGCAACACCCTACAGCGGGAATCCCTCACGCTTGCGCGACATGGAGGGCACCATAGGACAGCACCAAAATAAAACATACAACTCATACCAATCTAGATCATCAATCAACCCAAAGAAAAAAGATATCTACTCAAAACATTATAGGATGGCAACACATCATTGGATCATAATATGTGGCATAAAGCACCATGTTCAAGTAGGGGATTACAGCGGGGTGCGGGAGAGTGGACCGCGTAAAAGAGATGATGATGGTGATGATGATGGTGATGTTGATGAAGACGATCACCGTGGCAATGATTCCCCTCCCGATGGAACTCCGGCGCCACGGGAAGAGAGGAGGAGAGGTTCTCCCCCTTGTGCTTCCTTCTCCATGGCCTCCACCTTCTTGTCCTTGTCTTCATGGTGATGAAGACCCCTCCGGGATACTCCTCCATGGCCACCGGTGATGATGGCCCCCTCCGGCAGGGTGCCGGAGAGGTCCTAGATTGATTTCTCGTGGCTACAGAGGCTTGCGGCGGCGGAACTTCTGATCCAATCTCCGTTCTGGAAGTTTTAGAATGCAGGGAGTATATATGGGTGCAGGAGGTACGCCGGCGGACTTCCGGGCTGGCAACGAGGTAGGCGCGCCCGGGGTGGGCGCGCCCACCTCGTGGGCAGCCCGGGACTCCTGGTGAGATTCCGGTACTCCATGGGCTTCTACGGTCCAAAAATAGGTTCCGTGGAGTTTCAGGTCTTTTGGACTCCATTTGATATTCCTTTTCTTCGAAACACTGAAATAGGCTAAAAACAGCAATTCTGGGTGGGCCTCCGGTTAATAGGTTAGTCCCAAAAATAATATAAAAGTGGAAAATAAAGCCCAATATTGCCCGAAACAGTAGATAATATAGCATGGAGCAATAAAAAATTATAGATACGTTGGAGACGTATCGCACCGCACCCTCACACAATCGCTCCTGCACGCCGCAAACCCAACCAAGGGAACGCACCCTCACTGACACGTGCTGACGCATGTGAACAAACCAAACTCAGCCATCCTATCGCTGACACATAATTTTCGTTCATAGAGTATGTTTATCCAACCACATGTTGGGGAGTATCCGTACGGTCCGTGCGGTGGTCAGTTGGGGAAGAAGAAGGATAGAAGGCTTAGGAGACGTAGGATATATTCATCCAACCGCCTGAAATGGTAGACTGACCCAAGTCAGGCGACTTGCATAACAAATATATGTTCTTACACAGCAAAAGATCCGTAAAAACAACAACATAAAGAAAAACTATCACTGCTCGCGGAAAGAGATGGCCTCGTTGTCTTTGGCTGCCGGCGCGAACCAGCCATCGCTGCCGACGTGTGTCTCCGCACCGTGGTTGTCCTCGGCCTCCAGCTACTCGTTCAAGCGGAGCGTGCGGGCGCTCTGCACGGACGAGAGCACAACCCGGTTCAAGTCGAGGACGTCCGATTTCGCCTGCAGGAGGGCCTCGATGGCAGCGGCATCCGCACGCTCCGCGTCGAGTCGAGGCTCCGTCGCTCGGTTCAAGTCCAGGACGTCCGGTTCCGCCTGCAGGAGAGCGTCGATGAGAGCGGCATCCGCGCGCTCTGCGTCGAGTCGAGCCTCTGCCGCCCGGTTCATGTCCAGGATGTCTGGTTCTGCCTGCAGGAGGGCCTCGATGGCAGCGGCATCCGCGCGCTCCACCTCAAGTTGAACCTCCGCCGCCCGGTTCACATCCACGACAGTCGGTTCCGCCTGCAGGAGAGCCTCGATGGCAGCGACATGCGCGTGCTCTGTGTCGAGTTGAGCCTCTGCCTCCCGGTCCTCCTTTAGTATCGCCATGTTGAACTGCTGGTTCGCCTGCACCATGGGGACTTCGGACGCCAGACGCAAGTCGACGTCCATCGTCTCATACCCATCGAGGGCCTTCTACGCCGCGACCTCCGCCATGAACATTGGATCGGCTTCCTCCTCCTCGTAGCTTGGCTCCAGAGAACTCGGGGATAGGCCCGCTGCAAAACGAGCTTGGGAACGGAGGTCTGTGGCGCCTACCGCCGCCGCGATTGCTGCGCGGCGCTCCGGCGTCAGCATCTTGTAGTAAGTGACCCTGCGGCGCACCATGGCTTTCCGGCGAACTAGGGGACGCTTGATGCGGGCTAGGGGATTGAAAGGTGGGGGAATGGGCTGGAGATTTGCTGTGGTTTTAGGGCAGTGGCTGGCGTAGGCCGAGCAGCGAAGGTTACGGTGTGAATAGTGGTTCCGGTGACGACCGGTCAATCGTTTGACTATACATCGCTCTTGTCGCGTTCGCTGCAGCCCGCACGCTGGACCCTCCACGTCGCTCACCGAATGGAGCAGCGCCGTCTTGCGTTTTAAGGCCGCTTGTGGGACCGCGGTTGAGAGCAAACCGACGTCCCTCCCCTCCCCCGCGTCATTTATTATACCACCACTCCCTCCGTTTTATGCGGAGTAAATAAAATCAGAGGGAGTATACTATGGATGAGGATCCCCTGACGTGGCCGAACCCATTGAGTAACTAACATGCGGGGCCTAGCAAGCATGGGGTCCGCCAGTAAGTGATCGAAAGGGAGGGTAAGGCAGGGATACCTACGTCAGAGGATCCACTTCCACTATACTACTTTGACCAAACGTTAGAGTAATAATATATGACATGCAACTTACGCAAATGTTAGAGTAATAATATATGACATGCAACTTACACAAAGCATACAGGGTCTAATGCGTTTTTCGAGGCTAAGTTTGACCAAATGTTAGAGTAATAATATATGACAAGCAACTTACACAAAGCATACGGTTAAATTCAGTATGTGAAAGGAGTTTCAATGATATAATTTTCACATTATACATCTCATGTACTATTAATCTTGTCAATAGTCAAATTGGAAACCATCTAGAGTACAAATCTAGGAGTACGTACGAATCTAACAATATTGATTGGGCGTTGTTGAATGTTGATACCTTTCTGATCAAAGTAGAGATACTTTGACTACACATAAAACTTATACGTAAACTAGAAAGGATAGGAGGGAGTATATTGTACGTTCAAAAACAAAACGAACATTGAATACCCTTTATATATGATTTGCGGATGCTATGATCACGGTTCAAAATTTTGAATCCGCCTTAGGTATCACGTGCCCCACTCGTTCCCTCTCGATTTCATCTCGGGGTCCGGAGATCTATTGAAAGAGGACTAGGGTGGGTACATGCGAATGATACTCGGCGGAATGTTCAAATGGGGCATGCAAGAGGATGGACTCGACTGGAGGGCGACATGATTGTCGGTGTCAAAACCGGCGGATCTCGGGTAGGGGGTCCCGAACTGTGCGTGTAGGCGGATGGTAACAGGAGACAAGGGACACGGTGTTTTACCCAGGTTCGGGCCCTCTTGATGGAGGTAAAACCCTACGTCCTGGTAGATTAATATTGATGATGTGTGTTACAAGAGTGGATCTACCACGAGATCCAAGAGGCTAAACCCTAGAAGCTAGCCTATGGTATGATTGTTCTTCGTCCTATGGACTAAAGCCCTCCGGTTTATATAGACACTGGGTAGGGTTAGGGTTACACAGAGTCGGTTACAAAGGTAGGAGATCTACATATCCGTATCGCCAAGCTTGCCTTCCACGCCAAGGAAAGTCCCATCCGGACACGGGACGAAGTCTTCAATCTTGTATCTTCATAGTCTTGGAGTCCGGCCGATGATGATAGTTCGGCTATCCGGACACCCCCTAGTCCGGAACTCCCTCAGTAGCCCCTGAACCGAGCTTCAATGACGACGAGTCCGGCGCGCATGTTGTCTTCGGCATTGCAAGGTGGGTTCTTCCTCCGAATAATTCATAGAAGATTGTGAACACCAGGATAGTGTCCGGCTCTGCAAAAATAAATTCCACATACCACCATAGAGAGAATAATATTACACAAGATCAATCTGCTGACGTATCCCGTGGCGTGACGTCGCACCACTACCAAGCCTTTACTCAAATTGTTTTTATTGTTCCACCTCGGTAGCGTTTAAGCGGCGGTTTCCTTGGCACGTCTTGTCAAGGCGAGATCGTGTTCCCCTTATTCGAATTCCCATCAATACGGACGTGGGTAACCCAACCGCGCCATTGAGTGTGACGCTTGGGAGATAAGCGAGTTTTACCAGGCCAGTGGGGACACATGTTTTTGTCCGCCCATATAAGGGGATAAAGATCCAACCCTTTTACCTGCGCCTTCTTCCTCCTTGGCTTATCCATTTCCGCGAACTCGAGCTCCAGGCGCCCAAGTCCGCACTTCTCACCTCAACCTTCTCCAACTATGTCCGGAGCGGGAGGCAAGTGCATGGCCTCCTCCGTCACGGAGGGGCAGATCCAGAAGCTGCGCGACGCCGGATATTTGTCCAAAGAACATCGCGCATCGGCTCCCCGACGAGGGAGAGTTCATCCCCAACCCCAGGCCCCATGAGAGGGTAGTATTTCTTTCCCATTTCCTCCGCGGACTGGGCTTCCCGCTTCATCCCTTTGTCCGGGGGCTCATGTTCTACTACGGCCTAGATTCCATGATCTAGCCCCGAATTTCATCCTCAACATCTCGGCGTTTATCGTCGTGTGCGAGGCCTTCCTCTGCATCCAGCCCCACTTCGGCTTGTGGCTCAAGACCTTCAGTGTCAAGTCGAAGGTTGTGAAGGGCAGCCAAGCGGAGTGCGGAGGCGCCATGGTGGGCAGGATGTCCCATGTTACGTGGCCGGAGGGCATTTTCGTGGAAACCATCAAGGGGTGGCAATCGGGGTGGTTCTACATCACCGAGCCGCGTGACCCTGATTGGGCAGCGGCCCCCGAATTCAGATCTGGATTCCCCACACGGCTCTCGTCATGGAAAGGACAGGCCTGAAGTGGGGGGATTCGGACGAGCTATCCGGACTCCAAACATGCGATCAAACACGGTGGACAAGAATCTCAGGCTTGTCGACGTAATCCAGGTGATGCTCATCCGCCGGATTCTCCCATGCCAACAATGGACCTTCAATTTGTGGGAGTTCGATCCGGCACAACACCGAACCTTGAGCCGGCTCTTCGATACTACGTACGAAGATGCCTGGAAGGTGCTGTTCAAGGGCGCCGAAGCCCCCGCATCCGCTCACAAAGATCGTGGATACAGCTCGCGGCGTCAAGCCGGCGAGGTAAGTTATTTTACCCTTTACGGGACTCTTTTTTCATAGATTGACTCTACGTGGGATCTAAAAACTCCCTATTCTTTGACAGGACTGGCTAAAGACGTCCGGACAGATTAACTGTCCGGCTCCTTTGCCGAAGACCAATGACGCCCGATTGACGGGTTCTGGCTCCGGCACCCCATGTGGTGCCGGAGAAGAAGGCCAAGAAGGAGGCCATGGGAACTCGAAGAGCTCCCGACGCCAGGTGCCGCCGGATTCTCAAGCGTAATCTTCTCCACGAAGACGAGGAGGAAGAAGAAGAAGCTTCTCACCCAGAGCGGGAGCAGAGGAAAAGGAAGGCCGCCCCAACAGGGGAGGCTGGAGGGTCCAAGACGGGAAGAACCCTTCCTCCGGACTTCTTCCACCAACGCCGCATTTACGACGAGGAGGATTGGCCTACCAGGCCAAGCCCTGGCGAGATCGTAAGTATCCGGACTCTGAATAACTTCAAGGTTGTTTATTTTCGCCACATAATGTCTTTTCTAATGCCGCATACAACCCCGCAGTCCGCCCAAGGATGATCTTCCCGTTTGCCGGCGGGTCCTTGGGTGCGTCGGATATGGATTCCTTCCGATCGCCTCCACCCCCGTGCCGTGGACGACGCCGAGGTGGGATCCTGAAAAGGACCCACCAGAGGAGGAGGAGGCCTCGGAGGTGTCACATGACACCCTCCCGGACTGCAGGCACGGACTCAGCCGGGAGGCCACAAAGTGGCTCCGAGTCCTGGGCGACCCTTCGTAAGAAGGGCAAGACCATGACGCCGGGCTGCCTCCGTCCAACCGGAGGTGCCGGATAATTCTTTGGAGGCGCTCAACGGGCGCCTCCATCGAAGAGGAACACCGCACCGTTATGAGTACGGTGATTCGAAAGTTCAGCTCGCCAAGAGCGGGCTGACCAAGCTTCGCAGTAGCCTTCTAACAGGCTTTGAGGTAAGAATTTTAATATATGTAAAATGGTACCGCATAGACAGTAGCCCCTGATGCTCGGTTCGGTGTTCGGAAAGAAAAGCCGGACGGAGGATCTTTGGAAAGATAAACGCAGGAGTCATAAAAATATGTCAATATGGGATTGCGGTGTTGCTTGACCTCCGCCAAGACCGATGCGGAGGTCAATACTTTGAAGGAAAACCTCGAGCGATCCGAGAACGAGCTCGGCCATGCCAAGAAGCAGCTCGAGGAAAAAGAAGGTGAGTAATACCTTATGAAAATTGTACCTTACAGAAAAGGATTTGGTTGCAAGAAAAATGATAGGGATAACGTGGATATTGTAGGGGCCACTAACGAGGTGGCGACCCTGAAGGAGGCGGTGGCCGCGGCCGAACGTAATGTGGCCGCGGAACGCACCGAGCGAGAGAAGTAGGAGGCGCGGGTGGCGGAGTTACTGACAAGAGCTCGAGGATCTCGTGAAAAGCATGAGAACTTGGGCGTGACTCAAGACTCGAGAGTCTCGAGCTTGCAATGGCTCTTGAGAGTGCCAAAGCCGCTAAGGCCGAAGCCTACAAGACCCTCCAGGAGATTGAGGCGGTGAAGAAAATAGCAGCGGGTAAGGCATTTTTCATGCAAAGTAAGCATGTGAGAGTTAATTACCTGTTGCTTACCCGAATTCTCCAGGGGCGTTCGCAGATCTTCCTCGCAGCATGTCCGATGCTGCCGCATTCTACCGGGCCGAGGAGGGGAGCTCGACGGAGAAGGTCTTCTGGTCTCAGTATGCTGAGGCCGGACATCCGGTGCCCCTTAGCGACCAGCTGAAGCAGCTGGTCGAGCTCCACAAGGCGGCCGAACAGGCCATGAAGGGCCTCATAGTTCGGCTGTGGCCTAAGGAGGAGAGGCTGATGGATGCGTGCCCGTGGGTTGAAGTTATCAAGCATTCCGCTTGTATCGAGGGTGCCTGTCGGGCCCTTGCCCATGCAAAGGTGCACTGGGGCAAGATGGATGCCCAGAAGCTCGTGACGGACCCGCCACTAGAGGGCAAGGAGCATCGCACGCCCGAGATGTAATATAAGAGTGTGCTGAAGGGCGCCCGTACTATTGCGGGTGAGTGCTCCAAAGATCTGATATTTGAGTAGACTCGCATTTTGTTATCCTGTGCGCTGAAAACTTAGTTCATATGCGCTAAGCAACGCTTGTTAATTTAAAATATTACCTTTTGTGCGGCTGTTTATCAAATATGAGAGATGGCAAGTCGTCGGCTTCAGCCCCCATGCCACAGTCTTTGGGGTGTTCGGGATAAACTTGAGCGCTCTTGTTCCCATTTTGGGTCCATCTAGGGAGGCGCTCAACACAGCGTAACAAGGTAACCGGACTTATAATGCTTGAACACTCTCACTTAGCCATAGAATTCTATAATTTTAAATTTCGGCGAAGCCCCTAGTCTTCGGAAGGCCGAATTTGGGGCACTATCCAGGCCTTGGCCGGACATTATCCGGCTCCTCGCTCTAAGCGGCATAAGTCTTTAAGGACTCGCAAAAAACCTCTCGAACAGCGATCGTCTCTCGCCTCATCATGACGGTCAGTTTTAGCTTTCCATCGAGGCGTTAACCCAGCTCAAGCTGGGCGGAATCGCAGTGGTTTTCCAGTGCTACCTTAGGCGATATAACGGAACGTAAGGTACCAAAGCATGGGAGCCGCAAACCCAACTATTGACCCAAGACATGATTCGAGCCGATGCATATAGTGCTATAAGTTCGGGGTGCCGCACTTGTGAAAGTGTTCGGACTCATCACACCATAATGCGGGAAACATAAGCCCCTGGTGTATATTAGCCGTACCAAAGTGTACGGATGCAACATGCCGTGAATGAACATAAAAAGGAAATGCAATTATAAGAAAAAAAGGTGCTGCATTGTTTTAATCAATAAGTGCTTCTACGAATGCAGAACAATACAAATAGTGCGATAAGCAAGGTATGGGACTGTTAAACATGTCCCCCTCCAGGGGTAGGCTGCAGATTGGTGTGCTCGTAATGGAGACCACCTGTATATTCGTTGTATCCTTTATCCTTCCCTGGCTGTTGCATCGTGAGTTCGGCAGGTCTGCTGCCGGACAGGGCTTCTGACAAATGGAGTCCTGTGGGTAAAAAGTAAAAGGTAAAAAAAGGAAAAGAAAAGGAACGACACACGTGAGAGCCCCTGGTGTGGTTGAGCCGCAGTCTGGGTTTATCGTGGTCGTGCCCCTCTCCCCATGCCCATGGTATCTTCAAAGCGTAATGGTGCACGCGAAGGACCTGCTTTGACGTTTCGCAGGAGCTGGGGTTGGGGCCACACTGCTACGCGTGCTCGGAACGTCCAGGTGGTCTTGTTGTAAGTTACTCTGGGCGCGCTTAGCTGTGTCCGGCCGCTTAACGGCCGGACTCGAGAATTGCCTTAAGAGGCTGCATTGCACTTCCGCCGCGAGAGCCGCTGTATGTTCCTCCGTGCGGAGAGAACGTTCAGTGTTTCTGTTGACCGTGATGACTCCTCGAGGGCCTGGCATCTTGAGCTTGAGGTATGCGTAGTGCGGCACCGCGTTGAACTTTGCAAACGCGGTACGTCCGAGCAAGGCATGATAGCCGCTGCGGAACGGGACTATGTCGAAGATTAACTCCTCGCTTCGGAAGTTATCCGGGGATCCGAAGACCACTTCCAGTGTAATTGAGCCTGTACAATTGGCTTCTACACCTGGTATGACGCCTTTAAAGGTCGTTTTGGTAGGTTTAATCCTTGAGGGTCTATGCCCATTTTGCACACTGTATCCTGGTAAAGCAGGTTCAGTGCCGCCGCCGGCCCATCGTGACTACGGTTAGGTGAAATCCATCGATGATTGGGTCTAAGACCAGTGCGGCGAATCCATCGTGGCGGATGCTGGTGGGGTGGTCCCTTTGGTCAAAAGTGATCGGGCAGGAGGACCATGGATTGAACTTCGGGGCAACTGGCTCCATTGCGTAGACATCCCCGAGTGCACGCTTCCGCTCCCTTTTGGGTATGTGCGTTGCGTATATCATGTTCACCGTCCGCACCTATGGGGAAACCCTTCATCCTCTATTGTTCGGCGGTTGGGTCTCGCCTCATCATCATCGCTATGCGGCCCCTTGTCATTGTTTTCGGCAATTAACTTGCCTGCCTGCTTGAATACCCAATAGTCCCTTGGTGTGGTTAGCTGGCTTTTAAAGTGCCGTGTATCTGGCACAAGCGGTCGAGTATTCGGTCCAAATTGGACGGACCCGGAGTAGTTCTTTTGAATGACTTTTTCGGCTGACCGGGTTTAGAGCCTCTGAATCCGGCATTGATTGCCGTATCCTCAATATTGTCGCTGTTAATGCGGCATTTGTTTTTGTTACGATGCGGCCTGCCATTTTGGTCCTTGAAGTCCGGACCGCTGAATTTTCTTGAGGTTGTTGCTGCGTCCTAGCCAGCTGTCCTCACCCGCCAGTAAGGTGTCATGAGTGATGTGAGGGCTGCCATGGATTTCGGCTTTTCCTGTCCTAGGTGCCGGGCAAGCCACTCGTCATGGATGTTATGCTTGAAGGCTGCGGGGCCTCCACATCCGGACAAATGACGATTTGGTTTTTCTTGGTTAAGAACCGTGTCCGTAATTGTCCGGCCGATTCATCCGCCGCTGAATTATGTGGCTTAGGTCATCAACGTCTGGTGGTCGCACATAAGTGCCTGGAAGTTATCGAGGAATGCGGCTTCCAGGTGTCCTCCCAGCTCCCAATTGACTCTGTTGGCAAGCTCTTGAGCCAATGCCGGGCTGGTCCTTTAAGCTTGAGGGGAGTTATTTGATGGCGTGAAGATCGTCACCGCGGGCCATGTGGATGTGAAGGAGATAGTCTTGATCCAAACCGCTGGGTCATTGTGCCATCATAGGATTCAATATTGACGGGTTTAAACCCTTCGGGATTTGATGATCCATTACTTCGTCTGTGAAGCATAGTGGGTGTCTTGGCGCCTACATCGGGCGATATCACGACGGAGCTCAAAAGAGCTTTGTCTGTTTTGTTCGGCCCGGCCGGACTTAGTGTGTCCGGCGCGACTATTGTCGTCACGTACTGTGGGGCGCCCACGTGATCCATAGATCAATCTTGATTGTCTTGCCTTGTTCTCCAATATATCTCGCAGGTCCGGAGCGTTCCCTGTGGCCGTGTGCTTTTTGAGCGATGCCGGGGTACGGTTCTAGTAAAGGGCCTAGAGGCCTCTCTGTCGCGACCACGGGGTGGTCGGTCAGCCGTATTGTCTCCTGGTGATGCGGGTTCGTAAGCCTCCTCCTCTAATCGGTGGAGCAGCTTATGCTTAGGGTAGCTTTGGAGGGCATTCGAGCTCATGCTCTTGCCGCGAGGACTTTAGTCCATCATGCGCTAGCAGATCTGATCGACTTTAAGCTGTTGCTGCTTTTTCTTGAGGCTGTTCGCCGTGGCCATAAGCCCGCGTCTAAAACGCTCTTGTTCGACGGGATCCTCGTGCACGGCATTTAATTCATTGTCGTCGAGGCTTGCTTCGTCTTGGAGGGAGGCATATAATCCTCTACCTCTTCTTCTCGCCGCTCTCTCATGAGGGCTGGCGTCTCCATCCTCTGCTACCGGATCTTCTTTGGAGTGGATTGTCTTCGGCACTATCCGGTGTATTGTTATCTCCGGTGGTGGAATCTTCATTCTTGCTGTGGCGGGATTTAGAGCGGCGCCGCTGACGCCAGCGCTTGGGCTGCTTCTTGGAGGGGTCATCCTCCGTTGTTCCATCGCCGTTCCCATCTTTTGGGATGTCCACCATATATATGTCGTATGACGAGGTGGCCTTTCCAGTTCTCAGAGGCACTGGGTCTTATTTGTCTCCGGCATCGTCGTCCATACCGTCGATGTCTTCGGAGTCGTAGTCTAGCATGTCGGTTAGATCATCGACAGCGGCTACCAAGTGGGTGGTGGGAGGGCTTTGAATTTCTTCGTCGTCCGCATCCCAACCGTCCTGACCGCAGTCCGGCCAGGGCTCTCCAGATAAAGAGAGAGACTTACTGAATTCAGGATGTCGCCAAAGGGCGAGTGCCGAAAGATGTCCGCGGCCGTGAACTCCATAACGGGCGCCCAATCGGATTCGATTGGCAAGGGCGCGGAGGGTTCGGAGTCCGGAGAGGAGTCCGGCACCCTGGAGTCGGGGTCTTCGCAAAGCGACGAGGATGGAGTTCGCTCGATCGCCAGAGAGATTAGAACCCCGAGGCGGTGTCCAACCACTCGTCCTCGATCGGGGAATGCGGCCCGGATTAAGGGTCGGAGCGGATTCTCGTGCGGCCTCGTGGCACCGCTCGTTGCAGAGCTAGATCATGCCCATCGAGACAAGCAGGCAGCGCTTGGCGGCTCGAATCCGTCGAAGATCAAGTCTCCACGGATATCGGCCGTATAGTTTAAACTTCCAAATCTGACCTGACGGCCAGGGGCGTAGCTTTTGATCTGCTCCAGATGGCCAAGTGAATTGGCCCTCAGTACAAAGCCGCCGAACATGATGATCTATCCGGGGAGAAAAGTCTCACCCTAGACCGCGTTGTTGTTGATGATCAAAGGAGCCATCGAGCCTATCGGTGACGACACAGAGGAACTCTCAATGAAAGCACCAATGTCGGTGTCAAAACCGGCGGATCTCGGGTAGGGGGTCCCGAACTGTGCGTCTAGGCGGATGGTAACAGTAGACAAGGGACACGGTGTTTTACCCAGGTTCGGGCCCTCTTGATGGAGGTAAAACCTCACGTCCTGCTAGATTAATATTGATGATGTGTGTTACAAGAGTGGATCTACCACGAGATCAAAGAGGCTAAACCCTAGAAGCTAGCCTATGGTATGATTGTTCTTCGTCCTACGGACTAAAGCCTTCCGGTTTATATAGACACCGGGTAGGGTTAGGGTTACACAGAGTCGGTTACAAAGGTAGGAGATCTACATATCCGTATCGCCAAGCTTGCCTTCCACGCCAAGGAAAGTCCCATCCGGACACGGGACGAAGTCTTCAATCTTGTATCTTCATAGTCTTGGAGTCCGGCCGATGATGATAGTTCGGCTATCTGGACACCCCCTAGTCCGGAACTCCCTCAATGATCGATGGAGAAGAGGGTTGGAGAGGAATGAGAAATAAGCAAATGCCACATGATTATACTTGAACGGCTCAAATAAACAATAAGTTGTCTCGCTTGGCCTACATAGTGAAAGGCCTAATGTGCAACGCGGAGCACTGATGCTCGAATATGTCCGGGAAAACAGGGAAACCGACATGTGGGGCACACCCGTCGGGACGACGTAGCGCAGACTAGTCCAATGGAGGAGCTGTCCCATGACCTCCTCGCCACCGACAACCGTTCACGTGGGTCGTTGGGGCCAACAATGGGGCGCAGCTCCAGCACCGCCACTGGACACGGTGACCGCGGTGAGCGACACGCTCATATCGTCGCTAGACACGGTTGGTTTCTGTGTGCCGAGGGTGGTGTTAGTGCTGTGGCATGACCAACGGTATGTTCGGTTTGTGCCCAAGGTTGCCCCATCAAAGCATTGGGTAGCCAAAATTTTGGTTGAGGTATTGGTTGCCCATGATTTGGCCGACATTGGCAAGAAAAATGAACTAGAGTTGGCTAGAGTTCATTGGCATGCCAAAGAAATGGCAACCATCCAAACAAAGACCAATCTTTGGGTCATGACCAAAATTTTGGTTGAGGTATTGGTTGCCCATGATTTGGCCGACATTGGCAAGAAAATGAACTAGAGTTGGCTAGAGTTCATTGGCATGCCAAAAAAATGGCAACCATCCAAACAAAGAGCAATCTTTGGGTCATGACCAAAATTTTGGTAAGGTGCACTTTGGCCACAATCCAAACACACCCCAACACCCAGCTCGTCGAGGATGCACGGGGCACCGCGAAGCATCCGCGGAGTGGTGTAGCGCGGCCAACTGCATCCCCTGGACCTGAGACCATGCCGGGTCGTCTTGCTTTTTCAATGACATGTGGGGATCGCATGTGAGCAAAGGGCATCTCCAACTTGCCACGACCGCAGCTGACTACCCTGGCACACCAAAACCCTCGTCCCTCGCGCCGTCGCGTGGTGCGTTCCCAGCCGGCGCCAGCTGCCCGCATTCATGCCGTCCGTTCGTATGTCGTTGTTAAGAGGCTCGGTGCCCGAGGAATCAACTCGGGCGACTTAATGACGCACCCGGACGCATGGCCTCACCGGAATGCGCTACTTAAAGCTGCAACGCGCAGCTAACCTCCACACCATAGCGCATCGTCCTCCTACCTGGCACCACATCCGCCATGACCGCAAGTGCGAACACTCTGCGGGAGAGCTTGTCTTCGAGGATGAAGCTCGAGGTCGCCGCCCTCGCTCAAGTCGCCTTTCGCGACGCAATAGCGGCGTAGCCAGACGCGGACGCGACCGTACAAGCGGTGGCCATCTTTGGCGACCAACGAGAACCTTGTCGACCACGGCGTCTACTTGCTGCCGTCCAACGTCCGGCACCGCCGAGGTCGGGGACTCCTCCGAGGATGAGTAGGGCATGGTAGGCGGCAGGGCATGGTGTGCCAACTGGCCGGTCCGTATCCCGTGTTCTACTCTTCCTCGCTGGAGATCACACCTTCACTTCACGGGTCCTGAACGCCGCCCCTGTACATAGAGATCGCAGATGGAGGACGTCGGTCGCCGCTGTAGAATAGGTTTAGGGTCGGGTTTCTTTTATTTTTCTGTCCTATAAAAGTTCGAAATGTAATGAAAATCTGCCGTGTTTGCATTAATCTCAGCGGTGTATATGAACTTTCACAATAATATACATATTGTAGGAGTACTAGCAAGATGCCTGTGCGTTGCACGGAAGATCAAGATCTTGTGGGAGAAAAGGATGAACGAGGGAAAGCCTTATCTGCAAATGTGGAGAGGAGTGTAGGTAAATTGTCATAGTTTCCTTCCTATCCGTTAGATATAGATCGGACGGCCTATATTGCAGGATGACAGTACACCATCATCACCAACTCAGCTTTTTATTGAACCGAGACAAATCTAACATGCTAAGTAAAATAAACACATAGGGTCTATACATACACAAATTATCTTAGGCACTCCAATAGTACGTCCACTACACATTCAGGGCATTTCACATCTTTCTACATCTAAGGAACCTACGAAAGGGTTAACGTAAATTGCCTCTCTCTCTCCTCCTGATTTTCACGGTGGTGGGCCCTCCCTCCCCAATCTACAATCAACAGCTCACACGTTTCACATTACGTTAATTACGTAACTGGGATTACATAGGTGTAGCATTACTCGTCCTAAAAAACCCAACTAAGCCAACCTCCCATCATATCGCGCGGGAAAAGACCCGGCCGTCGTTTTAGTCGGGATTAGCAGATTACTAGTAGTAGTATCGATGGATCGTGCGAAGCAACAAATTTTTTTTTGAGGGGGCGAAGCACCTAGTTTAAAAGGAAAAAAGGCGGTACACTCACAGCACTTCGTCATGTCGCGGTCGTTGCACCCCACACACGTTCGGTCTCGCACACGGCTCACATAAGCGGAACGCGCTTTGGCTTGCCTCTTCACTGACACGTGGGACTGCACTTGGAGAAACCGACCATGCGCCAAACTCCCCCCGCCTACCGCGCGAAAATCCTCCCCCCCCCCACACAAAAATTCCCCCCAAATCCAATTCAACCGCCCTTTGGCCAACTAGCCAATAATATTCCCCAAAACCCCCTCCCCCCGTCCCCCTTCCACTCCATTCGCTTCGCCAAAGCTGCCCTCCCCACCGTGCCGATACGTCGGCACCGCGGTTCGGCGATCCTCTCGCTCCCACAGTACGCTCTCGTAGACTGCCGTCCTCTAGCCGCGCCGCCACCTCTGGCTACGTTCTTGTGGAGGCACACGGCGGTCAGCGCCGCCACCGCTAGCGACGTTCATGTGGAGACTCACGGTGGTCAGCATCTCCCACGGTACGCGCATTCTAGACTGAGGCCCCGTTCATGTCGGTGTAGCGCTGAATGTTAGCTGATAGACGCTGTTAATCTCACTATTTGGCGAAGTAGTTTACTGTCAATATGCTCTGCTTAAGAAGCTTCCTTGCCCTGTTCTGCACTCAATCTGCTTAGCTGAGATGGCTTGTCAAGGCCGATTAGTTGCTAAAATATCCTGCCATATATTTATTGTGACGTAGATTGCCATGGTTTAGTAGCCAATCTGTTAGGTGAAATAGCTCTACACCTTTTTATACTCGATCTTTGTTGCTGCGATGGCCTTCGATAGTTCAATGGTTGTGTGCTCGGTCTCATTGATGCTAAATACGATACGCCATAATTTAGCACTCAAATCTGTTTGCTGAATTAGCTTTACATATATTTTGTTACTTAGATCTGATCGTCCAAATATCTTGCCATAGATTTAGACATCGACCTAGGTATTTTTTTCTGGACTTCATAAAAAAGCATATATGTTTTTCCTGTAATATCTAGTAGAAGAACTAATTTGTATGTCTAACAGATGGACAGGACTTGGATAACTTCGCTCAAAGATTCTCCGCTACATATGTCGAGGGGTTGAAAACTTCATGAACTTTATCGTAGCTGAAATCGTGGTTCGAAATCAGATGTGCTCTGCCCGTGTAGCAGTTGTATGAATTCAGTTACAAGACCTCAGTCAAATGTGCAAAATCATCTACACTTGTATGGGATGTCGGTCACATATATTAGGTGGGTTCATCATGGTGAAGCTGTGAACGTCAATGTTATTGACTACATGGAACCAGCAGATCACCATCTTGATGCACTTCGATGCTCAGTGGAAGAGGAGGAGGAGGTGGTGGTGGCGGAGCCAGTGAGTTTGACCAACATTGAAACAATGCTACGAAATGCTTGTGCATTCCGTGAACTTTCACTGCAGAAGAAAAAGCGGTGGGCCCGCATGTTGGAACAATGCAACGTTGCTTTGTCACCCTAGGAAATAAGCTGTCAAGATTCTCAGCTATGGTCACCTTTCTTGGTGAAGACATGCGAGTGGATGACCAACAAATCATTCGATGTGATGTTGGCTGCTTTCATAAATCTTTCCCAGATGCGTCTGAGCTGCCACACACCTATAGTAAAATGAAGAATTTCCTTCGTGCAGTTGGAATTGGATATGATATGATCCATGTTTGTAAGAATAATTGTGTTCTATTCTGGAAGGATTATGCTAACTTAAGTGAATGCCCGAAATGCAAATCATCAAGATGGAAAGATGGCGATCTTTGTGAAGAGGATTCCTCATAATGTTACGAGACATTTTCCAATTACACCAAGATTGCAGAGGTTGTTTCATGATCTTTGAAACAAGAGAGGGTGTATTGTGGCATTCTAGGAACCAGAGTCTGAGAGATCAGAATGTAATGAGCCATCCATCTCATGGTAGTGAGTGGAAAAGCTTCAATGATAAACACAAAGAGTTTGTCTTGACCAGAAACATTAGACTTGGCTTAGCTTCAGATGGATTTAACCCATTTGGCCACAGGCGCCACATATAGCATGTGGCGGTGCTTGTTATCCTTACAACATGCCTCCAAATGTACGCACCAAAGAATCAAACTACATGATGGCCTTGCTCATCCCAGGTCCAAAAAGTCCCGGAAAGTATTTTGATTTGTTCATGGAGCCTCTTGTGGAGGAACTTCAATGACTATGGAAGGGTGTTCTCACTCGAGACCTATATAGCAGCCCACCAGCTGATTTCTTTCTGCGTCTTTGTTGTAATTTGGTGCATCCATGATTATCCAGCTTTGGGCACTATGTCGTATGTAACGACACATGGTTACAATGCATGTGTTCATTGTGACAGAATCATTGTCATATGCAATACTTAGCAAGATTTGTTACATTGGACACCGCCGTTTCCTTGCCAAGGACAAGCCGCAACCTAGAAAATACCGAAGACATGTGTTCAATGCAAAGCATGAAAACCGTGATGCGCCAAAGAGGCTCACCGCCGATGAGTTGCAAGTGGAATTAGAGAAGGTCAGACATATTACACCAGGAAACCTTCCTGGTAATGGTAGCGGGAAAAGGAAGCATGGCAGGGCAGAAGAGAGATTATTGTTTACCCGCAGGTCCACTTTGTGGGACTTGGAGTACTGGAAAGATTTGGATCTGCGGCATAATCTTGATGTGATGCACATCGAGAAAAATATATGTGACAGCAATATCGCCACACTTCTTAATATTGAAGGCAATACGAAAGATACCTTAAAATCTAGGATTTATTTGAAGCACCTGGGTATCAGAAAGGATTTGGAGGTGCAAGATGAAGGTAAAACACGGGATATGGCACCAGCTATGTACGTCTTGGACAAGGTAAAAAGGAAATAATTCTGCGAGGTCCTGTCACGTGTGAGATTCCCACATGGATTTGCTTCCAACCCTGAAAGGAGAGTCAGTGCAGATGGAAACAAGGTACAAGGGTTGAAAACTCATGACTGCCACGTCCTACTTCAAAGGGTTTTACTGTTATCCTTAGAGGATTGGGCATACGACTTATCTGAGCGATTGCAGAGTTGGGACAATTCTTGAGGAACTCTGCGGTAGAAATATCGGGATAGATGCTTTGGAGCGTCTTAGAGACAAGATACCAACTATCCTATGTGACCTTGAGAAGATATATCCTACGGCCTTCTTTGATGTGATCGTGCATTTGGCTGTTCATCTACCTGATGAGGCACTACTTAGAGGTCCAGTACAGTATGGCTGGATGTACCCTATTGAAAGGCGGCTAGGTACTTTCAAGGGCTATGTTAGGAATAGAGCTAGACCCGGGGTTCCATTGCAGAGGCCTACATTGCTACAGAAGCATTGACATTCTGCTCAAAATACATTGAAACAAATTGATCAGCTTAGCAAAGAGGTGGGTGAAGACAATCCGGGCTCAATGTTTTCGATTATTACATTCGAGTTACGAGGGAAGAGTCGACAAGAGGACAAACCTAAAGATTTGGACAAAATGGTTTGGTATGTGTTGAATAACTGTCACGAGATACTACCTTATATCAAGTATGTGCGATCGCAGCTTATACATTATAATCTACTAAACTTGCAGCACATTCTTATATATTTAGATGTTTGACGTGATCACTATGTTGTGCAGCATCTACAAAGAGGAGTTCCGCCATAAAATCCAAGAAACATTGACAAACTGGTTATGGCAGGATTTGCGAAATGGTTCAAGAACCATGTAAGCTTTTGAAGTGCACTGTCGGTTTTTTTAATATATATTGAGTACATAAGATGATCAGCTTGTCTGTTTTCTAACCATAGGTTAAGAAGATGCGGGAGGATGGGCAGGCAGTTGATGACGCCCTTTACTCACTAGAAATGGGTCCTGATACTCGGGTAAGCCATTATGAATCTTGCGTTGTTGGAGATGTGCGCTACAACACCCTTACACGAGACGAAGGCAGGAAGACACAAAACAGTGCCATCATGAGCACGCGGATCACATTATGACAAAGAGACAATTGAAATGTATGCTAACATAATGAGACATTGTTCGATTGCGATATATCTCAGTTCGAGGATCATCGGTGTGTGGTTACATTTGTGTTGTCGTCAGTATAACCTGCTTTTCGAGGATCGCAAAACCCGTGAGCTGATGATTATTTCAAATTCATCAATGTCAAGGCGGCGTGCAGGACCAACGAGCCTTTTATTTTGGCAAATCAAGCAACACAGATATTTTTCTTGGAAGACACATTTGCACGTAGCTATATTTGGAGAGTATTGCAAAGGTTTGAGCGGAGGAATTCGTTTAATGAAGTTTCACAACAAGATGATGCTTACATCGCTCACGATGTACAAGATAACACAGATGTTCCTAATATCTTTGAGAACCATCATGTCAATGACGCCGTGAAAAAGATTGCATGTCGTCTTTGTGGACATACAAGAGTTGATCAAGAAGAAGCCAACGTTCGAGGGCGTTGAGGACGAAGAAGAAGATGACACCATGGGGAATTACGATTTAGGCGATACACATGGAGAAGATGTTGATCTGCTGCTGCGGATGATGATTACATTGCTTTTGTCGTATTATTTGCCGTAAGACGTTTTTATCTACTATGTGAAATTGTGTTTGCTATGACAAGCTGAAACACGATGAACATGTTGTTTAGTATTTTGCTGTGAGAACATCACTTGTTATGTATGTTGATTTGTGTTTGATGATTGTATGACAACTAAAACATGATGGCATCGTTGTTTAGTTGTACTCATATTTGGCTATGAAACTTTAATTTGATGACATAGTTTGTTGTTGGACTGCAATTTGCTCGACTTCTTCGAATGAGAATAAAGCTGACCCGACAGGGCCTCTGCTATTTATTTATTTATATGAGCAAAAGGGGATACCCCCTGATTTCCGTTAATAGAAATCATTAGATGTTCACAACACTACACCCAGCCTACTACATGTTTCATTCATTACTAGTTTCAGCAAAGTGCTCATGTCGTAGCTTTGAATACATCACGAGTGCTACATACACCGCACATAAAGAGACAATCATCCTCTGAGCACATCGATTTTGCCCATTATCTTCACAAGCTCTTTCATCTCCTCATTGTTGTCAAGGCTGTTCAGTAGCTGTTGCTTGGCCATGATCAGAGGAACTGCATCTTTAACCTTCTACTCTGCATCTTCCTCTTCTGCCGTTCCTTCAGTTACTTGTCCAACACCCCAACCTGCTGGTATTGGGATTCCTCGGCTAACCAAATAATCAGCGTAGTTGCATTCCCCCACATCAGCAACTTCCTAGAAATACAAATCACACGAATCTTCCCTTTTCTGCACGAATCAAATTGGAAGATCATCAACCAAACTATTAAAATAATTAGCATCTGAAAGCAGCAAAACAACACTTAAACATATTATTACCCCATGATTCAGGCATTTGTAGAAGACTCGGCCAGGGTTGCGGATTGTGGTTGAGACGCGACGGATATCAGGCGTGATTTGCGGCGATGGCATCACACCAACGACAGCGGAGTTGCGATGAGCAATCGGCTGCGGATGCAGCGATGTCGGCGGGGTGTGATGAGACCCACATGCGATGGTACGGAGTGGCGACTTGGCGCATATCTGGTTGTTGCTGTTGAAGAAGCGGTGGACGAGCAGCCAGCGGACATGGTTGCCGCGGCGAGCTTCTGATGCTAGGCAGAGTAAGTAGAGAAGAGGAGAAGCGAACGTTGGATATGTCAGTTTCATTACTTGCAGAGTAGCATAGCACCATATATAGTCATAGTCTAGGTTTGGATTCGAACCAGCTACAGGAGCACATCTTTCTTTTTCTAAAACTCGGCAACGTCTCTTTACTGGTACACTAGCTTGTTCCGTACGCCTTCCCAAGTCTTTGATTTTCTTTCCCTTTTTTTTGCGAGGAAGGAAGGAGGACAAAATTGAGAGTTCCTGGGACTCAAACCCAAGACCTCTCGGTTGAAAACCAAGGGTGCTAGTCACTTATGTGGCGAACGTTCCCTGTGAGGAGGACGGCAGACGAACGCATTTCGTCGCAGTTTTCTTCCTATATATAAAAAAGTATGCTACTTGGTGTCCGCTTAGTCAATAAACGATTGTGCCAACCTTGACCGTTGGATTGACATTCAACGTCTGTCGCGTTTCTTCAGCCTCTTCTTCCTCGAGCCACCAAAGCCAAACCAGCGCCGGCGGGACCGCCTGCTCTCACCTCCCACGACTGGCTGTGATCTTCCCCGGCTCCTGTTCGTTCCCATCCGAGGCCTCACCATCATCCTCCGCCTTGGTTTGCTCGACGCGGCGCCGCCCTCAGGTGTTGTCAACATGGTCAACAACCGAGAGGAATAAGGAGATGACTGTACATGGTGAGCATGACAATAGGGACCCAGCAGTGCACGCAGTAATTTTGTTTTTTCGGGACGGAGAAGGGTATCAACTGCGTTGTGCGGGACCCGTGGCCCGTCTAGCCCAGGCTTTTATTTCATATGTTTAGCACATGACCAGCCCAGTTTGTTTTTCCTTTCCGAAAAATGGCTAGCCAGCTATTTTGTTTTTTGCGAGAATAACCAACATAGGCCTACTTGCTTTTCTATGCCTGCTGGTAGGAAATCTTTCAAGACGAGGAGGGATGCATTTTGCCCAGAAAATGGGCTATAAGTAATAAGAAATGGGTTATAAGTAATAATAAATGGGTTGTAAAATGAAAAAATAAAACAAACAAGCAATTAGTTCCAAAATATTGTTTTCTTTCGGATTTTGATATTTTAAATTTCATTGTTTTTGTGCAGGTAAAATTTCATTGAATTTGAATTAAGGTATATTTAGATTTAAAATTAATTTGAATCTGGCTAGAAATTTCAATTTGTATCTTTGTTTGGGACAGATTTGGAGGCTGACTTGTGTGTCTACTAGGTTCACGTGTACTTTGGCTTTGTCAACTTAGTCCACAAGCGATTCTAGTAGCATGATGACCATTGGATGTTAATCCAACGGCCGTCTTTGCTTCTTCAATATCTGATCTTCTTGCTCCACCGCCCAAACCAGCTCGGTGGGACTGCTCGCTCCCGCTTCCGTGGTATCGGCTGTCTTTGCCGCATTGTGCCGCACCACCCCACCCTAGTCCATTGCTGGCCAGGCCATTCCTCTACTCACCCACACCTCCTGTTATTTTCCGGCGACGGCAGCCGGACCAGTAAACCCTCATACTCCCCACCACGTGGGCAACCATTGCCGAGTCTTCCCCGGCTCCGTGTCATTCCCTTCCTAGGCCTCGCCGCCGTCCACCGCCATGGTGCTCTCGGCGCGGCCTGGTCAACATGGTCAACGAACGACATCCATCGGTCGTGGATTGTACGCATAAAAATAATGATTCCTCCACCGATGAGGGACCCACCTAAGAGCCTCAGATTTTTCGAAAAATGTTCGCCTACCGACATGTCGGACCCACCATCTATATCTTCGCATGGAAGGAAGTGCCTCCTTATTACGCACAAAAAAATGAATACCCCCCTACTAGCTGGGACCCACCATAGTGGGAGGATGACTTGTGGGCCAACTAAGTTGACGGGGACGGAGGGCTTTGTCAACTTAGTCAATATGAACGATTCTAGCTCCAGTGATCGTACGATGTCCATCCAACGGCCGTAGTGCTTCTTCAACCTCTGGTCTTCTTGCCCGGCCGCCCAAAGCAGAAGTCGTCGTCAAGATGCTCCTGCCTCCCGTGGCCGGGTCAGGTTGCCACGGAGGCCTCAACGCCCCTACTATTCCCACCGCTGGCCAGGCCCTGCGGCGACGGCAGCCTCACACCGCAGCCGAACCAGTGAACCCTCGTACTCCTCTCCGCACGGGCTTCCACTGCCGCGTCTTTCCCGGCTCCGCGTCGTCCCCTTCCTAGGCCTCGCCGTCGTCCACCGCCGTGGTGCTCTCAGCACGGCCTGGTCAACGTGGTCAAGGAACGACTTCTATCGGACGTGGGTATGCGTGGAGAGGTCGATACCTGGGTCCACGGCCGCAGCAAGGAAGTGCCTCCTTATTACGCGGAAAATAATGATTCCTCCACCTGACAGTTGGGGCCCACCAGACGGGCCACTGTATTTTGTGGAAAAAACGTTTCCCCCTGACTGCTGGGACCCACCAGCTTCATCTTTGCACGCAAGGAAGTACGTCCGGGCAAAAAAAAACGATTCGCCCATTGCTGGGACCCACTAAATCTGACCGCACGCAAGGAAGTGCGTCCCGGGCAAAAACGATTCACCCACGATTCTTTGGGACCCACGGTTACAACCGCACGCAAGGAAGCGCGTCCGGCAAAAAAGCGATTCGCCCCACGGCGGTGGGACCCACCAGCTGACCAGACGCAAGGAAGTGCCTGACAGTCGGGACCCATCTGGTCGAAGCGTACGTAGCGCTGTCATTCTGGTCGCGAACGTGTATGTACATATATACTGGTGGATGTAGAGGCACGCACATGTCGTAGTAGAGGCGCACACGTAGCATGTAAACGTACGTACAACGGCCAGGGTGCAAGAAAGAAAATACGGCCACGTATGTGTACATACGGGCGGGGTCTCGAACGCCTACTCACGCATACGTACGGCGAGGGCTCGTGTACATGGCTGGGTCGGAACGGAGAAACATCATCTTCGTCGTGTTCATGGGGAGGCAACTGGCTGGGTCGGAACGGAATGCGTCGTCATGTTCATCAGGAGGGCTTGGATGGAACATCCGATGGAAACGAGGCCTGGCGTACCGCAGAACGGAGGAAACGGCCTTGTGTTCGACCGGTCACGTTCGAAACGGGATCCTGTTCATCGGGAGGGGTCTAGCGTTTCACAAAACGGAGGAAACGGACCTCCTACGGTCGAAACGGGGGTCCTGTTGATCGGGAGGGGTGTGGCGTACCGCAAAATGGAGGAAATGGACCTCCTACGGTCGAAACGGGGGTCCTGTTGATCGGGAAGGGTGTGGCGTACCGCAAAACAGACGAAACGGACCTCCTACGGTCGAAATGAGGGTCCTGTTGATCGGGAGGGGTGTGACGTACCGCAAAACGGGACTCCACGGGATACTGTTCATCTCCACCGTCGACCTCCTCCAGCCTCCACGGGCTACCGTCGACCTCCTCCAGCCTCCACGGGCTCCTGTTCATCCAGCCTCCACCGCGCGCTACTCCACGGCTACTGTTCAACCACCCCTCCACCGTCTACTGTTCATCCAGCCCTCCACACCACGGGTCCTGTTCAACCACCCCTCCATGGGCACCCCTCCATCGTGTACTGTTCATCCAACCCTCCACCACACCATGGGGTCCTGTTCATCCAGAGGCAACGCCACCGCTCACTGTTCATCCAAACCTCCCCGCAACGCTCACTGTTCATCCAATCGATCGGCTTGATTAGCGTGATGGCGAAGAATCGCTCGATCGGCTTGATTATGACCATCGATCGATCGCTCGGGTTCGGTAATGTGTAGCACTGCGGTGCAATCGCTCGGGTTTAGTTAGAGCCCAACGCCTCGCTTCGGAGTTCGATTAGAGCCAACGCGCCTACGCACCTGCAGCGTTACACGTCTGAGAAAGCAGCGCATCGCTCGGCCCCCGACCTCCCACCGTAGCCGGGAACTCCCTGAAATTCCCCCCCCCCCTCGCTTCTACCACGGTTTTTCCGTCATGGATGGCCCAAAGCCCATTTTCTATCATGATTTTTTATCATAGAAGTGGGGGCCCACCACATCTATGATGATACCGGGTTTTGTCAGAATTATCGTCATAGAAGTGTCATATGTATGACAGAATTTTTTTTCGTTCGGCCCAAAATGTCACGGATGTGTCTTTTTTTTGTAGTGGTGACATATTGACATGTATGATGTATAAAGTGTAAACTAAGCACAAGGTGCTTGAACTTGTTAGAAGTAATGCAAGCTACAAACCATATGAAAGATGAAACCAATATCACTCTGCCAAATTAAAAGGGTGCCCTAACAAATGTATTTGACCAAATTAGAAGCAATACATGGCAACTGGCTAGAAATAATTGCAACGCATAAAGGTGACTCATCGTAAGTGATTGATGCAGGATACAAAAGAGAGGTAGTTTCATGTAAGAACAAGGTTATCACATAGATGTAGTGTGTACCAAAAATAGGAAGGCATGTCATATTCACAGGTATAATGTGTAAACTAAGCAGATGCAATTTACCCTAATTAGAAGCATTACAAGCTAGACACCGTATGCAACATGCAACCACATATCACACTACGAAGTTAGAGCAAGCACCTGTGATGGTGGTGTGGGGGAATTGCGGTCATCAACTAGAGAGCTACGTTGACTATCTTCATTTATCCTTATTGTTTCTTGAGAATCATGTGGGGAGGATGACACTGCACTCTTTAAACGAGTATGGCGTCTCACAGTAACCCACCCAGGTGACTGTCTCATCATAAGTGATTGACGAGGGATACAAAAAAGCATTAGTTTGATGTACGAACATGGTTAATAGACATATGTAGTACTCCCTCCGTTTGGAATTACTTGTCACAAAAATGGATGTATCTACAACTAAAATACATCTAGATACATTCATTTCTTGGATGAGTAATTCCGAATGGAGGGAGTATGTATCAAAAACAGGAAGGCATGTCATTATCAAAGGTATAATGTGTAAAGGAAGCAGATGCAATTTAAACAAATTGGAAGAAATACAAGCTAGACACCATATGCAACATGCAACCACATTTGACAGTGCGAAGTTAAAGCAAGCACCTGGGATGGTTGTGTGTGGAAATTGAGATCATAAACTGCAGAGCTACGTTTACTGTCTCCAACTGCTGACACTGCATCCTTTAGAGCGCTAAAACACTTAGTGCTTATCTTCGAATTACACTGGAGCGACTTCTGTCTTTTCTTTTCAGCATTCATCAACCTTTGCGTAGTCTGAAATACCCATGCATAAAAAACAATAGTGTGAGTATGGGTGAAGTGTGTGCACAATTAGTACAGTGTAAAGGTAGCAGATAGCAGGTCGGTGAGAAATAAATGACGGGAGACATATGATAGCTCTGCAACATGCATGGCACACTAAATTACTACATCATTCTATGAAAATAACATTCGACTGAAAACAAATAGGTCAATCCATTTTTTCTACATCGTTTTATGTACAAAGAACGGGCAGGTCGCCTTCATCTACCTCCAGCCAGTCAGTGTTGACGATCTTCCTCAAAACGACAGCGACCACCGGCCCAGTCCCCTGCCTGCGCCCTCCCCTCGACCTCACCGCACCGCCGTGCTTGGCACCGCCCCCCGGCAATCCATTCAAGCCCCGCCGATCTTCAGATCGGGTGCAAGCAGCTCCTGCGCCCCACACCCCTATGATAGACACTGATTCGCCGCTTACTTGGCGAACAGGCGGACTAGGTGCTCTGCGCGCCTAAGCGGGTGCTGCTTCTTTTAATTGCGGTTCGACTGACCCTAAATTGAAATCCAGGCGGGCTACTGACCTCTAGCAAAGGTGAAATAGTAAAGGGAGGGAACTTGTGCATTTAGTATCACGAAGAAGATGCAGTAAGAAGCGCTCAACTAGTTTCTTTCGTGGGATGAATACGGTGTGAGCAGAGACGTAAGGTTTGCACGAATAAGGTAAGAGGAGTACCTCTTTCTGCTAGCAGTGCTGTGTCCTCCTTCTGTTTTTCCAACGATCTTCTTGTGGTTCGCCGGAAACGAGAAGTTGTGGAGGACGGTGCAGCCTTGGACGAACCCATGGCCAAGTTGTTGAGTGTGGTGCGGTGGCCGTCTGTCGGCGGCGGGGAAGCAGATCCGAGGCGGCGAACAACGGTGTAGCGGGAACAGCTCTGGTGCGGTGGACGGTTGCGACAGTGGAGCGGCAGCAGTGAGGCGCAGGACGGCGTGGTCGGAGTGGTTCTGGTACGGCGCACATCGGCGTCGGCGTCGTGGAGGCAGCTCTACCTCGGCTTCAGCTGCTAAGTCCTTGAGGGCGTTGCGGTTGCGGTTGATTTGGACAACGACGTCGGGGTACCGGCTCCGGCGTGATGGAGGAGGGCGGTGGTGGATTGGGCGCTATGGGGTGGAGGACAGAGGAGGCTTGGGTTTTGCGGCTGGTCGAGAGGGTGTTTTGGCGCCCACGGAGTATGAATGGGGAAACAGAGGGAGGCGGGGAACTAAGGGGGGACAATGTTTCGGTTTGGGACGCACTTGTTTGAAATTTGGGGAAAGTTACAAACTTTGCCCCCATCTAAAATTTCGGACATATTGCGGGTTGGGGGTAGGACAGTAATCTCAGGTGTCCCAAATGTGGGCGGGATAGATTTCGGCCAAGGGCATGGGTGTTTAGGTGCCCACGGCGTATGAATGCTTCTCGGAGGCGGTTAAGACTGGCGTCTTGGTGAAGTTACAAACCTACCCCGGTTTAGACCTTTGGACATCAGGCCGATAGGCTACACGGGCCAGAGTCAGGACAGTAATTTCCTACCACCAAACATTAGTCTCACGCAGTTTCTGGTGACCAGAGGCCTATTTGGCGCTTCGTTCAATATTTCGGAGCAGAAGCATTAACGTTTTCGGTTCTCTTGAATTGAACATTCAGGATTTGTCAAACTTCACAAATCTTTACTCTTGAAAATCCTGAAGCTACGATTATTTTGGAATGGAGGTGGTACATTTGAATATACATTGTACACGAGTATATATTAAAAAAATATGCAACTTACCTCAGTTCATGCATGGTTCCAGATATAATCTCCTTGGTTGCAAAAAAAATTAGACATGCGTATGAATATATATAGCATGTTCAAATGCACAACAAAGATTGATGCCCCCTTTTACATCTGATTTACAAATGCCATTATCTCAGGTTCAAATAGATGAATGCACTTCCTATGAAATCGAATATTTGAAACCCCCTTTATGTTGAATTCGACATGTGTACCTAGCAATTTGGAATGTATCCATGCAAGTGACAAATGTATAAAGTGCTTCACACTAACAACATGGAGTGCACTAATTAATGTTTATATATGAATTGCAAAAGCATCCATTGCCTGTATTTCAAACCGCTCTCACTCTATGGATCGATAATATGAAATAAACACATGCACATGCTAGAATTCAATAGAGTATGGGTGTCTGATAGACCGATTTTTGTCCATACACAATTTGCAAAATTCATGATCTCTTTCAAAAATAATAATGCCATTTATATTTTAATTTAAAGCGTAGAACCACCTTTTACACGTAGATGCACTATGCCTCGGCCCGTTCTCACAAACGCGCTATATATCTGTCTATCTACCGCATAAGTGCACACACTTTATATGCATCGGCATTTCTCTTTCACACATGCTCACAATCTCTCTCAGGGTGTCGGGGAGTCTCACGCACATGCTCTCTCTGTATCTCTCTCTCTCTCTCTCTCTCTCTCTCTCTCTTTTTGACTACTATGTACCACTCTTTTCACTAATCTGAGTTGGAAAACACTATTTCTCTCACATGCATATATACACTTGCACGATCTCTACTAGCCCTCTATACGCACATATATGTGCCTACGTGTCTCCCGCACGCACATTATCTTTAGGCCTCTCTCGCACACATGCCCCCCCCCCCAGACACACCTCTCTCTTAGTAGTTGGCAGATATGATTCCATCATATCATTCGGTAGGATATCCCTGACTGTTAGGATGGATGGTAATACGAGGCAAAGTTTTACCCTAGTCCGGACCCTTGCAGTTGAGGAAAAAGCCTACTCCTGGTACTGTATATTAGTGATAGGGGTGTGTACAAAGTACACGTGAATACCAGGCATTGTGCGTGTGTGTATACTATCGACGAAGTAGCACCAAGCTTCTATAACATACTGGGGGCCTAGGGTTACAAATCATATATAGTCGGCTCATCACCAGTGGGGATAGAGTCCTCCACGACTCTGGTAGCTAGCTTCGTGTTGTACGCCGAGTCCTCCACATGGGTCTTCGTATAACGCGTCTCAATCCAAACTATGTGGCGCAGGATGGAACCGACCCATGAGTCCTCATGTTGACCCACCACAACTAGAAATGATGTGCCCACCAAACCACACACGCAATCGGCCACTAAGAAAATAAGAATATACAACAGTACAATGTTATACATGAAAGTTAATTGCATGGTGCATCCAAAAATATTTGTTCTGCATTGTGAATGTTTATATATTCTCCTAAAATATTAGTCACGGGAAAGAGAAACGAAGGGCATATCTCTCCTTGTCTCCACCGGACATCCCCTCTTCTACACCACTTTCACGTACGCACACAAACTATCTCTCGGCCCTCTAAAAGTATGCATGCCCACAACACATTTACGCATGACGGTCACTATATTTCAAGATAAAGCACTGTATGGTCACTGGAGTCCAGAATATGCTCATTACGGTCACCTATACATTCTCGTGGTGATCATACGGTATCTAGCTCACGATACGTCGCCGTATTTTCTTGATGACACTGAAGGACTTTGCATTTGATGCGTGCTCCGTATTTTGTTGACGACACTTACGGTCATTGTATTTGAAGCGAAAGCACGATATGGTCACTGGACTTCAGAATAAGCTCATCACGGTCACCACATACATTTTGTCGTACTAATCAACATGTGGTTGGATGGTTAGGAGGACAGTGGTTTCTCGAGCCCGCCAGGGTTAAAGTCCCGGTGCTCGCATTTATCCTGGGTTAATTTCAGTATTTTCCGGCGATGTGCGTTTGGTGGGAGAGACGTTCCACTCGACTACGAGGCACCTATGGTGACTTCGTAAAATCTCTAGATCATATGCTGGCCCACTCTCTCGAAGGTGCTCATAGGGGTAGGGTCTGCGTGTGTGCGCTTATAGCGGTGAGTGCTTGCGCGTATATATGAGCCCTTACGTCTATACCGTGTTAAAAACATGTCATGATTGTACGGTCACTGGCTCACCCGTACAACTCCGTATTTTGTTGATGACACAATCAATTGACCATTCAAACGTTCCATGTGGCCCAACTAGTGTTGCACCATCGGTATGCCAGAACCGTGGGGCCCACCACAGCCCGTATATGAAAGAAAGAAATGGTAGTTTGAGTCTGTACTGTTTTAATAAAATACATTTTAGCGTGATCATACGGTCACTGGCTCACCATACAGCTCTGTAATTTGTTGATGACACGATCAATTGACCAGTCAAATGGTCCACATTCAGCAGCGCACATTACCATAGGGCCCACCCGTCAGCACGTATATGAAGGACATGAATGGTAATAAATTAGTGGTCGGTGTATACTCGAAGTTGTGAGACCTCTGGTTGGCAGTTGCCGGCGGTGGGGGCGGGGGGCGCGTTGATTGGTCGATGGGGTGGGGATCACCGGAGAAAAAGCTCGCTGGGGGGGCTAGAGGGATGGTCGCGCGGCGGCGGACCAGCGATGAGGAGTGGTTTCGGGCGGGCGGAGCGTGGCGGCGCGGGCCGGCCGCGGGCGGCGGTGGCCGGCTGTCCAGCCGGTGGTGACTGGCGGCTCAGGGGCTTGGAGTTTGATGATAAACTGCAGGCCCTTGATTTCGTATCCAACGGCTGGAAAATCTAATGACCAGAGATGAAAAAGTCAGTCGACTCACGTGTAGCCTCACCCACGCGACGCATAAGACACGCACGCATGCAAAGCGTGCAACACCGACACATACACATAACAAACACACGACGCATGCAAAGCGCAACACCGACGCTGCATATGCACTCACGAACACACGCACGTATGCACACATGCATGCAACACTGAAACGTACCCTTGCACGCACGCAACACTCGCACGCCTGCATGCACACAGCACACAACGCAAGACACATGCTCAACCTATACGTGCATGCACCCTTTGTTAAGGACATCGATTGTTACGGGTATTAATCAATCTTATCTGTGATAAGCAGAACATTGATGTTTGTAGCAGTTTTTATGAATCACAACGTATCGAATGGGCTATCAACATAGGAAGCTTATCTACATGAAAAGGACGATGTCACACTCAATGAACAATCATTGGTTTATGAAATGCCCACTTCTGACCGCCCTGGCCCACAAAAGGTTCCTCTGCTGTGTGCTGCCTGCGTTGGGTCACTGACATGCAGGCCATGTACCCAAAGAGCCCACACGTCAGTGGAAGAATGGCGCGCTGTCCTACGTCAGAGTCGAGGGCGCCACTCATTGCACGCCCGGCTGAACACGCCTCCTTGCCGCATTCAAACGCCTCCATGAAACCCGCCCGTGTGGAAGCCGAGAAACCCACTCTAGACGCACGTCCGTTCATGACCGGGCCGGCATTAAATGCAACACCGGCCGAGCTCCTCTCGTCCGCCGTCTATTTAATCTCCTATTTAAACGAGGCCAAACGCCGGCCAAGAATCTCACACCTCCGCCGATCCCCTATCTCCTCCTTCACCATTTTGTCCACTCTTACAATGGCTTATGAAGAGTAGTTATTCCGCATCCAAGCCGGCTGGGTGGCCCGCCGAGCCCGCCGGATACGAGCTATGCAGCTCACTGATCCACCTCCCTCCCCTCGCCCGATGGAGCCAGTTGCCGCCCCAAGCCGGCGCGCGGTTCAGCAACTCGCCGCTCCAGGCCAGCTCGACGAGGAGCGGCGCACGGGCGTCGTTGCTGCCGTCCACGCCGCCGCCTCGTACTGCGTCTCCCGTTTCTGTGGCCGAGACTCCCATGCCGGCGGCCGCGCCATGCAAGCAGCGACAGAAGCCGGGTGCACGGAGAGCGATGAGTCGGTGGCGAGCGCCTCCGCGTCTGCCGCCATCATCAAGGAGAAGTAGAACACAGGAGGCCGCCGCTGCTTGGGTCCCATGAAGGCCACCATGGAGGCGACACCGGCGTACACAACAGGTGTCTTGCCGAATCCTTTTCTTGCGAGGACCTTCGTCGATCCCGCATATACCTCCGGGGCTCCCAGCAGTCCGGTGATCATGCTGCCGGACATGAGGAACACAAATCGATTGGCGGGCGACCATTTAGGCCAGGTATTATATACTTGTGCTGTCTAGAACTAGCACCGCGTAGTTCATTTGAATGTAATGAAATCCGTCATGTTTGTATGAAAATCCAGTATCTTATATGATTTACGTCGTTGTTTATATGAAATATCGCCGTGTTTGCGTGAATTTCGTCCGGTTGGTTGACTTGTCATAATGTGTGCGGCTACGGTTGGATGGCGTAATTTGCGGGTCGCCGGTCGGTCTGCGGGCGGCTCGGGTGGCGTGGTGGGACAAAAAGAACACAGCTCGTGCAAGCTCATCTCCAACGTGCGCGCTGGAGGATGCATGAGAACCAGAGCCATTCCTCGTTCATCGGTGGCAAAGGCACCGGTGGACAAAAGGGTCGCCAATATTTTGGCTACCCCGGGCAAGATCCAAACAGCCCCTCCCAACAGATTCAAATCCCTCGTTCGCCATCGAATTTTGCCATGTGTTGTTTTCATGGACTAGCAAGATGCCCGTGCATTGCACGGAACATCTAGATGCATTTTTTTACACAACACATGTTGTGATTGACCCATGCAGGAGTAATCCCATTTTGTAAAAACTAATGATTGCTCGAGAATTTTATCGGATAAATGGTATCTCGAGAATTTTATCGGACTCCATTTTTGTATACAAGGCCACAAACCCATATTACAAGTACCAAGGCAAAAATTAATGTCTTCTAACTCAATGTTGCAATCCACCTTGTTTCCTTGTTTGCCGTGTAAATTAATGTGTATTCTTCTCTTTCATGCACATCAAGCAAATGCTCACACTCCCGCATGCATGCAAGGGATAATTAATGTCCTCCTTTGCTAGTAGTACTACGAGGCAAACACCATTAATATTGCATCGATTAGTGTTACTGGCCTTGTATATCTGCAAATTGTAATTTTGATAGTGGCCTTGTATATAAAAATGGAGGGAGAAAGATGAGAGATAAGGTGAGGAGGAGTGGGGCGTGGTGGTGACTGGTGGTCGGACTGGGTGGAGGCATGGGGATGGACGGCGCATTATGTCTAGGTTTGTATCTCTATAGTCCCTCTAACACACCGACGTAGGTGGGGGACGTGCACGAAGAGAAGAGGTGCACGCATGGCGCACTTACTCCCGTCTCTCCCAACCACACCCGCGCTGGTACACGGTGGAGCTCATTTCTATACGAAAAGGCAGCCCACGTGGTAACTTGACACGTGTACTGGTTGTCCACTAGATGGAGGGAGGATCGTCTACCACGGGTGAACAAACAAATTGCGACTTGACGCGTTATGTTAAAAAAGAGGCAAACCATGTGGGGCCTACCTTAGAGGCAAGGTTCTATACACTAGAGTACTTTTGATGTGTCCCGTCAACTCGCAGAACAAGGATAAGCTTGCTTAGTACACCATCTCCCCCGCCCACGGGCACGGTGGCTCCCAGGATGAGGTGAAGCTTGCTTACTACGCCTTACGCTCGCTCCCTCGCCCATGCGCACGGTGGCTTGCAGGACAAGGAGAAAATTTTACTAGTACTCCCTCTGTTTACTCCTCGTCCCTACTACCTTGGTTAGAGAGATTATCATATTTTTTGGAATATATATGTCCTTTAGTACTCCCTCATTTACTTATACAAGGCCACTATAAAAAAATACATTTTGCATCTATACAAGGCCACAAATAGTAATCGAGACAAAACTTACTACTCCCTCCTTTCCAGTTTATGGCTCAATTTCAAAATCTCTCCAACCAAGGTAGACGGTGAGTGGTCGAATTAATTTCATACTCCTAGTTTGCACAAGTAATTAGTACGCTCGTTTTTCTCAAGAAGTTACATTTACCGAGGCATTAATTAGAAAGAATGCATGAATGACCACTCAATTTCTATGAACTTCTACATGCATTGGTGAGTTTTCTCTTGACACTGCTTGCATCGGGTGATCTAACGCACCTCGAAATCCAACATGTGATGGTACTACTACTAGTAGTAGAATTGAGACTTATAAAATGAAAAAATGAATGTTTTGTAGATGAGCCCTATAAACCCTAGTAGGTACGTACTCCGTAAAATCAGATTTTCCCAAAACTAAGTCGCTCAACCTTTATTTGCTTGTTTCCCTTCCTGCCTCCTTGCCTCGAACAGACTATGACAAACTCCCCTGCCTGCCGTGCGGGAAAAGACCCGCCCTCACCTTTTTTTAGTCTGGGTTTGTATCGATGGATCGCGCGAAGCAGCAAAAACCCAAGCCATGTCTTGTAATCCTCCGTCGATGCTCGCTTTCATGAATTATGTACTTCCTGTCGCCGACATGTGGGACAAAAAGCAACCGGGTCGACGTGTCAAGCACCAAATAAAAATGCAGAACAGCAGGGGGACGCACCCCAGTCGTACCGCCCCAGTAGTAGTAGTAATGAGCAACGAGACGTCAAATCACAATGCCGCACCTTCCCAGACGGACGAAGCAACCATTATTTCACACTTCGGTTCGCCATCATCTCAAACCATGTAGTATTGCTTCTGCCTCAAGAGGGGCACGCGCATCGCCTTGGTACATCATGACACGTGGGACCGCATGACAGGCAATGCTCCCCCGCCGATTGCTCGGTAAAATCACCTCATTTTTACTACTATACTTCCTCCGTGTCGGTTTACATGGCATGCACGTCGTTCTAGGTTGAGAATTTAACTGGCTATATATGTGATGAACAGTATATGTTTAGAAACTACATCCGCTTAATAATCCAATGATATACTTTTTGTGACATAGTAACTCAGATTTAGTTAGTCAAATGGATGACCTAGAACTACGTGCACGCCCTATAAACCGAGACGTCTGAAAAACGAGAGGGAGAGGGTAGTTCAGTATGTATCTTTCTAGATCAATATAGTCGGGATTCACCAAGGAGCAAAACCAAGTGGTAGGCTGCACCTGTCGTGTTGGCATAGCGACTCAAGCAGGGTCAGTCCGCACATGAAATGGCGACACACTTAACAGGACCCCTTTGGCCGACATGTGGCTCATCCACCGTCTTGTTCCACGTGCGATGCACCAAATTACAGTTCGGAGTAGCGGTTGGAATTGGAGGCACCCCGGTCGTAGCGCCGCAGTAGTAGAAAATGAGCGATGAGGGGTCAAATCACAAAGCCCCACCTTTCCCGCATTAAGCTGGACGGATGAAGCAACCATCATTTCACTCTAGGGCGCACGAGCATAAAGAAAAGATGCGTGCGGCAACAACCAGGGCACCCTAGGGTAGGGGTCTCCACTACAGATCATTTTTTTAAAGCGCCTCCACTACAAATCGGCTTCTCCCTCGTCCTCTTGAAGAAAACCGATGATGCGTGCTGCGGTAGGATTTGTAGGAGTACTACTAGGGCGTCTTGGGCCACGCGTCGTAGTAAACGGGAGGGACTGAGTTAGTCGGCGCCTTAAATATGTGTGGGCTGCTTGGTTTTAGGGAATGAGGCATCATTTTGGGTTCGAGAATCGGTGGAGATATAAATGCATACAAAAATTGTGGACGTAGGTTCGACCGAAAGGCAATGATGCATGGGCCCTGCATTTTGATATACCCGGGGCTGCCTGAAATTTGCTACTCTACTCAAAACTAGTAAGGGACACATGCATTGAACGCATGAGATTTCGAAACCAAATTATGAATAAATACACACTATAGCATGTAAAGCTTTGAGTCATATATGCATGATGTAGATGTTCGTTTAGTTCTTATAGTTCATCTCATTCAAAATCAATTAGTTTTATAAAAATGTTAAGATTCATGGGGTTGTGCATTGTAAAGCATAAAGTAAAAAACAAATAATGGCGTTTCATTTAGAAAAAAAAATCAATTATGATACAGAAGATTCTAGAACAAAGGAGAAGTGCATGTGTTTTGAGGTTTGTGCATTATGCTTAAGTTCAACCATGGAGTCTTCTAAATTATACATGCGGCAGATCTGGTGGAATGTTGATGATATCCAACGGCAAGTAGTGCTCGGATTTGCCATCTCTGCACTGTCGGATTAGCTTCATCCAGCGACCATCTTTAGAGTTATTCGCACACTATATAGTTCTTGTGCCATAGTTGCATATCTTGTGAAAGGACATGTGGTGCCCCCATGTGTGGTTTTGGTAATTGATGACAATCTCTATGGACTAATGGTTGCCTTGAGTTATATTTGAAGGGTTTGCCCATAGGCTTTTCTTGGATTCCATTTGTTGGTTTCAATGAGAGTTTGTGATGACCAAGGTGCTATCAAGGAATTATCCAAAGATTGGTCATATGAGTGTTGAGCTTATTGCAAGCATGTCTTGAAGAAGAAGGTTGTGTGATCATTCATGTTTACCTTCAAGACATCATCCAAATGAAGAGAGTTGCAAAGATTCAAGGTTGATCAAGACTAAGTCAAGAGTGAATCAAGTTGATAAACTCACAAAGCGTAGAAGACGTACCGAGAGGGATCAAGTGATCCCATGGTATGGTACGTATCCATGGGCTTGCGTCAAGAGGAAGATATCATACAACCCATAGAAAGGATGACATCAAGTGGTGATCGTCATCAAGATTGCTGTGTGCAAGTTCAAGTGGAGCATCACGAAGAGATCAAGTGCTTGAATCTTGCCATCCATTGTGGTGTCAATGGACTTGTGAAGATGTGTCGAAGAGTGGCTCACCCATAGTGAACTATGGGGGAGCAATCATCTAGTCTTCATCGAGCCAACGCAATCAAGAAAGGTGGTCCAACTTGAGGGAGTCAAGATCGTCTTCATCTAGCTCAAGTGGACCATGTGCAAGGCAAATGTTTGACCTTGATAGGTTTTCTATTTTACCGGTCTCGTGGTGGTAGTTGGGAGACCGAGTTATATGATCGTTTGCCGTAGTATCAAGGGGGGCTCTCAAGTTGGTAGCTTGATCGTATCGTTAGTAGAGAGCTCAAACCATTGCATCCTTGCATCATGTTATTGGTTCTTGTTTGGTTATCTTTGTGAGTCTTAGAGCTTATGGTCATCTTGATGAAAAGCTTGAGTTCATCGAAAACGGAGTTTGCATGCGTCTTCTATGATGGTTTCGGTGTTGGAGGTTTTACCGGTCTTATCCGATGAAGGGTTCTCACCATTTCCTTATGGGAATTTTCTCATTTGCTTATTCTTGATATTTCTATCAATATTTTGTTAGCCCATGTCGTTAGCTTTCCAACAAACTTGGTTTCGTTGAATTCGGAGTCCGTTTGCAGAAGTTGTGGCTGTTTTGGTAAAGGCTGCAGCGGTACTACCGCGACTAGAGCGGATGTAATTTTTTACTACCGCTCCAGAGCGGTACTACCGCAGCTCCTGAGCGGTACTACTCCTCCAGAGCAGTACTACCGCGGCTCCTAAGCGGTAGTACCGCTCCGGATCAAAATCTCGTGTTTTGCTCAGCGGAAGTATTTTTTTAGTACCGCTCGCAAGAAGTAGTACCGCTACCATTTGCGGTAGTACCGTGAGGTCGAGCGGTAGTACCGTGAGGACGAGCGGTACTACCGCTCCGACGGTTCTTCTGGCCTTTTTTCTTCCTCGTTGTTGTGTTTCGAAGGGGTACTACCGCCCTAGCGGTAGTACCGCTCCTTGGAGCGGTAGTACCGCTCTGTGCGGGCTCTGAGCATAACGGTTGGATTTGGGAGCTCCTATAAAAGGGGGTCTTCTTCCCCATTCAATCTTATCTCTTGAGCTCGTGTTCTTCCCCCATTGTTGACCTTCTTTGAGCTTGCTAACTCTCAATCCCTCCAATGATTCTTGCTAGTTCTTGAGGGAAAAGAGAGAGGATATCTAGATTCACGTTTCCACCAATCACTTTCTCCTCTAAGTGAGGGGAACCCCTTGGATCTAGATCTTGGAGTTCTTCGTGTTCTTCTTTCGTTCTTCCTCTCATTTTCCTCCCTAGCATTACTTGCTTTGGTGCGATTTGGGAGAGAATGACTTGGGCACTCCGTGTGCCCTTGCCATTGCATTTGGTGCATCGGTTTGAGTTCTCCTCGACGATACGTGGAAGTGAAGTTTGAGAAGCTTATTACTCTTGGGTGTTTGGGCACCCTAGAGCTTGTTCCTCTTGGGTGCCTTGGCGCCCTTGACAGTTGGTGGTGTTCGGAGCTCAATCATTGTGGTGTAAAGCTCAAGGCGGCGTCAGTCTCCAATTAGGTTGTGGAGATCGCCCGAGCAATTTGATGAGTTCGGTGACCGCCCCCAAGGGTTGCCAAAGTGTACGGGTTCGGTGACCGCCCCCAAGGGTTGCCATTTGTACGGGTTCGGTGACCGCCCTCAAGGGTCCCTTAGTGGAATCACGACATCTTGCATTATGCAAGGGCGTGAGGAGATTACGGTGGCCCTAGTGGCTTCTTGGGGAGCATTGTGCCTCCACACCGCTCCAAACGGAGATTAGCATCCACAAGGGTGTGAACTTCGGGATACATCGTCGTCTCCGCGTGCCTCGGTTATCTCATACCCGAGCCCTTTACTTATGCACTTTACTTTGTGATAGCCATATTGTTCTTTGTCATATATCTTGCTATCACATAGTTGCTTATCTTGCTTAGCATAAGTTGTTGGTGCACATAGGTGAGCCTAGTTGTTTTAAGGTTTTGTGCTTGACAAATTAACCGCTAGGTTTATTCCGCATTGGTTCAAGCCTAAACCGTAATTATTTTAAAGCGCCTATTCACCCCCCCCCCCCCTCTTGGCGACATCCTCGATCTTGCAAATGCTTAACCGCCTAGAGAGTAAAGATGTCGACTAGAGGATTAGGATTCTCTGACACTCTTAGTTTCGATGGCACAAATTTTGATGTTTGGGTAATTCGCATGCTTAACCTCTTTAGGGTCATGGACCCAAATTTAGAGCGAATTGTAGATATGGGTTTTTTCTCCTCCAAAGGATCCCCAAAGATTATCTTTAGAGGATGAGAAAACTCTTATCTCAATGCTCAAGCTTCTAATGTGCTTTTTGATGCTTTGAACAATGTAGTTATATTTCAACTCATGCCATTCCGGGATGCTCATGAGTTATGGACAAATCTTCAAGATAAATATGGTGTGTCCAAGATTTGTGGGGATGGTTGTTCTCCCTCCACCTCCGGTCGTATAGTCTTCTCAACTTCTTCTAATTCACCTACATGTGGTTTGCCACAAGGTAATGATATGGTGAGTAGTGTTGGTCATTGCAATGATGATAGTATGCTTACTGTGGATGATCCTTCATCACTATATTATTGCAATGCTCCTTCTTTGGGCTTTAACACTTGAGCACTCCAAATGTTTCACATGCTTGTGTTGATAGTCCTTGCATATCTTGTAGAAATTGCTTGACTAAATCTCATGATGATATGCTTGCTATGTCTTGTTGCCATGATAAAAATGCATCTATTTCCTCGAATTGTTGTGCTAACAATGTAGAGGAAACCCAACACTCCATGGAACAAGATGTGGTGTTTAATGGTGCCTCAAGGGATCCTACATCATAATCTATTGTGTTTTGCCTTATGGCTAAGGCGTCAAAGGTATCTCCTACTTTGTACCCCAATATGTCTCTTGATGATGATGTTGATGCTAATGATGATGAGGATAATGATGAAGAGAATGATAATGCCGCCTCCTTAAAAACTAAGGGGGAAATGATTTTTAAAGCTCTTCACAAAAATAAAATTGCTCGTTCCAACTTCATGGAAATAATGTCCATTGCCATTGATGGCAAGAAATACATTGAGGAGTTGGAATCTCAACTAGACGAGCATGAGGTCACCATTGAGAAAATGGAAGCTCATGGGCGTGATTACGCTAATGAGATTGCGGACCTCTCTCAAGCTCTTGAACTTGAACAAACCACCAAGGAATCTCTTGAGGAGACTTCTGCTCTAGAATTATCTAGAGTAAGGGAATCTCGTGATAGAGCTCTTGACGTGGCCAATGATTTTGAAACTAAAAATGAGGAGCTTGAAGTTGTGCATGCTAAACTCCTTGAGGACTTTGAGCACCTCGAAAATGGCTCAAGGGTCATTAAGAGTGAGCTCATCAAACTCACCGAGTCTCATGCTCAACTTAAAGCTTCATATTCAAAAGAGCTTGCCAAGTTGTCTTCTCCTCTTATTGTTAATGATGATTCTTGTGCTACTAACTCTATTTCTTGTGAAGCATCCTTTTTAAAGGAGAATGTTGAGCTACGAGCTCAACTTGAATTGCTATCTAGCAATTATGGGAAATTGGAAGGAAGCCATGAAAAGCTCTCAAGCTCTCATGATGATCTTCTAGTATCCCATAATGTGCTAAAGATAGCTCATGAGGCAATGATTGCTAAGGTAACATCTAGTGAGCCTCGTGTGGATATTAGCACTACATCTAGTCAAAGTGCTACATTGCCATGTGCTAGTCCTTGTAATTCATCTACTCACAATGTTGGTACATCTTGTGATGAATTGCTTTCCTTGCCTTGTTGCTCTAACGATGAAGCTTATACTTTCTCTAGTACTTGTGTTGAGACTAACCATGTAGAGGAAATCAAAGAGCTCAAGGCCCAAGTCACTTCTTTGAAGAAAGACTTGGAAAAGTGTCATGAAGGGAAGGCCACACTCAACAATATCTTGAGTGTGCAAAAAAAACCCAATGACAAAGGTGGACTTGGATTCAACTCCAATAAGAAGAAGAAGTCCAAGATGAACAAAAGGAAGGGGCAAGAACAAGTCAAGAATTCGGCCAAGATTGTTTGCTTCAAGTGCAAAGTCGAAGGGCATCATGTTAGATCTTGCCCATTGAAGAAGAAGGCCATTAGTTTCAAGCAACAAGGGAAGAGGGCACAAGTTCAATCTCATGCTCAACATCAAGTTGAAGAAAGGCCTCTTCCCAAGAAGACTCAATTTAATGCTTCTCAAATTGAGAAATCAAGTGAGAAGAAAGTGAAGATTAGACGTTGCTACTTATGTCGTGAGAAAGGTCACGTCGCTTCTTCATGCACTAGTGGTAACTTATCCTACCCAATTATTATTGATGATATCTATTCTCTTGGTAAGGATAAGGTTGGCAATGTGTTTGCCAAGTTTGTTGGTACTCAAAGTGGTGTCAAGCAAAGAACCATTTGGGTAGCCAAACCTATTGTGACTAACCTCTTGGGACCCAACTTGGTTGGGGACCAACAATCTCAAACTTGATCAATAGGTGTTGTTGGAGGGCATTGGAAACTTGGCTACATTATGAAGAATTAAGGGGACTTCATCACACTTATTGTCTCAAGCCAAGTCAATTGAATCATCAAGTTTATATCTTATATCCAATGTGCCTCCTTGCGATAACTTGTACTTAAAATTGCTTACATTCAAAGTTACTTGCCCCCTTGCATGTTTTGGTTTTGTTCCTTGCATGTGTTTGTATATGTTGTGATTCCAACTTGCTTCTCTTGAGCAATCAAGTATGTGTGTGTTGGTTTGCACATCATGTACGTCTGTGTCGTGCGTTAAGCCTTTATGCTTCTTGTTTGTATCCTAGTTGGCTCGTGTGAGAGATTAATGGAACATCCCATTTTGGGGGAGTGATGTGCTTTGTGCACCTCACATTCCTATAAATGTGTGTACATGAGGAATACCATCTAGTATTGATATTACAAGATTATCTAGTCGCTAGGTGGTATATCTCTCATGAGAAATTCAAATTCTAAATAGTCCATTAATTATCTCTTGTTTGTTCCTCTTATTGCCTCTTGTTAAGTTCTTATTGGTATCACATTATGGGGGAGTAATATGCTAAGTGCATATTACAAGCCTAGAAAATGTGTACATTTGAGATATTGTCACCTTGAATTGATATTGTAGATGATCTTGTTCCTAGGTGGCATGTTAGCTCTACAAGTTGCAATTTTCTTGTGTTTGGTGTGAAGATGATGTCGAATATCCTTGCTATCTACCACCGGGAATTATATCCAAATACTTCTTGTCTTTGACAATTGGTAGTCTTATGTGTGGTAGAATTTGTTGATCATCTTTACATTGGCTTTTGTTTTACTTGCCTTTTCTCTTGCCAAGGTTTGTGTCAACTCCAGTTGTCTTCCATACCACTTGTGGATCTTGTTTATTTCTTGTTCTTGTCTAGTGTTTTCTAGATATATTGAAAGCGGTGATCCCACCTTGTGCATTTTGTATTCAAATACAAATCCTATATAATGCACAACTCATGGGGGAGCTATTCTATTTTCTTTAGAACACTCTTCTTGTGATCCTTATCAAGTGTGTTTTGGTGGAAGGCAAGCCATTTCTTTTTGGTACTTTATGCCATCATGAAACTTTGTTGAGAGCTTGGTTTGTTTGGAACCATCCTCTCTTTGGAAGTTTGACATCTTTAGTTTAGTGTGTATCAATGGATATCTCATTCCTTGATGTATCTTTAATGATATCTTCCAAGTGATGATTTCTCCATTTGGTATCCTTTTCACTTGGCATTTCTTTGTCTTTTGGTTTCGGGTTTGAAAGTCTTGAGCATGCATGTTTACTTCATGTATTTCATTTGGCATGCTTTCTTTCTTTGACTCAATATATCGCGGAAACTCCACCTAGTCTCAATTTGGATGAGATGTGCATGAAATTCATTTTCATATCTATATGCACATATTTATGTGGAGTTTGTCCTATGTATTGGTCTTTCTAACTATTTGGTCCCGATGAGTTTGGGTACCATTTAGTTTGTGTTGTTCTTCTAGGAATATTTGGAGTTGCATTGGATGCTCGGCTCACTCACAAGGAAGGTGTTGTCACCATGTGCATATTGGAGTCAAGCTAGGATGATCAATGAACTACTATCTACCTTCAATTGGTATCTACTACATCCTTCCAATGATATCTCGGTAACAAGTATCTATTCATGCTTTCTCCTCTTGCATTCAACCTTGTGTAGGTTGCATCTTGGCATGATATCCATTTCATATCTTGTGATAATTGTTTCCTTTCTCAAAGCATCCCAACGATGATCTCTTGTTTCTAGTTGTGATGCCTTTGATGGATGTGTGTTTGGGCTTCATTTATATACAATAAGACCATATCTAGCCAAGTGCTATGCTTTCAAGCAAATATCTTATTGGTATATTTATGACTTCCTTGTGGATACCTTGTTCCTTCGTGTTGTAACTATTTCGGGTGTACATCCTTCTTTGTAGATATATATATCATCATGATTTCGTCTACATAGAACCTTATACACTTGAGAGAAATTATATCTCTAGTTGATATCCTTTCTTTCACGTACACCTTGTCTTTCTTATGTTATTTCTTTGGTGGCTCCGTGAAAGCTTTTGCCTTGAGTGCGTGTCCTCTATCGTTGCATCTTGTTGCACTCTTGTGTGGTGAAGATTATTTTCCTCTTGCTTATCTTTACGAGGTTTTTGCCATCTTAATTGGTATCCCTCGTCTTGATGAGCCTCCCCTCGTCTATCTTCACCACGGATTGTCACAAGCATAGGTTCTCTTTTGCTTATTAGTAAGCTTGTGAACCCATTTGCCAGTTGTGTGTGGGAATGATAGGCCTTGCACCGTGTGCCTCATTCTTTCAAGACTATGTTGATGCTTAATGCTCATCCTAATTTTTGTCTTCTCAAGTGCTTCGCCATGACTCACACATATCATTTTGGTTGAGCCTTTTCTTAAGTTGCATCTTTTACATGTTGCTCAACCATGTGCTTGTTGCAAGCGCTAGGCTTTGTTTCCTATATGCTCACTTGCACTGGATGTGAGTTTCTATTGATTTTGGGGGAGCTATGATCCTATTTTGTGCACTTTGTATTCAAATACAAAAATTCTTATGTGTGCACAAATCATGGGGAGCTTCTCTAGTTTCTTTAGAACCCTCCTTTGCGCTTTTGATAATATATTTATTCTTATGGCATGTAGGATCATTGGTCTAGTTGGTTCAATTGATATCTGTTGATTGCTTGCTTCAATTGGTATCTTCTAATTGCTTGTGTCTCTCTTTGTTATGTCTTTGTGGCATATCTTTCTGTTGCAATCTTTGGGCATCAATATAGTTTGTCTTCCTCCAAGTATTGGCAGTTGGATATGTGTATTGCATTCCACTCTCTTGTTGAGAAATACACAATTTATGGAGGACCACAATTTATATTGGCCTTCTAAGCTTTTTGCCCATTTTGGCAATCGATGCCAACGGGGGAGACGTTTCAGAGAGTTTTGTGGAGTAGCTTTTGTTTTTGTTTCTTTAGCATTTGCATCTCATTCGCATGCATTATTGGTTAGTGCATTGCGTGGTGATGCATAATTCCTTGTATAAACTCTCTTGAAAGTGATTGTCATCAATTACCAAAATGGGGGAGATTGAAAGGACATGTGGTGCCCCCATGTGTGGTTTTGGTAATTGATGACAATCTCTATAGACTAATGGTTGCCTTGAGTTATATTTGAAGGGTTTGCCCATAGGCTTTTCTTGGAGTCCATTTGTTGGTCTCAATGAGAGTTTGTGATGACCAAGGTGCTATCAAGGAATTATCCAAAGATTGGTCATATGAGTGTTGAGCTTATTGCAAGCATGTCTTGAAGAAGAAGGTTGTGTGATCATTCATGTTTACTTTCAAGACATCATCCAAATGAAGAGAGTTGCAAAGATTCAAGGTTGATCAAGACTAAGTCAAGAGTGAATCAAGTTGATCAACTCACAAAGCGTAGAAGACGTACCGAGAGGGATCAAGTGATCCCATGGTATGGTACGTATCCGTGGGCTTGCGTCAAGAGGAAGATATCATATAACCCATGGAAAGGATGACATCAAGTGGTGATCGTCATCAAGATTGTCGTGTGCAAGTTCAAGTGGAGCATCACGAAGAGATCAAGTGCTTGAATCTTGCCATCCATTGTGGTGTCAATGGACTTGTGAAGATGTGTCGAAGAGTGGCTCACCCATAGTGAACTATGGGGGAGCAATCATCTAGTCTTCATCGAGCCAACGCAATCAAGAAAGGTGGTCCAACTTGAGGGAGTCAAGATCGTCTTCATCTAGCTCAAGTGGACCATGTTCAAGGCAAAGGTTTGACCTTGATAGGTTTTCTATTTTACCGGTCTCGTGGTGGTAGTTGGGAGACCGAGTTATAGGATCATTTGCCGTACTATCAAGGGGGGCTCTCAAGTTGGTAGCTTGATCGTATCGTTAGTAGAGAGCTCAAACCATTGCATCCTTGCATCATGTTTCTTGGTTCTTGTTTGGTTATCTTTGAGAGTCTTAGAGCTTATGGTCATCTTGATGACAAGCTTGAGTTCATCGAAAACGGAGTTCGCATGCGTCTTCTATGATGTTTTCGGTGTTGGAGGTTTTACCGGTCTTATACGATGAAGGGTTCTCACCATTTTCTTATGGGACTTTTCTCATTTGCTTATTCTTGATATTACTATCAATATTGTGTTAGCCCATGTCTTTAGCTTTCCAACAAACTTGGTTTCGTTGAATTCGGAGTCCGTTTGCAAAAGTTGTGGCTGTTTTGGTAAAGGCTGCAGCGGTACTACCGCGACTAGAGCGGATGTAATTTTTTACCACCACTCTAGAGCGGTACTACCGCGGCTCCTGAGCGGTACTACCGCTCCAGAGCAGTACTACCGCGGCTCCTAAGCGGTAGTACCGCTCCGGATCAAAATCTCGTGTTTTGCTCAGCGGAAGTAGGCACAGAAGTATTTTTTTAGTACCGCTCGCAAGCAGTAGTACCGCTACCATTTGCGGTAGTACCGTGAGGTCGAGCGGTAGTACCGTGAGGACAAGCGGTACTACCGCTCCGACGGTTCTTCTGGCCTTTTTGCCTCCTCGCTGTTGTGTTTCGAAGGGGTACTACCGCCCTAGCGGTAGTACCGCTCCTTGGAGCGGTACTACCGCTCTGTGCGGGCTGTGAGCATAACGGTTGGATTCGGGAGCTCCAATAAAAGGGAGTCTTCTTCCCCATTCAACCTTATCTCTTGAGCTCGTGTTCTTCCCCCATTGTTGACCTTCTTTGAGCTTGCTAACTCTCAATCCCTCCAATGATTCTTACTAGTTCTTGAGGGAAAAGAGAGAGGATATCTAGATTCACGTTTCCACCAATCACTTTCTCCTCTAAGTGAGGGGAACCCCTTGGATCTAGATCTTGGAGTTCTTCGTGTTCTTCTTTCGTTCTTCCTCTCATTTTCATCCCTAGCATTAGTTGCTTTGGTGGGATTTGGGAGAGAAGGACTTGGGCACTCCGTGTGCCCTTGCCATTGCATTTGGTGCATCGGTTTGAGTTCTCCTCGATGATACGTGGAAGTGAAGTTTGATAAGCTTATTACTCTTGGGTGTTTGGGCACCCTTGAGCTTGTTCCTCTTGGGTGCCTTGGCGCCCTTGACAGTTGGTGGTGTTCGGAGCTCAATCATTGTGGTGTAAAGCTCCGGGCAAGCGTCGGGGTCTCCAATTAGGTTGTGGAGATCGCCCCGAGCAATTTGACGGGTTCCGGTAACCGCCCCCAAGGGTTGCCAAAGTGTACGGGTTCGGTGACCGCCCCAAGGGTTGCCATTTATGCGGGTTCGGTGACCGCCCTCAAGGGTCCCTTAGTGGAATCACGGCATCTTGCATTGTGCGAGGGCGTGAGGAGATTACGGTGGCCCTAGTGGCTTCTTAGGGAGCATTGTGCCTCCACACCGCTCCAAACGGAGATTAGCATCCGCAAAGGTGTGAACTTCGGGATACATCGTCGTCTCTGCGTGCCTCGGTTATCTCTTATCCGAGCCCTTTACTTATGCACTTTACTTTGTGATAGCCATATTGTTCTTTGTCATATATCTTGCTATCACATAGTTGCTTATCTTGCTTAGCATATGTTGTTCGTGCACATAGGTGAGCCTAGTTGTTTTAAAGTTTTGTGCTTCACAAATTAACCGCTAGGTTTATTCCGCATTTGTTCAAGCCAAAACCGTAATTATTTTAAAGCGCCTATTCACCCCCCCCCCCCCTCTAGGCGACATCCTCGATCTTTTAGGAAAAAAGCTACTAGTGGGTTGTACTAGCTATTTAGGAATATAAGATGTATACAAAGTTGTAGGGAAAGAGATGACATGGAGTATCTCAATTCCTATGAGTAGGGATTGGAAAAGAGATGTCATTTGGTTGAAATCATAGGAACTTTTCTATTGAATCTAGAGATGACATGTATCTCAATTCCTATGAGGAGGGATTAGAAAAGAGATGTAATTTGGTTCATATCATAGGAACTTTTCTATTGAATATACGCTAATGTTTATTTTCCTTGAAATTATGGGAGTATAGGAATCCATTCATATGAACCAAGTGGCTCTAAAGCTATAGAAATGATATCATGTTTATTTCCTTTGAAATGTGGAGTATATGAATCTATTCCTATGAACCAATTGGCTCTAAAGGAAAAAATCCTATAAAAATCATATCATATAGAGTTCCTATGATATTCCTCCACATCAAAGGATGGTTGAAATTGCTGCAGGTGATACGATGGTCTTTCTTTGTAGACTCCTCCCCCATCTTTATAGTTACCTCTCGAAGATGAATGAAATGATATATACAGGATATTCTACATGTGCAATTTGGTACACGAAAACTTGGTAAAAGCTTGCGAGGTTTGAATTTTCAATAAAGCTATATGCACTGCATTTTGGAATGGATCAAGCATACGACAGTTGCTAACATTCACGTGGAAGATTTGTGTGTAGGAGGAGTGGTTGTTCTGTTAAATGACATGGCAAAACTGACACTGTCGGATGCCGATTTAACGGTTCTTACGGCGTTCGTCAGGAAAAGGCTTGTGGCGAACGTTTGTCGGATAATGATTTACGGACACATGCATTGCATTGATACGTGCCCCCCTCTCTCTCATGCACACGCACCCTCCCGAGTCCTCTCGCACCCACCGTCTATCTGCAGGTAGACGTCACACACATATGTGCTCTTCACACCCTACCCTCAAAACTTCTAAAAAATAGACATCGCAAGCACATATTATTAAAGCTCACACATCACACACTTATACTATTACTCTTGTGGCGAACGTTCTTAGGGCATAGTATATTGTACTCTCACGAAGAGAAGCGGTGCACGCACGCACTAGTTCTCTCACACCCACTCGCGGGTACACGTAGGAGCGCATTTTTTTGAAGCTGGTACAACAAAATCACTCCACTACATATATAAGCAGCCTTAGCACTTGATTTACTAGGGTTCCTCTCATTCACTCTCTCATGATCTCCAGATCTAAGCAAGACATAGGTGGCCACACTCTCTCTTGGCTCAGGCTGGTCACAAATCCGGCCGGACAACCTCGGCAGGGGCAGGGGTGTTGGTGCATCGTTCACGCTGTTGTCGGCGGCGAGGGAGGAGACCAACAGCTGCCTGTGCGCCCTGGTCAGCGACCGTGTCGTTCTCTTCGAGAGAGCGCCGGCTCCGGAGGGCCTCTGACCCCTTCTTCCTCCCTGCGGTATTGTGGCCAAGATGCGGCCTCCCGACGCCGTCTTTGCCACATGCTGACGACCCTCAGGTATATATTCCTTCGAAACCTGCCTTGCTCTACTGCCCCAGCTCCCCACTTGGCTTCGTGTGGATCTTTTTCTACTTCCGCCTGCTTTTCCAAAGCCACCTAGAGTTTTACTATTATTAGAGGTAAAGCTAGTTCATACAGTCGACTATAAGAGTTGGTTCAAACAGGGAAGAAAGTGGGAAAGCTGTAGCATGAATCTAGGACTTGGTTCTAAGAGGAAATGGGGGAAAGTAGTAGATACTGGCTACCCAACTGGTCTCTTCGTTGGAAAGACAAAGAAATCATGGTGGATGGCGAAGGGTGGGGGGAAGTGGACCTATCTCTTGGTTGAAAAAGGAAAGAAAGTGACGGGTGTTGGGGGACAAAGCAAATGAGAATGAGTAGGTCTAGATTTCATGTGCTCACATAGGAAAATGTCGCCGAGGAGATAAAAAATGGGACAAATGCAGACATGTTGCCTGAGTGTTTGCCGCTCTTGGCAACCACATCCGCCTCACCACTTTATGCCTCTGCTGTCCCTACGTCCATATCGCTACCGTTAATGTAAAATCACATGAAGCATTAAGCAATGCCACCTAATGTCACTATAAGTAATGGTCTAGTGCCGTCGATAAATTGAAGCAATGCCTACACCATTTTATGAAGTGCTTCCGTCTTGCTTTATTTCCCATGAATTGTGTTTTTGCAGTTACACTTAAATCTCACAACGCTAACATTGCTTCATCCCAGTGGAACTGCACAAATTTGATTGCACATTTACTGACCATGTGCTACTCTCATGACAGTAATACTAATGCTATTGTTCTACATGTTAATCTAGTGGCAGTGTTGATGTGATGTGATGCTACTTACTTAAGGACACTTTCATACTGTCAATCTAGTGCCAATTATAACACAATAGATGCTGCTGTTAATCATACGCCACTGCAAATATCTGTCACTGTTTAAATAACTGTATTTCTTATTTGCGCAAATAGGGATGTCTATCTCCATATCGTTTCAGGATGTCTGTCTCCGTATCGTTTCTATCCGCACAATCAAAAGCACACACCTCAGTTTTAGTAGAACTGCGCAAAATGAGATGGCTATCCCTCGTTGCCGTCGTCTAACCACCCGTCTTCCAAGTATTCCTACATTGGTAGTTACTAGGTAGAATGACCAACGCAATCTAAAAGAAGCCGATTCATACGTTTTACTTCTGATTGCAGTGCAGGGACGAGCAAAAACATCTGCATCCTAGTCCGGAATGCACTTTCCTCCAGTTCATCCTTGGACCGAGGACAAGCTGGCATGGCTGCACGGAGGTTTTTGGGACAGGTGCGTGGACAAGAGGCATTGTGGTATGCTTATTTCTGCAAATAGTGGCGCTTAAATTTAGTGGAATGCACAAGACTTTCAGCTGGTCAGTACACTGCATGGTTCGGTTCAGCATTCCAGCTAAGAACACAATTATAATTGGTTATTCGGAATGATGTAATCCTAACCCTGGATGGTGGCAACAAGAAAAAACCAGAGTGAACTCCACGAAATTTAAGCCTGCCGGGAGGCCCTTTGCTCAAAGAAGCCTTGCTTGTTTTTTCCTAATTTGTAAACCTTCTCAGAACTTTGTCTTTTGCTATTGACAAGTATATGTTTGTTATGTTCTATGAATCATTGAGATGTATAAAATTGCTTAACTTATGCTTTTCAAGTTTTTTATGAAGCTGAGTTTAATGTGAGTGTTCCACATGAACGCTGGACTAGCGTGTGAACGTTTGGAATTTACATTGTGGCCTCAGTTAACTGCATGAACCACTGTAACAAGATACATAGGTGCTTATATGTCAGACAGCAGATTGTTGATTGTTAGCTGGTCGATAGCCGAGTGTTGAAGTGAGCTGAGCCAATGTTTCGTGTTTTGTACAACTGCTTACAAGTGGGGTAGCACCAACAGTGTTTACAAGTACTTATGTATACGTCGGCAAGACAGCTTCTCGAGCAGTACTCTATTTCATCAAAACACACACTGCTCGTATGATAAAACTAGTGAGTACGCATCTATTTTGGCAACAATTATGATGATGCACGGGCACACAAAAGTAGCAGCAGTTCCCATAGACGGATTCAAACAGAGTACTAGCCCCAGAGGGCTCAATAATAGGCAAGGTTCGGATAATTAGACAGAATCCAAACTACTATAAAACACTAGCTGGGGCAAGTATTTCATGCCTATATCTAATTTGGGCTGGACACAAGACGGACCTTGCCATGAACATCATCGAGGACGTCTGGTAGCAGCTCAATCCTATGAACCTTCATGAAGAAAACCTTGTGGGCTTGCCACTCATAAACTTGTTTGTGGAGGCATGCCACATCATTTTCCTGCGTAAGCTTGACAAGAACAGTATGCCTCACAAACGAAGGAGTAGCTTTGAACTTCTTGTGCTTCAGTACACCCTGGACAACATGCCTGACAACAGTGAGGCTGGAATACAACTCTTCATTGGTATAAGCGCAAATGGCTTCCAGGATCCAACAGCCTAAAAACTCTATTTTGCTAGTTCGTATATTCAGGTCATCCGCCTCATAGTGAGTGACATGTACAACCACACAATCCTTGTCTGCATCAGGGCTCTAATTGAAACAGAAACAAATCTTGAATTACTTTCCAGCATAAGAAACACAAGTTATTTAAACCACTATGTATAGCATGGCATCGAAGCTAATAAAATTTTGCATTATTCATCACCACATACTTTGATGAAAAACCACAATCGAGATCAGCAAAGAAGATAATCACCTTGGGCAGCTCAGCGGGGACACATCCTCAAAGGGGAAAACTGCTCCTGCAGTGCCACGGGGGTTGTAAACTCAAACGGGGCGTTGACCATCTCAGTAGTGGCCGTGAGCGTATCTGTGATCGGCTCGGTGGCTGCCTCCATCTTCTTGGAGCTCTCTGTCTCGTGGGGATCAGCCTCTCGCGTCTGCTCCAATATCAGCAGATCTTTGCCTGGTTCTCCTTGGTCCATCATGAAACTGACGAATACTAGGAGACCACTGAAAGGAAAATACAATCGCAATGACAATGAAACAAAAAAGAGAGTGAGGATCGGTTATTGCTTTGCAAAAGTTCTTTTTTTTCTCTGAACGAAAATATACCAACATCATGGATCCACTTACCTTCCCTTCGTTGGGAGAGAAGAACAGAGGCAGATGCGAGTGTTGCCTTTCTTGAAGACGGTGAGGGAGAAGGGGATTCAGCGAAGAGTGAAATGATGGTTGCTTCGTCCGTCAAACTTAGACTGCGGGGAGGTGGGGTTTTGTGATACGACGGCTCGTTACTGCCGCGCTACGACCGGGGTGACTCTCCGCGTGCATACTACCTTCTAATTTGGTGGATGGCATTTGGGCCCGCGCGCTGCATGGCTCGCATGTCGGTGAACAAAAGTATAGCGGCATTCAGTAGAGGGAGACGTTTCGATGACCTAGGTGGAGCCAGAAGTGGTATTGTATCCACTGTACTAGTAGTAATTGTTTTTCTGGGTAGCCGTAGAGTGTCTCCACTGTACTAGTAGTAATTGTTTCTCTGGGCCCAAGACAAAACAGCCCATCCACACTAGTAAATAGTAAAATCAATTCAAAAGTCCATATATTTACTGAATGAGAGGCGCTACCCACACCCAGCACACCGCCCCCCAAAAAACATGGGTGTTCTTCTTCCTACTCACTCCCACCCACCTCACGTCAGCTCTCTCCACTCGTACCCCCAAATTCCTCACCTCACTCCTACAGAAAACCCCAGTTCCCCTTCTTCTTCACTCGCACTACAACTAGGCTCGTCCTTCGTTACTCTGCTCAAATCCATGGGCGCGACGCGACGCCCTCGAGGAAAATGGAGTCGGCCGACCCTAGCGCCAAGAAGATGAGGTTCCCACCAGAGGCGACGCCTGTTGTAGATCCCGCACCCGGCAGCGCGGGGAGAAGCGGCGACCCCGCCCCCACCGGATCCCAGGAACCCGTAGAATCTCGGGTGGACCGCATCAGCGATCTCCCGGATGGCGTCCTTGGGGAGATCATCTCGCTTCTCCCCACCAAGGATTGCTGCCGCGCCCAAGTGCTCTCAATTCGGTGGCGCCCACTATGGCGCGTCGTGCCCCTTAATCTCGACTATCGTCAGCTATCTCTCTTCAATGATTTTGAAATCCTGAGAGCCATCATCTCCTCCCACCAGGGCTCCGTTCAAAGCCTCTGCATCCCGTCATGCTACCTGAGCAAGCATACCATGCCCTGCACGGTGGACACCTGGCTGAAATCCCCCTGAATTGATAGTACTACAGCTGCTTGAGTTCTACTATTCCCCTGGAAATCACCTACCAGATAACGAACGCCATCTACCTATGCCCTCAGCACCGATGTCCATCTCGCGGTTTTCCTCCTCTCTCCACACCGCCAGCTTTGCGTTGTGCGACCTACCAGACAATCTGGTACTAAACCTTCGACTCCCATTTCTGAAGAAACTTTCACTTGTGCGGGTTCGTATATCGGAGGCCTCATTGCACAGCATCATCCACTCCAGTTGCCCTGCCCTGGAGTGCTTGGTGCTTGTTTTCACAGTTAGAATCGGTTGTCTCCAAATAAAGTCGCCTAACCTTGTAAGAATTGGAATTTGTTTTGACGGAAGGCAGCTCATCATCCAAGATGCCCTTCACTTCAAAGGTTGATCATTGATTCTAGTTATTCAACGTTGCAAATAACCGTCCTCTCTGCGCCTAAACTGGAGACCTTGGGTGTAATACATGATCTCTGTGCTCATTTCAATATGGTGTTTGGCTCCACAGTTCTTCAGGTACTTTACATTATCATCTACACTTGTAACCATAAGCTGCATTTTAAATTTCTGTGCATAAGTTATATGTCATCTTGGAGTACACATTTTGCACTAATATTATGTTCTATGCTCAATGAAGAGTTTCTCCATGGATGGCCTATCAATGGTGTTGGATTCTGTCAAGATCTTATATATCCAAATGAATAGTTTTGATCTGACCAAGATTATTGGCTTGCTGCAATGCTTTCCATGTATGGAGAAGTTGTATATAAAGGTGATAATTTCACGCACATTGGAAGCCCGCATATAGTGTACTAGAATTAATCGTTCAGCTGTTGCTCTTTCGACACTCTTTTTTTGGACCTTAACTGTTTTCAATCTTCATGTCTATTTAGGCAACCGGACGGGGTAAGAAAGTTATAACCAATCGGTGGATTTGTAAGCATCGGGATTTTCTCACTTCTCATGAGATTCGATTGAAGACAATAACGCTAGAACAATATGAAGCCAACCGTGCAAACACTAGATTTGTCACATTCTTCTGCTTGAATGCGAGGTTACTATTGCCCATCGTGCTTAAGTTTATCAGCAGCATGGTTTTGACGGATGGGTGTGTGGAAGAGCAAAAAAAGGGAGTTTCAGGTGGGCAAAAGAGCTTCTGAACGTGCCGGGCTTCTATTTACAACATATTGTGGTCATAATCCAGTAAATTTTACGACCCAGGATGTTCATTCTATGGACCTGACCGATCCATTTGACTATGACTGCCAATAACAGTGTTGGAGTTAGATGTTGTTGCCCTTTTCAACCTAGGTTTTTTTGTAAACCTGATGAACAATTAACCCTCGTGCTTTTGTACAGTTTGTAAGCTGGAGTTAGATGTTCTTGCACTTTTCAACTCGGCTGTGACTGTCATATTTTCTTTGAAGCAAGGCAAATGGCTTGCCAGTCATTTAATTTAGAGTGAAATATTGTAACAACTAACAAATCCCAACCAGTTATTTACACTAGTTTTAGCGATGGATTAGGGTAACACTAGTTTTTTTAAGAAATACCCAAATGAGGCCTACTTGCTTTATCAGCCCTGCTGGGCTGCAAATCTTTCAAGACGAGGAGAGTTTCATTCGGTTTGCCCAGAAATGGGCTGTACATTTTTAAAACACATCAAACCAGGAATTAGTTTCATTTTTTGCATTACATGATTTTAAATTCCATTGATTTTTATGCTGAAAATTATTTGGATTTTATATTTATATAAATTAATTTTCAAAATAGTTTGAATGTGAATCGATATTTCGGGATTAAAAATAGTTGACCGCACCAAAATATGCAAAAAATTCGTATACTTTTTAACCGTGGCCACAATATGGGGTGTAATGCTAACAAAAAGAAGATGGGCTCCAAAAAAATTCTTAAGAATTAGGAAATGGGCTGTACATTATTAGAAATAATGCACTCGAGAGAAATGACTATTGGATGTCCATCCAACGGCTGTCGTGCTTCTTCAATCTCTGCTTTTCCTGCTCTAGCTGCTCAAACAAGCACTGGCGGGACTGCCTGCTCCCTCCTCCCGTGGCCGGCTATGCTGCCGCGCAGGCCTCACCGCCCCACCGTACTCCCATCACTAGCCTAGCTATCCCTCTACTCACCCACACCTGTTGTTATTCTCCGGGGACGGTAGACGAGTCTTCCCTGGCTCCGTGCCTTTGCCTTCCTAGGCCTCGCAGTCATCCACCGCCCTGGTGCTCTCGGCCCGACCTAGTCAATGTGGTCAATGAAAGACATACATCGGAAGTGGACTATACATGGAGAGGCTGACAGCTGGGTCCATGGTCGCACGCAAGGAAATACCTCCTTATTACGCGCAAAATAATGATTCCTCCACCTGACAGCAAGGACTCAAGGGAAGGGCTTCTGTATTTCACGAAAAAAACGCCCCCGATGTGTCGGACCCACCAGCTATATCTTCAAGACGCAAGGAAGTGCCTCCTTATGACGCGACAAAAATGAATACCCCTAGCTGGGACCCACCATGGTGGGTGGCTGACTTGTGGGCCTACTAAGTTGACGGGGACAGAGGGCTTTGTCAACTTAGTCAATATGAACGATTCTAGCTCCAGTGACCGTACAATGTCCATCCAACGACCATAGTGCTTCTTCAACTTCTTGTCTTCTTGCTCCAGCCGCTCAAAGCAGCGCCGGTCATGCCGCCTGCTCCTGCCTCCTGTGGCTGGCTGTGCTGCCGCAGAGGCCTCACCGCCCCCATACTACTCCCACCGCTGGCCAGGCCATCCCTCCACTCACCCACACCCCCTATTATTCTGCGGCGACGGCAGCCTCACACCGCAGCCGAACCAGTGAACCCTCGTACTCCTCTCCGCATGGGCATCCACTGTCGCGTCTTCCCCGGCTCCGTGTCATCCCCTTCCTAGGCCTCGCCGTCGTCCACTGCCTCGGTGCTCTCGGCGCGGCATGGTCAATGTGGTCAACGACCGACTTCCATCGGAAGAGTATTGTACGTGGAGAGGCTGATAGCTGGGTCCACGGCGACAGCCCAATTTTTTTGTGATTTTCCAAGTAAGTCACTTTGTCAGTCCTGTTGGGCTGCAAATCTTTCAAGACGAGGAAAGCTTCATTCGGCTGGCTGAGAAAATGGCCTATCAGTAATGAGAAATGACCTGTACATTTTTAAAACACATCAAACCGGCAATTAGTTTCAAACTTCATTTTTTCATTTCGAGATTTTAAATTGCATTGATTTTTATGCATGGACAATTTGTTGGATTTTATATTGATATACATTTATTTTTTAAATCAGTTTGAATGTGACTCGAAATTTCGGGATTAAAAACAGTTCAGACTGCACCAAAATATGCAACATTTCGTATAATTTTTTAACCGTGGCCTCAATATGGGCTGTAATGCTAACAAAAAGAATATGGGCTCCAAAAAACCCTTAAGAATTAGCAAATGGGCTGTTAATTATTAGAAATAATGGCAAATGGGCTGTATGATGTTTTCCACAAATTTGAGGCTTACCTAAAAAAAGTTGACGCACATGTAGTGACTGTTGGATGTCCATCCAACGGCCGTCGTGCTTCTTCAATCTCTACTCTTCCTGCTCCAGCCACTCAAACAAGCGCCGGCGGGACTGCCTGCTCCCTCCTCCCACGGTCGGCTGTGCTTCTGCGCAGGCCTCACCGCCCCACCGTACTCCCATCGCTGGCCTAGCCATCCCTCTACTCACCCACACCTGTTGTTATTCTCTGGCGACGGCAGACGAATAAGTAAACCCTCGTACAGTCGTACTCCGCTCCGCGTGGGAATCAACTGCCGAGTCTTCCCTAGCTCCATGTCGTTCCCTTCGTAGGCCTCGCCGTCGTCCACTGCCCTAGTGCTCTCGGCATGGCCTGGTCAACATGGTCAACGACCGACATGCATCTGAAGTGGACTGTACGTGGAGAGGCTGACAGCTGGGTCCACGGCCGCACGCAAGGAAATGCCTCCTTATTACATGCAAAATAATGATTCCTCCACCTGACATCTGGGACCCACCGAAAGGGCCTCTCTATTTTGCGAAAAAAACGTTACCGCCGCTGACATCTTGGACCCACCAGCTATATCTTCGCACGCAAGGAAGTGCCTCCTTATTACGCACAAAAAATGAATACTCCCTCGCTAGCTGGGACCCGATCTGATGGCAGGCTGACTTGTGGGCCTACTAAGTTGACGGGGACGGAGGGCTTTGTCAACTTAGTCAATATGCACGATTCTAGCTCCAGTGACCGACCATGTCCATCCAACGGCCGTAGTGCTTCTTCACCCTCTGGTCTTCTTGCTCCAGCCACCCAAAGCAGTGTCGGTCGTGCCTCGTGCTCCTGCCTCCCATGGCCGTCTATGATGCGGCGGAGGCCTCACCGCCCCCTACTACTCCCACCCCTCTACTCACCCACACCCCCTGTTATTCCGCGGCGACGGCAGCCTCACACCATAGCGAACCAGTGAACCCTCATAATCCTCTACGCGTGGGCATCCACTGCCGCGTCTTCCCCGGCTCCGCGTCGTCCCCTTCCTAGGCCTTGCCGTCGTCCACCGCCCTGGTGCTCTCGGCGCGGCGTGGTCAACGTGGTCAAGGAACGGCTTCCATCGGACATGGACTGTACGTGGAGAGGCTGACAGCTGGGTCCACGGCCGCAGCAAGGAATCCCCTCCTTATTACAGGCAAAATAATTATTCCTCCACCTGACAGCGGGGACCCACCGGACGGGCCACCGTATTTGGCGAAAAAACGTTTCCCCCTGACTGTTGGGACCCACCAGCTACATCTTCGCACGCAAGGAAGTGCGTCCAGGCAAAAACAAAAAAAATGATTCGCCCCCCTGACTGCTGTGACCCACCAGCTACATCTTTGCACGCAAGGAAGTGCCTGACAGTCGGGACCCACCTGGTCGAAGCGTACGTAGCGTTGTCATTCTGGTCGAGAACGTGTACGTACATACTGGTCGATGTAGAGGCGCACATGTGTCATAGTAGAGGCGTGCACGTAGCATGTACACATACGTACAACGGCTAGGGTGCAAAAAGTAAATACAGCCACGTACGTACATACGGGCGGGGTCTCGAACACCTACTCGCGCGTACGTACGGCCAGGGCTTGTGTACATGGCTGGGTCGGAACGGAGAAACAGCGTCGTCGTCATGTTCATGGGTAGCCAACAGAATGCGTCGTGTTCATCGGGAGGAAACGGAACGCGTGGGAGCCAACCGGCTTGGACGGAACAGCCGATGGAAATGAGGCCTGGCGTACCGCAGAACGGAGGAAACGGCCTAGTGTTCGACCGGCCATGTTCGAAACGGGATCCTGTTCATCGGGAGGGGTCTCGACGCATCAAGAACGGAGGAAGCGGACCTCCTACGGTCAAACGGGGTCTGTTGAGCGGAGGGGTGTGGCGTACCACAAAACAGAGGAAGCGGACTTGTGTTCGAGCGCTATGGTCGAAACGGGGGTCCTGTTCATCAGGAGGGGTGTGGCGTACCGCAAAACAGGACTCCACGGGATACTGTTCATCTCCACCGTCGACCCCCTCCAGCCTCCACGGGCTACTGTTCATCCACCGTCGACCTCCTCCAGCCTCCACCTGCGACTGTTCATCCACAGGCTCCTGTTCATCCAGCCTCCACGGCGCTACTCCATCGGCTACTGTTCAACCAGCCCTCTCCACGGGCTCCTATTCAACCACCCCTCCACGGGGCTACTGTTCATCCTGCCCTCCACCGCTCATCGCTCATCCTGCCCTCCTCGGGGTGGTCCTGTTCATCCGGCCCTCCACGGGTCCTATTCATCCAGCCCCAACCGGCTCGAACGATCGGGTCCAGTTCATCCCCCCCCACCAGGATCTGTTCATCCAAACCCCCCAGCAACGCTCATTGTTCATCCACCGGCAACGTCACGGGGTCCTGTTCATCCACCCCACCGGAACTGTTCATCCAACCCCCCCCACAACGCCACTTGTTCATCCAGAGGCGGCATCGATCGGCTTGATTAGCGGTAGTAGCGAAGGAATTGCTCGATCGGGTTCGATTAACGACCATCGATCGATCGCTCGGGTTCAAGAACGTAGCCTGCGGTGCAATCGCCGGGTTCGGGCGAGAGCCCAACGCCTCGATCGGAATCAGTTAGAGCCCCACGCCTCACACACACTCGCGTACGTATGAGAGAAACGCGCATCGCTCGGCCCCCCACCACCCACCAGAATCGGGACTCCCGATATTTTCCGCCCTCGCTTCTACCACGGTTTTTTCCGTCATGGACGGCCCAAATACTGTCATGCAGCTGCCTCCGCCCGCCTGGGATGAAAAGCCCATTTTCTGTCATGATTTTTTGTCATAGAAGTAGGACCCCACCACATCTATGACGATACCGGGTTTTGTCACAATTATCGTCATAGAAGTGTCATAAGTATGACAGAAAAGATTTTTGTTCGGCCCAAAATGTCACGGATGTGTCTTTTTTTTGTAGTGTTAAGACACAAATCAACCAAAACCCTAATGTCACCTAGATACTCCAATGTCACCTCAAGTATCCGTGGGTATGATTATACGATATGCATCACACAATCTCTAATTCATCTATTCAACCAACACATAGAACTTCAAAGAGTGCCCCAAAGTTTTTACTGGAGAGTCAAGACGAAAACATGTGCTAACCCCTATGCATAAGTTCACGAGGTCACGGAACTCGCAAGTTGATCTCCAAAACGTACATCAAGTGGATCACGTGATATCCCATTGTCACCACAGATAAGCACATGCAAGACATACATCAAGTGTTCTCAAATCCTTAAAGACTCAATCCGATAAGATAACTTCAAAGGGAAAACTCAATCCATTACAAGGGAGTAGAGGGGGAGAAACATCATAAGACCCAACTATAATAGCAAAGCTCGCGATACATCAAGATCGTGTCGAATCAAGAACACGAGAGAGAGAGAGAGAGAGAGAGAGAGAGATCAAACACATAACTACTGGTACATACCCTCAGCCCCGAGGGTGAACTACTCCCTCCTCGTCATGGAGAGTGCCGGGATGATGAATATGGCCATCGGAGAGGGATTCCCCCTCAGGCAGGGTGCCGGAACAGGGTCCTGATTGGTTTTTGGTGGCTAGAGAGGCTTGCGGCGGTGGAACAACGGAACTCCCGATCTACGTTATGTTCTGGAAGTTTGGGTATATATAAGAGGTTTTGGCGTCGGGAACAAGTCAGGGGGGTCTCTGAGGCGGCCATGAGGTAGGGGGCGCGCCCCCACCCTCATGGGTGCCTCGGGACTCTTCTGGCCCATCTCCGATGCTTTGTGGGCATCTTTTGGTCCGAAAATAATCTCCGTCAAATTTCAGGTCAATTGGACTCCGTTTGGTTTTCCTTTTCTGCAGTACTCGAAAACAAGGAAAAACAGAAACTAGCACTGGGCTCTAGGTTAATAGGTTAGTCCCAAAAATCATATAAAATAGCATATAAATGCATATAAAACATCCAAGATTGATAATATAATAGCATGGAACAATATAAAATTATAGATACGTTGGAGACGTATCAAGCATCCCCAAGCTTAATTCATGCTCATCCTCGAGTAGGTAAATGATAAAAACAAAAAATTTTATATGGAATGCTATCATGAGGGAAGCCACTAGTGAAACCTATGGCCCCCGGGTCTATTTTATATCATATTAGTTTCCCGTCAACTAGCTATTTCTGTCGCCGTTTATTTTGCAATCTTTACTTTCCAATCTATACAACAAAAATACCAAAAATAATTATCTATTTTTTATCTTTATCAGATCTCACTTTTGCAAGTGGCCGTGAAGGGATTGACAACCCCTTTATCGCGTTTGTTGCAAGGTTCTTGATTGTTTGTGCAGGTACTAGGCGATTTGCGTGTAGTCTCCTACTAGATTGATACCTTGGTTCTCAAACACTGAGGGAAATACTTACGCTACTTTGTTGCATCACCCTTTCCTCTTCAAGGGAAAACCAACGCATGCTCAAGAGGTAGCAATTTCTCCCGTGACCTTAAGAACAAAAGTAACTACTCACAAATGATAAACATGCTTATGATCAGAGGGGTATTAAATAGCATAATGGATCTGAACATATAATCTTCCACCAAATAAACCATATAGTAATCAACTACAAGATGTAATCAACACTACTAGTCACCCACAAGCACCAATATATAGTTCCGGTAACAAGATTTAACACAAGAGATGAATTAGGGTCTGAGATGAGATGGTGCTATTGAAGATGTTGATGGAGATTATCTCCCCAAGATGGGAGAGTTGTTGGTTGATGTCTACTACGCAACCTTCTTCTTGTAGACGTTGTTGGGCCTCCAAGTGCAGAGGTTTGTAGAACAGTAGCAAATTTCCCTCAAGTGGATGACCTAAGGTTTATCAATCCGTGGGAGGCGTAGGATGAAGATGGTCTCTCTCAAACAACCCTGCAACCAAATTACAAAGAGTCTCTTGTGTCCCCAACACACCCAATACAATGGTAAATTGTATAGGTGCACTAGTTCGGCAAAGAGATGGTGATACAAGTGCAATATGGATGATAGATATGCGTATTTGTAATCTGAAAATATAAAAACAGCAAGGTAACTAATGATAATAGTGAGCGTAAACGGTATCGCAATGATAGGAAACAAGGCCTAAGGTTCATACTTTCACTAGTGCAAGTTCTCTCAACAATAATAACATAATTGGATCATATAACTATCCCTCAACATGCAACAAAGAGTCACTCCAAAGTCACTAATAGCGGAGAACAAATGAAGAGATTATTGTAGGGTACGAAACCACCTCAAAGTTATCCTTTCTGATCGATCTATTCAAGAGTCCGTAGTAAAATAACACGAAGCTATTCTTTCCGTTCGATCTATCATAGAGTTCGTACTAGAATAACACCTTAAGACACAAATACCCCAAAACCCTAATGTCACCTAGATACTCCAATGTCACCTCAAGTATCCGTAGGTATGATTATACGATATGGATCACACAATGTTAGATTCATCTATTCAACCAACACATAGAACTTCAAAGAGTGCCCCAAAGTTCTACCGGAGAGTCAAGACGAAAACATGTGCCAACCCCTATGCATAAGTTCACGAGGTCATGGAACTCGCAAGTTGATCGCCAAAACATACATCAAGTGGATCACGTGATATCCCATTGTCACCAAAGATAAGCACATGCAAGACATACATCAAGTGCTCTCAAATCCTTAAAGACTCAATCCGATAAGATAACTTCAAAGGGAAAACTCAATCCATTACAAGAAAGTAGAGGGGGAGAAACATCATAAGATCCAACTATAATAGCAAAGCTCACGATACATCAAGATCGTGCCGAATCAAGAACACGAGAGAGAGAGAGAGAGAGAGAGAGAGATCAAACACATAGCTACTGGTACATACCCTCAGCCCCGAGGGTGAACTACTCCCTCCCCGTCATGGACTGCGCCGGGATGATGAAGATGGCCACCGGAGAGGGATTCCCCCTCCGGCAGGGTGCCCGAACAGGGTGCCAATTGGTTTTTGGTGGCTACAGAGGCTTGCGCCGGCAGAACTCCCAATCTAGGTTATGTTCTGGAAGTTTGGGTATATATAAGAGGTTTAGGCGTCGGGAACAAGTCAGGTGGGTCTCCGAGGCGGCCACGAGGTAGGGGGGCGCGCCCCCCACCATCGTGGGTCCCTCGGGACTCTTCTGGCCCATCTTCGATGCTCCGTGGGTTTCTTCTAGTCCAAAAATAATCTCCGTCAAATTTCAGGTCAATTGGACTCCGTTTGGTTTTCCTTTCCTGCAATACTCAAAAACAAGGAAAAAACAGAAACTGCTCATGGGCTCTAGGTTAATAGGTTAGTCCCAAAAATCATATAAAATTGCATATAAATTCAAATAAAACATCCAAGATTGATAATATAATAGCATGGAACAATCAAAAATTATACATACATTGGAGACATATCAAGCATCCCCAAGCTTAATTCCTGCTCGTCCTCGAGTAGGTAAATGATAAAAATAGGATTTTTTATGTGGAATGCTACCTAACATATTTATCAATGTAATCTTCTTTATTGTGGCATGAATGTTCAGATCCGAAAGATTCAAGAAAAAAGTTTAGTATTGACATAAAAACGATAATATTTCAAGCATACTAACAAAGCAATCATGTCTTCTCAAAATAACATGGCCAAAGAAAGTTATGCCTACAAAATCATATAGTCTGGCTCTGCTCTATCTTCATCACACAAAATATTTAAATCATGCACAACCCCGACAACAAGCCAAGCAATTGTTTCATACTTTTGATGTTCTCAAACTTTTTCAATCTTCACGCAATACATGAGCGTGAGCCGTGGACATAGCACTATAGGTGGAATAGAAGGGTGGTTGTGGAGAAGACAAAAAGGAGAAGATAGTCTCACATCAACTAGGCGTATCAACCGGCTATGGAGATGCCCATCAATAGATATCAATGTGAGTGAGTAGGGATTGCCATGCAACGGATGCACTAGAGCTATAAGTGTATGAAAGCTCAACAAAAGAAACTAAGTGGGTGTGCATCCAACTCGCTTGCTCACGAAGACCTAACGCATTTTGAGGAAGCCCATCATTGAAATATACAAGCCAAGTTTTATAATGTAAAATTCCCACTAGTTTAAAAGTGACAACATAGGAGACTCTCTATAATGAAGATCATGGTGCTACTTTGAAGCACAAGTGTGGAAAATAGATAGTAGCATTGTCCCTTCTCTCTTTTCCTCTCATTTTTTTATTTTTATTTTTATTTTTTGCCTTTCTCTCTTTTTTTGGCCTTTTTTTCATTCGGAGTCTCATCCCGACTTGTGGGGGAATCATAGTCTCCATCATTCTTTCCTCACATGGGACAATGCTCTAATAATGATGACCATCACACTTTTATTTACTTACAAGTCAAGAATTACAAATCGATACTTAGAACAAAATATGACTCTATGTGAATGCCTCCGGCGGTGTACCAGGATGTGCAATGAATCAAGAGTGACTATCCGGGGGTAGGGCGCACCCCCACCCTCTTGGGTGCCTCGGGACTCTTCTGGCCCATCTCCCATGCTCCATGGGCTTCTTCTAGTCCAAAAATAATCTCCGTCAAATTTCAGGTCAACTGGACTCTGTTTGGTTTTCCTTTTCTGCAGTACTCAAAAACAAGGAAAAAACAGACACTTGTGCTCTAAGGTTAGTCCCAAAAATCATATAAAATAGTATATAAATGCATATAAAACATCCAAGATTGATAATATAATAGCATGGAACAATCAAAAATTATAGATACGTTGGAGACGTATCATTGGTGATGATGATGGCGATGATTTCCCCCTCCGGGAGGGAAGTTCCCCCGGCGGAATCGCTCTGCCGGAGGGCAAAAGTGCTCCCAGGTTCCGCCTCGAGACGGCGGCGCTCCTTCTCGAAAGTCCTCTCCTTATTTATTTTTCTAGGTCAAAATGACATATATATGAGAAGATGGGCACCGGAGGTGGGCCTAGGTGAGCACAACCCACCAGGGCGCGCCTAGGCTCCATGGCGCGCCTAGGTGGGTTGTGCCCACCTGGTGGGCCACCTCTAGTAGTTATTTGCTCCAATAATCCTTAAATATTCCATTAAAAAACTTCGTGAAGTTTTAGCTTGTTTGGAGCTGTGCAGAATAGGTCGCCTGACGTAGCTTTTCCAGGTCCAGATTTCCACATGCCGGAATTCTCCCTCTTGGTGTATACCTTGCAAATTATGAGAGAAAAGGCATTAGAATTACTCAAAAAAGCATTATTATGGATAAAAACATTATAAATAACAGTAAGAAAACATGATGCAAAATGGATGTATCAACTCCCTGATACGTCTCCAACGTATCTATAATTTATGAAGTATTCATGCTATTATATTATCTGTCTTGGATGTTTAATGGGCTTTATTATACACTTTTATATTATTTTTGGGACTAACCTATTAACCCAGAGCCCAGTGCCAGTTCCTGTTTTTTCCCTTGTTTCAGTGTTTCGCATAAAAGGAATATCAAACGGAGTCCAAACGGAATGAAACCTTCGGGAAAGTTATTTTTGGAACAGAAGCAATCCATGAGACTTGGAGTAGACATCAGGGAAGCTTTGACGTGGCCACGCGGCAGGGAGGCGCGCTTACCCCCCTGGGCGCGCCCCCCACCCTCGTGGGCCCCTCGTGGCTCCCATGGCCGACTTCTTTCACCTATATATATCCACATACCCTAAAATCATCGGGGAATAGAATAGATCGGGAGTTCCGCCGCCGCAAGCCTCTGTAGCCACCAAAAACCAATGGAGATCCTGTTCCGGCACCCTGCCGGAGGGAGGAACCCTCTCCGGTGGCCATCTTCATCATCCCAGTGCTCTCCATGACGAGGAGGGAGTAGTTCACCCTCGGGGCTGAGGGTATGTACCAGTAGCTATGTGTTTGATCTCTCTCTCTCTCTCTCGTGTTCTTGATTCGCCATGATCTTGATGTATCGCGAACTTTGCTATTATGGTTGGATCTTATGATGTTTCTCCCCCTCTACTCTCTTGTAGTGGATTGAGTTTTCCCTTTGAAGTTATCTTATCGGATTGAGTCTTTAAGGATTTGAGAACACTTGATGTATGTCTTGCATGTGCTTATCTGTGGTGACAATGGGATATCACGTGATCTACTTGATGTATGTTTTGGTGATCAACTTGCATGTTCCGTAACATTGTGAACTTATGCATAGGGGTTGGCACACGTTTTCGTCTTGACTCTCCGGTAGAAACTTTGGGGCACTCTTTGAAGTTCTTTGTGTTGGTTGAATAGATGAATATGAGATTGTGTGATGCATATCGTATAATCATACCCACGGATACTTGAGGTGACATTGGAGTATCTAGGTGGCATTAGGGTTTTGGTTTATTTGTGTCTTAAGGTGTTATTCTAGTACGAACTCTATGATAGATCGAACGGAAAGAATAGCTTCATGTTATTTTACTACGGACTCTTGAATAGATTGATCAGAAAGAATAATTTTGAGGTGGTTTCGTACCCTACCATAATCTCTTCATTTGTTCTCCGCTATTAGTGGCTTTGGAGTGACTCTTTGCTGCATGTTGAGGGATAGTTATATGATCCAATTATGTTATTATTGTTAAGAGAACTTGCAGTAGTGAAAGTATGAACCTTGGGCCTTGTTTCCTAGCATTGCAATACTGTTTACACTCACTTTTATTGCTTGTTATCTTACTTTTTTATATTTTCAGATTACAAAAACCTATATCTACCATCCATATTGCACTTGTATCACCATCTCTTCACCGAACTAGTGCACCTATACAATTTACCATTGTATTGGGTGTGTTGGGGACACAAGAGACTCTTTGTTATTTGGTTGCAGCGTTTCTTGAGAGAGACCATCTTCATCCTACACCTCCCACGGATTGATAAACCTTAGGTCATCCACTTGAGGGAAATTTGCTACTGTCCTACAAACCTCTGCACTTGGAGGCTCAACAACGTCTACAAGGAGAAGGTTGCGTAGTAGACATCAAGCTCTTTTCTGGCGCCATTGCCGGGGAGGTGAGTGCTTGAAGGTATATCTTTAGATCTTGCAATCGAATCTTTTAGTTGCTTGTTTTATCACTAGTTTAATTTATAAAAGAAAACTAAAAAATGGAATTGATTTTGCCTCAGACGCTTCATATTTTTCATATCTTCCGTGAGTATGATGGAAAGGAAAATTGTGCCAAAGTGTTAGAAGAAGAATGCATTAAAATGTTTGGCACTAAATCTTTGAATGATGAGCATGATTGCAATGTTGTTAGTATGAACTCTTTGAATATCCATAGTACTAATGATGATTGCACTAGTCATGATGAAAATATCTCTTATAAGCATGTCGATTTCTGTGGCGTGCATAGAGTTTGCAAGTACATACTAAACAGGGAAGATATATTTTGCAAGAGGCCTAAGTACTTCAAAACTAAATGGTTGCAAGAAAGGCTAGATGTTAGTGCTGAAAATTTAAAATATCTTAGCCATACTTGTGAACTTTGCAATTAACATGGTCATTTAAATATCAAATGCAAATTGTTTCATGAATCGTATCCAAAAATTGCGATGACTTGATTTCCCTTGTACATCATAATGAACTTAGTTTGCTTTTGGGTTATGAAGAAATGAAACGTCAAACTAAGCATATTCCAGAATTTAACCTTGAGAAATTCCTTGATATTGATCTAGAGGAAATTTATATGTATTGTGCGGTGAATTGCATTGAAAATCCCTATATTGCCAATTACATAAAGAAAAGAAAGCAAATAGCAGATGAAGAGAATACTAATGAAAGGGAATATATTTCCCAGTATCCTCCTATTATTTCTTATGATGAATCAGGTAACGAGGAGGAGCCTTCTATTCAACCAATTTCATTAATAAGGAGCTCCAAAAAGAGGATTGAACCCACACATGATGTGAAGAAGAAAAAGAGAAGACGGAGAAGCAAAGGTAGAAAGGTATCTCTCCCAAATGATGTTGCTCCTATTACTCATTGTGATGATGATAATTGCTATACTATTGGTGCTATCCATACTATTAATGATGAGAGTGATTATGCTTATGATATGAAAAGGCCCAAGCTTGGGGATGATATGTTTGATGAAGATGATGTTTTTGAGAATATATTCGCTGCAACTAATGTTTGTCCCAAGCTTTGGGATGCTACATTTAATGAAGATGATATTTTTTGTCTCCCAAGTTTTGATATGAAAATTTATAATGATGATAGCATGCCTCCTACTTATGATGATTATATTGATGAAAGTGGGTTTGGAAGAGTGTCAACTTTAGGAAGTAATGATCCCACTATTTTGGAGGATGTTGAATCTTATTATGATAATTATGAAAATCGATTTGTAGAGGTCATGACTTTATTTAGTAATAATTCCACTATCTTGGAAGAGGTTTCAATTGATTATGATGAGAACAAAGTTGCCACTTATGATGATTATTGTGATTAAACTTATGCTATAAAAAGTAGTGATGATTATATTTATAAAAGTTGTCATGGTTATGATTACACTTTTCGTGAATATTACTCTTTTAGTGTGGAAACAATTTATAGTATTCGAGTTTCTTATGATACTCCCACTATTCCGAATGAGAAGAATTTTGCTTATGTGGAGAGTAGTAAAAATTATGTACTTGTAGATCATGAAAAGAATGCTTTAGGTGCTGGTTATATTGTTGAATTCATTCATGATGCTACTGAAAATTATTATGAGGTAGCAATATATGCTTGTAGGAATTGCAATAATATCAAGTTTCCTCTCTATGTGCTTAATGTTTTGAAGTTATGCTTGTTTTGCCTTCCTATGCTAGTTGATTATTGTTCCCATAAGTTGTTTGCTCACAAAATCCCTATGCATAGGAAGTGGGTTATACTTAAATGTGCTAGTCATATTCTTCATGATGCTCTCTTTATGTTTCAATTCTTATGTCTTATGTGAGCACCATTGAAATCATAATGCCTAGCTAGGGGCGTTAAAACGATAGCGCTTGTTGGGCGGCAACCCAATTTTATTTTATTTTCTTGCTTTTTGGTTCTGTTTAGTAATAAATAATCCATCTAGCCTCTGGTTACATGTGTTTTTATGTTTTAATTAGTGTTTGTGCCAAGTAGAACCTTTGGGAAGATTTGGGTGAAGTCTTTATGATCTTGCTGTAAAAAAACAGAAACTTTAGCGCTCACCATATTAGCTAAAACGTTTTACTGGAGAGTGATATTCAGTTGATTCTTTTTTAATATGATTACTAGACAAATTCCTCAGGTACACCAATTTATTTCAGAATTTTTGGAGTTACAGAAGTATACGTTTGATACAGATTACTACAGACTGTTCTGTTTTTGACAGATTCTGATTTCTATGTGTTGTTAGCTTATTTGGATGAATCTATGAGTAGTATCGAAGGGTACACCATATATAAGTTGTAATACAGTAGATATTACACCAATATGAATTTAGAATGAGTTCACAACCGTACCAAAAGTGGTGATTTATTTTCTTATACTAACGGAGCTTAACAGTTTTCTGTTGAGTTTTGTGTTGTGAAGTTTTCAAGTTTTGGGTAAAGGATTCGATGGACTATGGAATAAGGAGTGGAAAGAGCCTAAGCTTGGGGATGCCCAAGGCACCCCAAGGTAATATTCAAGGATAACCAAGAGCCTAAGCTGGGCATCCCCACTTTTCGTCTTCGTTCATCGGTAACTTTACTTGTAGCTATATTTTTATTCACCACATGATATGTGTTTTGCTTGGAGCGTCATTTTATTGTATTTAGTTTTGCTTGCTGTTATTTAGAATAATGTTTTGCATCTATATTTTCAATAAAAATGTCAAGGATAGCCTTTACCATGCTTATTTTGCAAGTCTTCATGTTGCTGTTTGAAAACTGAAAGTTTACCGCTGTTGCAAAAGTTCCCTAGAAAAGTCAGAATGTGATAAAATGTTGAAACCTTTTGCATATTAAGCTCTGATAAATTTACTACAGTGGGAATTTTGATTCGTAATTTTTGGAGCTAGGGAAGTATGGATCTTGCTGCATTCTTTACAGACTGTCCTGTTCAGGCAGATTGCTGTTATGTTTGCATTGTTTGCATATGTTTGCTTCTTTAATGATTCTATTTGAGGATAGGACTATTAAATATGCAGAGGCATTTAGTATGCAATGTTGAATAATAATTTTAGTGATTTGGTACAGTTTAGTATGATAAGGTTTTTGCATTGGTTTATACTAACTTATCTCACGAGTCCTCGTTGAGTTTTGTGTGGATGAAGCTTTTGAGATTTAGGGAGACCGTGATATGAGAGGAATTAAGGAGACACAAAATTTCAAGCTTGCGGATGCCCAAGGAATCCCAAGATAATATTTCAAGAAGTCTCAAGCGTCTAAGCTTGGGGATGCCCCGGTTGGCATCCCACCTTTCTTCTTCGACAGCTATCGGTTAGTATCGGTTGATCCTAAGTTTTGCCTTCTTCACATGATGTTTGATATTCTTAGATGTCATTTTATTTTGTTTTGCTTTCTATTTGAATAAAGTATCAATATCTTAAATTCTTAAAATTGGAGAGAGTCTTCACATAGCTACATAATTATTTAACTACTCATTAATCTTCACTTATATCTTTTTGGAGTAGTTTGTCATTTGCTCGTGTGCTTCACTTATATCCTATGAGTAAATGGTGGAATGAATTGAATATCATAAATCTGAAATTATATATGTTTCATATGCTTATCCCATGGGGAGTAATGACTTTACATATAAGAAGTAGAGGTGGTAAATTTATTGAAGGTTAGCAAACATTGTATTGGTCACTTGAACAATTCATGAAAGAATATTGAAGGAAGAGAGATTTCACATATAAATATACTATCTTGGACATCTTTTGTAATTGTGAGAACTCATTAAAATATGACATGTTAAAAGGTAGATGTTGGACAAGGAAGACAACATAATGGGTTATGTTTTCTTATATCCGAAATAAAGTATATGGTCATGGATCGCCCAACACGTTGAGCTTTCCTTTCTCCCTCATGCTAGCCAAATTCTTCGCACCAAGTAGAGATACTACTTGTGCTTCCAAACATCCCTTAACCCAATATTGCCATGAGAGTCCACCATACGTAGCTATGGATTGAGTAAGATCCTTCAAGTAAGTTGTCATCGGTGCATGCAATAAAAATTGCTCTCTAAATATGTATGATCTTTTAGTGTGGAGAAAATAAGCTTTATACGATCTTGTGATATGGAAGCAATAAAAGCGACGGACTGCATAATAAAGGTCCCTATCACAAGTGGAAATATAAAGTGACGTTCCCTCGCATTAAGATTTTGTGCATCCAACTATAAAAGTGCATGGCAACCTCTACTTCCCTCTGCGAAGGGCATATCTTTTATTCTTGTCTTTTACCTTATGCAAGAGTCATGGTGATCTTCACCTTTCCTTTTTACATTTTATCCTTTGGCAAGCACATTGTGTTGGAAAGATTCTGATATATATATATATATATATATATATCCAATTGGATGTAAGGCATCATGAGCTATTATTGTTGACATTACCCTTGAGGTAAAAGGTTGGGAGGCGAATCTATAAGCCCCTATCTTTCTCTCGTAATACGATTAAAACTTTGAACCCATAAATATCGCGTAAGTGTTAGCAATTGTGAAAGATTAAATGATAGTTGAGTATGTGGAGTTTGCTAAATCAAAGCTCTGACATAGACTCTTCCTGAAAACAAGATGAATTGTAATTGTTTGATGACTAATAACACGGTTTGTTAGTTTTCAAGAAAGTTTACGATCTATACTTTAACATGTGAATAGCTTGTTACTTGATCATGAGAAGCTTTATGAGATGAGCTACTGTTATGATATATAAGGATGCTAGAAAAGGTGATTGAAATTATCATTGATCAAACTTGTGCACCTGCTAGCATTCACAATTCATAAATTCTTTCTTTTATCAATTATCTACTCGAGGACGAGCAGGAATTAAGCTTGGGGATGCTGATACGTCTCCAACGTATCTATAATTTCTGAAGTATTCATGCTATTATATTATCTGTCTTGGACGTTTAATGGGCTTTATTATACACTTTTATATTATTTTTTGGACTAACCTATTAACCCAGAGCCCAATGCCAGTTCCTGGTTTCCCTTGTTTCAGTTTTTCGCAGAAAAGGAATATCAAACGGAGTCCAAACAGAATGAAACCTTCGGGAAAGTTATTTTTGGAATAGAAGCAATCCAGGAGACTTGGAGTAGACATCAAGGAAGCTTTAAGGTAGCCACGAGGTAGGGAGGCGCGCCTGGCCCCTTGGGCGCGCCCCACACCCTCGTGGGCCCCTCGTGGCTCCCCTGACCGTTCGCCTATGTATATATATATATATATATATCCATATACCCTAAAATCATCGGGGAACAGAATAGATCAGGAGTTCCGCCGCCGCAATCCTCTGTAGCCACAAAAAACCAATCGGGACCCTGTTCCGGCACCTGCCGGAGGGAGGAACCCTCTCCAGTGGCCATCTTCATCATCTCGGCGCTCTCCATGACGAGGAGGGAGTAGTTCACCCTCGGGGCTGATGGTATGTACCAGTTGCTATGTGTTTGATCTCTCTCTCTCTCTCTCTCTCTCTCTCTCGGGTTCTTGATTCGACGGGATCTTGATGTATCGCGAGCTTTGCTATTATAGTTGGATCTTATGATGTTTCTCCCCCTCTACTCTCTTGTAATGGATTGAGTTTTCCCTTTGAAGTTATGTGACACTCCAAAAAAAATTATTTAATTTTCAGCAAAAACCTTGCTTGATTTGAAGAAGGTCATTTAAATCCTTCCTAAAACCCCCCTCTCTCTCTCTCAAAACTTTTCCCCATGGCAAGGATTTCTTTTTTTTCTTTTATCTTCTTCAACCCTGGTGTTTGGTTGTTAAAAACCTTTATTCTGAGTTTCCCATCTCAAAAATATTTTTTTTGGAATTTATTTCTTTTAAAAAGAAACCCTAAGGGTTTTGGAGCTACTCTTTTGTTTTGAACCATCCTTGGTTTTACCATGCCTCATGTGGTAAATTCTACCAAAACCCCTCCCTACACTTTGGGGCAACCTAAACATTCTGTCCCAACAAGTTCAATCCATTTTTGGATTTTAATTCTGTAATTTTACTCCCCAAAACAATTCTGTCATTTATTCTAAGCCTAGTTGATTTACAAAGGAAGTGCCTAATTTATTTTGAGTTTTGATCTCAAAACAACTCCTCTGGATAGTCCTTAGCACCCCCAACCTAGATCCATCAAGATCCACTCTTCCTCTTTTCAAAATTTTCAAGTTTCAACCTCTGCAAGTTTGGACCAGATTCATCATTTTTGGTGAAATTCATATTTTCCTTTCTCCAAAAATTTCACAAAAATTCAGGCTGTCCCCGGGTGCTTTGAGAGACCACCACACCAAAGATCAGCCCCAGATAAATTTTTCTCATGCTTGAATCATTTCATCAAACACTTGGCCGACACTGTTCCTGTACACTTTCAGTAATATTCAGAGTTTCAGAGTTATCTTCAGTGTCGTTTTCATCAGTGACTTGTCGCCGATCACCCGTGCACCCTGGCGTGTTGCGCACGGCCCCTTCTCCCTGACCAGAGCACCGCACGCCCTCTTGGACAGACGAAGGTGTCGGTGGCGGCGAGCATCGCCGACGCCGGCAGCTGCTCAAGGTGGCAGAGCCACCCGTGGCGATAACGGAGCTGGCTCGCTCACATTACGCTGCGCGCCCAACGCTCCCTAGCCCTCATGCACGCCAACACACACCGCAGCACCGTCGACGTGGCTCGGCAAGCACAGGGCGCGCCCTCTTCCGCCGACGGGCCCGCGCCGCCCCGTTCTGTCGAGACCTCCCTTGCGCACCAAATCCAACCTGGGTTAGCCTCTAAACGGAGCCCGTGGACCTCCATGTTGATGCTCAACCCCCTAAACACCCCGACCAAGCACTGCGCCACTGTAACCATCGCCGGAGATCCCCGTTCTCGGCCACCGCCTCGGATCGCCTATAAAATGGAGTCCCGAGCTCGTCCTCGAGCACGCACCACCACTGCACCCCACCAGAACCCCGCCAAGCCACTAGGAGGACCTCGAGGAGGTCTCCTCCCCCAACTCCGGCCGCCCCGATCCGCCTCGGCCACCAGCTCGATCCACTCCAGTGAGGCCATCCTCGCCGCCCTAACCTCGTCAGTAGTCTCCTTGGGAACCCAGTGATCTAACCGCGACTTCAATTTGACCTCCGCAGCCCTCCCCGACGAGATCCAACTCCACCCGAGCAGCCGTCCGCCGGAGCAAGGACCGCCGTCGACGTAGTGCTTGCCGACGACCACCACCACCACCCGCCGACACCAAAGGACACATTGAGCACGTAGGTTCTCTCCGATCCTCCCAACTCGCCGTGGATCGCCGCCGGAGACCACCGCAGCTCTCGGGCGCCGACGAGCTCTGTTCCTCCCCGTTTGAAATTTCAAACCTGACGGGTGGGACCCCTCGTCAGTGTTTTGTTTTTATTCGAATCGTTTTCTGAAAACGCCTTTGGGCAGAGTACGCTTTCCTTTGCAGTTGACGGCTTTTTAGCCGAAGCATTTTCTATTTTTGTAAGTTGGCCCCTGGAAACTTTCTGTTTCATTACAGATGAGTCCCTGGATTAAAATCTTTATAACTTTTTATCAGAAACTGATTTTTGATTGATTCTTTTTCTGTCATCTTTATTTTTCTGTCTAGTTTTTTGTCATTTTTATTTGAAAAATATTTGGAACACTTTTCTGTGCACTCACGGTATTTACGATAAGTACGTATTTTCTTATACCGTAGATCTGGGAGGAGGTGACGGAACATGAACTTCGCCAAGCTAGACTCGACTACTCCGAACCAGGCAAGCATGTTTGAACTTTTGATATGATGAGTGTTCGTTGCATGTTTGCATTAAGTAGTTTCATGGCATGTTTATGAGCATTTCGATAAATGTTATATTCATGCAAAGTTGAGACTAGTAAGTTTCGAAAATCCTATGTTGTTGGGTATAAGTTTGCATGGCCATGTGATGGCATGAGAATGGGTGAGATGGCAGTGTTGTAGCATGCCAGTCTTATGCCAGACTATTTGACTTCAGTGTCAACGTGAATCAAGTCACGTTCCCATTCGTTTCCCTTCCTGTACTACCACATGTTTTCCGCAAGGGATATGGCTTAGTAAGTTGCAAACCGCTTTCCTGGTACACACCAAATAGAGAGGCCGTGATGAGGGTTCCATGGCCCTGGATTAAAGCCCATCATCCGGTCAGGGGGCATGGGTGTTTCCGGTTGGGACCGAGAGGGGGGCACCCCTTAGAGCGCGCATATATAAATTTGATCCCATGCTATTCGAGGTTGTGATCTCCCCGTCTCAAAGTTATTCTTGTACGTTGCCTAGGGTGATTCCTGGCATCGTGAGGTGGGATGGGTGTGTACTGGTTAGATGTGTTTCTATCGAAATACCGTAAACGGAACTAGTCCTCGTGAATACGGAAATCCATTTGCTGTGGATAATTAGTACAAACTCTGCAGAGTCAAGATCCTTTGAATCATCTTATCCATGTCCAAGTATTGTGTTCAACTTACCTTGTCAGGTGCCAGTCTCAGTGACAAAAACTCCGGTGAAACACTTGAGTGTTAAGTACTTATTCCTGTGGATGGACTAACCTGTTTATTATTATGTGTTGAATGTTTCCTATGAGTGTTATATCTTCGTGAAATTATCAGATATGAATAATGCAATTTAAGCCCTTTCTGCGATGTCGCTCAGACGTCCGACTGTGGCACGCTTGTTATTTACCTTCACTATAAGCCCTTTTTGCGATGTCGCTCAGACGTCCGACTGTGGCACGCTTATTATTTACTTTTAGTAAAAGCCCTTTCTGCGATGTCGCACAGACATCCGACTGTGGCAAGCCTGTTATTTACTTTCAATATAAGCCCTTTCTGCGATGTCGCTCAGACGTCCGACTGTGGCACTCTTGTCGTTTACTTTGGATATAAGCCCTCTCTGAGATGTCGCTCAGACGTCCGACTGTAGCGCGCTTGTCATTTACTTTTCAATATTGTCGGATTTCGGGTTCCGGCAGACCCTTGAGGTTCAAACACTGGGGTGCGCACGGAGATCCAACCTTCCACCGTCTCGCACTTCACCGAATCGCAGGGACCTAAACTACTAACGGAACAACACAAGAGACACAAGATTTATACTGGTTCGGGCCACCATTGTGGTGTAATACCCTACTCTAGTTTGTGGTGTGGTGGATTGCCTCTTCGGCTGATGAGGAACAATACAAGGAAGAACAGCCTCACGAGTGCATTCTTGGTGGGTGTGATGAACTGCTAGGTGGTGTTCAGTCGCCCTAGCTACTGATTCCTTGATGAGGGTTCGGATCTCGGATCCCCCTACCCTGTGGGTGGCTAGTCCTATTTATAGGCGAAGGCCCTGGGCCTCTTCCCAAATATTGAGTGGGAAGGGCACCAACAATTGGCCATTTTGAAGGGGAACAGTGGGTACACTTATCACGACTAAAGTTGGTCCTCGCGCCAAAGGCTCTGGTGATGATGCCTACTTGGGCTCCACGATGACTCCTTCCAGCCGTTGGGCTGGTCTTGGTCTTGTTGCAATCAAAGCGGATGCCTTTGCTTGATGCTCTCGCCTGCGCTTGCTCCCTTGGCACCAAAGAGTAAAGGAGGACACTGCGCGGGCTGGCGCCCTTGGTCGTCATGGCTTGCGTCGTGGGCACCTCGCGAGGTACCCTGCCTTGAACTCTCCGCCTCCTCATGAGCCATCCTGACGAGGCCGTGCCTGAGGAAGCTCCTTGTCGTCCGCCCCGCGAGGCTTGGCCCCTCGCGAGGGTCTTGAGCTTGTGTTGATGAAGATGGTCCCTGCTGGGCCTCCTTTGAGCCACGCCCCAGGCCGCAGGCAGGCAAGTCTAGGGACCCCCGTTCCCAGAACACCGACAGTAGCCCCCGGGCCCATGGCGCGCCCGAACTTGGCCGAGCAGAGAGGCGAAAGGGCAAGTGCGAAGCATCGCGGTTCCTAACAGCCTGCGGCCTTGGGCGACGCGTGGCGGTTGATTGGACGCATGCGCACTGCTTCCCCACAATGCCTCGGTAACCACCCGGATTCAACAAGTCCCTGCATGCAGAGGTTGTCATAATTACCGGTGATAGTGGAGGCCGGCGGTTGGCCTTTGCAAGTTATAAGTACGGAACGGCGCGCGCCGTTCCAGTCTATCCTTCTGCTTCTCCTCCTCCTCGTTTCGTCTGGTTGCCATGGCTCCGATCCGCCGGTTCTTCACGAAAGAGAAGGGAAAGGCTCCTCAAGAGGATCCTGACCCGCTCCCCCCAAAGAAGCGGCTTGCCCTCTGGTGTCAGGGCAGGAGCGCTCGCTAGGAGGCGCCCATGCCCTGGTGCGTGCGGCAGCCACCAGGGTTTCCTCTTCCCTTGTACGCGCATGTTGGCGGCTCTGAAGGAGGCGACGCCGGGCGCCACGAGCAGCGCCGCCGATGACGCCGGCGGGTCACGAAGGTGTGCGTCTTCCCCCCTGGAGTCCACACCGAGGGCTCCTGCCGGGAGTTCGTGCTTCGCGTCGCCTCGCCTCCTAAGTCTTGGATTCGTCTTCCTTCTTTCTTTGCCCCCGTCGTCTGGCAGGGGGAACCCCTGGAACTCTGGCTGCAGCACGCCGGCTGCGGCACCCCCGCGACCGGGGCAGAGGTCGCGGTAGTTGCCCCGGGCGAGGTCTTCATGAATCGAGGCTGGGGCGAGGTCGCCCGGGTCTGCAGGATGAGGGGCGCCCTCATGATCCACCTGGAGTACGATGGTGCTTTGGTGGTGTCCTTCAAGGTCTTCGACGCAGAGGGTCGCCGGCTGGAGTGCTACCCCGGGAGAGGTGGTCGGGGTCCTGCTGTGGTGAGACAGAGGCCGACCGACCACTCCCTTGGCAGCTCCCCAGGCAACAAAGGCGCTGGAGGATCCAGCGACTCCGCCGAGCTCTTCGCGACGCCGGAGACGAGCGACAGCCACTGAGCCCCGAGCCTGCGCCGCTCCGGTGCAGGCGGGAGCTCACAGCCGTCGCCGCCCCTGATCTGGATGGGGTTGGCGCGGACCGGGTGGCCCATTGTTGATGATGGCGTCTGCGCGGTGGTCCCTCAGAGGTAGGACTCCTTAGGATTCACGTCTTTTGTTCCTGCGAGGAGCCAAGAATGTACCCCGCGGGGGGCTTGTAAGATGTTTGTAGCTTCATTTATCAATATAACCCTTTTTATGAGGCAGTGCGAGATGCTCATTCCGTTCTAGCTCAGTTTCTTCCTTTCGGACCTCGTGAGGGCTTGATGCTCTGCGCCGACAGGTCCCAGTCCCAAGGCGGCTTCAGCCGTCGCTGGTATGCCAGGTCGCGATGCCGTGGTCAAGGCCAGGAGGTGAGCGACCCGAGGTCCGGTAAGAGCCTTGAGTCGCGATGCTCAGGGGGTCCCCCTTGGCGCTCAAGCAACCATCATTCGGTGAGAAAGGAGAGCGACGTTGCTAACACGGGGTTGCATTGAGTGTGGGGATGGTGTTGCGATAACTAGTGTGTCCGGAGGGTGACTTATCTCGAGGGTCAGGACAATGCTTCCTGGTGCGGCGCTAGGTCCGTGCCTTGGCCGGCGAGAGATTGCATGGCGAGGTCGTTTCGTGCTCCTTGGAGGGACCCTGCAGGTTCACTACAAAAGGAACAAGAGCTCGCCGTGGCGATCGTTAGTCCTGCCATTAGTTGCTTGGGAGAGGCGCGAGAGGCCTCGCGAGGTGTGTTGGGGCACCCGTGAGCCAGCGCGGGACTCACGGGGCCCTACCTCAAGGCGGGTTGCGCCCGACTCTGGGCCTTATCTTCGAGTGTGTTCCTGCAAATTTGGCGAGATGTCGGTGCTCTCGTCTTGGTCCCGGCTCGGGCTGGTCTCGGCCGTCGGCTGGCAAGCCAGTCGCGATGCCATGGACAAGACCAGAGGGTGAGGCCGGAGAGCCGGTAGGATCCCCGAGTCGCGATGCTCAAGCACCCCCTTTAACGTGCAAGCTGGGTTAGATGGCGAAACTCTCGTCCTCGGGTCCCGGCTCTCGGGCTGGTCTCGGTAGCCGGCAGCAAGCCAGGTCGCGATGCCATGGACAAGACCAGAGGGTGAGGGCCGGAGAGCCGGTAGGAGTCCTAAGTCGCGATGCTCAGGCACCCCCCCCTTTAACGCGCAAGATTCCGCCACCCAGGAAAAGGCACCAAATAACAAGCATGGTGGGGCAGGAGCATAATCCTAACAAAAAAGTAGGAAGGATACATGCCGCTGGGACTGGCCCGAGCGGCTTGGGGATGATGCAGCCCGAGGGCGCCCCCAACAGGATAGGCTAATGACATGAAATAAAAGGGATACATGCCGCAGGGACGGACCCACGCGGCCTGGGAATAATGCAGCCCTGAAGGCGCTCCCAGTCGGAAATAAAACTTAAAGATGTCACCTGGTGATGTTGGGGACGAAGGGGTGTCGGTGTAGCAGACTCGGTGGGCTGCGGGAGCCGATCCTCACGAGCCCCCAGGCCCGGGGGCGTCGGGAGGGTCCGGAGGCGCTGGCGGCGCAGCTGCCGTGTTTGGCAGGCCATAAGGCATTCACACGTAGTTGTGGGGCGGACCCTCGCAACGTCCCACTCGTGAGGGCTAGAGGCGCTCTTGAGACGCGGCTGGGTTGAGCCCTGGTATGTCGATGCAGACGCGCAGCCCACCATCCTCGCCTGGATGGGGGCCACAGTGGCGGCGGCGGCTGCCCCTCATGACCCTTGACTCATGTAGCTCCTGAATGGCCTTGCTGACGAACTCCTGAGGGTTCGGCCCTCCTTGCCTTGCTCCTGCTTGCAGGAAACGTGCTTCGAAGTACGCCTCCATGTGGTGCCCAAGCGCCTCCCTCGAGACCTAGGCGAGGTCGGCGGCCCTCCAGGGGAGAGCCCCCGAGCCCTGCCTGAGGAGGGCGCCGGGCGCGCTTCCTATGCGATGGAAGGAGGCTCCCCTTGGCCTGGCGCGGGCCCTGTGGGGCCTGCCTCTTGAGGAGCCGGGCCGGTCGATGTCTTCTTCTTCTTGGGTGCGGCCTCGGGAGGCCTCCTGCTGCTGTGGTCTGGGTCTTCTAGCGATGCGGCCTGAAAGGCTCGCTCCGAGGAGCACTGCTGCGTCTCTCTCTTCACAGTGGCACCGTGATGACCTCGCCGCTTCCGGCATCTTGAGGACGTTGTAGCCATGGTGGGTTCTGGCCATGAATTTGGCCAGCGCCGGGTACCGAGGATGGCGTTGTCTGGCGGCGAATGTGGGCGACGTCGAAGTCAATGAGCTCGGTGCGGTAGTTGTCGTGAGCCCCGAAGGTGACAGGAAGGCGGACCTGCCCGATCGGGACCGTGGAACCGTCGGTGACTCTGGAGAAAGGCTTGGTTGGCTGAAGCTGACTGTAAGGCACTTGAAGATTGTTGAATGTTTCCACGGACAGGACGTTGAGCCCCGCCCGCCGCCGTCGATGAGAGTCTTGGTGACTAGCACATTGCTGATGATTGGGGAACAAAGCATCGGGAGAACTCCGGCTGTGGCTGCGCACTTGAGCTGGTCTGTTGAGCTGAATGTGATGGCGCACGCCGACCACCTGAGAGGACGCGTGGCCTCAAGCTTGGGGAGGACTGCATTCACTTCGCGGGCGAACTGCTTGAAGATGCGCTGAGAGGCTGGGGCTTGAGCTCCGCCCAGGATGCAGGCGATCGCACGCGGTTCCTGGAAGCCCCCAGCCCCCTCGTCCTGATGACGGTCTTCAATTCTCCTTGGCGGCGGCGGCAGCGGAGGGAGGCCTGCGTTCCCCTGCGGGCGATCCTCGCGAGGCTGATCCCTCCAGCCTCCCTCGCGAGGTGGGTCTTGCCAGCGGTCCTCGCGAGGTTGGTCGCGCCACCCTTGGCGCGGGCCGCGGTCTTCCCAGCGTCCTGCATTCCTTCCTCCTCCTCGGCCGTAGCCCCAGTCACTGCGTTAGGCGTCTGCCGACCCTTCCTTCGCAGCGTCTGACCCGGAGCTCTTGGCATTCATTGGTGTTGTGAGTGTGGAGGTCGTGGTACACGCAGTACCGGCTGCCCTTGGAGGACTCGGGCTGATCTCTGCCTCGCTTGGTGTCTGGCTCGGCCCCGAGTACGGCAGCCCCCTTGCGCTTCACGTCCTTGGCCTTGGACTTCTTCTCTTCGGGATCCGCGGCAGGCAGCTCGAGGAGCGAGAGGCGCCCCTCCTCAGCCCTGGCGCACTTGGTCGCCAAGTTGAACAGCTCCAGGGAGGTGCACAGATCTTCATGCATCGCCAGCTCCTCCTTCATATTGACGTCGTGCACGCCGTCGGAGAAGGCGGAGATGATGGCCTCCTCCGTTACCCTGGGGATCTTGAGGCGCGCGTTGTTGAAGCGCTGGATGTACTTTGCGGGGTTCCCTGGCTGCTGCTTGATTCGGCGCATGTCGCTCACGGCGGGTGGCGGTCGCGAGTACCACGGAAGTTGGCGATGAAGCGGAGTGCGCATCTCGGCCCAGGAAGAGATCGTGCACAGGGCGATTCAGAGCCAGTGCGGGCTCCGTCCTTGAGCGCCATGGGAAACCAGTTCGCGATGACCTTTTCATCCCGTTGGCAGCCTCGATGCCCAGCTCGTGAGCTGGAGGAACTCCGAGGGTCAACTGTGCCGTCGTGGCGAGTAGGCAGGTCCGGCTTGAACTTGCCGGGCCACGCGGCGCGCAGCTTTCGGAGGTGAAGGCGGCAGCCCGCCGTGGCTGGGGGCCTCGGACGACAGAGAGCTTGTCTTGTGGGCCTCCCTGCGCCGCGGCTGGGGGCTGCGCAGGGTCTTGACGTGCTGGAGCGGGGAGCGCTCGGTCAGCTTCTTGTGGGCGAGGAACTTCTTGACAGCTCTGCTCTTGCCGGCGCCGGGCGGAACGGGTTCCGCCAGGCCGCGTGCCTTTGGGGCTGTGGCGCCTTCTTGAGGAGGAGGCGGCTGAGGCGCCCCGGGAGCTTCATCGCCCGCGCAGGGCGGGGTGCGGTGCAGCGAGACGGACGGCGCGGGCGCCCTGCGCATGGACGAGCTTCGGCGACTTCGGTCGAGCCATTCTTCGTAAACGTCGTCGGCAAGGGCGGTAGCGCAGGAGCTCGTTCTTGCGTGATGAGTGCCGCCCGGGCCTCCATGGCAGCAGGCGTGCGTGTGACGAAGAACCAGCGAGGGTGAGCGGCGTGGCGGTGCGGCCGTCCCGCCTCATGGGCCGAATCTTTGGGATGATGCTTGCTGCTTGTTCCCCGCCGGGCCGGTGGCGGCGTTGACGGCAGGTGACGGGGAACAACGAGGGCGCCCGCCGATGGGAGTTGTCTGGGCGACATGGGAGGCGAGGGCGGCTCGGCGCTCGGCGCGGGCCCGACGGGCGTCAGACATGGTTGCGGTGGTCGGGGAAGAACGAGGCGACGAAAGGCAGATTCCGACGCACCCCTACCTGGCGCGCCAAATGTCGGATTTCGGGTTCCGGCAGACCCTTGAGGTTCGAACACTGGGGTGCGTGCGGAGATCCAACCTTCCACCGTCTCGCACTTCACCGAATCGCAGGGACCTAAATTACTAATAGAACAGCACAAGAGACACAAGATTTATACTGGTTCGGGCCACCGTTGTGGTGTAATACCCTACTCTAGTTTGTGGTGTGGTGGATTGCCTCTTCGGCTGATGAGGAACAATACAAGGAAGAACAGCCTCACGAGGGTCTGTTCTTGGTGGGTGTGATGAACTGCTAGGTGGTGTTCAGTCGCCCTAGCTACTGATTCCTTGATGAGGGTTCGGATCTCGGATCCCCCTACCCTGTGGGTGGCTAGTCCTATTTATAGGCGAAGGCCCTGGGCCTCTTCCCAAATATTGAGTGGGAAGGGCACCAACAATTGGCCATTTTGAAGGGGAACAGCGGGTACACTTATCCTGACTAAAGTTGGTCCTCGCTTTGCCAAAGGCTCTGGTGATGACGCCTTTGCTTGGGCTCCACGATGACTCCTTCCGGCCGTTGGGCTGGTCTTGGTCTTGTTGCACCAAACGGATGCCTTTGCATGATGCTCTCACCTGCGCTTGCTCCCTTTGCACCAAAGAGGAAAGGAGGACACTGCTGGCTGGCGCCTATGGTGCGTCATGGCTTGCGTCATGGGCACCTTGCGAGGTACCCTGCCTTGAATTCTCCGCCTCCTCATGAGCCAGCCTGACGAGGCCGTGCCTGAGGAAGCTCCTTGTCGTCCGCCCCGCGAGGCTTGGCTCCTCGCGAGGGTCTTGAGCTTGTGTTGATGAAGACGGGCCCTGCTGGGCCCCCTTTGAGCCACGCCGCAGGCCGCAGGCAGGCAAGTCTGGGGACCCACGTTACCAGAACGCCGACAAATATAAGCCCTTTATGTGGTGTCGCTTAGATGCCCGACTGCGGCATGATTATTTATTCGTTTACCCTTTGCGGCTTCGCTCCAGACACCAAATCAGTTTTTCTTTTATTTTGTTGGGATTTCGGGAGGACTACCGCCCGACTTCCTTTTTACATACCCTGTTATGCAATATTTATTATTTGAATGTGCATTGTTATTTTGCTCATGACGCATTCATGCATGCATTTGTTATATCTTATGTCCGAACTGTCTTGCGAGTACTTTCAAAGTACTCACCTGGCTTGTTGATTTGGCCAGATGTTGTTGAAGGCGATCTCATGGATGAAGAGTTCGATAGCGAGTCCGACGCCTAGAGGAGTCCCGGTCCGGTCTCAAATGCGATCCTGGATTTGGTCATTGTATTATATCCGCTTCCGCTACCCGAATAAATTCATCGAGCCTCACCTCGACACTCGATGAGCTGCCAGTTTAGGAGTTACGTTATGCACTCCACTGTGATATATCCACCACCACTTTTATCTCGAGTCAGTAGCATGCCACCACGCCCTTGTGTCTTGACCGCCCTTATGTACAATATCGGCGTGTTTGTAATAAAATTGTTGAGCAGCCTCAGCTCAACCCTGTAATATATTCAATGCTACTGGCCCTCTGTATCAAGTATTTGTCTACCAGTAAAGATAATTCTTCTTATACTGGGACCTAAAGATCGGTTTCTCAATAAGTATTTTGTTGAAAATCCGGTCGTGACAAACTTGGGACGAGCCAGCCGATCAGAGAAGCCACTAGGTGCGATCGCTAATCGGTTATTAGCATAATAGAGTTAACTTATTATTTTTGCAAAATGTAGTCATTTTACGACGGTCGACATAAATTTATGATCGACCATTCAGAATTTTTGCCTACTTTTGTAGATGGCTGGCAACGATTTGTGAGTCACAGTGTTCGCCAACGTGCTGAGGGTTCGTCAAGCTCCTCTCCTTCATCGTCCAGGTCGCGATGGGGCCATCAGTGCGCCCAGTCTTCACACTCTACCCGCACAAGATCAACGACAGTCTGACCATGCACCAGCCCGCAGTGCAATTCAAGGGAGGGCGTGTTGAGTTACGCCGCTTCCGGTTCTTGGGGAGAGCCATGCCTATGGAGAGGCATGCTATGCAGATGGCTGCCCGTGAGGCGATAGGTCGTCTCCGGGATGTTCTTCCTTCAATGAAGACTCGTCGCTACCGCTACCTTCCATACCACGTGCCATACACCAGTCACTACTCATTCGCTTGCCCAAGAGGAGAGCGAGACGAGGCTATTGAGATGCTTGTCGAGTACCTCCGAACTCTGGAGGCAGCCTTCGACAACCTGGTGGGCGACCTTGTGGCTGCCCGCATGGACTCAGTCCATGGCTCTGCCGCCAACAGGAGGGAGCTCCTACACACCGCACCACCGCTGACTTTCATCTCGTCCTCGGCATCTTATTCTCCTACCATTCTCGCCACTGCTCGTCGCCTGCCTACCACTGAGGTGTTCAACTAAGTCATTGCACCCACTTCAGTCCGTTCTGCACCACCTATTGCACCCACTCCTATTCGTGTTGCTCCGCCTATGGCGCTCGCTCCATCAACTCAGCGTAACGCTTCACGTCTGGAGCCTATTAGCGAGGAGGAGGTTGAGTCCCCAGCCTCACTGCGCCTCACCCTCGGCAGGCCAAGGGAGATCCTTACCATCTCCGACTGAGTACGCTTAGCCTCCATGCAATGTATCGACTTGTATGATATGTTTATATGTACATAGGTTGTGGGAAGTAGCTTGTATGCGCATCATGTAGGAACTGGGAGAAGTGCACTAGCCTAAATAACATGTCAAGAATATGTACGCATATCCTCAGTGATGTACTGTATAAATACTGCTTGCGTGTGAGATATGTAATGAGCAGTCCTTCTCCGTGCGCAATCGTTTATTCTCTTGAAAAATCTTGGAGCTTTTAAAATTTCCCGTATTTGTGAATTTATTGACTTTTGCGACTCATTTTCTTTTCTTATGAGTTTTACAAAATATATCCCCAGAGTGAAAAATGTCTCGTCCTTGGACGCGCTCCATGCCAAATCCATGTAAGAAAATTATGGCACACCACCAAACAACAATTTCACACAGGGGCAGTCAAGTCAACAAGGTAGTGAAACAGCATTTACCCAAGTATGCCGCCTTTATGAACAGAGTCAGCAACAACGTCAGGAAATGATGAACTAAGTCATTAATATGGGAAATCACCGGGACGATGTCAAGACAATCCAAGTTATGCGAACTACAGAAGACACGCCGCCCAACATTTTCTCATCTTGACAAACCTCTTGAGGCCGACGACTGGCTCCGAGACATGGAAAGAAAATTAATTATTGCACAGTGTTCAGACCGTGAGAAAGTACTATATGCACTGCACTATCTCACTGGAGCAGATGCATCATGGTGGGAAAATTTCCTACACATGCACCCCAACAAAAATGAAATAACCTAGGAAGAGTTGAAAGAAGGTTTTCGTGGGGCGAACATTCCTAAAAGTGTTATGAAGATAAAGAAGAGAGAATTTGATGACCTCAAACAAAGGACCATGACGGTGTCAGAATACAACAGTCAGTTTACTCTGTTGTCTCGCTACGCCAACGAAGAGCGTATTTGAAAGCAAGAAGATGGAAAAATTCTTGGAAGGCCTGGCACCCGCGCTTAAATGCCAGCTGGTTGTGCACACCTTCCCAGATTTCAAAACACTGGTGGATAAGGCTATTACCTTGGAAAATGAGCGACGCTTCTTGGAGGATTTCCGCAAACGCAAAAGGGACCAGACTACTCTGGCTCGAAACCACCGAAGCAAGACAGAATTTCAGAAAAGTGGTACACACAAACCCACGACGAATAATTCACACCCAATCAAGAATTTTCATGCAAGGGACAAGGAGTTCACATATCGCCCAGGCGTTACTTGCTACACTTGTGGAGAAGAAGGGCACTATGCCAAGCAGTGCCCCAAGCCAAGGAACTTGACCCCAAAGCCGAACAACGGTGGCAATAATTCAGCGCCCAAGCAAAACAATTTCAACCCCAATAACAATCACAGGAAGGGTCATCGAACCACGTGACGGAGAAGAAGCACAAGCGCCCGGATATCATACTCGGTACGTTCCCTATCAACACAATACCTGCCACGGTTTTGTTTGATTCTGGAGCTTCTCACTCGTTCATTTCGAAGAGATTTGCTTTGCAAAATAACTTTTTGATGCTTCCCTTGGAAAAATCCATGATCATCAAGTCCCCTAGGATTAAGCAAGTGACCCAGAGTTACTTCCTAGGTGTGGTTATTGAATTTGAAGGATTGGAGTTTCACGCCAACCTTATTGTATTGGAAAATAAAGGACTGGATGTCATCCTAGGGATGGATTGGTTAACCACCAACAAAGGTTTTATTGACTGCTTCAACCGGACCGTAATTCTCACCCACCATCACGGGAATACAATAAAGGTTTCAGCCAAAGAAAGACAAATATCTCGGCAACCGAGGTTGAACAAGGTGGACGTTTCTGAGTTAAGCAAAGTTCCAGTAGTGTGTGAATTTCGGGCGTATTTCGAAGAACTACTGTGCATGCCACCAGACCGAGAGATAGAATTCAGCATTGAGCTAGCACCGGAACCGCTCCCATTTACAAGAAACCATACAGAATGGTACCATCCGAGTTGGTAGAATTGAAGAAGCAAATAAAAGAATTCTTGGACAAAGGATATATCTGAGCAGTTCCTCACCTTGGGGTTCACCAATTTTATTTGCCAAGAAAAAGGATGGGACACTGAGATTGTGTATAGACTATCGAGCACTTAACATGGTCACAATCAAGAACAAATACCCAATGCCACGGATAAATGATTTATTTGATCAGCTCGCTCAGGCCAAAGTTTTCTCAAAAATTGACTTAAGGTCGGGTACCATCAATTAAAAGTACGAGCAGAGGATATCCCCAAGACAGCCTTCACCTCCGTGATCTGGACTGTATGAGTTCACAGTAATGCCGTTTGGACTAACAAACGCCCCCGCATATTTTGTTCACCTCATGAACAAAGTATTTATGAAGTTTATGGACAAGTTTGTTGTGGTATTCATCGACGATATTTTGATATACTCCAAATTCAGCAAATGTGAATTTTGGCTAAGACACCAGAAGAGCACGCTGAGCATCTCCGAATTGTACTAGGAGAACTCAGGAAACATCAATTGTACGCCAAATTCAGCAAATGTGAATTTTGGCTAAGACGGGTAGGCTTTACGGGCCACGCATCTTGACCCAAGAAGGTATTGCCAGAGACCCGAAAAAGGTCAAGGCCATTTATCGGAAACCACCAGCCAACAGAACGGACGTCTTGAAGTTTCTTGGGAATGGCAAGATACTACCGAAGGTTTATTGAAGGATTCTCCACCATAGCAAAGCCAATGACGCTGTTACTCAAGAAAGACAAGAAGTTTGAATGGACCGAAGCTTGCGAGAAAAGTTTCCAAGAGCTAAAAAGGAAATTGACGACAGCACCAGTATTAATTGTGCCCGACATACACAAGAATTTTGAGGTATATTGTGACGCATCCCGGAAGGGCCTCGGATGCGTGTTGATGCAAGAAGTCAAGGTGGTCGCATATGTCTCCAGACAACTTCGCAAGCACGAAGAAAATTACCCTACTCATGACCTAGAGTTGGCAGCAGTCATCCATGCACTCAAGGAGTGGAGACACTTTCTACTTGGAAATTGTTGTGAAATATACACAGACCATAAGAGCCTCAAGTTTATTTTCACACAACCGGAACTAAATTTACGGCAACGACGCTGGTTGGAATTAGTAAAAGATTATGATGTTGGAATCCACTACCATCCAAGAAAAGCAAATGTAGTGGCAAATGCTCTAAGTCGGAACCCTAGCACGGACAATGACAACCTACCAAACCTGAGACCTGAATTTCGACAGGAATTTGCTAAACTCAATTTGATGGTGGTCACCGAAGGCAGTTTATCGAATTTGGAAATACAGCCTACCCTGATAGAAAAGATTAAGGAGGCTCAGCATAGACACCCCAGCATTGAAGGCATAAAAGCGGAAAGTGAGTTTGGGCAAGGCCTCGAGTTCATCATAGACGGCAGGGGAATATTGTGGTACGGAGAGAGGCTTTTGCGTGCCAAATATCGAGGACCTTAAACAACAAATTTTAGCTGAAGGCCACACCGCTCCGTATTCAATTCATCCCGGAGGAACAAAGATGTACAAGGATCTTCAGGAAATTTTTTGGTGGCACGGTATGAAAAGGGACATAGCCATGTTCATTGCATGTTGTGACTCTTGTCAACGCATCAAGGCCTAGCACCAGAAGTCGGCCGGACTTTTACAACCAAATAAGATACCCAAGTGGAAATGGGACGAAATTGGAATGGATTTTATTATTGGACTACCTCGGTCACGACACGGGAATGATGCCATATTGGTCATCACAGATAGGTGACTAAGGTAGCACACTTCATCCCGTAAAGACAACCCACACCACTCGAAGCTTGCCAGCTTTATCTTTCCCGTAGATGCCTTGCTTACATGGAGTCCCAAAGACAATAATATCGACAGAGGCACTCAATTTGTCTCCTGATTTTGGGATCACTTACAACAAGCTCGGGAACTCAAGCTGGCGTTTAGTACCGCATACCACCCCTGCATCGATGGACAAACCGAACGCGTAAACCAAATTCTAGAAGACATCGAGAGCATGTGTCCTCACCTATGGAACCAGTTGGGAAGAAAGCTTGCCATACGCAGAGTTACGCATACAACAACGATTACCAAGCCAGCCTGCAAATGGCACCATTTGAAGCTCTGTACGGGCAAAGATGTCGTACCCCGCTAAATTGGTCAGAAACCGGAGACAGCCATATCTTCGGCCCAGACATGCTCAAGGAAGCTGAAGATAAAGTTAAGGTAATTAGGGATCGACTCAAGACAGCCCAAAGTCGACAGAAGAGTTATTACGATCAAAAACATCGGGGAGTCAGTTTTGAACCCGGTGAGTTTGTGTAACTAAGAGTGTCTCCTATGAGGGGCCTGCAACGATTCAAGGTTAAGAGAAAGCTAGCACCGAGATTCATTGGACCCTTCTGTATAGTGGCACGAAGAGGCACAGTAGCCTACCAGCTAGACCTACCCGAAGAATTATCCGATGTCCACGAAGTGTTCCACGTCTCGCAGTTGAGGAAGTGCGTGAGCAACCCAGAGAAGCAAGTATCTCATGAAGACATTGACGTGCAACCAGACTTCACTTATCGGGAACGTCCAATAAAAATATTGGAAGAGTCTGAGAGGAGGACCCGACAGAAAACCATCAAGTTTTTCAAAGTCCAGTGGAGCAATCACACCGAGAATGAAGCGACTTGGGAAAGAGAAGATTTTCTTCGGGCAGAGTACCCACACTTATTTGAGGATCAGCTGAAATCTCGGGGATGAGAATTTTCCTAAGGGGGTAGGTGTTATGACACTCCAAAAAAAATTATTTAATTTGCAGCAAAAACCTTGCTTGATTTGAAGAAGGTCATTTAAATCCTTCCTAAAACCTCTCTCTCTCTCAAAACTTTTCCCCATGGCAAGGATTTCTTTTTTTTCTTTTATCTTCTCCAACCCTGGTGTTTGGTTGTTAAAAACCTCTATTCTGAGTTTCCCATCTCAAAAATATATTTTTGGAATTAATTTCTTTTAAAAAGAACCCTAAGGGTTTTGGAGCTACTCTTTTGTTTTGAACCATCCTTGGTTTTACCATGCCTCATGTGGTAAATTCTACCAAAACCCCTCCCTACACTTCGGGGCAACCTAAACATTTTGTCCCAACAAGTTCAATCCATTTTTGGATTTTAATTCTGTTATTTTACTCCCCAAAACAATTCTGTCATTTATTCTAAGCCTAGTTGATTTACAAAGGAAGTGCCTAATTTATTTTGAGTTTTGATCTCAAACCAACTCCTCTGGTTAGTCCTTAGCACCCCCAACCTAGATCCATCAAGATCCACTCTTCCTCTTTTCAAAATTTTCAAGTTTCAACCTCTGCAAGTTTGGACCAGATTCATCATTTTTGGTGAAATTCATATTTTCCTTTCTCCAATAATTTCACAAAAATTCAGGTTGTCCCCAGGTGCTTTGAGAGACCACCACACCAAAGATCAGCCCCAGATAAATTTTTCTCATGCTTGAATCATTTCATCAAACACTTGGCCGGCACTGTTCTTGTACACTTTCAGTAATATTCAGAGTTTCAGAGTTATCTTCAGTGTCGTTTTCGTTAGTGACTTGTCACCGATCACCCGTGCACCCTGGCGCGTTGCGCACGGCCCCTTCTCCCTAACCAGAGCACCGCACGCCCTCTTGGACGGACGCAGGTGTCGATGGCGGCGAGCATCACCGACGCCGGCAGCGTCTGCGGTGGCAGAGCCACCCGTGGCGGCCAACGGAGCCAGCGCCGGCTCGCTACGCCGTTCTGCGCCGCCCAACGCTCCCTAGCCCTCCGCGTGGCCTCATGCACGCCAGCACACACCGCAGCACCGTCGCCGTGGCCCGGCAAGCACAGGGCGCGCCCTCTGCTGCCGACGGGCCCGTGCCACCCCGTTCTGTCGAGACCTCCCTTGCGCACCAAATCCAACCTGGGTTAGCCTCTAAACAGAGCCCGTGGACCTCCACGTTGATGCTCAACAACCTAAAGACCCCGACCAAGCACTGCGCCGCCGTAACCATCGCCGGAGATCCCCGTTCTCGGCCACCGCCTCGGATCGCCTATAAAATGGAGTCCCGAGCTCGTCCTCGAGCATGCACCACCACTGCACCCCACCAGAACCCCGCCAAGCCACTAGGAGGACCTCGAGGAGGTTTCCTCCCCCAACTCCGGCCGCCCCGATCCGCCTCGGCCACCAGCTCGATCCACTCCGGTGAGGCAATCCTCGCCGCCCTAACCTTGTTAGTAGTCTCCTCGGGAACCCAGTGATCTAACCCCGGCTTCAATTTGACCTCCGCAGCCCTCCCCGAGGAGATCCAACTCCACCCGAGCCGCCGTCCGCCGGAGCAAGGACCGTCGTCGACGTAGTGCTCGCCGACGACCACCACCACGATCCACCGACGCGGAAGGACACACTGAGCACGTAGGTACTCTCCGATCCTCCCAACTCGCCGTGGATCGCCGCCGGCTCACCACCGCAGCTCTCGGCGCCCGGCGAGCTCTGTTCCTCCCCGTTTGAAATTTCAAACCTGACGGGTGGGACCCCTCGTCAGTGTTTTCTTTTTATTCGAATCGTTTTCTGAAAACTCCTTTGGGCAGAGTACGCTTTCCTTTGTAGTTGACGGCTTTTTAGCCGAAGAGTTTTCTGTTTTTATAAGTTGGCCCCTGGAAACTTTCTGTTTCATTACATATGAGTCCCTGGATTAAAAACTTTATAACTTTTTATCAGAAACTGATTTTTGATTGATTCGTGTTCTGTCATCTTTATTTTTTTGTCTAGTTTTTTGGCATATTTATTTGAAAAATATTTGGAACACTTTTCTGTGCACTCACGGTATTTACGATAAGTACGTATTTTCTTGTACAGTAGATACCGGAGGAGGTGACGGAACCGCGAACTTCGCCAAGCTAGACTCCGACTACTCCAAACCAGGCAAGCATGTTTGAACTTTTGATATGATGAGTGTTTGTTGCATGTTTGCATTAAGTAGTTTCATGGCATGTTTATGAGCATTTCGATAAATGTTATATTCATGCAAAGTTGAGACTAGTAAGTTTCGAAAATCCATATGTTGTTGGGTATAAGTTTGCATGGCCATGTGATGGCATGAGAATGGGTGAGATGGCAGTGTTGTAGCATGCCAGTCTTATGCCAGACTATTTGACTTTAGTGTCAACGTGAATTAAGTCACTTTCCCATTCGTTTCCCTTCCTGTACTACCACATGTTTTCCGCAAGGGATATGGCTTAGTAAGTTGCAAACCGCTTTCCTGGTACACACCAAATAGAGAGGCCGTGATGAGGGTTCCATGGCCCTGGATTAAAGCCCGTCATCCGGTCAGGGGGCATGGGTGTTTCCGGTTGGGACCGAGAGGGGGGCACCTCTTAGAGCGCGCATATATAAATTTGATCCCATGCTATTCGAGGTTGTGATCTCCCCGTCTCAAAGTTTTTCTTGTACGTTGCCTAGGGTGATTCCTGGCATCGTGAGGTGGGATGGGTGTGTACTGGTTAGATGTGTTTCTACCGAAATACCGTAAACGGAACTAGTCCTCGTGAATACGGAAATCTGTTGGCTGTGGATAATTAGTACAAACTCTGCAGAGTCAAGATCCTTTGAATCATCTTATCCATGTCCAAGTATAGTGTTCAACTTACCTTGTCAGGTGCCAGTCTCAGTGACAAAAACTCCGGTGAAACACTTGAGTGTTAAGTACTTATTCCTGTGGATGGACTAACCTGTTTATTATTATGTGTTGAATGTTTCCTATGAGTGTTATATCTAAGTGAAATTATCAGATATGAATAATGCAATTTAAGTCCTGTCTGCGATGTCGCTTAGACGTCCGATCGTGTACGCTTTGTTATTTACCTTCACTATAAGCCCTTTTGCGATGTCGCTCAGACGTCCATCGTGTACGCTTATTATTTACTTTTAGTAAAAGCCCTTTCTGCGATGTCGCACAGACATCCGACTGTGGCAAGCCTGTTATTTACTTTCAATATAAGCCCTTTCTGCGATGTTGCTCAGACGTCCGACTGTGGCACTCTTGTCATTTACTTTGGATATAAGCCCTCTCTGAGATGTCGCTCAGACGTCCGATCGTACGCTTGTCATTTACTTTTCAATATAAGCCCTTTATGTGGTGTCGCTTAGACGCCCGACTGCGGCATGATTATTTATTCGTTTACCCTTCGCGGCGTCGCTCCAAACACCCGATCGGTTTTTCTTTTATTTTGTTGGGATTTAGGGAGGACTATCGCCCGACTTCCTTTTTACATACCATGTTATGCAATATTTATTATTTGAATGTGCATTGTTATTTTGCTCATGACGCATTCATGCATGCATTTGTTATATCTTATGTCCGAACTGTCTTGCGAGTGCTGTCAAAGTACTCACCTGGCTTGTTGATTAGGCTAGATGTTGATGAAGGCGATCTCATGGATGAAGAGTTCGATAGCGAGTCCGAAGCCTAGAGGAGTCCCAGTCAGTCTCGTGCGATCCTGGATTTGGTCATTGTATTATATCCGCTTCCGCTACCCGAATATATTCATCGAGCCTCACCTCGACGCTCAATGAGCTGCCAGTTTAGGAGTTACGTTATGCACTCCACTGTGATATATCCACCACCACTTTTATCTCGAGTCAGTAGCATGCCACCACGCCCTTGTGTCTTGACCACCCTTATGTACAATATCGGCGTGTTTGTAATAAAATTGTTGAGCAGCCTCAGCTCAACCCTGTAATATATTCAATGCTACTGGCCTTCTGTATCAAGTATTTGTCTACCAGTAAAGATAAATCTTCTTATATACTGGGACCTAAAGATCGGTTTCTCAATAAGTATTTTGTTGAAAATCCGGTCGTGACAAGTTATCTTATTGGATTGAGTCTTTAAGGATTTGAGAACACTTGATGTATGTCTTGCATGTGCTTATCTGTGGTGACAATGGTATATCACGTGATCTACTTGATGTATGTTTTGGTGATCAATTTGCGGGTTCCGTAACATTGGGAACTTATGCATAGGGGTTGGCACACATTTTCGTCTTGACTCTCCGGTAGAAACTTTGGGGCACTCTTTGAAGTTCATTGTGTTGGTTGAATAGATGAATCCGAGATTGTGTGATGCATATCGTATAATCATACCCACAGATACTTGAGGTGACATTGGAGTATCTAGGTGACATTAGGGTTTTGGTTGATTTGTGTCTTAAGGTGTTATTCTAGTACGAACTCTATGATAGATCGAACGGAAATAATAGCTTCATGTTATTTTACTACGGAATCTTGAATAGATCAATCAGAAAGAATAACTTTGAGGTGGTTTCGTACCCTACCATAATCTCTTCGTTTGTTCTCCGCTATTAGTGGCTTTGGAGTGACTCTTTGTTGCATGTTGAGGGATAGTTATATGATCCAATTATGTTATTATTGTTGAGAGAACTTGCACTAGTGAAAGTATGAACCCTAGGCCTTTTATCGCTTGTTATCTTGTTGTTTTTATATTTTCATATTACAAAAACCTATATCTGCCATCCATATTGCGCTTGTATCACCATCTCTTCGCCGAACTAGTGCACCTATACAATTTACCGTTGTATTGGGTGTGTTGGGGACACAAGAGACTCTTTGTTATTTGGTTGCAGGGGTTGCACGAGAGAGACCATCTTCATCCTACACCTCCCACGGATTGATAAACCTTAGGTCATCCACTTGAGGGAAATTTGCTACTGTCCTACAAACCTTTTCACTTGGAGGCCCAACAACGTCTACAAGGAGAAGGTTGCGTAGTAGACATCACTCCCCCAAGCTTAGACCTCTCTTGTCCTCAAGCGAAAACCGAAATCGAAAAACATGTGTGCATGCTTTGAGAGAGAGGTGTCGATAAAAACAAAATACGGACATAGAAGCATCATGTTGATTGTTATAACAGCAACAAATTTAAACATAAGACTTTTATCATATACTTCTCATGAATAAGTAACACTTCATCACACAATCGAAGTACAAAGCAAAAACTCTATTAGAAACCTACAAACTATGTTCTCAGTCAACTTTGTAACTACAATTCACCATCTTTTCAGTAAGGGTCACGTGTCGGAGCCTTTAGGGAAGTCCACATACTAAACCATCATATAGCACTGGGGCCCGTCGGTCCTAAACAAACGTTTTTAACCCCTTTCCGCGTCGGCCTTCGGAACCGTCGCCAAGTGAGTGTGTGCGATAGGGGGTCCTTCCCACACGACCCAGAAACCGTCGGGGATATGGAACAGTGATCCAGAGGACTTCCAAAATGTAATCGTGTGCGATGCAGCACACACTAAATTCTTTCGCACCTGTGGTATCGGTGATCAAGCATTTTCTAATGACATAGTGAAACCATACGGTCTGTTGTAACGAACCGTTTGGGAAGCAGTATGTAAGGCACACGGGCCAACATATGAACTGTGTGTGATTTGTGCCCTATCGCACACGAGTTTTCTAACCCGTCTACCATGCTAGACTCCATCGCACATGTTTTCCAACAATTACCATCTGCGATAATGTTCTATCACAAATGGTTCAGGAGCGCCTTCGCACACATACAAGTGTTGCAGACCGTTTGTGATTTGTTAGGTATCACCGACGGTTGCCGCAAGAGTGACGTGTGCTTTTCGTTTGGGATCCCACACGTTTCCTGAAAAAAAATATGACTGGGACTGTATTTTGCGTTGGGCACGGTTTACTCCCAGTTCTCGTGTGCGATAACGCGATATCACAAACGGTTCCGGAGAACCTACGCACACGTAGTAGCGCTGCGAATCGTTTGTGATCTGCTGTGTATCACCGACGGTTCCAAACGATTGACGTATGCTTTCTGATGTGGATCGCACACACTCATTTAGTTGAACCGTGTGCGGAGCAATTGCCAGGTTAAAAAAATATCCCATTTTGAATCGGCACGCAAAAAGCAAATTCGCCACAATATTCAATTGAACAAATAGTGTCCACAGGAAGAACATTCATCAGATTTTGCAACAATTGCAATTGAACATATGGTAGCTAAATTCCAATGATTTGTCCACACATATATGCATTACATAATTAATCATAGTGTACGAAATACGAAGACCTCATCAGATGGAAAACAATGGATCCATGTGTTATATGTTTAGCGGCTAACTCTTACTCAATGTTTCAGGAGAACGCATGCTGAAATCTTCATTATCACGGTGGGATTGATGTAGTGATCCGGAAGAAGTCAGCGATAAATCTCCGAACCATCAGCAATTCACCGGTAGGGAGCGGTTCAGGGGTCCTCGGTTTTAAGATGAGCTGCAGTATTTTTAAGATCAGAATGTGCCATATGAGTGAAGTAGAAGATATTAATTAAGATAGACTTACTGGTACTAATTCGCGAGGATCGTCACAACTATCAGCAGCTTCGCAGATGGAGATCATGTGTCCGCAAACATAGTATCCACAAAGGTTGGTCCCTACTTCTTGCTGAGGACACTGAAATTTTTTGTACAAAATTAGTCATGTATTTGTCCTGTTAGGAACAACCTAACCGGTGTCAGATGTATTATTTTTTCTTTGGACAAAATAGAAGGAGGTTTATTTAGAAGCTTGAACATTTGACTAGCATAAGGAAAGGTATTTGCAGACTGTTGGATAAATTTTCCGAAAATAATGGATTTCGGTGTGTTACCGGAGAAACGATCTCGTGCTGTAGAGGTAGTTTCCTCTTGAACATGTTACCTGTTTTAGTTTCCCACAATGCGAGCACACTGCAAATGATGATGAATTTTGACAACATCAATTATTGAACCAGATATGAATGCAAATTAATTTCAACATCATAGAATTCAATACCTATCCAAGAATTGCTGAAGATGCGTCAGATCCTGAGCGTTTGTTGACTCTCCGAGAGAATCGATGTAGTAAACTGTGTTCTTGTTTGGAACAATGAATACCAATATCCATTGATTGCTACATATTAAGAAAGCCATGAAGTTACGAATGATGTTGAAATCTGAAAGACAATCAGTGTATGCGTGGTTGTTTACTTGACTTGCCCTTCATGATATGGCTAGAGAAATGATTCTGCATGGGACGTGTTTTCGAAGATACGGACGACCGTGTTAACGTCCTAGTCCCGTTGGTTCTTTTCATGTAATTTGTGCCATTTGCTAATGCAGGATCTATGAAATACACACTCTCACTTTTGTCTTCTCTGCGCATTCAATCCCCTGAGAGGAATAAAATGCAGTTAGTTGTTTATCATTTACAGCCTTGTATGGAGAAGTTGGTCAGAGTTTGTTAAGTACTTACAAAATCACGCATCTAACAAGAGTGGCATCGATCACGTTGAAGTTGAAGAAGAGATGTAAGTCCTCGAAACTCACAATGATGGAACCAGCATCGTGTTGGAAATGATCTCTGTTGTAGTGGACTAGCAAATGGTGATGACCTTCTAACATTTGATCCATGCAATATTCATGTAACTCGCGGCAACTAGAGTTGCACTCATCAAAGTATTCGCCAACAAGAAATGGCTGGCCATGGACGTAATTGCGGGTTTCAAGTACGTCTGCTTTTCATTTAGTAAGCAACAATTCTACTTGTTCATCATCCATGGTGTCAGAAATAATATTACTCCCTGATTCGAACAAGTTGTTGTTAATTTGGTTCGGGGCGATGAGTGCTTTAAGTAAGAGGCAATCATTCTCTTTCCTCTTCACTTTCCCGCTGCGCTTCCTCGTGGTTGTGGGTGTAGCCTTTTTGGCCACTTCCTTCTTGGTACTTGAAGCATTTCTGGCAGAATGTCTGGTTGCCTGCACGATAGACAGCCGAGCAGACAGTGAAGCTTGGACAGACTTCTTAGCAGACTGTTTATCTATGCCATACCGCTGAGCTAGCGGTGCTGCAGTGACGGACTGCTGGGCTATAGGAGCCGAGGCATCGGACTGCTGACCATGCGTTGAAGCTATGTCGGGTTTCTGCGTAGGTGGTGCCAACTTGTCGGTGTGCTAAGGAGGTCGTGCCAACGCGTTGGTTTGCTGAGCAGGAAGTCTTTGGCGCATTGGTATGCTGATCGGCGCTTGCGGACCGGCGAATGATGAGCGATCGGTTACGGACCTCTGACTGCTTAGCAGGCGGTTCCGAAGCATCAGACTGCTTAGAAGTCTGTTCCACCAGGTTGGTCTACTTAACATGTGCGGCAGCTGGGTCTCCCCCCGCTGCTTCAGCGGCCGGCATCTGAACTAGTGGTGCATCATTAGCAGTTGTAGGCCTTGCCACTGGCTGCTTTGGGGCGAAGGATGACATGGCCTGTACGCCACAAAGTCGGTTTGGCTGATCACAGGTTGATGCATCAGCCCACGAGAGCTGCTTTGGCAAGGAGAGCATCACCGGTTGAGGGGCGATAGTGGTTGCTCTTGGCGGGGCATCAGGAATCTCATCGATGAACTCTATTTCCTTTCGTGGCCACTGGATGTGATGTAACAGTGTTTCTCCCAAGGTCCTTTGCTCATCAAAGTCTCCTAGGACATTCTTCAGGGCAAATTCATTTAATCCAGGCTTTACTTCAGTCACGTAGCACTTCACACAGCCCGGCTTCAATGGCATATTGTCCAAGAAGAGGCCTTATTCCAAGAAGGGTGGGCAAACCTAGGCTGTTGCACATTTTAATGTACCTTCATAATGTGTAAGCACGCCCTTCAGTTTTTCTTTCATTCCAGATAGATCAGATATAGCATCATCACGAGCATTGCGGTCCTCGGTGTCGCTTTCGGGTCGGTGATGCACAACTACTCTTGTCTTGATGTTGCCGCGCAATAAGCGGCATCATCGATGCCCGTCTCCCCTCCCATCTGCTGGCTATCTATCAGTGTTAAGAGTCTTCTGCATCATCATCATTGACTCCTCAACATCCTTTCGAACAGCCGGATAAATCTCCTTCTTCAACTTTTCAAACAATGCATTCTGCTTCATTTCACTCCTCGCTTTTTTCATGCTGAGCCTCTCTTCTTTGCTGAGTGTGAAAGCCCTCTTGTGCGGGACATTAACACCTATACCCCCTGCACGGCCATGGGGCTCTTTTGTGTCCAGAGCAATGGACAAAATATCACATGGCCCTGAGTTCCTGTAGAACCTTCCAGGGATCTTGTAAGCCTCTACCATCACTTCATACAGTTTGGCGTCACGTGCGTTTTCAAAGTAATAAGTTCCGTCATCACGCCTCTTTGCATGTGCCCACAAGTAATCTATGGCGCGTTAGCCCTTGATTTTACTAAAGGCCGGACTCCCACCCGCCGCTACTGCTTCTTTGTCCTCCTGTTCCCATATCAGTTTCATGCCGTAGTATCCTGCCACACCCATACGATGGGGGTGTATGTTCTTCGTCTGAAGTTCCGATTGCTTGAAACTCTTCGTAGCAAACTCTGGAGTTGCCCTGACCCTTTTGAATTCTGCCGAGTCTGCCTTTGTAATTTGGGGGTATGCGGGGATTGGGTCCTTGCCTTCACTCAAGTACTTCTTGTACAACACGTGCTTCCAGTTTCTCCAAACATCCCTAGCCTTCTTCAGTGCAGCGTGTTCCACCTGCATTCTCCACTACTCTGGAACGTTGAAGTGATCCATGATCTCCCGGACTATCCTTCGCTGTGTTTATGTGTCAGCCTTCCGAAACCCCGGCAGATTAATGTTGAGCCTTGCCCTGCCAACAAATCCACACACACTCCTGAACCTCATGCGTGCTTTATCTGGTTTAGTTGGAGCCCAGGACTTTAAATAAATCTCGGTTACTTCATATAAACCTTTAGGCTAGTGTGTGGGCTTCCTTGGAGCGGTCCTCCGTGTCCTGACCTGTAGCGACCTGACCCGACTGGATCAAGTCTCTGTGCTCAGGTGTCATCCTGGATCGATGTCTTGACACCACACAAGATGCCGAAGGATTTATAACAGAGTAGCAATCACACACTTATTACATCGTTGTCCAAAAGAGGACTTTTACAATAAATATGGCTTAAGGCCATCTAATAACGATAACAGCGGAAGACTTGGAAGATAAGTGAGTCCATCAACTCCATCGGCATCACTGAGTATAGAACCACGACCTAAAACACCTTACTCGTAAATGCGAAAAGTACGCAACATGAAAGTTGCAGCCCGAAAACGGGTCAGCACATGGAATATGTTGGCAATGTAACACATAGAGAGCAATGAAGCAATAAGCCTATACTACATGCATATATGGCTGGTGGAAAAGCTCTAAGGTTACAATTTTGCATAAAGCTAGTTTTTCCCTACTGCAAAGGAATAAATTTGTTTAACTATCATGGTGGTTGTTAAACATTGAGAATGGTTGACAGCATCCTCAATCCCAATTAAAAATACTCATTAAAAACCAACAATATTAATTAGAGTAACATGTTGAGATTCACATGATATTCAAGTACTAGATACTCAAGATGTCCATAACCGGGACACGGCTAATCATGATTAGTTTATACACTCTGCAAAGGTTTAGCACTTTTCCCCACAAGACTCGATCGCCTCCGTTTGGTTTCTCGCACTACACGGTGTTTGAGAGGCGGATGACCGAGACATAGTCTTTCGAAGCACTAGCACCTTACATGTGGGTAGACCGTACCAACCTACAACCCCTACATCGCTAGTCTACCCGTAAGAGTTCGCACAACTTACTCAGCTATGCAGAGCCCATAATGGCTTGTGGCTGCACACGGAAGTTTCTAGTTTGAATAATCTTATGATCCCTTTGAGCACAGGTGGCGGTCCAGAAGAAATACAGGCAAGTCTGATAGAAACCAGGTGCCTCAATCCACCCAGATGTGTGTTTAAGTTGCCACCTTAAATAAACCATTAATTAACAATCTCACATCATCATGGATATTCACTCACCCAATCCACGTCTACTAGCATAGCATGGCATAATAAGCAAGCGTAGAAGTAACTCCCAAGGTTTCATAAGTAAAGCAGGTAATAGGTACTACCTCAATCTACTTCCCATCCCACAATTTAATTAGATCCTAACCATGCAAGTGTTTGAGGATTGATCTAATGCATCAAAACTGGGTAATAGAAAAGTATGATCAAGTGTTACTTGCCTTTAGCGACGATCCATGAAACCTAGAGATTCGAAATAACAAGCGGCGCACTCAAGGGTGATCTATCGCAGACAAACAACAAGCATATAATAAGTATTCATCTAATGCACAGGTAAATCTCGAATAAAAGATCTGACCAGAAAGTTCAACTTAAGAACCCTGGTTGCAAAAGAATCGAATCAAATAAAGCAACGAAAAACATCCGGCGTAAGAAAACAGGTTAGTTCTAGCAAGTTGAAACTAGGTCAAATTTTACAGTAGCAGAACTTTGTTTAAGTTGCTTAGTCGGAACGGCGGTTTCGAAACGAAACTCCAGGCGCTTGAATCACCTGATTCCGATAAACGAGCGAGAAGATAAACTAGAACGAAGATTGGATCTGAAATCGAGATCGGAAAATAACGGATTAAATCCGATTAAAAGAAAATCGACGAACGGTTAAACGAACAGACGTTCGTTAACAGAAACTAACCGGTGAACACGTTTGTTAAAACGAACGGATCGGTGAACGTTCACTAATTAGTTGAACCGAAAAAAAAACCAAATCTAGGGTTCGAGAAAAAAAAACCGAGACGGTTTTTTTTCAAAAAAAAAAACCGGGCGGCGAACTGGCGGGCTATACCTCATGAGGCCTCCGGCCAGGCGTGAGCAGGGCTCCGGCGGGGTTGGGGTGGCTCGGCGGGGCTCGGCGGGTCGGCGGGCGGGCGGCGGCGGCTAGGCGGCGGCTGACTATGGGCGGCGGCGGCTGCGGGTTGGGAGGAGAGGGGGGTCTGCCTTGGGAAGGGGTCACGGCGGGCGTCGTCCCAGCGGGACTCGAGGCGGCGGCGGCAGGTTTCCGGAGGAGGCAGCTCGGCCGGGTGGGCCGTCAGTGAGCCTTGGCCCGGTCGGTATGGATTTTTTTTAAATAAGATCACAGCAGAAAAATGAATAAAATAAAATCTAAACGAACTCCAAAATTAATAAAGTAAATTTTCCCGACTCCTAAAAATGAGTCGAACAAAATGAACTTTAACACGGGCCAAAATGCAAATTTTTAAAATACGCATTTTTCCTAAGGCAAATAAAAGTGACAAACTCCAAAATAAAAATCTAAAATTTGATTTATTTATTAAATCTTCATTTTTCCTAAATTTTGGGAAAGTCATATTATTCCCTCTCTTATTTTGATATTGGAAAAATAATTGAAGATGAAATAAATAAAAATCAAAATGATCCTATTTTCAAAATTTGAGAAAACCCAAATATGAAAATAATGAAATCTCCAACTCTCTCCGAGGGTCCTTGAGTTGCGTGAAATTTCTAGGATCGGCAAAATGCAAGAAAATATGAAATGCATGATGACTTAATGTATAACATTCCAAATTGAAAATTTGGGATGTTACAAACCTACCCCCCTTAAGATGAATCTCACCCTCGAGATTTGGGTTGGCTAGAAAATAGGTGAGGGTGGTCCTTGAGCAAATCCTCTTCTCTTTCCCAGGTGGCTTCATCCTCAGTGTGGTGGCTCCACTGAACCTTGCAAAACTTGATAACCTTGCTGCGAGTAACTTTTGGCATAATCGAGAATCTTGACTGGTTTCTCCTCATATGTTAAATCATCCTTCAACCGAATTGCTTCAAGTGGCCTTTGTATCTCTTAACGGTACTTCCGCCATCTCGGCGTGACATCTCTTGGTGAGAAGCATGAAATACATCATGAACTCTGACAGTCCCTCCAGCAATTCCAGCTTATAAGAAACTTCTCCCATGCGTTGCAAAATCTTATACGGTCCAACTAAACGTGGTGCTAATTTTCCTTTAACTCCAAAGCGCTTAACTCCTCAAGCGGGGATACTCTAAGATAAACTCTGTCTCCAACTTCATATTCTATCGCCTTGCGTTTTGAATCCGCATAGCTTTTACATGCGGACTGGGCTACCTTGAGCCTATCGCGAATCAACTTAACCTTCTGTTCAGACTCCTTAATCAAATCTGGTCCAAACAACTGACGGTCTCCAGCTTCGTCCCATGATAACGGTGTCCTGCACCTCCTTCCGTACAAAGCCTCGAAAGGTGCCATCTTCAAGCTGGTTTGGTAACTATTGTTATAAGAAAACTCTACATACGGCAAGTTATCGTCCCAACTAGATCCATAATCTAGTGCACAAGCTCTCAGCATATCCTCCAAAATCTGATTGACTCTCTCAGTCATCCATTTGTATACGTGGGTGAAAAGTCATACTGAATTCCAGCCTGGTTCCCAATGTTTCGTGCAACTGATTCCAAAACTTTGAGGTAAATTGAGTTCCTCTATCTGACACAATACTCCTCGGAACTCCGTGTAAACACACAATTCTGGTCATGTATATCTTTGCCAACTTAGCACTGCTATAGGTAGTCTTGACTAGAATGAAATGAGCTACCTTCGTCAAGCGGTCGACTATAACCCAAATCGAGTCATAGCCTGAACGAGTCTTTGGCAAACCTGTGATGAAATCCATGCCTAGTTTATCCCACTTCCATTCGGTATTGGCAATGGTTGCAACAATCCTGCTGGCTTACGATGTTACGCCTTCACTCTCGGCATACATCATAAACTGCTACATACTCCGCGATATCCTTCTTCATTCCGGTCCACCAGAACGTTTCCTTCAAATCTAAATACATCTTGGTATTTCCTGGGTGAATCGAGTAGGGTGAATCATGTGCTTCTTGTAGAATCAACTTCCTGATCTCCGGGTCATTCGGCACATAAACACGGTCCTCAAACCATAGGGTATCGTGCTCATCCTCACGAAATCCCTTAGCTTTTCCTTCGCTCATTTTCTCCTTTATAGAGGCAACTTCCTTATCTGCCTTTTGAGCTTCTCGATTTTGTCCATCAACGAGACTGAATCTCCAATGCTGCTACATAGCCTCTTGGAACTATTTCCAAACATAGCTCTCAAAGGTCCTCGGCTAACTCCTTGGGTATTCCTCCCATCATTAGGGTATTTACGTGGCTCTTACGGCTCAATGCGTCTGCTACAACGTTAGCCTTTCCGGGGTGATAATGTAATCTCATATCATAATCCTTGATAAGCTCCAACCATCTCCTCTGTCTGAGATTTAATTCCTTCTGCGTGAAGATGTACTTCAAACTCTTGTGATCCGTGTACACCTCACAATGATTTCCAATGACAAAATGTCTCCATGTCTTTAATGCATGCACAACGGCCGCTAACTCCAAATCGTGTGTGGCATAATTCAACGCATGAGGCTTAAGCTGTCGTGAAGCATACGAAACAACTCTTCCTTCCTGCATAAGCACTGCTCCAAGTCCTCGACGTGAAGCGTGTAATACACCTCATAATCCTTGGTGCGATCCGCAAAATTAACCTTTGGTGAGGTAACCAATCTTTTCTTCAACTCCTGAAAACTTGCCTTACAATCCTCAGTCCATATGAACTTGGTATCCTTCTTCAACAATTCTGTCATAGGCTTTGCAATCCTTGAGAAATTCTCAATGAATCTTCGGTAGTATCCTGCGAGTCCAAGGAAACTCCGGATCTCTCCAACTGTCGTTGGTGCTTCCCAATTGGTTACGGTCTCAACCTTTGTGGGGTCAACTGTTGTCCCTTCTCCGGATATAACATGTCCAAGAAATCCAACTTCCTTTAGCCAAAACTCACATTTGCTGAACTTGGCATATAACTGATGTTCCCTTAGCTTCTCCAAAACCAATCGCAAATGTTCCTTCTGTTCTTCTTCATTCTTCGAGAAAATCAAAATATCATCTATGAAAACCACGACGAACTTATCCCAAAACTCCATAAACACTTTGTTCATCAGGTTCATGAAATAGGCAGGCGCGTTAGTCAGTCCAAATGACATAACGGTGTACTCATACAGTCCATATCTCGTGGTAAATGATGTCTTAGGTATGTCCTGCTCTCGAATCTTCAACTGATGGTACCCTGATCGCAAATCAATCTTGGAAAACACTTTAGCTCCTTGCAAACGATCAAACAGATCATTTATCATTGGTAGTGGGTACTTGTTCTTGATTGTTACTTCATTCAATCCACGATAATCAACAACCATCCTTAACGATCCATCCTTCTTCTCCACTAACAGTACGGGTGATCCCCAAGGTGAAGAACTTGGGCGTATATAGCCTTTATCCAATAGCTCCTTAATACGCTTCTTGATTTCCGCCAAATCACATGCGGGCATCTGTATGGTCGCCGATATTGGGCACATGCACGGCAAAAGCTCAATCAAAACTCAATGTCTCTATCCGGTGGCATTCACAGCAACTCTTAGGAAATACATCGGGAAATCCTTCACCTGGTACTTCTTCTGCACAACTCCGATAAGGAATTTACTTGTGCTCTCCTCGGCTCATGCCGTGATACGTACTTGATTCTCCTCCCTTATGGGGTGGTAAGCAAAATTGACTTAGTGGCGCAATCTATGTTCCCTCCATACTTCAATAACCAATCCATGCCTAATATCACATCCAATCCTTGGGATTCCGAACTATTAGGTCCGAGGGAAAAACATAGTGTCCAATCCTTAATGGCGATCGATCACACCATATACTAGCCATGTATTCTGCTCCGGTGAGGTTACTAGCATGGGTGACCTAAGGGCTTGGGTTGGTAATTTGTACTTATCCACAAATCCCCTTGATATGTATGAATGCGATGCACCGATGTCGAAAAGAACAACTGCAGTAAATGACTTAACCAAAAACTTACCGATTACTGCATCGGGCTGACCTTCAACCTCCTCTACATTAATGTGGTTCACCTGTCCCCTATTGAAAGGGTTTGGCTTCTTTCCAGAGCTTCCATTGCCATTTCCATTCTGGCCTTCTGGACAGTCATTTGCATAATGCCCAGTCTTGCGGCACTTAAAGCAAGTGAAGTGGCTCAGTCTACCTTGGTTGGGGTTGATGGTGTGGTGCGGTCTGTCCATTGCTTCCTCCATTCCCGTTCCCATTCTTGGTGCCATTATGGTTGTGCGAATTACCTCCTCCATGGGTATCTTTGGCCGAACTCCTGTTTAGGGGTATAACGGGCTTCATTTGGGCTCGAGTTATACTTCCCCTGCCCATACTTCCTCTTGCGGTTTTCAATTTCTTGCTGCTTTCCTTCAATCATGAGGGCACGGTCTACCAACTCCTGGTAGTTATTGAAACTTGCTACCATCAACTGCATGCTTAACTCATCATTCAGTCCTTCGAAACTTCTCCTGCTTAGCTGCATACATGTAGCAACGTCATCCGGGGCATAACGTGCTAACTTACTAAAATCATCCACATCTTGCCAACAGTCCTTCCTCCTTGGCGTAAGTTGCGAAACTCACGCTTCTTCATGGCCATAGCTCCTCTTTGAGACATGGGCAATGCGGAAAGCTTGTCAAACCGATCCCATGTGACAGTGTCTCTGAGGTAAGTGGCTGTAAAATTCTCCCACCATCTGCCGAGGGTCCTTCAAGCTGGTGTGCAGCAAACTTCACCTTCTCTCCATCCGTACATCCTGCGTTGGTCAACTCCTCCCTATCTTACAGAGCCAATCATCTGCTACTATCGGCTCGGTGCTACTGGAAAACACTGGCGGGTTCAGCCTTAAGAAACGAGCCAGATGGTCAACTGGTGGTGGTGGCGGTGGGTTGTTGTTGTTGTTGTTGTTGTTGCCTTGATTCTGTACCAATGTTTGGATCAAAGTGTTCTGCTGATGAATCAACTGGGTGATCTCTGGCGGGAAAACATACCCAGGGTCGCATCTCGGAGGCATCTGATGGGTTTAGAAAAGATGAGAAATTAAGAATAGAGTGGGGTCTAAGGAGAAACACTACCCAAATGTATATGAGCAAATGCACGCAAAATCACTTCATTCAATTCAAACAAAGGGCTTACAACGGTCTAACTATCGCAAAAGTGCGTGAACAAAAATGTTACATGGAGGGAATATTACTAATATGTGGGGGTCATCTACTAGTTTGAACCGGTGGAAGAATCCATGATGTCTGCTCCAGCTTCATCTTCAAAGTCGGGTTCACTTGGATCCGAATCGGTGTCGTCGATGTTGATGTAGTCGCTCGGGCAGTCGACGTACTTGTCTTCATTCTTGAGCGCCAATTTCTTCTTGAGTTCTTCAATCTCATACTTAAGATAGTTATTGTGTCTTGCTAAAGCTACGATCTCGTCCATGTAGTCCTTATGTGTAGACTTTAGTTCTTCTTCAAGTTCGATGATCCTTCCCTTCGCATCCTTTAATTTGATCATATCATTTGCACATCTGGTTCTCCTGGCGTCGAATGTGCTGGTTTAACTCCTGGATAAAAGCTGCAATGGATCTGTCCTTCTTGGTGCTGACTATCTCCCATTGCTCATTCCGGCGTCCGCAAATCTGATAGATGGTGTCTTTGAGGTCTTCTTGGTAAACTTCTCCAATGCGTCCCATGGTGATATGAGCTGCCATGCTCTTTCCCAGACTCCAGGTTGGTGCACTGAAAACACTATCTATAGGCTTGGTGATTGGGGCGAATGTCCTTCCCTGAACGTAAGCTTGAATCTTCGGCGCTCCTCTTCGTGCAGAGTGGCGTTGAAAGTTCGGTGAAGCTTGGTAGTCCAATGTTCGTGTACTTGGTGACTTCCTTCAAGTGAAATCCAAAAGGTGTGCCTTCATCTGGTTGGGTGTACTTGATCTTGGCGTCCTTCATCCTAAAAGAGTAGAAAAGATGAGGAGTTAGAAAATGAGAAGAGAGTAGTGATCTATGGCTTTAACTTAGTGGTCGTGTCCTCACGGTCGGTGCTCGATACCATCTCTGTGGCGACCCGACCGGTAGCTCAAGTCTCGTGCTCGGTGTCATCCTGGATCGAATGCCGACACCACACTGATGCCGAAGGATTTATAACAGAGTAGCAATCACACACTTATTACATCGTTGTCCAAAAGAGTGTCCAAAAGAGGACTTATTACAATAAATATGGCTTAAGGCCATCTAATAACGATAACAGTGGAAGACTTGGAAGATAAGTGAGTCCATCAACTCCATCGGCATCACTGAGTATAGAACCACGACCTAAAACACCTTACTCGTCAAATGCGAAAAGTACGCAACATGAAAGTTGCAGCGAAACGGGTCAAGACATGGAATATCTTTGGCAATCTAACACATAGAGAGCAATGAAGCAATAAGCCTATACTACATGCATATATGGCTGGTGGAAAAGCTCTACCGTTAAATTTTTGCATAAAGCTAGTTTTTCCCTACTGCAAAGGAATAAATTTGTTTAACTATCATGGTGGTTGTTAAACATTGAGAATGGTTGACAGCATCCTCAATCCCAATTAAAAATACTCATTAAAAACCAACAATATTAATTAGAGTAACATGTTGAGATTCACATGATATTCAAGTACTAGATACTCAAGATGTCCATAACCGGGGACATGGCTAATCATGATTAGTTTATACACTCTGCAGAGGTTTGCGCACTTTTCCCCACAAGACTCGGTCGCCTCCGTTTGGTTTCTCGCACTACCTGGTGTTTGAGAGACGGATGACCGAGACATAGTCTTTCAGAAGCACTAGCACCTTACATGTGGGTAGACCGTACCAACCTACAACCCCTACATCTACTAGTCAAACCGAAAGAGTTCGCACAAATTACTCACCTATGCCAGAGCCCATAATGGCTTGTCGCTGCACACGGAAGTGTATAGTTTGAATAATCTTATGATCCCTTTGAGCACAGGTGGCGGTCCGAAGAAATACAGGCAAGTCCTCGATAGAAACCAGGTGCCTCAATCCACCCGGATGTGTGTTTAAGTTGCCACCTTAAATAAACCATTAATTAACAATCTCACATCTGTCATGGATATTCACTCACCCAATCCACGTCTACTAGCATAGCATGGCATAATAAGCAAACGTAGAAGTAACTCCCAAGGTTTCATAAGTAAAAGCAGGTAATAGGTACTACCTCAATCTACTTCCCATCCCACAATTTAATTAGATCCTAACCATGCAAGTGTTTGAGGATTGATCTAATGCATAAAAACTGGGTAGTAGAAAAAGTATGATCAAGTGTTACTTGCCTTGCTGACGATCCGCGAAACCTAGATATTCGAAATAACAAGCGGCGCACTCCGGGTGATCTATCGCAGACAAACAACAAGCATACAATAAGTATTCATCTAATGCACATGTAAATCTCGAATAAAAGATCTGACCAGAAAGTTCAACTTAAGAACCCTGGTTGCAAAAGAATCGAATCAAATAAAGCAACGAAAAACATCCGGCGGAAGAAAACAGCTCAGTTCTAGCAAGTTGAAACTAGGTCAAATTTTACAGTAGCAAAACTTTGTTTAAGTTGATTAGTCGGAACGGCGGTTTCGAAACGAAACTCCAGGCGCTTGAATCACCTGATTCCGATAAACGAGCGAGAAGATAAACTAGAACGAAGATTGGATCTGAAATCGAGATCGGAAAATAACGGATTAAATCCGATTAAAAGAAAAACGACGAACGGTTAAACGAACGGACGTTCGTCAACAGAAACTAACCGGTGAACACGTTCCTGAAAACGAACGGATCGGTGAACGTTCACTAATTAGTTGAACCAAAAAAAACCAAATCTAGGGTTCGAGAAAAAAAAACCGAGACGGTTTTTTGAAAAACCGTGGCGACAGCGGCGGCTATACCTCCATGAGGCCTCCGCGGGCGGAACGGGCTCCGCGGGTTGGGGTGGCTCGGCGGGCTCGGCGGGTCGGCGGGCGGGCGGCGGGCGGCGACTTAGGGCGGCGGCTATGGGCGGCGGCGGCGGCTATGGGCGGCAAGGCGGTCATGAGAGAGGGCTGCGAGAGGGGCGGCAACTGCGGGTTGGGAGGAGAGGGGGTCTGCCTTGGGAAGGGGTAACGGCGGCGGGGCGCTGCCCCCGAGCGGGACTCGGCGGCGGGCGCTGTGTCTCCCGGGAGGAGACGGCTCGGCCGGGTGGGTCGTCGGCTGGGCCTTGGCCGAGTCGGCGCGCGGCGGTTTTTTTTTAAAAATAAGATCACACACAGAAAAATGAATAAAATAAAATCTAAACGAACTCCAAAATTAATAAAGTAAATTTTTCCCGACTCTTAAAAATGAGTCGAACAAAATGAACTTTACCACGGGGCCAAAATGCAAATTTTTAAAATACTCATTTTTCCCTAAGGCAAATAAAAGTGACAAATTCCAAAATAAAAATCTAAAATTTGATTTATTTATTAAATCTTCATTTTTCCTAAATTTTGGGAAAGTCATATTATTCCCTCTCTTATTTTTGATATTGGAAAAATAATTGAAGATGAAATAAATAAAAATCAAAATGATCCTATTTTCAAAATTTGAGAAAACCCAAATATGAAAATAATGAAATCTCCAACTCTCTCCGAGGGTCCTTGAGTTGCGTGAAATTTCTAGGATCGGCAAAATGCAAGAAAATATGAAATGCATGATGACTTAATGTATAACATTCCAAATTGAAAATTTGGGATGTTACATGACCGGAAGGGTAATTGCTGCAGCTCTATCCCGTTCAAGACTACTTGATCCCTCACAATCTGCTGAAGACCTAGGGTTGTCCGAATCAGATGAAGATACATCGCCTGAATGAGTGATGTCGCTGCTACTCGGCATCTACAGAGAACACATGCGAAACTCAGGAAAGGTGGATAAGCATAAAACAAACAACTTGGTATCAAGCATTCTAAACATGCCATGCAATAATTTAGAAAATGTATGACTAATATGTTAAGTTTGTGTGACTCAGGCACCCGCGATCTGTAAATAGGCAGTAACTTATTGGAATAAATACAGCTTATATGTAGTAAGGAAGGTAGATAATGAACATATATACGATCTCCGTTATTTTATAGACAATTTGGGAACATGCGGAACAAAATTGGAAGAGGGATTGCGAGGAAATATGCCTCACCGCGATGGAGAGTAGTAACTAACAGGCTTCTTAATGCAAACCCGGTCGGACCACAGGAGAGGCGAGGGTTACTGCAAAGATATGCTCAAGGGTGGCTGGCGAGCAAATGAAAACGGCGAGGCGCGGGTCACCGCGTGTTGGGAACAGCAGTGGAGGTAGGCTTGACGCCGAAGAGCGAGCACACGACCGGGGTGAGCACGGCGGCGCCGGAGAGGGTTCTGTTGTGGATCTGGGGGAGGGGGCACTGGCGAAGGAGATTGGGTGGACTAGTTGAGTGAAACGTGGGCGGACGATAGGGGGTGTTGGCGGCCTAGGTGAAAAGGGTGAAAAATATCCCCGGTCGCCGCGTGCGCGGAAAGGCCTATGCAAACGGTTGCCTCTAAGCGCTCGTGTGCACAAACAGAATAATTTCGTTTGAAATGAAGACGTACTAATTTTGAAATGAAGACGTGAGTTCATCGTTTCTCATCTAAATTTTCTTCACGTAAACCAATCACAATTTTACCACGGGTTTGATTTGCTGGCGCATTTCAGGTCTCCTGTGCTATACGTAAGACATTTTTTGGCATTTACCGTGCATGTTGGCATATAAATCAATTCCTAGCCGGACTGCATTTCCTGTCGAAAGGGATGAGGATTGTCGTTCGATCTGGGAGCATCCAACGGTGCAGACGTACGATCTGTGGGGTTTGGGTTCTGGCCAATCAGAACACACGACTCAGATCGCACGCGCAGCGAGGGGGGCATCGGCCACGGTTTGGTAGGTACACGAATTTCGTGTGTGAACCATGTGCTATTTGAAAACATTTTTTGGGAGGGGCTATTTGAAAACATGTACATGTGTTGTCGAAAGGGATGAGGATCGCTGTTCGATCAAGGAGAATCCAACGGTGCTGACGTACGATCCGTGGGGTTTGGGTTCTGGCCAATCAGAATGCACGACTCAGATCGCGCGCGTGGCAGAGGGGTCGGGGTGCATCGGCCACGGTTTGGTGGACATGCGGCTTTCATGAGTGAACCGTGTGCTCTTTGAAAACATTTACATTACCTAAAATCATATTTTTGTTCGAATGAAAACATGAGTTCATCGTTTCGCCTCCAAGTTTTTTTCCACGGTAAGAAATCATGAGTATAGTGGAGAGTGTCATATACTAGTATCATGAATATACAGTACATATGATACTACCTTTCATTAACTATAGCGCATAGTATAATACATAGAGTATAGTATCATATATAGATCATATTTATTGCCATGCATGACACAAATTAGCATCGCATTTAACATGATACGGTATCTACCTATTATATGTTACTCTAACCCTCTTTATATATATATTTAATTCTTTGCCACATCAGCATACTTTCTATTTCCGAGTGCATGACATCGTCGGCTATGATACCACCACTATGGCTAGCCTTATATAGTGGGGAGTATCATATAGTACTATATATATAGTATCATGCGTATAATACTAGTGTATGATACTACGTGCGTACCTTCATAGTGCATATATAGTATCATAGAGTAGTACTAGCTCCCTCTGTAAACTAATATAAGAGCATCTAGATTACTAAATAGTGACCTAAACGCTCTTATATTATTTTACGGAGGGAGTATATATCATAGATGACCGTATTATGGCCATGCATGACACAAAGTAGTATAGCGTTTATTATATATATATATATATATATGTATATATGTATATATGTATATATGTGTGTCTGTGTTATGGTATCTACCTATGTTACTGCTTCTTTGCCACATCATCATATTTTCTATTCCCGGGTGCATGATACCGGCTATTATACCCCCACTATGGCCACCCTAATAAGGCTGGTCGTAATATGGGAGTATCAAGGGGTATGATGCATGCCAACTAGACTTTTTAGATGATGTGGCACACAGTTAAATGATGAAAGAGAGGGTGCGTGGTATCATATCATCATACCGTATCATATTAAATGTTGTACTACTTTGTGTCATGCATGGTAATTAATAAGGAACCTAAGATACTAACTCATGATACTATGCATGCGCGCATTACGGAGGTATTGCCGATCATATACTAGTATCATGCATATATACTCCCTCCTTTCCTGTTTATAGGCTTATCTCAAAATTTTAGTTTTTTCCATTTTAGAAGGCTCAATTTGGTTGTTCCCCATCACATGTCCAGATTCCAAGGTGCATTAAATCATTGCATGCAAGTATTAAGAAAAAGTTGACCAATGCATGTACTTTATATATGCATGCACGTATTGCAATTAATACATTGGCATACATAAATTTTTGAGGAAAACAAAAGCATTAATTGGGTGTTCTTGCAAACTACAAAAGGTATTCCACCACTCACCATCTACCTTGGTTGGTGAGATTTTTGAATTGAGCCCTATAAGGCTGGTTGTAATGGGGAGTATCATATATACTAGTAGTATCGTGCATATATATGATAGTGTAGCTAGGATACTAGCTACTTTCGTAATGCATAGTATCATATATAAGTTAACATCTTAGGTTGCCTTACTAATCACACAAAGTAGTAGTACAACATTTAATATGACACGACATCATTAGGGGTGGAAACGGATCGGATGCGGGTCGGATAGTGCTCATACCACTTCCGTTTTCATATTTTCAAAACGAATACGAATGCGAATACGGATGTTATCGGACGGATGCGGCTCGGATGTTATTCGAATACGGATACGTATCGGATGTTTTCTTGATTCGGAGCGGATACGAATAATTGTAACATCTTGCTTAAGTATATCAGTCAATAGCTATGTGACACGAAATAATCAACTTGTGACATACAATAAGTCAATGATAAATAGTTTTATAAATAAATACTATTGTAATTCATAATAGTTTCTAAGTTTAATCATGCAAAGAGTAAAATTTGACCACTTATTTGGCATTTATGTTGGGTAATTGGAATACTTGGGCAACAATTTGGAAAATTACCTCCCATAATATTATTCGGATATGGATATATCCACTTCCATAGCCATATTTCTGTCAAAATCTCATGCCATATTTTATCTTTTATCTGTTAAATAAATTCGGATACAGATAATTTCCATTTCCATTTTAGTTCGGATGCGGATGTTTTGGATACGAATAGGCATTTTCTCGAATACGAATATCGGATATTTCGGATTATCCGCTACCACTTTCCACCCCTAGGCATCATGATATGATACCATCCTCTCTTGTGTGCCACATCATCCAGAAAGTCTAGTTGGCATGCATGATACCGCTTATGATAATACCATTACAACCAGCCTAGCTAAACCGGAAAGGAGGGAGTATGAGACTAGCTAGCCACAATGGAGAGTAGTATCTTGGTAACATACACATATCCTCGACTATATATGTTACTACCTTCATAGTGGGTAGTAACATAAGTGTAGTGTCATGCAAAGCTTCATTTCTTAGGTTCTGAGACTCATATTGCCTTGGGACATGTGATGCTACAATAACTATCTAAGTTACTGAAACTATCTCTCTCCTCATTAACTTATTGCCACATAAGCAAGTTTGCTGAGTTGGAGTCGGTGTTACTGCTGAAGTTACTCCCACTGTGGCTTGTCTAATACTAGCTAGTCGTCTATGATATACTAGCTACCTCACTAAGAGCATGGTTAATAATACAGCCAAGGGTCAGCTATAAGAAGTTGCCATGTCATATACAGCCAACCTCTTAGCGGGTATGTACAATAATAAGTTTTATATACGTACTAGTTTATCAATAGTTGGCCTACCTTACATCCTCACAAAGTGTCTTGGGTCTCCTGTTGCAGCTTGCTTTACTAACCAAGAGCCCGCTTCTCTTCTCTTTCCTTGAACTAATAAGCACACACACACACACACACACACATATATATATATATACTAGACCATGAAAGCGCGCGTTGCTGCGCCCGTCCATATTTGATGTAATAAGAGAGATTGTTCTGAAAAGATATGCTAGTTTTGAAAAAATTCCATGGTATGTTATAAAAATGATAAGTGTGATGGTAGTTGATTTTAGTTTGTATACCATGGTTTTTAATGGTGTCAAAATTCCCTTTAATTTGGTTCCTAAATAGCCTTTTTCTGAAATATTTGTGTCTGCGAATAAATATTTTGATAAATTTGTTTTTTTGTACACGGGTGAGTATTATTTGTAGATTGAAAGAACCGATAGATATATTTTATGGGCTTTGATAATGGACCTTAATTGTGTAAAAAAAAGTCATTTGGATGGGTTTACAACGAATGATGATGCTTTATACTATAAATAAGTGCCAACTCGGTGGTTGGTGTGATTTGTCAGCCTTTAATACATAGATATAAAATCCTATTATGTAGTTTTATTAAAGATGAATGCAAAAGGTTGTCCTAACCATAACTAATAATTTTGGATGAAATTCTTATGAAGATTGATGGAAGAAGAGCAGAGTATAGTTGCTAGTTGCATGAAGGTCATTATCAGTGCATCGTACATACTGTTATTAGCACAAAAGAAGAAAACATGTCAGGTAGACTTGTGCAGGCCGTTGGGCAGATGGCAAACACTAAAGTGGATGCTAAGAAAGACAACCACAGGTTTTCGTATTCAGGAAAACATTAATCTTTTCATCCGCGAAGGCGCAAAGATGCTTGTGCTCTTCCTTTATTTTTATTTTTTGAATCTTATGTCTTCAAGTGGCATTCTGTTCCGGGGCACCCATGTTCAGTTTCTTCTGGGTAGCAGACTTCTTCCCATCTGTTGATGTCCTGCAGTTGGCACGTGAAGTGTGAGTTCAAGTCATTTTGCAGATATTACAGCAATCAGTAATGTGATGAATTGGCAGCTGGGGAACAAACCTCTTGGTAGAATTTCTCTTTCCCTTGGTTCCACTATCTTTAGTAGTTTCTGGGGATTGTCTAATCAGGGGCATTTGTGCCTCAGGAGTCTAACAGTTAAGAGGAGAATATTGTAAGGTACAACATGGAAAGCCGAGGACGATACTATATAGGATAAAATTTAGATACCATGGTTAGAGGTGGAGATATGTCTGTTGTGGCAGCTCGGGAGTGGACTAAGATTTCATCAGTTTGAATGTGGTTGGAGTTTTCGCCAGTTTCCGGTTTACTCTATTTTGCAAGTAGACATATGAGGCAAATACCAATGGTAAGATAACAGTGTGAGAAGAAAACTAAAGGAATACTGACCAGCTTGTTGTTTTCAGTGCGACTCATGCAGAATGTTCTTCTATAATATCCTGCTTAATTAGATCCAGAAATTATGATAGTGAATGACATGTATTATAATCTAAATACTTGCAGTACAAAGGAATATTTACCTTGAGGGTTGGTACTAATGATTGGCTATATGCTTTTGTTTGAACCAGAAGATAGTTGGTTGATCTCAAAGACATGTGGGTTTTGGTGGACTGCTGTCACGCTGTTGACATGGAAGGGTAGCTCCCCATAATGAAGGCTTTTCTCATTAATGCTAAACATATGCTGGATATCATCAGTCATGTAAGAGTAGTATTTGTTATAAAATGCACGCTCATCCTCTACACTGCAATGCAAAATGATTGTAATGAAAAGATACCTAAGCTGATGCCTAATCATATGCAGTGTACCATTCTGTATCATCACCTAATAACCCCCGAGCCGCAAGCTTCTTTAGATGTATTGTATGTGATATTATTGAAGGTAAGCAAATCCGCAAAGCTACATGACAATCAAAAGCATCCTAAGATAGTAACGCTCACCAGCAGATGGATGGACATAGTATACACAACCTATTTTTTCACCAGTTTCGCACCTTTTTTCCAGAATTTGTCAGTCCGTTCCAATATCCATTCACTTGGGAAATTGCGATATGTCAATTGTCGAGCTTCTGGAAACTTTTGGTTTGCAATAAACCATTCACTAAGCATAGTTTTCTTAAACTTTTCAGCATTAGATACAATAGTTTCAAGATTTTCTTTTGATTTGCAAGTAATAGAAATCATGTCAAGTAAATGGATGTCTAATCTTTCAACTGTTGGCATTTTACAGTGTAGGGGAAATTCATACAAGCGCCACAAGGAATCATGAGGGACCAAATGCCTGCAGTCTAAATATTCTTGTATGGCAGTATAGAAGATGATTATCAAGGTAAGGAAAATGCCGTAAAGCAGCACACGTGGAGGTGAATTAACATACTCGTTTTGGCCGTCCAATTGAATTGTGCATATTAAGTGGTTCTTTAATCCTTTCCCGCTTACATTGGGGCAGGACTCTACTTGATCCGCTAGCGCAATGTGGCTGGCGCACATCGCTTCCATGGTCTTGTAATCGAGAACGTTTCGGCATTTTTATTCTACTTAGGTTCAGCACGTGTCACAAACAGATTATACAAAATCTGAAACCAAGAGAAGGAAATTAAAGAGAGAAAATGGATGTGGCTGGTTGGAATGAAAATCAAACAAATCAGATAGAATTAACAATTAACAAAGAAAAACATAGTAGATGATTATAAGGCAACAATATGTAAGAACAGAGTCAGCTGTGGAACCTGTCTAGAAGCCATGCTTGCAATTGGGTGTAACGAGCAATTCCAACACGGAAATCCCAATGAATGAGCACTGCGTACCTGCAACAAAGGAGGGAAGTTCCAAATTAGAACCCGCAAAAAAAATGTAGGAGAATTAGAAGGAGTAAGATGAATAGACAGCAAGAACAGACCTAGGCAACAGGAATGGTGAAGAGACGACACAGATGGCAGGAAAGAAGGGATCCTGCAAGGCATAATATAGAAGGAAGATTGGGGTAACGCACGAACACCAAATTAATCACCATCATCACCCCTGAGGTTAACTACCATCATCACCATTATGTCAGGAGGCGGATAGTGGACCTTTAAGGCAGCAGTTCCAGCTTCAGTTATAGAAGGTTAAGGGGCATGAGGTAGAGCTGCAAGGCATGGAGGACCATGTAGCACGAGGACAGCCGGCGGTGGAAGCCGATGGGGCGGGCGGATGCCGCAGCCGCCATAGACGGACGCTGCAAGACAGAACGTTTAAAAACAACAAGAAAGGGGCTAAGGAAGAAGTTTAGGACGGGTGGACCGTACCGTCGCGGGGGCGGTCACGCACGCCCACGGTGGATCGCCGGCGCATCGAGGAGTGAGGAACACCACCGCATCGAGAGGAGGAAGGAAGGGAAACAGGAAGGAACAGAGGAGCTGTCGTTCCGGGTGGGATACAACTGAAACCTGGGCTACTTGGGCTGCTACCGTACGAGAGGGAATAACTGGGCCTTCACGACCCAATTACTGAGAGCAACAGGAGGTCGCTCCGCGGAGCAGCGGCCCGCGAGACGGTACGTGACGCTCGCTGGCGACCAGGAACGCCGACTTCGATCTGTATCGCACGTTTAGCGATCCGACGGCTGCGACAGTCAAATCGCTGTGAAGGCTCGTAGCTAGCTGTGTTATACTGTTTTTTAATATATATATATATATATATATATATATATATATATAATTTTATTCCTTATAGCCGGACTACCCACAGTGGGAGTAACATAGGTAGTAATATCACACATATCTAGATAAAATAGATGATGGCAAGCAATAAATGAAGAAATGGAGGAAAGTGGATATGTGTGATGTTACTACCTATGTTACTCCCCCTGTGGGTATAGTCTTACTATAGTATGAGACTACCCACACTGGGAGTAACATAGGTAGTAACATCACACATATCTAGATAAAGTAGATGATGTGGCAAGCAATAAATGAAGAAAGAGAGGAAAGTAGTAACATACCTAGTTACTAGTAGTATGAGTAACATCACATGTACATATCAAGGCAAGATGAGTCTATAGCCTAATAAATGAAGTGTTGCGTGTTACCACACATATATGTTACTCTCCACTATAGAGGTAGTAACATAGACTAGTAACACATGGGCATGTTAATAGTCTATGTTACTACCCATGGTGGCTAGTCTGAGTAACATCACACATCTCAAGGCAAGAAGTGTATAGCCTAATAAATGAAGTGTTGCATGTTACTACACATATGTTACTCCCCACTATAGAGGTAGTAACATAGACTACTAACATTCTATGTTACTATCCATTGTGGCTAGTCTTATGTCACTCTATTGTGTACTTACTTGCTCTAATAATGCATAGTATCATAGAGTAGCTAGTATCATATGTAGTACTTTATTTATATTGTCATGCATGACACATAGTAGCATAACATTTATTATGATACGGTTTCATGATATCATACTTAACCCTCTCTTTCTTTACTTAATTAATTCTATGACAGCTCATCAAAATTGCCTAGTTGGCATGCATGATACTAGCTATGATACCCCCTTACTATCAGCCTAGCAAAGGTGTACAGATCATTGTGCATCACTTTGTGAGTTTTCATCCGTTTGTTCGAGAAGCGGGGAGAAGTTTCAAACATTTCGGCCGTGAGGTGCGGCCACTGGCGTACGCCTAGTTGGTATTTTAATTACAGAAAAGTCAGATGGAGTTCAAACATCATCAAAATCGATGTGTGCCTATGGCGTGCTCTCACGGCCCCATGGAAAAAAATGGTAAAGTTAGGCACAAGTTTTGATGACCGCTCCTTCCAAACCGGAGCATCTCACATGAAGGATCATGGTTTTCCAAAAGGAGACGTGTCAATTCAAACTCCTGTGGCTGGTGACTTCATCGTTTGGCCTCATAAAAATTTCCACGGTACGCAATCACCATTATACCATGGGTTTGATTTTCTGGCGCATTTCAGGTATCGTTATCTATATTTAAGACATTTTTTGAGATTAACGTGCATTTTGTGCAAAAAAATAAAATTACAACCGGAACTGCATGTGTTGTCGAAAGGGATGAGGATCGATGTTCGATCTGGGAGCATCCAACGGGGCAGACATACTATCCGTGGGGTTTGGGTTCTGCCCAATCAGAAAGAACGACTCAGATCATGGGCGGGGTGGCGGGGTTTGGTCGGCACACGACTTTTATCAACGAACCGTGTGCTATTCGCAAACCAGATTGCATATTTTTGTTCACACATACTGTAGTGAGATCGATTGAGGGTGCTACCTCTATGATATAATAATAATAATAATAATAATAATAATAATAATAACAAAAAACAGTTCATATTTATTGCCTGAGCTGACAACATATCAAGGTCAACATATTAATGGTTCTTACATCAACAGAAAACCGGGCATAACTCACAAATTCAGTACACGTGTGTCGGGGAGGCTGATCGTACACACGGACACCTATGGGGCCGGCGGAGCAGGCCCCTTGTGGTTCGGAGGGGGGCGGAGATCGCACGAAGAGCGGATCGAGGCGAGGCACACGAGCAGTTTTACCCAGCTTCGGAGCTCCCCGGAGAGATAAAACTCCTACTGCTGCTTGTTTGATCTATTGTGTTCTTGCTAGGGAGCAATGCGAGCTACAAAACCTAACGTGAGTGTATCTAGTCTCTGGCTTGTCGAATGAACCGAACCAGCCGAACCCCCTCTATGTTGCGCATGGGCCTCCTTTTATATGCTCAAGGGGTCTCCGACAGGTGGCAACATAGATGAGGGTACAAATGTAAAACAGGAGTTGGTACACCTACTCGAGCGATTATGTCTGATGCAAAATACCTAACTCTGACGGCAAGGGACAAAAGCAATAAATGCCCGTCATTCTCGCCCAAACAGTGTAACAGAGACCGTCAGGTGCGCCTCCGCTCGCCACGATGGCGAGCTTGTCAGCGCCGCTTATCGTTGCTCTCCGCTGGTTGCCTGACCTCTCGACACGCGCCCATGGAGCGGTCCCATGGCGACACGTCGCTGGATGAGGTGGAAGCGAGAGAGAGAGAGAGTTTGCATGCGGCAAGCGCCTTGCCGCGGCCGGATCCTGTCGCGCCGGAGGCTTGTCGCGCTCCGAGCCTTCCGGCAAGCTTCTCTTGCCGGGCCTTGTCTTCCGTATGCAGGTGGCCTTCCCGACAAGCTCCTCTTGTCGGGGTCTTGTCTTCTCAATCTAATACTTTGTTCTTGAATGGCTCCAAAGGAGCCACGGAGGATATTGGCGGTGACGAGGCAAACCTTGCCGCGGGGCGCTGCAACTGTCCGTGCTAGAGTACGGGATACTAGGGTACCCCTACTCTAGTACACCGACAGGAGCCCCCGGGCCTGGGCCGTACACGGTGCCGAGCGCTTGTCGGGCCAGGCCCAAAACTGTGCACGGACACGCGCGGCCTCGACCACGTCGCACCTCGCCCCGGACCCACCACGATCTCTACTAACGGCACGTACCGGACGTGGCGTCGTGCGAGAAATCGTGGGCGCGGTCGTGGGGGGTTCTTTATTAGTATAAGCGGAACGTCCGCCCCCTCCCCCCTTTATAAGTGGAGGAAACAGAGGCAGGCCGCCCACCCCGCCATTGCTGTCTTGTCAAGAAAACCACCGCCGCCCCTCTTCTTCTCCGGTGCGAAGAGAGCAGCGCCCCCCCCTTTCGCCACAAGCACACTCACCGCCGTCGGCCTCCTCCGCCTCCCCTCGCCATGGCTCCGAAAGCCAACAAGGAGAAGGGCGTCAAGTCGGCCGAGGCGCAGCGGCTCGCGGTGCTGCGCAAGGAGCGAGCCATCTTCCCCCCGCAGCTCGGCGCACGGGAGCTGCGAGACGTCTTCTACCTTTTCTGGTCGACGGAGACTCGTGCGCATCCGCGCATGAGGGTGCTCCCTGCCTCCGCCGCTGATTTGGCCCCAACAGGGTACCCTTTCTTCGCCCTTTTCTTCTATTGCGGTCTTTGCCCGCCGTTTTCCGAGTTCTTTTGCGACATAATGAACACCTTTAGCCTCCGCCTCCTTGATTTCACCCCCAACGCCATCTTGACCATGGCAGTTTTCGCAAGATTTGTGCAAAAACTTTGTCGGAGTCCACCGAACGTGGCACTCTTCCGCCATTTCTTTGTTCCCAGCGTCGAGAGAGAGAGCCACTTGCCGGGAATAGCCTGGGTCTCTAGGATTGGCAAGAAAGAGGCCTACCTAGAGGGGAGTTCCACAACAAGTGGGAGGTGGAGAGCCAACTGGTGCTGGGTCGTAGAGGAGAATCCGCAGCCCTTCACCGCCGTGCGCCAAACCCCAATAGTGCGCGGCAGGGATTGGAGTAACTTGGCGCCGGAGGATGCGAAGCTGAAGATAGCCGTGACCCGAATCCTGCGCCTCAGGCTTGCCGGGCTGACCGTAGGCGCAGTTGGCGCAGACTTCATTCGCCGCCAGACGCTTCCCTTGCAGGAAAGGAGGAGGCCTGCTTGGGAGTTCCAAAATGCGGCGGACATCATGAGGCTGCGCCCGGGCCTGAATTGGAACTTCACCGTCATGGAGCTGGACTCAGTGCTGCTCGAGCTGTTCAAGAACGACCCCGACCATCCAGAGTGGTTTAGGTTGCCGCGGGGGGTCGTCCCTTTGTGCAACAACTCGGCGCTCGACCGCATCCGCGCCATGATGCCACTGTGCGACTCCCACGGAATCGTCCCAACCTGGCAGGAGCCCCCCGACGAGGTCGTGCAGCAATTCTTCGATGATTTGCAAGAAGTGCCGATCCGCGCCGACGAGCAGAAGAGGCTCACCCGCGACACCACCGACCAGGAGATGGCGCGGATTGCCACCAGGGTGGAGGAGGCGGCCGCGGCCGCTGCCGTTGGAGCCTTCGGGTTCACCGTGGAGGAGGCGGACGCGCGGCGGCGGCAAGCCTTGCCGGCGAGGGAGGTCGCCCGGCGAGGACGGGCTTGTCGAGCCCGAGGCCGGGTCGAGTGGACCCGCCGAGGGCGCTTCTTCCCCACCGCCAAGCGACTTGCCGCTAACGGAGCCCGGCTCCGCCGAGGAGGCGTCTCCGCAGGTTGGAGACGAGTCGGGCGACAGACTGCCCACAACAGCAGCGGCAGCAGCGCTGGCTCCACCGCGGCAAGCGAGGTTGCAGGAGCGCCCACACTACAGCGACAAGCTGGGCGGAGTCTTCTCGAGCCACCGCCGACGCCTCCTTAAGCGGCCAAGAGAGCACACTCCCCAGCCACATCGCAGCGGAGGCGGGCCGTAGTTTGACTTCTCCCCGCTCAGCTCCGAGGAGGAAGGCGAAGAGTAAGCTTCTCGAGATTGTGCTTGTATTTCTTCAATTTGTATTGCTTCATCTTGAATCTGATTTGCTTCGTTCTGGACTCTTTCCTTTTCAGGACGCTGGCCCAGAGAGCGGAGAAGAGGGCCAAGATCCCGACGGTCGTCGTTGAGGACGATTCTCCCGTGGCGACGGGGGACGCGTCCGAGACTCCCTTGTCGGACACGGCAATCCTTCCTCTGAGCAGCCCCCAGCACAGCCCCCAGAGTAAGTGTGCAGTTTTCTTCTTACTATTAGGTGTGCAGGGGTGCTCCTTCTGCGTTGATTTCTGATAGTTTGCTTGCGCAGGAGCAGAGCAGCCTCATCAGGAGGGCTCGGAAGCCGCCCCCGAGACCCTGTCTGCTGCCACCACGCCGACAAGGGAGGAATCTCCGACAAGGGAGCGCCCTCCGACAAGGGAGGCCACTCCGGCAAGGGAGGCCACCCCGGCAAGGGAGGCCACTCCGGCAAGGGAGGCTACCCCGGCAAGGCACTGGCGCCGGTGACCCTCCAGTGGTTGAGGTCATGGCTGCGGATCCCGTTGCAGGTAACTCCCTTACACGAAATTTTCCCTTTGGCTTGCTTTCTTTTGTTTCTCTTTTTTTGAACATTTGCTTGACTGCTCTTTCTTCGTCTGACGCAAAGCCGATGGAGGTCGAGGCCGCCGACGAGGAGGAAGCGCGCGGCAACACCGACGAGGCCCCCGTCGAGGAAGAAGAGGTCGTCGTCGTGGAAGAAGAGGCCGTCGTCGACGAGCCTGTTGGCGAGGAGGCCACAGGGGCTGCCGACGCAGAGGCCGGCGAGGGATCGGGCGATCGTACTGACGGCCCTGAGGCCGCAGGAGCGGCAAGCGCTACACCGACAGCCGACTCTACTGCTGCCACAAGGCTAGCTCCGAGGAGCCCCAGCCAGTGCCTACGAAGGCCGGCGAAGGCGTCTTCATCAAGCTCCCCGGGAACCGAGCTCGGGACGCCGGTCGAGGGAGAGACCTTGACGGTGAGCTACTCGCCTCCCGGGCTGATCTTTGGTGGGCCGCGCCAAGCAGCAGCGGCGAAGTCTCGAGGAGGAGCAGCTCTTTGGAGAAGCTGTTGTCGCTCTACCGCACTCCGGCAGCCAAGTTAGAGACCCGGAAGCCCTTGTCGCGAGGGCGGAGCGGACATGGAGAAGCGCGCCGAGGAGCTCGGAGCGCCAACAAAGAAGCCCTCCGCGACATAGCAGAAGCTGGGGTATCTCATGAAGAGCGCACGGCCTTCATCCTTGAGAAGGCCGCGGTGAGGAGGAGCAGCGGCTGCCGAGAAGCTCGCCGCCTTGAGAAAGCGAAGCTGGGCGCAGCGGAAGGTCAACCTGGACAGCCACGAAGAAGACCTTGCCGCCATGAGGAGTCGCTTGGCGGGGCGCTTCAGGAAGCAAAGGACGCTGCCGCAGCCGCCGAGACCGCCAAGGAAGAGCTGAAGGCGAAGGTGGCACAGCTGGAGGCCACCCTCAAGAAGAGCGGCGAAGAGCTTGCCGTGCTCAAGCGTGAGCGCGAGAAGGACGCCTACACTCTGGGTGAGCTGCAGAGTCGTCTCGCTGATAGAGGCAAGGAGCTCGACACCGCCAAGGATTCCAAGGCGGATCTCGAGCTGAAGCTGACCACTCTGACGCAGACGTTGGATGGCGCCGAGAGCGGGAGGTGGGCTTGTTGGAGGCGATCAAGGCCAAGGAGGAGCTGGCTGGCGAATGCTGCCTCCGTCCGTAACACTTTGAGGGAGAGCGTGGAGCACTAGACCGAAGGTCTTGTGGACACCGCCGCCACGACATCCACAACAGTGATGGAGCTGGGATGGCGGACCTTGCGTACTCCTCCGACGAGCATCTCCAACCCAGCGCCAAGCTCAGCTTATTCTTCAAAGGCGTGGCGACGGGTCTCCGCCGACTCTGAGAAGAGGTCCCGAAGCAGCTGGCCGAGGAATCGCGCCAAGTTTGTGCAGGGGCCCTCGAGAAACTGTTGATGAAGGTGGCCTTCCGCAACCCGGGCCTCAACCTTAACGGCGTCCTCAGATCCTTGCCGTCAGACGCCAACGTGGAGGAGCTCAAATCCCTTGTCGCACCCATTGTGGACAAGGTGAACAAGATCAAGCTGATCGAGGCGACCCGCGTAGACTAGGCCGCCAACTTTATCTTTCCCTTGTCGCTGCTGATCATGTTTAGAACATTTTGTTAGATCAGCGACAAGTTATTTTGTAATATACTCTATCTTAGGCGATCAATGCAATGCTATTTCCTCTACTTGATTCCTTCCTTTATGCGTTTACGCCTTACGCATTTGGGGGACTTGTCGGTGCGGGCACTTTTGTCATGTTGAAGCGCGAAAAGTGAACGTCGGACTTCTTTGGCGATCTTTGCCTCCGACAAGCAACCTCGTCGCGACTAGCCGCAGCTCACTTAAGTTGTTGAGCGGACTCGAAACAAAGTAAGGGCGCGACTAGCCGACGAGTTGGTTCCTCTGCGCACAGGTTTTCCATACGAAGTACTATCATTCGAGGAAGATAACAAAAATTAAAAAAATTGATTGCTCAAACTTTGGCAACTTAGCTTTTCGGTCTCTTGCTCCCCGATGAGGTGAAACTTCCTCGAGCGGTGCCTGGTCCATAGTATTAGCTCCTCCTCCCCTGGTTAACTTGTGCGCTTAGGGAGCCTTCCTTTCTTTGAGAAAAGAAAAGAAGAGGAAATAACGTTATGGAGCCCAGTGGCTCGATTACGCTTACGGGTGTGGTTGCTGCACAAAGTGTTAGCCAAAACATGCAACAAAATGATGAAAGCATGAACTTGACAAGTTGTGCGCAACACATGAGCTTCTTCGATGCACGGGGTCTGCGCCTGCTTTGTACAAAGGATCACATGCAACTTGGCAAGACTTGTACAAAAGGTGGTTGCCGAACAGGTTCCGACAACCGCGCCTTATGGGTAAAACTTACGAAGATGCTCAATGTTCCAGGAGTTGCTCACCGAATGCCATCTTCGGTCTCAAAGCGGACAGCTTGAGCCTAGTGACTCATTTCACCCGATAAGGGCCTTCCCACTTCAAGGCGTCAACTTGTTTGAATTCTTGGCGGACTGAACGGCGAAGAACAAGGTCGCCTTCCTCGAGACTTACGGCATTAACCCTGCGGCTATGGTAGCGATGCAAAGCTTCTTTGGTAGCGGCGGCTCGCCTGACAATGACACGAAGACGATCCTCCTCAAGGAGCAGCGTCATCTTGTCGCAGCTTGCTCTTGCTCAAGCTCATCATAAGCGAGCACTCGAGGCGATCCGTAATGAAGTTCCGTGGGAGAACTGCCTCTGCTCCATAGACTAGAGCAAAGGGTGTCTGGCCAGTGGCTCGATTTGGCGTCGTCCTGATCGACCAAAGAACCACCGGTAGCTCCTCGATCCAGTTTCTTCCGCACTTGTGCAGCCTGTCAAAAGTTCTGGTCTTGAGCCCGCGCAGCACTTCAGCATTTGCCCTCTCTGCTTGACCGTTGCTTCTCGGGTGAGCAACAGAAGCAAAGCAGACCTTGGCGCCAAGGTCTTGGACGTATTGCATGAAGGTGCGACTTGTAAATTGTGTGCCGTTGTCGGTGATGATCCTGTTAGGGATTCGAAGCGGCAAACAATCGACTGAAGAACTTATTTTGATCATTGTCACCTTCCTCACCGCTTCCACTTCCAGCCACTTTGTGAACTTGTCGATGGCGGCGTACAAGTACTCAAAGCCCCGACAGCTTCGGGGAAGGGGCCGAGGATGTCGAGCCCCAGACCGAAAATGGCCAGGATAAAGGGATCTTCCGGAGAGCTTGAGCTGGCTGGTGTATCTGTTTGGAATGGAACCGCACGCTTCACACTTGGTTACTTGTGCGGTTGCATCACGGAGGGCTGTCGGCCAGAAGAAACCTTGCCGGAAAGCTTTGCGGCAAGTGCTCTTGCGCCAATGTGGTGACCACATATGCCTCCATGTATCTCTCGCCAACAGCTGTCCGTCTTCCACAGGAATACACTTCAATTTCACACCGTTGAGTCTTCTTACATGCAGTATGATGTCGACAAACTGGTACATACTTGACTGTCGGGCTACTCTTTCCGCTTCTTCTTGCTCTTCGGAAGTTCTCACATGCAGAAGGAAATGGACAATCTCTTGTGCCCATCTTTGGAGCTTGTGGCTCGACAACAAGGACTAAAGGCACATTCGCTGCCGCTGGGAACATCAGCTTCCGCGGCAAGAACCTGCGGTCCTGCCGGAGCTTGATGCTCCCCGACAAGCTTACCGGAGCAAGACTTGTCGGGAACGTTTGCCTCAACGAAACAAACCCTCGGGCCTGTCGGAGCGGTTGCTCCTCGGCCTTTATTGGTGTTGATCTTGGGGACCTTTGCAGGCAACCGGCTTCGGGAAGCTCGCCGGAAAGTAGTCACCAGAGGCCAGCTTCCTCTTCTTGCTTTGTCCGATTGATGGTGTTATGGTTGGTCGAGTCAGCTTGAGCACGAATATCCCTGGTTCCATTGTGTAACTTAAGCGCAGCGCACTTTGACAGGCCGTCGGCAATATCATTCGGAGCTCTTGGAACATGTTCCATTTGCAGGCCGTCAAAGTGCTCTTCTAGCTTCCTCACTTCATCGACGTAGGCTTCCATCAACGGACTCTGGTAATCCTTGTTCACTTGTCCGGACGACAAGTTGCGAGTCACCCCGACAATAAGCTTTTGATCCCAAGGTCTCTGCGATCCACGAGACCGGCAAGCAAACCTTCATACTCTGCGGTATTGTTTGTCGCTTGGTCCTTGGGAAAGTGCATCCGGACTACGTACTTGAGGTGCTCCCGGTGGGTGCGATAAGCGACGCCAAAGACCGGGCGCCTTGCAGCGAGAAGGCACCTTCAAAGTACATCAACCACTCTTTGCTTGCTTCCTTGACGAGAATGCTCGTCTCCGGAATCTCTTCATCTGGCGTTGACGTCCATTCTGCTATGAATTCTGCCAATGCTCTGCTTTGGATAGTTGATGTGCTTTCAAACTTGAGACCAAAGCTTGACAGCTCCAATGCCCACTCGACAATCCTGCACGCCGCTACGGATTCTGCAGTATCCTCTTCGCCGGAAAGCGAGTGACGCGTGTGATCTCATGTGCTTGGAAGTAATGGCGCAGCTTTCTCGAGGCCATGAGGAGGCCGAAAAGCAATTTCTGCACACCAGAGTACCTCGACCTAGCCCCTTGCAGGCGGGAACTGACGAAGTAGACTGGGCGTTGTACCATCCTTTTTTGCGTCTGTTCATGTGCCTGCGCGGATTCATCCTTGTCGGGACCAGAGCTTGTCGGCGTAGCCCCCTGCTTGTCGTTGGATGTGCTTGCCGTGGTTGTTGGCTCGTCATCCACCTCCCTCTCCGCTACTAACGCAGCACTAACCACTTGATTGGTTGCCGCTATATATAGCAGCAACTTCTCTTGTGGCTTAGGTGCGACAAGTGTTGGAGTGGAGGACAGGTATCTCTTTAAGTCCTGCAGCGCAGCCTCTTTCAGAGTCCATTTCATTGGACCTGCCTTTTTCAAAATCTTGAAAAATGGCGGTAGCGTTCAGCAGACCTAGAAATAAACCTGCTGAGAGCAGCCACGCAACCGGCAAGTCTTCGTACATCCTTGACGCGCTTTGGTGCTTCAATCTGCTCAATGGCCTTGATCTTGTCGGGATTAGCTTCAATCCCTCATTGAGACACGAAAAACCGAGAAGCTTGCGGAAGGGACTCCAAACACGCACTTCTCGGGGTTGAGCTTGAGGTTGATCTTCGCAGATTTGCAAAGGTCTCGTCCAAATCTTGAACCAGAGTTGCTTTGTCCTTGCTTTTGACCACTATGTCATCCATGTAGGCTTCTACATTTCTATGCATTTGCGGCTCAAAAGCGTCATGGACTACCCTTGCAAATGTTGAACCAGCATTCTTCAAACCGAAAGGCATCCGTATGAAACAGTATGTGCCACATGGTGTGATGAATGTGGTTTTCTCTTCATCTTCTTCAGCCATGAAGATCTGATGGTATCCTGAGTATGCATCAAGAAACGAAAGCAAATCACATCCAGCCGTGGAGTCAACAATTTGGTCAATGCGCGGCAAGGGAAATGGATCTTTGGGACAAGCTTTATTAACATCCATGAAGTCAATACAAAGTCTCCATTTTCCATTTGCCTTGCGCACGACTACATGATTGGCCAACCACGTAGGATGGAGCACTCCTCTGACAAGGCCTGCTGCTTCCAGTTTCTTGATCTCTTTTGCTATGAATTCTTGGCGCTCCACTACTTGCTTCCTGACTTTTTGCTTGACGGGCCGGGCATGAGGACAAACGGCCAGGCGGTGCTCAATCACTTTCCTAGGAACACCGGGGATGTCAGACGGTTGCCATGCAAACACGTCGACATTCGCCCGCAGGAAAGCAACGAGCGCCGCCTTCCTATTTAGGGTCGAGAGAGGCACCGATGGTGAAGGTACCACCAGTGCCGTCCTCCTTGGCGGGCACCTTCTTGGTCTTCGGCGAGCCACCATCTTCTTGCACTTGCCGGTGGAGCTCGATGGTGCGTCCTCGACGGTAGCGCAGCACTCCGAATAGGTGCGCTTGCCGGAGTGAGCATCAGAGCCCTTGCCGGACTTGGACTTCGTCTTCTTCCCCCCGGGAGCTTCAGCGGCAAGTGCTTGGCAATCTATCGCGGCTGCTGCATCCCGGAAGATCTTGTCGGCACGAGATAAGGGCATCCTTCTTGTCGCCATGGACGGAGATGGCGCTTATCGGGCCTGGCATCTTGAGTAGGTTGTAGGCGTAGTGAGAGGCCGCCATGAACTTGGCGAGTCTTTGGACGGCCAAGTATCCCATTGTAAGGCAATGGGAAATCGGCAACGTCGAATGTAACCCTCTCGATCCTGAAGTTCAGCTCGCTGCCAAATGTGACCGACAACGTAATCTTCCCGTCGGCTTGCTCCTTCCGCATTGATTCCTTGGAAGGTACCGGTCTCTTCGAGCTCATTGTCGAGGATTTGAAGCTTACGGAGCACCGCGGAGGAGATCAGATTCAAGCCGGCCCGCCGACAACTAACATTTTGTGACCTTGAGGTTGCGGATGGTTGGTGAGACCAACATCGGCAAGCACCCGACCGCGATCGCAGCGGTCGTGGTGGTCCTCAATATCAAAAATGATAGGCGTCTTGGACCACTTCAGAGGTTTGCGTGACTCTACGGATGGCTCCGCTGCATTGACCTCCCGCATCCATTGCTTGAGTTGGCGGTGGGAGGTATGCAGGGAAGCACCTCCGTCAACGCAAAGAACCTCTGTGGCTTTCTGAAACTCCTGCTCATCGGCGTCGTCGTCTTCCATATCTTCGTCGTCGTCCTCATCTTCATCCATGTCGCGGCCGCGGGGAGGTCGATCTCCTTGTCGCTGCTTGGCCTTGCCAAGGCGTCCTCCCGGCCGGACGTTTCTTGCTTGCTCCCCAGCACCTTCCTGGGCCTTCTCCTTGTCGCGCGCTCGTACTCAGCTCTACGCTGTTCGACAAGCTGCTCGACCTTCTTGCAGCTCTGGAGGTCGTGGCCCTTGGTGCGGTGGATCTTGCGATCTTGCTTGCGGAGATGTCCCGCTTGTCGGCGGCCGCCACCGGCGGTGGTTGGCATCGGCAACCTCCTTGCCGGAGCCACCAGCCTTGGCGTTCTTGTCGCCACCTCCATTGCCGGACTGCTTTCATTGCTAGCACTTCTCCGGCTTTCTTCTTCCTGTTGCCTCACCGCGGCCCTTCTTTGCGGGCGGTGTCATCCTGTCGAGATCCTGCCGCATTCTCTCTGAAGTCTCCTCCCTTCCTCGGTAGCGTGCACACTTGTCGGCCAAGGCGTACAGCTCATCGACGTCCTTGACTTTGCACATCGCCATCTCCTCCCTCATCCTGCGGTTCCGCACATTACGATGAAATGCGCCGATCACCGCGGCAGGGTGGACGTCACGGGATGTTGTAGTGCACACGGCTGAATCTCTGAATGAACTTGCGCAGGGACTCTCCTTCCTTCTGGCGAGCAAGTGAAGGTCACTCTCTTGGCCATGAGGTTTGTGGCCACCTGTGAAGGCGCCAACAAACTGATGGCACAGATCTGCCCAAGAGGATATGGAGCTGTCCGGCAAGTGCATGAGCCAAGATCGGACGTTGGGCTTGAGGACGAGCGGGAAGTAGTTGGCGAGGATCTTGTCGTCCCGTCCCCTGCAGCCTGCACCACGGCGGTGTAGATGCTAAGGAACTCCGACGGATGCGCCCTGCCATCATACTTCTCCGCACGCGTCTGGTTTGAAGTTTTTGGCTGGGCCACTGGACTTGCCGCAGCTCACGAGTGAACGCAGGGCAACCTACGCGCTGACGGCAAGTCGCTGGCCCCTCCGGCGTGCATGTCAACAGAGGGCCCGCGCGCGCTTGTCGGATTGACGTCACGCTTCTCTTCGGCGCTCGATGCGAGTTCGAGCATCTTCTTGTTGTCGTTCATGAAGAACTTGGCGCTGATCGCGGCGAGCTCGTGGATCCGGACGACGCAGTGGGAGTCGCTTGTCGAGGTGGATCCGGTGAGTCGGCGATCTTGGCCTTCTTGGCGGAGAGTGCACGGTGGTTGCACCTCCGACAGCCTGCCGCCACCGGCTCGTGCCTTGTCGTCTCGCCGCGACAATGATGGCGTTAGTTGCCGCGGGCGTCGCCATTGGCAAAGCCGATGAGGCTACGGATAGTGGCCCTCCACTCGTCGACCTTGTCGGCCGTTGGAGGTAGTCGAGCAGCTGAGCTCGCCAGAGCTTCGCTGGAGTAGTGGGCGGCATTGGAGAGCGGTGCGAGGAGCGGGACATGCTCGGACTTCTAACCACGTTAGAAGGAGCAGCACCCGTCCGGCGATCGTATCTCACTCGTGCCCGGCATGTTGGGGCGCTTGCTGGTCTTGAGGGTCTCGATCCAGCGAGCGTATGGCGTTGTGAACGCCATGGCGTTGTTGGTCCCGCGTCTCTGAGATGGGCGCGGGGGATGCTTGTGACGCCGAGGTTTGCGGTGCCTTGTCCTTGGACTTGGCAACGTCGCGAGTACCTTCGTCGGCGCCGTTCCTCCGCCAGCGTCGCCCCCACCACCCGTTTGCTGCGGTGAGGGTGGAGTACGACGCGACGGCTCTGCTGCCGCCAAGCCTTCTTCTTCGGTGGCATGTTGAGGAAGATGTTGATGACGCTGCTCGTGTGAACGCCGGATCAGATTCACACGGCCTCGACGCTTCTACCCGGGCGCGCCAAAGATGTCGGGAGGCTGATCGTACCCACGGACACCTATGGGGCCGACGGAGCAGGCCTTGTGGTTCGGAGGGGGCGGAGATCGCCGCGAAGAGCGGATCGAGGCGAGGCACACGAGCAGTTTTACCCAGCCGGAGCTCCCGGAGAGATAAAACTCCTACTGCTGCTTGTTTGATCTATTGTGTTCTTGCTAGGGAGCAACGCGAGCTACAAAACCTAACGTGAGTGTATCTAGTCTCTGGCCTGTCGAATGAACCGAACCAGCCGAACCCCCTCTACGTTGCGCATGGGCCTCCTTTTATATGCTCAAGGGGTCTCCGACAGGTGGCAACATAGATGAGGGTACAAATGTAAAAACAGGAGTTGGTACACCTACTCGAACAGTGTGCGATGCAAAATACCTAACTCGGCGGCAAGGGACAAAAGCAATAAATGCCCGTCATTGTCGCCCAAAGCGATTATAACGAGAGACCGTCAGGTGCGCCTCCGCTCGCCATGATGGCGAGCTTGTCAGCGCCGCTTATCGCTGCTCTCCGGTGGCTGCACAGCCTCTCGACACACGCCCATGGAACGGTCCCATGGCGACACGTCGCTGGATGAGGTGGAGCGGAGAGGGAGAGAGTTTGCATGCCGCGGCAAGCGCCTTGCCGCGGCCGGATCCTTGTCGCGCCCGGAGGCTTGTCGCGCTCCGAGCCTTCCCGGCAAGCTTCTCTTGCCGGGGCCTTGTCTTCCGTATGCCTGGAGTGGCCTTCCCGACAAGCTCCTCTTGTCGGGGCCTTGTCTTCTCAATCAAATACTTTGTTCTTGAATGGCTCCAAAGGAGCCACGGAGGATATTGGCCGTGACGAGGCAAACCTTGCCACGGGGTGCTGCAATTGTCCGTGCACGAGTACGGGATACTAGGGTACCCCTACTCTAGTACACCGACAACGTGACAGTTCTAAATTGAACGAATTAAGTTGCAGGGTATGCATAAAGACTAGTCTTACAGCTTAATTCCCATGTACATGGGGGAATTGGGATCATTAAGTTGACCCCGAATGAACTTGGGGTTTTTGATGATTTTTAAACTTCTTCTTTGTTGCACTGGTGCGTGATCCCTTAGCTGGCAACTCATCAAATTCATCGTACTTGTCCTGATTGACAACATCGCCGACACCCAGTACCCTTCTCTTCCCATGCATCGCTAAATGGCCGTTCTTATGCAAGGGGTCTTCCACAAAGAAAATCTGGGTAGCATCGCTGGAAAGATTGAATGGGTCCGCGTGATATGCCATTGTTGTCCTGTTAACACAGGTCTTCCTGTACTCATCAATCCTTACTTGACCAAGAGGGATCCATGCGCACCTGAATAATGCCACCTTAACTTTCACATAGTCAAGCTTCCAAATCTCTTTGATGGTTCCATAGTATACCCTTTTATCAGCTTCATTTACAATCATGCATTCTATTCGAACAGAGTTGTTCTGATACGAGGTCTTCTTATCACGTTCCTCAGTGTAGAACATGTATCCATTTATGTCATATGCTTGGTACCTCAGCACCGCAGGTGATGGCTTTTGTGCCAACCACGTAGCAATGTCAATGATGGATCCTTGTACCAAACGATTCTTCAGCCATTCGGCGTAGTTCTTAGTGTACTCCTTCATCTCCACATCTGATGAAGGCACCATTGGTAAGAATATTTGGCGTATCTCCGCCAAGTGTTCTTCGACATAAGTGATGAGAACTGGGTTGTTAAGCAGTACCATCAAATGGGCTTTCTCTGCCAATTCTCTGGGTGCAGCCATTTGCATGCCAGCAAGGACTGGCTTACCTTTCAGCCTTCCCTCGTGGAGAGAGAGGGGCAAACCTATAGGTATTTGTTTCACGTATTAGGTAGAAAACTCAACCACCTCCTCCGCGGTATAACCTTGTAGGATGCTTGCCTCTGGATGGTTTCGGTTCCGACAAAAGCGCTTCAGGATTCCCATGAACCGCTCGAAGGGATACATGTTGCGAAGAAACATAGGACCACAATACTTTATCTCGTCGACAAGGTGCACAGTGAGATGGACCATGATATCAAAGAATGACAGTGGGAAAATATCTCTAGGTTGAAAAATATTCTTGCAATATCATCTTGCATACGATCCAACTCTTTAGGATCTACAACTTTCTGCCATAGTTGGTTGAAGAAATCACAAAGGTCAATGAGTGTGTTTCTTATATCTTTGTCCATCAGATTCTGATGGCCACCGGAAGGATTTGTGTCAACATTACATGGCAATCATGTGACTTCATGTGTCCCAACTTCATTTTACCCGAGCTCACATCCACGAGACTATCGATGTTTGCGCAGTAGGGAAGAGGGTGTCTTAGCGACAACAAATAGGTGAAGAACCGTGTTGCTTCTTTTATCTTGAAATTGTAACTCTCGCGAGCTTTGATGAATTTGTCATCATCTTCTGCTTCACTCTTGCGTTGTGATTGATCAGCAAGCATATCGAGCCGTGAACCGTCACCATCCTTTCTTTTACCTTTAATCTTGAGCAGAGTACCAAGGATGCATTCAAATACGTTCTTCTCTACGTGCATGACATCGATGTAGTGACATACACGTAGAATCTCCCAGTAAGGTAATTTCCAGAACACCGATTTCTTCTTAAACACTTAATCCTTGGGTGTTAGTTTCACCGTCAAAGGGTGGTTCTTGCCAAGCACAACATTAGTTTTTTTAGCCATGTTGTGGACCACCTCCCCTTCATAGGGTCTTGGGGCTGCAGCTACCTCTGCCGTACCATCAAATTCAGCTTTCATCTTTCGGTATGGGTGATTTTTCCTAAGAACCTACGATGACGCAAATACACTGTTTTGTGCGAGTTGGGAAGTCTTCTGCTAGCTGTCCTATCCGGGCATGTGACACATCCTACTTCTCCCCTTGTTTTCTGTCCTGATGTGTTGCCTAATGCCGGCATATCTTGAATGGTGTGCACCAGCCTCGCATGTAGATTGAAGATCTCCTTTCTGTAAGAATCATAACATTTTACAGCAGGCGCATCTATCCACACTGTCAGCAGTTATTCTACCAGTAGCTGAAAGTAAATGTCGATGTCATTTCCAGGTTGCTTCGGGCCTTGGATAATCATTGACATCATAATGTATTTTTTCTTCATACACAACCAAGGAGCTAGGTTATATATGCACAGAAGCACCGACCATGTGCTGTGATTGGTGCTCATATCGCCAAAAGGATTCATCCCGTCAGTACACTCCCCGAGCCTTATACTTCTAGGATCCTTGGCAAATTTTTCAAACTTTTTGTCGATTAATTCCCACTGAGCCCCATCTTTTGGGTGCCTCATATACCTATCCGCAATTCGCTCATCATGATGCCACCACAACCTCTCTGCCTCTCTAGGGTTTGCGAACAAATGCGTCAACCTTGGAATTAAAGGCAAGTACCAAACAACCTTGAACAGGACTCCTGTCTTGATCTCGTCGTCCAATTTGTACTTGTCCTTTGCTCTCTTGCGCTTGTATCGTGCATGCTTGCATGTGGGACATACCCGAAAATCTTTGTACTCACCACGATACAATATACAATCATTCACACAAGAGCGTATCTTCTGTACTTCAAGTTCAAATGGGCAAACAATTTTCTTTACTTCATTCGTGCTTCTGGGGAGCACATTATCTTCTAGAAGAATTTCTTTCAAAAGACCTAACATCTCTGTGAAGCCCTTGTTTGATAGACTATTTTCTACTTTAAATCTGAGAAGCGCCAGGGTGGCACTCAACCTGGAATATTTCTTTTTGCAACCTGGATACAATTCTTTCTTGGAGTCCGCATCAATGGTTGGCAGATCATTGTACCCAATCATATGCTTATCTGGGCCCTTGAAATCTGCAATCATAGCAGCAAAATCTGGCAAGATCGTCGTCGTCTGCGTCGACGTCTTGGTTTTCCAGTGGGCTTTTCGGCTTTTCCGTGTTCCATTGGTAGCTTGACGCCTCTGCCCCGATGTTAGATTCAACATCCATGTGACACTGATCGGGGTTTGGCATCTCGCTGCCCTGGGTATCTTCATCCATGACCTCCTCTTCACCGTGTCTGGTCCAACGTGTATATCGATCCATGAATCCCCTAGAGACTAAGTGCATCTGGACATCTGCAACTTCATGTGACTCTGTATTGGCACAATCAGTACATGGACACAGGATGTAATCCGCATCACCAATTCTCCTCTTTGTACTTTCAGCCAAATTCATGAACTTTGTCACGCCACTGATAAAATCTGCGGTTTTCCGATTCTTCATACATCGAGATCGTTCCATCTGCAGCACACGAATGGTAATTAAAAAAACAACAACATTAATACATGGATTAACTATTGTCCAAATATGTGTGCATAAATCACAAGGTTTTATTTTAATAATTACTGAGGGTGCTCCATGTTGTTATCCATACGTGCTATGACAAAAATAATGGCCAGTCAATTTACACGCAGAGTACTAGTACAACACTACACTTAGGAATTGAATACCTAAATTTAGCCACTCACGAAAAGAATACCTTAATGAATTAGTCGCGCAACGACCTCCACACAGCAGACAGGCAAGCGTGATGCGGTGGCACGCCGAGACAGCAGGGTCGAGGAGCAAAGCTTAGTGTGGCTTCCGCCTGAAGTTCGACCTCCACTATCCCGCCATCGACCGCGATGGATGTGCTCGAATCATGCCGCCGCCGACCTTGATGGTTGAGCTCCTCCTATCGCCTGCCGCAGAATGAGGATTGACCTCCTATGACGCCGCCACCACCCACCGACCGAGGATTGACCTCTTCTCCGGTAGCCGCTGCCTAGGCCACCGCCGCCATCTCTATATGCAGAGCGGCTGTTTTTTTACGGATATCCACAGAGCGGCTGTTTACATGGTATCTCACCGTAACTCAATTATATGGACATGGTAGTACATCACATATGGTTATGTAACGGCAACCGTGTCTAACCTACGTTGTCTTCTCACACGGTTTGTTGCGGAAATCGTGTGTGACGTTGTAATACCTAACACAAACGACATGTGCAAATAGTGTGCCATATACAACATATATATAGTGCCATTAGTAGTTCCCGACCATTAGCTTATCTCCACATTTCCACATTTCCCCCAAATCCCTACATAGCCTCCAAATTCCCTCGCGTGGCGCTGACATTGGGGGAATGCGGACAAGTGGTGCTGATGGTTTCGGTGCGGCTGCTCCTGCTCGTATCACCGCCACGATGGTGCTCGCCGCCGAGCACTTGCCTAAGGTCATCAGAAGGAAGGTGTACTATGTAACCGAATCGTCCTATCAGGTTCCAATCTATCCCGATCCTTCTTAGCATGTCCAAAGTATGGCTCCTTGCTGAATCCATCCTAAATGCCCCCCCCCCCCCCCCAGGAAAGCGATCTGCCGCCGGATCCGGAGCTTGACTCCAGACTCCCTCAACACGAGTTTGACTCTGAGTTTTGCGCCACCGAGAAGTACGAAAAGCTGAGTTGTGTGCACGTGCACACTCCCACTCGACGTGTATGCACAGAGGGATTCGACATTGGCAGGCAGTTTCTCAGTTGCCCCTTGGAGGTTAGTGCTAATTAAGTTCATCATTTTACTTCAGTTAATGCCACCCCTCATCCAGAATACTATTTAACATTGGCAGGGATATGAGGCTTGTGCATTTGTTAACTGGCTGGATCAAGAATGGCATGGCAGGGCTCGGAGTGTTATCACCAAGCTCGCAAAAGATAACGTAAAGCTGAAGAAGAAACTGGCTGATCTGAAATGTACAATCAGTATGATGAAGCAAGAAAGAATCAATCACAGGCAACAGATGAAAGCAAGAGACAACAAGGAACTAGCATGTGTAGTTGTGGTTGTCGCATTGGCCATGTTCTATGCGCTATTTGCAATGATGATTAAGGGTTTTGTTTCACAGTATTGCTAAAGCACATCTAGATGTGCTCTAAGTAATGCACATCTAGGTCCTATATATGCCATTGATGTTACGCGAAGATTCGTGCAGATATAGTTCTTTGTCTTTTTTCTTTTCCTTTCTAGTTTGATTATTACTGGCTTTATCAATAAGAAGAGCTCAATGTATTGCTTGCCAACTGTCCTACTCCGTTAAATCTTGGTACGGTGCATAATCCCAAAACTCGTTCCTTGTTTTTGTCCTGAGAAAGGAAACCAGCCAAATAGCCAATAGGAGTCCTGCGCAACCCCGGAAATTTGGAGCGACTGGGTACAAATAATTACGGTTGATTATATCAGCGGTTAGATAATGTAACATCCCAAAATTCTAAATTTTGAAATGTTATATTAAATAAATATTTATATTTGTTTGTTTGATTGTATGCTTGATTGTTTGTTAGAAAGTGAGTGGAATTTAAAAAAAATCAAATGAGAGGGAATAAAAGGACTTTCCCAATTTTTCATTTTGAATCCCTATCTAATTTTAAGTTTGCATCTTATCAAAAAAACTCTGATAAAAAAATATATGAGACGAGGAATATGACACTCCAAAAAAATTAGAGATAATGTTTGACAATTTATTTGAAACTCAAATTTCCTTTCATTTTGGAGTTATTGCAAAAAACAAAAAAAATTATTTCGACATGAAAATATGTTCATTTAGGAAATTGTATTCTGAGAATTTTGGTATATAATATGCATATTTTTTTTATTCTGTCATTATTATTATTGTTTTCTTCGCTGTTTTTTCAAAGAAGCCCGCGAGGCGGAGCGCACCGGCCCAGCCCAGGCTAGCGCTAGGGCGCACGCACGGGAGCAATTCCCACGAGCCGCCGCCACCCCTCCCTCTCGTTCCCTCTCTCTCACGTCATCTCTCCCTCATTTTTTTCCCTGGCGCCTAGACCCCACCCGTCATCTTCTCCTGTCGCATGAAACAGGAGGAGCCCAGCGCAAGCACGGCTGCGATGCTGCACGCGCAAACAGCGGAAACCCTATCTACGGCTTGACCCCTACCCCAACAACATGTCCTATAAATACCCAGCCACCTCCTCGCCCGACGCCCCCAAAAACCCCACGCCGAAACCACCTCTACCTCGCGTGATCTTCGTTTGGATCTCCCCAGAGCCGAGACGGTTCACCGTAGATCCCGACGCCGGTGAGCAACCCTGAACCACCAAATCTTGTCCAACATACTTCTCTCGTCATTGTGCTTCTTCTTGACATCGTTTCGTCGTCCAGGGAGCACCGGAGCCTCGCCGTGGACCTCACCCGACATTGCCGGAGCACTGAGTTCATCTCGACGCTCTGCTCATCCCCGTCATCACGACCTCCACCTTCAACTAAAAATCGGACCCCCTCGGAGTCCTCCACCCACTAGACATTGCCGTCTCCGCCGTCGGTCACCGGAGCCACCACCCCGCCGGCACCCTGCTTCTGTGCCACCACCTTTTCTTCTATGTAAGTCATGTATGTGCTAGCTCCTTCGTTTTTTTATTATTCAAAGCGCTAAGTGCTAGATCGGTTTTAGTAGATTAGTTCTTTAGATCAGTTGGTTTGGTTTAGTACACGGTTTATTGTGGTTTAGATCGAACCGGTTTGCCGGTTTTCTGTTTTGAACGTACGTGCACGTTTCTGTAAAGTTCCGGCCGAGCGACGGTTAGTTACAGATCGCTCAGCTCCTAGCCCAGTAGACTTTCCCGCTCTGTTTTTTTATTATTTTCGTTTCTATAAAAAAACAGAAAAGTTTCAATCTTAGATATTCTATAACTTTTATGTTTTAGATCCAAATTGAGTGATTCTTTTTGCATTGTGTCACAAATTTGTTGAAGTTTCTGTTAGTTCAATTGTATTTAATATTTGAGCAGTTTAAATTTGTGTTCGTATGAATTTTCTCAAATCACTAGATTTGAGCTATTCTGAGTTAGGAATATTATTTTTGACCGATTCTTTTTGCTACTGGTTATTTATTAGACTAGCTACGCAGTAGTGTTTTGTTTGCATGTTAGTGAGTTAGTTAGATTAGCTTTTTATTGTAAACAATCATGTTTACTCTGTTTTTAGTACTGTTTGTAGTTTAATTATTTTCAATTAGTTTCTTTTGCTAGTTTTCGCCAGTGTGTCATATATTCTATTGTTTAACAGTAGGTAATTTCTAGGATTTATTATACTTAGTAGTCTTGAGGTTCTAGGTGTTGTTTGTTGTATGACTAGCTGCTAGCAATAGAAATAGTGTTAGATGTTCTAGGTACTCTTAGAACTTTATTATAGGAAAAATACTTTATGTTACTTAGTGAATAATTGTTTTTACCTCGTGTTAAGTATTTTTTGTTTTAGGCTTTTTACTTGTTGTTAATTAGAGTTGTTGTGGTGTAGATTAGCCCTATAAGTTTATTTGAGTGATTTGGATTTTTATTTGTTTTTTACCTTCGATCCTATTTCGATTTTGTTGTTATTTTGATTGTTGTGATTGAGTGCTGGAATGATTGCTTATGTGAATACTATGATTCCTTGTATAGATTTCATTACAGAGTGACGACTAGTTTTTCAAGTTTTTGAGAGCGATAATATCTTCACCAACTGACCAGGCAAGTTCACTTTGACCATGCTATCATACATATGTTTTTATTGCATTTAGTGGCATCTTTGCAACAATCCTCCATTAGTGATATTGAATTCTTGTAGTTGAGTAGTATGCATGAGGTAGGAACCCATCACCCTGGTACCAAGCCCGGGACTATATTTATTTTAAATGCTACGCTATAGTAGACGGGGTTTGGTATGATTGCACGAGAGTGGTGTGAAGAAGGAGGACTCTACGTCAATGACGACAACTCCATGATGGCATCTGCAAGGACTGCATCTTCAAGGCCTCAAGAGTTCAAGACTCGAGACAAGAATTCAATACACACTCTTTGGGTGAAGGACGGTTGACGGGCACCCTGGAGAAACCAGTGGATGGCCGGGATGCATGGAGAAGCGCCATGACATCTTGCGGAAAGCTTCACCCAGACTCAAAGAGACGGAAGAATATTTCATGCCCGGAAGCTTACCTGTGCAACTGCAAGTCACTATGGGCTCTGGCTTGGTTGACCTTAGTTGTGACTCTGGTTGGGACGGTGCTAGCAGATGTAGAACTACGGTAGGATTGGATGAGCACCAGACAGTGGTTAGGGGAACTCTTCGGAAGATCATGTTTCGGTCGTCTTGTTCTCAAACACCCTGCAGTGCGAGAACGTAAAAGAGGGATCGAATCTTGCGGGTAAAGTGTACAAACCTCTGCAGAGGGTTAAAACCTAATCGATTAGCGTGTCCCTGATTATAGACAATTTGAGCCTCTGGACTTGGATCTATCTCGGAACTCTCAACACCGGATTTATAACTTAATTGTGGGCAACTTATGATGATTTTGGACTATGAGACATCGGTTGGCGGAACCATGTCATGATAGAAAACTCCATAGTACAGACTTCATTTATTCCTTTGATGAAAATAAATCAGCTTTTACGCAAACAAAACTCAGATACAGAGCCACATAGCCATACTGCATATAGTATAGTTTATCATCTGCTTTCTCTTATTGTGATCTTGCCGGTACACTCAATTTACTGACCTACACGGCTGCAACGTATCATGTTGCAGATATTTTCTTCCGACGAGCAAGAGTACGGTACAGGGTTACGGTCTACACTCAACTTTCCAATGGTGTTGATGGGACTCCATACCCGATTGATTGTTTCCGCTGAGACTTATGAGGTATATATCAGTTTTACGTTATATATACATGTGATTGCACTTTGATATTTACATTGATGTACTGTGTGTGACAGTATACTGATCCAGGGATGGCACAGATACACCGAGGCTTGACCGTCTGAGGTCGGGTCGCTACAGATATGGTATCAGAGCACATGTTGACTGTAGGACGTGACCCTAGAAATCGGAAAGCCCTTAGGACAGGAAATCTCTAAAACTTTTTTCAAAAAGACCCTTACTTCTCATCTTTTCTGATTTTATCAAATAGTTCCCTCTTACCTAAAATAGTTAGAAGATGCCCTTTCCCTTTTGACCACACGATGAATCAACTGAAGCCGCTCCAAGAAGGACAAGATATCGGATAATTGATGGCCTCTTCAGAGTAAAGAGGACTTGACCATGCATTAGAAGAGTTGAAGCTACTCCAGTTGAAGACTCCGATGACTTGAAGAATCAGAAGAATTATTTGACCGCTAGAAGACCAAACCCCTGTTATACACTTACGTTAGATGCGACGATTTGTGAGCTGTCATTTGTTTGATGCTTTCCGACAGCCACAAAGTAAAACTCGTTTCTTCAAAACTATTGTTTGTATTGTGTGTATCCCTCCCCACCTCTCTCATATCTCATCCCAAAACTTTTGGACCCCATAGATGATGAATGAAGTTGGACTGATATTCTACGGGATCAAGACTTCGGCCAGAGGCAGAGCTATGGATTCGGAACATGGAGAATCACTTCGGGAGAAATTTGGTTTCAAGGAAGAATGAAGTATCGTGCGCTCTTCAGTACTTTGAAGGAAGTGCTGCAACATTGTGGCGGATGCATCAAGCCATACAGGGATGGAATGGAGCAAAGACTTGGGAAGAATTCAAGAAGACTCTGACAAGATCTCGTCTTATCCGGAAGCATCATGATACACCAAGAAATAAACCTTGTGCCTGCAAGATTTGCGGAGAAATAGGACACACCGGGAGGAACACAAGGATGGATTCCCTCATTGTGAGGAGAAACACCCGGTGAGGAATGCCCAACTAGTCAGGTGACTTGTTTCTTGTGTGAAGGAACCACCCACTACCCGACTCAGTGTCACATTTACCCCATGGTGCAACAAACTATTCAGGAGCAGGAAGAAGGAATGAAAGAAGCCCTCCGAGAAGTTATGGAAGAATCTGTGATGAAGGAATGTGTTGAAGACCCTGATGGAGAAGGCCTCAACAGATTTTACTCCGATGCCTGCTATTCATGTGGAGAAGAAGGACATTTTTCACGGTATTGCACCAAGGAAAGAAAAGAGTATCTGGGGTACTTCCCGACGGAAGCAATAGAGTTTGATCCACATGGAATAGAAGGTTTGATCAGAATGAAGAAACCCAGGAAGAGAAAACAAAGACACCCTCAGAACAACTCAATTTCTGCAAAGAGGGACAAGAGTCATATTACCTGTTTTGAATGTAAGGACGTCGGGCATTATGCCAATCATTGTCTCGAAAGGAAGCAAGGAACTCAAGGAGCAGGCACCATCACCAAGAAGCCCCAGGACATGTCAGAAGTTATTTGTTTTCGTTGCAAGGAAGCAGGACATTTTGCTAGGGAATGTTTAGATCAGGAGAAAGCTAGAGCTGAGTAGTGGAGATGTTGATATCAGTAATAAGTGTAGTATGGAAAACACTTCTATTTTCATGAGAATGCGGAGTTGAGTTATGTAATAGAGTACTCAAAGATTGTAATAATTCATGACTCAATAAAGTTGATATGTCATATCTTTGAAAGGCTTTAAGGAGTTGTTATGTTTTATCTTGGAAATTAATATTCTTGGTGAACATGGAAGAAAATGAGTTGTGATGCATAAATTGGATGTTGGAAATTGAGTTTGAAGTTTTGTTTGGATGACATGAATGTGTACCCAAGGAGATATGTACCTTATTCTGAGTATCATTTTTGTTTTACAACTGCAGATGACGACCCTTTATGAATCTTTCCTCAAGGGCCCGGAGACGATCATGACCCTGACAAGTGATCACAATTACCCGAAAATCCTGAAGGACATGATGAAGCATATTCAGCTTGAAGGAGATGCAGTCTACAAAGGTTACCCCTTCATGTAAAAGGGAGTGGAACTTTGGTACGTGGAGGTACACCTCCACCGTATGAAAGGAGTTTGCCCAAAGATCATGGGGCAGTACTTTTTCATCTCACGTGTACCACAAGCAACTTTTTTTGACGCTGTTCGTGAAGCAGCCATGGAAGCCATATGTCAGATCGGAGAAATACTTGAAGCAAGACTCCGTTATACTCAGGAATACCTAAGAGAAGTGCATGCAGAGATGATGGAGATGAAGCTCAAGGCCACTATGATGAAACAGAAGATTGAAGATTTCAATGAGCATGTTGCACAATACCAGTGGGACTGAAGGATCCTCAAGGAGGAAAAATGAATAAAGTGGGAAGTAATGCTTGACCATACCGAACCATGTGGGTGGCAGCATTTGTAATAAAGTACTTTTTGGAATTTGGATTCATGAAAAATGGTTAAGGATGTAATAAAAGATTGGATGAACTAGTGCATTTCATTTTAAGTGTGGTAGTACTCCGTAAAGCCACATGATCAATGAAGAAAAAAAGGCGTTGTTCATGACGGTCCATAGAAAGGCGCCGGAAGAAATAAGTTGGAGTTTAATTATGATGGTTACCCCAAGATTATGACAAAATGAAATACTATTGGATTTAAAGAGGTATAATGTGGGATTATGGAACAAGAATCCTCGAAAGGATGAGTTAAAGATGTGCAAGTGTTGAATTGGGCCCACGACCCACACGCCCATGATTTACTAAGGAATCAAGCACTCCCTTGAGGAAGAAATTTTCGAAGAAAACTCTGATTTAATCAGCAGACGTTTCATAGGAGGTTACGCAAAAACCCGAGAGTGGTGAAGAAACGATAGATGTCTTGCTCAGGTTGCAGAACCAATGGATTTACCCGAACCCTGTTCGAGGACTAGAGAAATTTTGCAATGCTTGTGAGGATGACCAAGTGATAGAATACGTGATTCACCTTCAGTGTATGAAGTAATGGTTGAAGTACGGGATGGATTGGCCCCCATACCGAAGATTTCTATCATGAACTATCATATGTTGATGGAAAATCAGAGAGCCCTGAAAACCTTAGAAGAGTGTCGATACGACAAGCCAAAAAAACCTTAGAATGGTAGGACGATGGAACCCTGTATAGGCAACCGTTGCCAATCGTAGGTTATACGGTGAGATTCAGCCCAGACCATTTTCCTGCAGGAGAAACATGTATTGGTTGACCACCATGAGATCTAGAGAGTTGTTTATTATTGGCGACAGACCTGTCAGCTAAGGAGACCCAGTCTCGGAAGAACCTCACCGGGATGAAAGGACACATGTTTGAGGAAAAGGTTTTGACCCTACCGGAAGAGCCCCAGTGTAGGAGTTACTCTGAAGATGTGAGAAGACCGATAGTGTTCACACTAAGGATGTAGTACATAAGATCTGTTGGAACCATAACCCTGTTTTTAAGTGTGGTAGCACACTAGACCATTCCGATTGATGGATTTGCTAGAAGACCCCCAAACCCTAACTTTTTCTTGCTAGCCTCTTCGAATCTCGAGGACGAGATTCATTTTTAAGTGTGGTAGGTTTGTAACATCCCAAAATTCTAAATTTTGGAATGTTATATTAAGTAAATATTTATATTTGTTTGTTTGATTGTATGCTTGATTGTTTGTTAGAAAGTGAGTGGGATTTAAAAAAAATCAAATGAGAGGGAATAAAAGGACTTCCCCAATTTTTTCATTTTGAATCCCTATCTAATTTTAAGTTTGCATCTTATCAAAAAAATCTCCGATAAAAAAATATATGAGAGGAGGAATATGACACTCCAAAAAAATCAGAGATAATGTTTGACAATTTATTTGAAACTCAAATTTCCTTTCATTTTGGAGTTATTGCAAAAAACAACAACAAAAATTATTTCGTCATGAAAATATGTTCATTTAGGAAATTGTATTCTGAGAATTTTGGTATATAATATGCATATATTTTTTTATTCTGTCATTATTATTATTGTTTTCTTCACTGTTTTTTTTAAAGAAGCCCGCAAGACCGAGCGCACCGGACCAGCCCAGGCTAGTGCTAGGGCGCACGCACGTGAGCAATTCCCATGAGCCGCCGCCACCCCTCCCTCTGGTTCCCTCTCTCTCACGTCATCTCTCCCTCATTTTTTCCCTGGCGCCTGGACCCCACCCGTCATCTTCTCCCGTCACATGAAACAGGAGGAGCCCAGCGCAAGCACGTCTACGATGCCGCACGCGCAAACGGCGAAAACCCTATCTACGGCTTGACCCCTGCCCCAAGAACATGTCCTATAAATACCCAGCCACCTCCTCGCCCGACACCCCCAAAAACCCCACGCCGAAACCACCTCTGCCTCACGTGATCTTCGTTTGGATCTCACCGGAGCCGAGACGGTTCACCGTAGATCCCGACGCCGGTGAGCAACCCCGAACAACCAAATCTTGTCCAACATACTTCTCTCGTCATTGTGCTTCTTCTTGACATCGTTTCGTCGTCCAGGGAGCACCGGAGCCTCGCCGTGGACCTCACCCGACATTGCCGGAGCACTGAGTTCATCTCGACGCTCTACTCATCTCCGTCATCCCGACCTCCACCTTCAACTAAAAATCGGACCCCCCCTCGGAGTCCTCCACCCACTGGACATCGCCGTCTCCGCCGCCGGTCACCGAAGCCACCACCCTACCGGCACCCTGCTTCTTTGCCGCCACCTTTTCTTCTATGTAAGTCACGTATGTGCTAGCTCCTTTGTTTTTTTATTATTCAAAGCGCTAAGTGCTAGATCGGTTTTAGTAGATTGGTTCTTTAGATCAGTTGGTTTGGTTTAGTACACGGTTTATTGTGGTTTAGATCGAACCGGTTTGCCGGTTTTTTGTTTTGAACGTACCTGCACGTTTCTGTAAAGTTCTGGCCGAGCGACTGTTAGTTACAGATCGCTCAGCTCCTAGCCCAGTAGACTTGCCCGTTCTGTTTTTTTATTATTTTCTTTTCTATAAAAAACAGAAAAGTTTCAATCTTAGATATTCTATAAATTTTATGTTTTAGACCCAAATTGAGTGATTCTTTTTGCATTGTGTCACAAATTTGTTGAAGTTTGTGTTAGTTCAATTGTATTTCATATTTGAGCAGTTTAAATTTGTGTTTGTATGAATTTTCTCAAATCACTAGATTTGAGCTATTTTTAGTTAGGAATATTATTTTTGACCGATACTTTTTTGCTACTCGTTACTTATTAGACTAGCTACGCAGTAGTGTTTTCTTTGCATGTTAGTGAGTTAGTTAGATTAGCTTTTTATTGTAAACAGTCCTGTTTACTCTGTTTTTAGTACTATTTGTAGTTTAATTATTTTTAATTAGTTTCTTTTGCTAGTTTTCGCCAGTGTGTCATATATTCTATTGTTTAACAGTAGGTAATTTCTAGGATTTATTAGACTTAGTATTCTTGAGGTTCTAGGTGTTGTTTGTTGTATGACTAGCTGCTAGCAATAGAAATAGTGTTAGAGGTTCTAGGTACTGTTAGAACTTTATTATAGGAAAAATACTTTATGTTACTTAGTGAATAATTGTTTTTACCTTGTGTTAAGTATTTTTTGTTTTAGGCTTTTTACTTGTTGTTAAGTACAGTTGTTGTGGTGTAGATTAGCCCTATAAGTTTATTTGAGTGATTTGGATTTTTATTTGGTTTTTACCTTCGATCCTATTTCGGTTTCGTTGTTATTTTGATTGTTGTGATTGAGTGCTGGAATGATTGCTTATGTGAATACTATGCTTCCTTGTATAGATTTCATCACAGAGTGACAACTAGTTTTTCAAGTTTTTAAGAGCGATAATATCTTCACCAACTGACTAGGCAAGTTCACTTTGACCATGCTATCATACCTATGTTTTTATTGCATTTAGTGGCATCTTTGCAACAATCCTCCAGTAGTGATATTTAATTCTTGTAGTTGAGTAGTATGCATGAGGTAGAAACCCATCACCCTGTTACCAAGCCCGGACGGTATTTATTTTAAATGATACGCTATAGTAGACGAGGTTTGGTATGAGTGCACGAGAGTGGTGTGAAGAAGGAGGACTCTACGTCAATGATGACAACTCCATGATGGCATCTGCAAGGACTGCATCTTCAAGGCCTCAAGAGTTCAAGACTCGAGACAAGAATTCAATACACACTACTGGGTGAAGGACGGTTGACGGGCACCCTGGAGAAACCAATGGATGGCCGTGATGCATGGAGAAGAGCCATGACATCTTGCGGAAAGCTTCACCCAGACTCAAAGAGACGAAAGAATACTTCATGACCAGAAGCTTAGCTGTGCAACCGCAAGTCACTATGGGCTCTTTGCTTGGTTGACCTTAGTTGTGATTCTGGCTGGGACGGTGCTAGCAGATGTAGAACTACGGTAGGATTGGATGAGCACCAGACAGTGGTCAGGGGAACTCTTCGGAAGATCATGTTTCGGTCGTCTTGTTCTCAAACACCCTGAAGTGCGAGAACGTAAAAGAGGGATCAAATCTTGCGGGTAAAGTGTACAAACCTGTGCAGAGGGTTAAAACCTAATCGATTAGCCGTGTCCCCGGTTATGGACAATTTGAGCCTCTGGACTTGGATCTATCTCGGAACTCTCAACACCGGATTGATAACTTAATTGTGGGAAACTTATGATGATTTTGGACTATGAGACATCGGTTGGCGTAACCATGTCATGATAGAAAACTCCATAGTACATACTTCATTTATTCCTTTGATGTAGGGAAAATAAATCAGCTTTTACGCAAACAAAACTCAGATACAGAGCCACATAGCCATACTGCATATAGTATAGTTTATCATCTGCTTTCTCTTATTGTGATCTTGTCGGTACATTCAATGTACTGACCTACTGCAACTTCTAGCGTATATGTTGCAGATACTTTCTTCCGAAGTAAGAGTGCAGACAGGGTTACGGTCTACACTCAACTTGCCGATGGCGTTGATGGGACTCCACACCCGGTTGATTGTTTCCGCTGAGACTTATGAGGTATATATCAGTTTTACGTTATTTATACAGGTGATTGCACTTTGATATATACATTGATGTACTGTGTGTGCCAGCATACTGATCCAGGGATGGCAAGGATACACAGAGGATTGACCGTCTGAGGTCGGGTCGCTACAGATAATACGTCAACCCCCGCTTCAATCCCCGCTTCAATTGGCAGTTCCTCTTCTCTGCATACCCCGCTTAAGTGTCCACCATATTCATCGTCCCTGACAGGCCGCGCTACACACTGCACACACTCTGCAGCCATGTTGAGCGATAGCAAGGACGACAGTTCGGCCAGCACTCTGGCGCCCGATGATAGTTCAACATCGGAATCATCACGCTCGCCTTCCATGAGTCCGGCGTCGAGCCCAGACCTTGATTATATCCGATTCATGGAAGGGACGCCGTCTCCGGAGTCGTCAGGCGACAACCAGACGGACGAGGAGCCGTCGGAGGACGAAGAAGAGGACAACGATGATGATGAGGAGGAATGGTCGAACGAGGAGGAGGACGACGACGGCAGCAACGATGATGACAACAGCGGCGGCGATGAAAAGCCAACGGTTAGCGGCAAGAAGCGTCCTCGCCAAGACGATGTCACGGGGCCATCCAACAAGAATAACAAGAAGAAGAAGGAATAAATTAAGCAGACCATATATATCTCTGTTTATCCTGTCAATCTCATCGCAGACGGTTAGTAATATGTATTCGACAGAGATCTTCTACATTATCGCCAACAGGTTGGCTTGTTGAACTGTGTGCCCTGACAAGCACACAATTCACAAAAAAAGACCGTATGGGCTGTCTATAATGATCGCACACAATTCTAATTACCAGCCTGTTTGCAGGGTATCACACATATCTTGTTACGCCGAATCTTTTGTGTTCAACTCACTCATCGCAAACGGTTCATCGGAGTGAACTGTATGCCGTATATCGCACACACCTTGATCTGGCTGCCCGTTTCTGTTGTTCTGTCTCATCACAAACAGTTCGTACAGATCAACTGTATGCCCCTCATCGCACACACAACTATAATCTTAATCGTGTTTGATGTATCATTCATCGCAAATGTTTTGCATCATTTCTGACAGTTTTCATAGAGCACTGTTTGCGATTATTGCATCGCACACAATTTCTCGAAGGGTCTCTGATCATAGTGTTGCGTTAGCAGCATCCTGCAGCAGTGTAATCTTCTATTATTGCTAACACTCACCATGTACACATGAGCAAAACGTTTCAACCGGACACATAGAAAGATAGGGGCTTATAGTTTCGCCTCCCAACATATTCATCTCAAGGGTGATGTCAACAATAATAACTCATGCTATCTATATTCAACTGGACATATGTGCCTAGATCTTTCCTCACCACATGATGCTTGCCAAAGGAGAAAAATAAAAGGGAATAGAAGAAAAACTTTGACTCTTTGCATAAAAGTAACTACATAAAAGTAAAAGATAGGCCCCTTGCAGAGGGAAGCAGAGGTTTCCATGCGCTTATTTGTTTGTATGCTCAATCCCTTAGTGCAAAAGAACATCATGTTGTATTGCCCCTTAAGATGACAACCTTTATTATGCAGTCTGTCGCTTTTATTCTTTGTCACCCAAGTTCGTACAATGCTCAATTTTCTCTTACACTAAATGATCTCACACTTTTAGAAGCAATTTTTATTGCGTTTTGGCACCGATGACAACTTACTTGAGGGATCTTGCTCAATCCCTAGGTAAGTATGGTGGACACTTGAAAATAAGATTTGGGTTTAAGGGTTTTTGGATGCACAAGTAGTATCTCTTCTTAGTGCGGAATTTTCGGCTAGCAAAGATAGGGGCAAGCACCGCATGTTGAAGGATCTATGACAATATGACTTCTATGTGAATAAAAACAAACATAAACCACTAGGTTGTCTTCCTTGTCCAACGTCAACAATTTTGGCATATAATATTTTGATGAGGGCTCACAATCACAAAAGATCTCTGGGATAGTATATTTCTATGTGAATCTTCTCTTTCCTTATTAATTCTTTCATGAGTTGCATCATTGACTAATGCTATGTTTGTCAATCTCTAATAAAATTTCCTACTTATACTTTTCCTTATGTGGTGCCATCACCTACCCTAGGATTAGTATATGATCTTATTGATTTATTTCCTTTATTTTATTTATTTCCTTTCTCTTTTTCTTTCTTTCTTATTTCTTTTCTTTATTTGCAACATGAAAGTAGGGAAAGCAAAAACTCAAACTAAACTTTATTATATAGCTTGCACATGATTACAAGGATAGATCACTAAGAAAACACTCAAAGAGGAAAGGATCAAACTAAACTTTTATTCATCTAAAGCAAAAAGATCAAACTAAGATAAGTAAAAGCAAAAAGATAGTGGGATGATACAATACCGGGGCACCTCCCCCAAGCTTGGCGGAAGCCAAGGGGAGTGCCCATACCCGATACTCAGTTCTCCTTTGGTGGTGAAGAAGATGGTGGTGGTGAAGCGATCCTATCCTTAAGGATCAAGAGATTCTCCAACCGACGGATGATGCTCCGGAGATAGATGATATGCTCTTGATGCAGAATATTTTCACGAGTGAGATACTTATTTTGTATGCGAACTATTTCAATGACACGAAAAGCTTCAATCTCAGTAGGAGTAAGGTGAGTAAGGTAGGGCTTAAGGATATCTTCCTCCTCCTCCTCGGCCAGTAGTGCTTGTGCAGCCATCGGGGATGGATCTACGGTAGCTTCCTTGCCCTTGTCTCCCTTGACGGCGTCCGTAGGCTCCTCCCTATTCGCCTCGATCTTCATCAGCCAACCATCTTCTTCCATGTTGTTGGAGGAGTAGGAAGACGTGATGCCTGGCTTGATAAATCTGACCGGAAACAGTATGAAAGGAGAGAAGAGCATTTGTCCGCGATACGGTGATCAATAGGTTCGGGAAGTATATATAGATTTTCTTATCTTGGGGGAGAAGCATATTGAAGAAAAACGGAGTCCGGAAGGTGTCCCAGGTGGGCACAACCCACCTCGGCCTGGCGCGCCCTGGTGTCTTGTGCCCACCAGGGGGCGCTTCCTGGAAGTTTCTTTATTTCCAAAATTCTTAAATATTCCAAAACTGATAAAAATATTTTTTCGGATTTTTCGTAGTCCGTTTACTTACCGTATCACGTACCTCCTTATTTTCACGATTCTGGAGTGTTCCGGAAAGACTCTTTTATGTGTTCTTCCGGTGTCAAAGTTTGGATAATATTACTTTCAACATTTACCTGAGATATAATGCTTTATTCGTTGTCCATTGACAACCTTTGGGTTAGTACCTTCGCAATTATTTATTTTGATGTCTACAGACCGGTAAACCTCCTCGATAACATAGGGGCCTTCCCATTTTGAGAGCAGTTTTCCTGCAAAGAATCTAGAACGAGAGTTGTACAAAAGAACATATTCTCCAACTTTAAACTCACGCTTTTGGATTCTTTTGTCATGCCATCTTTTAACTTTTTCTTTGAATAATTTTGCATTTTCATAAGCTTGGGTTCTCCATTCATCTAATGAGCTTGTATCAAAGAACCTCTTTTCACCAGCAAGTTTGAAATCATAATTGAGTTCTTTAACTGCCCAATATGCTTTATGTTCTAACTCAAGAGGCAAATGACAAGCTTTTCCATAAACCATTTTATAAGGAGACATACCCATAGGATTTTAATACATTGTTCTATAAGGCCAAAGTGCATCATCTAATTTCTTAGACCAATTCTTCCTGGACCTATTGACAGTCTTTTGCAAAATTAATTTTATTTCTCCATTGCTAAGTTCAACTTGACCACTAGACTGAGGATGATAGGGTGATGCAATTATATGGTTAATATCATATTTGGCAAGCATTTTACGAAAAGCACCATGAATAAAGTGTGAACCACCATCAGTCATTAAATATGTAGGGACTCCAAACCTTGGGAAAATAACTTCCTTAAGCATTTTAATATAGGTGTTGTGATCAGCACTACTGGTTGGAATAGCTTCTACCCATTTAGTAACATAATCAACAAAGAACCAAAATATGTGTATACCCATTAGAGGAAGGAAAAGGTCCCATGTAATCAAATCCCCAAACATCAAATGGTTCAACGGCAAGTGAATAATTCATAGGCATTTCTCTGGCATTCATCACAAGATGCACTACAAAAAAAAAATACACTTCCGTGATGATACGTGTTTGTCACAGTAGGTCGCGTTTTTTGTCATGCATGTACATCCATGACAAATTTATAGCGATGAATCAAGATAGTCATACCTGTCTTTGTCGTAGAAGTGTTCCATGACATTACCAAAATTATCATCACGGAAGTGTCCACTTCCATGACGATAAATCGCGGCGTCACGTAACTGCTTTCGTCAAGGGTGACCGACACGTGGCATCCACCGTAACTGAACGCTGTTAAGCTATCGGGTCGGGTTTTGGATCCGATAACCCGTTAACAGCCCCGACCAATGGGGATTTTCCACGTGTAAAATCATCATTGGCTGGAGCAAACACGTGTCGGCTCACCGTTGGGACAGATGTCATCCGCTCATTGGACCGAAGGCGCCTATGGTACGGCGACACGTGGCACGGCCCAACAGATGCCCATTCCGGTGAAAAGGCCGGCCCGTTTGACTTGGTCAAAAGGTGGCAGGATGGCCCACGGAAAGCCTGTTAACGGCCTGTTCGCATATAGCCCATTTACAGCCCGCTAGCCGAGGGCCCGTTACGCCCTATCTGAATTAGGCCCAGTAGCGTCATCTGGGCCGTCCAATATGATTCAGCCCGTTTTAACTTCCGGCCCATGTGTGGCCCATGACTTCTTTCGGCCCATATGAGGACCTTTGTAACTCTTGGCCCATTAACGGCCCGTGGTGAAACTGGACCGTAATGAACAGTGTATCACTTTATATCCATTAACGGCCCGTTATTCCATTGGGCCGTTTCCAGCCCAAGTTATGTTTCGGCCTTCTCAGGGCCAATTGATTCTTGGGCTCATTTGCAGGATTCGGTTACCTACGGTCCGTTACTGTTATTTTCTGCTTGTGGGCCAAATTCAGCCCGTCGTTACAGTCGGCCCGTTTGCAGACCGTTAATACGTTGGGCCGTTTTCATGTAAAAAAAAACGTTGGGCTGTTTTCATAGATTTATCAAATACGGCCTATTAACGGCCCATTATGGTCCACGAATAGTACGGCCCATGATTGGAGAAATGATGATACGCCCCGTAGAAGGCCCATGGATCCTACGGCCCGTATGAGGCCCATGGATAGTACGGCCCGTAGAAGGCCCATGGACCCTACGGCCCGTAGAAGGCCCATTGATCCCTAAGGCCCGTATAGAAGGCCGATGGATCCTACGGCCCGTATAGAAGGCCAATGGTCCTACGGCCGAACGAAGGCCCATGGATCATACGGCCTGTAGGAGGCCCATGGTTACAACAGTCCGTGTGTTGCCATGATTATTTTGGCCTAGTTACCAAAAATAGGCTATTGTGGCCACTAGAAAAACACGGAAAAAGAACTGCAGTGACTACAAGCAAACAACTAAACAAGACAATAAGGAAATAAATAAGCAAGCAATTAAGGCTAGCCTATTACCGCTATTACACATATTACATCCACTTTGGGCATCAAAGTTCGCCACCGGTGCAAATATAGGGAACAAAGCAGCATATTACATACACTTGGCCGTCAAAATTGGCCACCAAAGGCAAATAAACGCGACAAAGAAACAAGAGCATAACTGAAACAACTTGGAAGAGCTCGAGAAGCGTTATCACAGGTGTCCACCATGTCTGGCAATAAGCTTAGCAAGCTGATTAGCTTTGTCTGTTTGGCGCTAAAATCCTCCAACGCTTCTTTGTTACACGGAAAGTATGCATCTGAATGCTCAGGGACTTCATGATCCTTCCGCTTCTTGTCGCAACACAGCTGATCGATGTCTTTCAGCTTGTAGTTGAGACTCAAGAAACCGAACTGATTGAGATAGTGAGTTTGAATAGCTTGTGCATGTGGTAGTGGCCAGTAACTCGAACACTAAACCAAGACAGGACTTTGGGGTTGTCTCGCTGTCTTCAAGATAGTCTTCCTTAGCTGTTTTATCAACTTTGTTGGAGACCAACAAGGATGTGTCACTATCACGAACCTTATCTGCATTACTTCCTTTACCATTGCTTAATAAGGCACTCTTCCCCAATATTACAAGATTCTAAAAGAAGAAACAAGCAGACACATAACAAGTTTAGCATGTACTAGTATATGAAACTCATTTCGATGAACCAGTTCATTGGTAAGGTGGACAGGATTAAACTACCAAGTCTTCTATTGCCAAGTACTAGTACATAATAAAAGCATCAAACAAACATATATCTATGTCCTATGGTCCTTTGCATTGTCTTGCCAAATCAAAATAGAGACACGGTTCAAATCATATCGATTCAAGACAAAGCAGCAGTGAAAGAATACAAAGCGTGGGAAACTACACGGCACAACAAGATTTCAGATGGGTACCACGGGTCTACATGTACAACAACACTATTGGCTCTGTTGTGATGCTAGTAATGTGCATGATATGAAAGCCAACTATATACACAATTGAAATTGAAATCAACAGAGCTATTGATAAGAGCAAACCTGTTAAAGAAACATGCGTGAACATACCTGCCGTGCCATTGGAGTTTCGATTGGATCCTTCAATTTAAAAATAAGTTCGTATCATTAAATACAGTGATACAAGAGCAAAGCAATCATAGTTAAAAAAGGCGCGCCTAAGCGAGCGCTTAAGCGCACCTAGGCTCTAGGCGTTGGCAAAACGCATTGCGCATAACTACGCATAATATGTGCATAATTGCGCATAAGCATGCGCTTTGGTCAGTAAAGCGAAAGGCGGTGGCAAAACGCACAATTAACGCCTAGCGCTTTTTTGAACTATGATAGCAACGAATCTTAAATTAGAACAGTTGTTCTTCAGGTTTAGGCACTTGTTCTACATGAACAAAGTACAGTAGGACGCAAGAATAAAATACTTAAAATAGAAAATGAGCTCATAGACCTTACCACATTCTTGGTTCGGGACCAAGATCTTGAACAAGGCGTTCCCGATCATCGTCAAGTAAATGTGTCTCGGGAGAACGTAAGGGAATTTGATGAGTTTCTTTGCGGTGAAGTACGTTTTCTTGAGTAATTCCAATCGCCACCAAGTATTCTTGAAGATAGCGGAGGTATTAGCACAGGTTACCTCATCACGAAGTTTCCAAATCGGTCCTTCTCTATAGAGAAAAATGGGAAAATTTGCTGTATTATAACCATCATGGAGGTAGGATGTATGGGACGAAGCAAAGTAATTGCCATGAATAACATTACTTACACATGACTCTGGACAAACACCTGCAATCGGCATTTTCCTTCATCTTGATTATAATATTTCCAAGATGGGAAGATACGCATACGATTTAACAACATCAAATGCAATAGATGCTAAACTACTGACGGCTAGTTGTGCTTCCTCCACGTGAATAGGCGTACTAACCGGGTGGAGTTGGGGTTCACCGTGATAGTACTGGCCCTTTGGGCACCGGAGCTGCCTTACTAGCCGCTTTGTTGTTTGGGAGCTACGTGGTGGAGATGGTGTTGTGTCAACAGGCCCCAGGGTTACTATCGGTGGGGTTGGAGTTAGATTGGGTGAAGCTGGTTCTCACATCCATCGCAAGAGGGTACAATCTGCGAGAGTTCGGGTTATGTGTGGTAGGGCTGGTTCTTGTGCATGTACAACCGGATGATATCTCCACCAAGAGGTAGCACTTTGTTTTATTTGAAGACCGTGTTTTTATTCCGCTGAATCTGGCATCACCCGCTCCAATTCAAATGGCTGATAAACAGGAAACATAGTTGAATGTACAGACATTGTATGAGAGACAGATGCAATAGATAGTGTGGAAAAAAGAGGGCATGAAATAGTTGACATATATATTGTTTAACTACAACGGATAGCATGACATAATTTCACATATATGATGTCTATCTAAACTGGATAGCATAGCCTAACATAATTCAAAGATATGATGAATAACTAAACAGGATCGCATGACATAATTCACCTACATGTTATCTAAGTAATCAGAATCGCATCATTTAATTCACATATGTGATTTATATGCTAAACAGAGGGCATTCGATATGATGTCTGAACTAAGAACATGGTGTTGAATATTGTGTATATGTTGTCTATACTATGCAATGCAAGACACCGTATGCATGATATGAGCAGTATAACTGCTGCAAGTTAGAGCATACACCTCGGTGGGGGAATAGGACTGGTCATCTGTCTACGAATCCATCTCTCGAGGAGCTATCGGGACCCAACAAGAGATCTGCTTGACAGTAGCACCGCTCTGCTCAAGGCCTTGTTTTCACTCCAGATTTTTCCATCTCCCACCCAAATGGCTGATTCACAGGAAGAGTAGTTTAATGTACAAACATTGTCGACAAATGGAAATGTAATTTAGAAAAGGATGAGCAAGATATCATTCAAATATATGATGCCTGGTTAAACAGGATGGCATTGCACATTTCACATATATTATGGCTTGCTAAAATACATGAGACTGCATAATTCCCATATATGATATAGAAACTAAACAGGTGGCATTATGGAACATGTCTAAACTAAGCAGATGACATATATGATGTCAAAAGTAGGCACTGCAAGGCAACATATGCATGATATGACTACCATCATCATGCCAAGGTAGAGCAAACACCTTGGGGGGTAAATAGGAGTGGTCAGCGGCGTCTGAATACGCCTCAGAACAGGTATCTTCCTCTGGATTACAATCTGGAGAGGGTGGGGAGGGTTTGCCATTGAACCCACCATGGAGCGATGTCTGCATGACATTGTATTGCAGCATAAAACTCTTCTCTTTTTCTCTACATGTTCAAAGATGTTGTGTACAATATCTCGACATGCATACGAAAAAAATATGGTGAGATTATGTAAGGAGAGCATGCGAGAAATTTAGAGTGATGGTAACAACCAGTGGATCGACGTTTTTCCGTTGAACCAAAATAGCCCTAATGGATCGGCGTGAATGTATAGTAATAAGTGACGCAACAAGTGTACAACCTCTTTGCCGTAGCCGTGTCGACCTCAGCATCATTGGGTTGGTCGCTGAAGCAGTTGAGGCAGAGGTGGCTGTCGGATGTGTGGAGGAAGATCTGAGGAATCTGTAGACGGCGTCCGGGGCACTGCTCTGTTGTGATGGATCGTTCTGTCATTGAAGCAGCTCCGGTGAGCCGTAAGACGTCAAGGCTGAAGCAGCACAAGACAGACATCATCAATCTCAAGTGGGATTCTAATAGCATCTCCAATAGATGATGAAAAATGGATGTAAAATTAACATCACCAAAAACCACCTGACTACAACATATGAGGTAAAAACTGTTGACTCTGAACTTAACTGTCGAAACTGAAATTAACTGTGGAATCTGAATGCTATTGTCGAAACCGAACGCAATGGTAGCAGAGAGACTCTTGACATGTAGTTTAGGGAGGGCATGCAGTTCATCTTCAACCTGCACACCTCGAGCACTTTGCCACTACCGGCCGAACCGCTGCCCAGCCGCCTCGCCGCCTGAAACAACTTCGCCACCGCCGCCCGGCCAGCCCTCTAGGCCCCCGCCCCCACCACGAACCCTAAGATAGATAGTGGGGTACCTCTCCGTGAGCCCCCCAACCCACGAAAATCGATCGACCCAAAAGTCGATTCACCGATCAAGTGTGGCTTAATCGGAGCAGAGCAAAGAAGACGAAGCGAGGGGAGAGCAAGAGCAGCTAAACGAAGCGAATGATCGGCGAGAGCCGGAGCAAGAAGAAGAAGAAGCCATGAAGCGAGCGAGCGAGAGCCGGAGCAGTAGCAGTAGATCCGGCTGGTATGGACGCCGCTGCTGAAGGGGCCTCACACTGGGGGAGAGCCGCCGTGGAGATGTCGCCCGCGGCCCCGGCTTCGAGGTAGCCACTCCAGGGGGGTGCGGGATGGAGCACCATCGGTGCCGGGAGGTCGAGTTAAGGAGAAGATGCGATGCGATGAGTGTACAACCTCTTTGGTGGCTCCGAGTAGGCCTCGGCTTGGCCCGAGGAGTCGGTGAGGATGCTGCGGTTCCGGTGGAGCAGGTTAAGGCGGCTGGGGGATGGAGCAGCCCGCGATAGACGAGGCGATCGTCGGAGCAGCTCCTTGGAGGTGGAGGACGGGGCGGCTGAACCGGAGGGACGGTGAGATGGACGAAGGATCCTCATCCGGGGAGGTGGACGAGGGACGTCGAGCTATTGTGGTGGACGACGTCGTCGGGGAAGAGGCTCCAGCTGGGCAGCGGTGATGTGGTGGACGGAGGAGGGTGGGGTTTCGCGGCTGGAGCGGAGAGGTTATGGCGGCCTGGGATTTCGAATGGTGAAAAGGGGGCGATGGGAGGGGGTGAAGCATGACTTAGGGACGCGCTTGTCCAAAATGTAGGGTGTGTTACAAAAGTACCCCCCGCCGATTTGAACTAGCGGCCCTTTAGGCGCAGGGTTAGAAGGGGGATTTCGTGTGTCGGGATTTGGCAGCTGGAGGGAGTTTTCGCGCACGTTGTAATTTCGGGATAGCAAGGCGCGGGTTGTGAAGGCGCCAGTTTTGGGAGCATGATATCTGAATTTTCGGGATATAACAAGATGCGGGTTGAATTTTAGGGACAAGCCTAACGTGTAGTCATATTGTACTTTTTTTGACTGCATAGTAATATTGTACTTATGCGTACCAAATCAATTCGCACTTCCTCAACCAAAAGAAAAGCGAAAAAATTAAAACTATTCACACCACACAAAGAGAGAGTCTTTCCCGTTTTACTATACAAATGCTATTCAAAGCTACTCCTCCTTCCATCTATATAGGGCCTAATGCGTTTTTGATGCTAACTTTGACCAAATATTAGAGCAATGATATATGACATGCAACTTACACAAAGCACAATCGTTAACTTCGTCTATGAAAGGTTCTTTCAATGATATAATTTTCACATTGTGCATGTCATGTACTATTAATCTTGTCAATAGTCAAAGGCGGTCTTAAAAATCTCATTACGCCCTATATAGATGGAAGGAGGGAGTATGAATCCATGTTATGTCCGATTAATTTTTTCGCTTTGCTGTATAATGCATGTAACCTACTCATACCAACATTTTAGTGCATTCCAAATGTCTATACTACCGCTGCAATTCGAACTAAATTTGAATTCGTTTCTCTATTTCAATAAGAATCTACAATCATGATTGTTGCCAACTTCAACAATCATTGTTTCCTTGCTATCCGCCAGATAAAAATCAGATGGCCTATAATGCAGTATGGCAGGCACACCGTCATCAACAACTCCGTTTTTTTATAAGAGTAGAGATAAAATATATTAAATGTAGTATAACATGTTCATAAACACACCATGTGTATCATCGTTATATATATTCACACATACGTCGGTTTAAAACACAATGATAAATTCTTCAAATATCTGTATTCGCTTTTTATAATGAAGTATATATGATCTCTATTCGTCTTTTACACCCACACAACCCTCTTATCTTTGTAGCTAGCGCTAACTTTCTCTTGTGCATGCACACGCCCGCATCCCTCTCACCCTCCCTCAGCATTCTCTAGCTCCATCACAAGAAATCGTCTTTTCACTTTAGGTCGTTCACCCACGGTGTGTGTAGGCCCCCCAACTCCTTCTTTACGGCACATATCGCGATATGCCTCTCTAGCCAGGTGTGCCTAGCACAAACACAAGCTTCCCCTCTTCTCTTGTCACCGTCCATGCCTCACTCCCACCACTCTTTTCATCGTTCTCGTACTCGCACATTCCTCCCCGCTCGATATAGTATGCCTCTCGTACCACCTCCTACATGCATCCCTCTATCTCTATCCTTCTCCTCGTGCCTCGTTTGCTTCTAACACACACATGCATGTATACTGATCGATCTCCCAGCATATACCTGGATCGACTTTAACTACCCCCCCATCGGTCGACGTACCTCACAAGTTATGTCTCTCCTTTCTCTAACAAAGGGCGATTGATCTTCCTATGTAGTTATGTCTGCTTACCACAGCCACATCGTCCCCCCTCATCATTCGTGCATGCCTCCTGACCCGTCTCTCACACACACGTGCACAGACAACAAGCAGCCATCTCCTCTCTTATTGATATTGCGGGCGTGCCCTCCGTTTGTCTAGCAAGCCTATCCCACCATTTGTTAGAAGCAACTCCACTATCACCCCCTCCAACACTCTAGCTCTGTCTCTCTCCCAACCTTATTCCTCTCATGCACATATGCATGGATGCCGATCGATCTCCCTTAATACATGAGGCAGATCGATCTCCTTAATACATGAGGTAGGCCTCTCTCCTCCTCCGCACATATACCAGCCATTGTACCTCTATAGTTAATTGGGCCTCCCTCTTCCCCCACCACACACCGATAGTTGAGCGCTGCAGGTAGGTATCCATGCCACAGAGACAAACTGCACATGTCCCCTCTCACGTTCCAGTAGGCCAGCCACTCTATATCTTTGATGTGGGCACACACAAATTCGATGGCACTCTTTATCGATTGCGCGCGCGCGCACACACACACACACATCATCCCTCTTTTCGATTCTATGGACACCTCAAGCCGGTGATACCTCCACTCTCTTCTCGTGGATAGCCCCCTCTATATATATATGTTATATCTAGGACTCTATTCACACACATTGCATATGTTACATTTTTTGATTGAACCCCCCCGCCGTGAGAACTCTCGAGAGCCCACCCACGATATCTCTCGAGGTGTGTATCTCTCTCACACAACCCCACGGAGGTGGTTTAAGTATACAAGAAGAGAATATGTGCACCGTGCACGCGTACTCACGCAACCGTGCCCAGCCACACCAGCGGGTACAAGGTGGAGCTCATTTCTTTACGAAATGGCATCCCACGTGCTAATTTGATCGCCTGTAGCGGTTGTTTACCTTGGGTGGTCGTGTTCCATGCGTTCACGAAACAAATTTCGAATTGACGCGTTTCCGCGTTATTTTTAAATAAAGTTATAGCGCTCAATGGCACGTACACAGAATACAAAACAATTTTTATGGAGAAAAAGGTAGTCCGCTCACTATATACAATGGAGCCTTGCGTGCCTGGTTTGTCGCTCTTCAGAGTATCTCACACAAGGCTGCGGTGGCCTCTCTCTCTCTCTCTCACCGTTGGTCACTGATCCGGCCGCATCCCGTCCGCCGGGGGAAAGGGAGTGTGGTGGCCTCTCTCTCTCTCTCATCGTTGGTCACTGATCCGGCCGCATCCCGTCCGCCGGGAGAAAGGGCGGAAGTCCATCGTTTCTCCGTTCGATGGCGCTGAGGCAGCACGTCCCGATCTGTGGTACACGCCGTTCTCTCTGACCAAGCTCCGGCGCAGCAGGGCCTACGCCACCTGCTCGCAGACTCCGCCCGCCGCCGCTCACCTAGTTACATCCCGACGACCTCCAGGTATCCCCTCCGGCCTTGCTCCACTGCCCGTCTTCCCACGTCGCTGCATGTGGATATTCCATAGTTCTTTGCCCAAAACGTAGCTCGTCCAGCGTAGTTTCCATATTGCATTCTCGTCCTCACACCGTTTTAGACAAACACAACCGTGTTGTTATCTTCCTTAGGGTAAGGAATATGCTTCTTTTTTGTCGCCGCATGTGTCATCAACTGTTATTGGCCAGTAATTGTTTCCTTTCTACCTCTTTTTTGCAAACAGGGCTATCCATTTCACCTCGTTGCAATTGCGACCTTTTGGTGAACCGCACAAATCACTTTTTTCTTAAGAGTGTTTTGTGCAGTTGTACTAAAATGTCACATGGGCAACGTCTCTACATTTCAGTGTGACTACACAAAGGGAGATTGGTTTTGCTCTATCCTCCTCATCCAACTCCGAGCCTAATCTTCTCCAACTAGTTCGTCTTAAAAGAGACTGCAAAGGTGACCGACTTCTATTTATGAGTTTATTGTTTCATCAGCAGTCCTCTATTATCGTAATCACACTTAATATCTTTGGAACAGGGACGCTCAGCTCTATTTTAGTGGAACTGCACAAAATGATCGGAATGTTGCATGCTCCAGACAGCTACTTTTTTCCCAACATGCCTTGTTGACTTAGACAGAGCTGGGGACGTTGTCGCCAATGAAAGCATCGATCAATTTTAATTTAACACCTTCTCACAACTCTATCTTCAGTTGTGATGTAATTATTAGCTTCGATCTGCTAATAATTGACATGCATTAGCAAGGAAGTTAGTTTTTATAGTTTCGAAAGAGCATCGATGGCAAGACACGCCAAATGAAGCTGAAAGCTCACACCATTGTACAATTTCATGTCTCATTTGGAAAATTATTTGTATAGTACGTCAATTATGTAAACAAATGATGGAAGCTTGATAGCATTGCCGAAGCCTCTTCATCATCCGGGTCCATGTGCCACGCACAAAATTATACTCCTTCGTTCCTAAATATTTGTCTTTTACAAATTTCAAACGGGCATATTTTAGAGTGTAGATTCACTCATTTTGCTTCGTATGTGTACTCCCTCCGTTCCTAAATATTCTATTCGTCTTTCTAGAGATTTCAACAAGTGACTACATACGGAGCAAAATGAGAGAATCTACACTCTAAAATATGTATATACATGTATATGTGCCAGTCTATTTGAAATCTCTAAAAAGACAAATATTTGAGTAGTCACTCGTTGAAATCTCTAGAAAGACAAATATACTCCGGAGTATATTTAAGAACCGAGGGGGTAGTGCACAACCGCATGGGAGACTCATCCCGGTCGTTGCGCCGCATTAATAGTGAGTAAGGAGCAGTCAAATCGTAAGCCCCACCTTTCCCACTGTAAGTTGCTCTGAAGAAGCAACCATCAATACGCTCTTCTTTGAATCCGCTCATACTACTCCATCCGTCACTTTGTTTATACAGCGCTTTAGAAAAAAGAAAAAAGATCTGTGGGACCAAGGCGACTAGCGATCGGCCTGAAAAATAGCATTGGTAGTTATAGCACGGCGTCTATTACTAGTAGATGGAATAATGCGTACACACATGCATGCAGTGCTTCCACCCCGGGTAAACACATGCATGCACTTACTCCATTCCGTAGTTACATGGAGAGAAAATTGTGGACTTGATTGCGGTTACCACGCCCTAATTAATTGAGCATTAAACCAAATGCGTCTAAAGTCTCTCTGGTGGTGGAAATGCATTGAGAGAAATGCATCATAATGAAGCGGCATACCAGAAAGCTGTGGACGGAGGGAGGAGTAGTATGAAGGTTCAAAACCAAATGCGTGTATGGCGGTCGGTCAACGCACCTCCTCTTGGCATATCAACGACATGTGGGACAGGAGTGTGAGCAAACCGATCTCAATTGACGGCAAAGAGCCAACCCGCCGTTCCTTGAGAGAGACGAGGAGCGAGAACACACAGACGGGTTCGCATGGAGGCCAAGATATATTCGAGCATGGTTGGTTGATCGATATCATTCATTACATGTTGGTAGTGGCGGAGCTACGTGAGGGCAAAAGGTGGCCATGGCCCGCCCAGCTTAAGAGCAAAACACTCGCACTTTGCATGAAGTGATGGCCAGCTCAAGAGAAATTCCCTTCAGATTGGCCTGCCCGGCCCGCCCAGTTTTTGGTTTCAAGCTCCGCCACTGCATGTTGGGCTGCTGTTTTCCGCCCTTCTCCGGAATAGCGTGTACTTTATCGAGATAAAAAGAAATAAGAGTACAAACGCTCCACCATGCGGTTCTAGTAGTAGTACTACTCGTACTACTGCGCTTGGCTCTTCGCCTCTTCGTGAAGTCGAACAATGATGGTACTCCGCATGTTGGGTACTACAGTGTATGCCTCTGACAATCTGACACCAAATGGACTGATGCATGTCCACCGAGGGTAGGTTGCATTAGTCAAAAGGCGTAAGCGAGCTTCACCTTGTCCTGCAAGCTTCTCCTCGATTACGTGAGTTGTGGGACACACCAAAAAGTAGTGCTAGTCCATACTCCCTCCTTTTAGGTTAATATGGCTCAATCCTTTTGCGGTAAATGAGAGATCTTTATTCATTTATATGCATTCTTAGGTCGATTAGCCATGACACTGGTCACTAGGAAGCGTGGTACCCCGGTACAAATGAAGTAGGATGCGAGGTGTTTCATCAAGCCAGCTCTCGGCCACATTCAAAGTGCAGCAAGCTCGGTTCGCACGAAGATGCGCCGCAAGGTTTGTTGACCTGTTTACATGCTAAATAACAAAAAAACAGGAAATATTACCGAGCGCTACTATTTGTAACAGGATATGAGCCAGAATTAAGCGAGAATTGTGGCGAGTGTTCCATGCAATCAACTTCCATTATCACATGCGAGAACCCTCGAAGATAACCAAATGTGTTGAAGATTGCTTTATCACATTTTAAAATTATAATAAGAGTGCAGACGCCCTCCATCCGGTTCCTAGTACTAGTATAATGCATTACCTTTATAGACTATATTAGTAAACTTTGCGCTTGGTACATTCGCCTATTCGGGATGTCGAACAATAGTAGCACTAGTAGTATAGTGTATGCTTCGGCAATCGACACCGAATTAAGCTGTTGCACGTCCACCGCTTTGGCGAGGGAGAGCTTGCATTAGTCAAAAGTTTCTCCTTGTCCTGCGAGCCACAGCGGCAAGTAATGCTAGTCCATACGCCTCCTCTCCAGTTAATATGGATTAATTTCAAACAAGATAAATACATTGTCTATCACTGTATATTTCTAAAAATACAGTCAGTGGACTTCATAATACGCTCATTGCGCTCAATATATATTTTCCGGTGTTTATAAGGTCACTATCTCACCCTGACTGAGTATGTGTGTGCATGCACGTGTAGGTTGAGCACTTAGCGTGACCGTGTGTGTTCCGTCGTGTGCTCGGACATGCATGCATTAGGGCGTCGCGCGCGTTTTTGCGTCCATGTGTACGTGTGACTGTTGCATACACGTAGGGGGAGTACGTGTAGGGGCCACTAAGGAGCAGTCAAATCACACAGTAAATCACGTCTATCGTGTTCGTGTCTCACCCTCCTCCACGGCTCGACCCCACATGGTCGCTCGGCATGCCACTCACCGCAAACCGATTATACGATAACTTTCCGCTTTTGCAGCCGATGGATCGCGCCATGGAGTACTACTAGCACTACTGGAAGAGATTGACAAGTTGGGGGAGGACAACTAGCTGTAGCACGGACTCCCAAAAACTTTTTACATGCATGTTGTAGCCGGCTATTGCGACCTATGAACGCGGAGCAGCTGCATGCACCCGGAAGCGGCGCGGGCGACGCTCTCTCGGCTGGCGCGCTGCTTCAATGCCGGCGCCAGTGAGAGGTCGCGTCCGCTCTGGCCGGGCATGAATGCGACACTGACCGTTTCGGGCGGGAAGCACGCGCGGGTGATGAAGAGGGTTCGGGTTGGTCAGGACCAGCCGTGGCGGCCAGTCCGGATGTGCGCAAACAAGAGATGTTATGCGTTAATATAGCTGCGTATATAATTAACAACATAAATAATGTGCCAGTTGGACAAATATGATTGGAGATGGAGATGAAAATGGAATTTTACGTAAACACGGATATGCATGTCTATGTCTATGTGTGTCTGCGCGACGACTCTCGCGGCCTGGTAGCAGGGGCGTGTTTTGGATCGAGTTTTCTTTCTTGGTACGTTAGAAAATCAGTTTTTCCAATTCACATCTAGATGTTATTTAAGGATATCACATCTAAGCTCCCACAAGTATATAATGTAGCAACAAGAAATAAAAAAACTAGGACAAAAAAATAGACCACAAGCAGTGGACATCAACTTAGATGTGACATAACTATGTCACATCTAGATGTGTCCTAAACAGACCCATAAAAATTTGTCCTCCAGTTTTCGTTTCTTTTTTCCGAACGCGCGTATTCTATTTAAAACCACTGCTATGGAGAGATTTTTTTTACTCCATTATAGCCTCTTGTTTGATAGAGTTTCTCGCGTCTCGCTCTCTCACCCTCTCCATATCAAAACAAGATGACAGTGTCCAGTCTATCTCTCTCCTCATCGGTGGTCACAGATCCGGATGAATCCCGTCCGCTGCGGGAGGTGAGGAGGTGCAGCGTTGACGTTGTCGCCGTCGGCAACGGGGGGAGCCGATGCGCACCGTCCTCTCGGAGCCGGCGCTGGCGCAGACGAAGATCCTCCACGCCCTTGTTCACTGCCGTCGTGTGGGAAGATCCCGCCCGCCCGCCTAAACGACATCTCGCCCACCTTAGGTATAACTTCTTGTACTGGTCCATCTCCCCAGGTCACTGCATGCGGGTTTTCTTCTGTGCGACTACTCCCCAGCTCCCCATGCATAGTAGCTAGGGTTCGTCGGCTGGTCCAACATCACCTACTAGTACTATTATAGAGGAAATGCCACTCGAAAAGTTGTCCTGATTTATGCCTCGGTGGAGGTATACATGTTGTTTCGACAAAAAGTACATGGCGGTTGTGCGGTCATTGTCCATATGGTGGTAGTACTATCACTGGTTAAATGAAGAAATGCTTTTTTTCTTGGGTATCCTGGTTTAGTTCCCATCAAGATATAATTATGATGCTTACATTTGTTGGTGTACTTTTCATTAACCCTTTTTTATATTTTTGGAAAGCTTGATGATGTGTGTCTCCATACCGGGCATGTCTTCCTCAATTTTAGTGAAACTGCACAAAATTGGATGGACATTGTTGTTCCGCCTCCTTGTCCTCGCCACGTGGTTCTTCCTTCCTCGAGCTTGATTCTTGAGAAGAAAGCAGGACCACGGTGAGGATTTGTCGAACTTCATAGGTGCCTCACCCAAACTTGATGCCAAATGGATGATGCATCACCACGATGACCTATCGATGCTCATGTTCGCGCCTCATGGTTGCGCCGGCTGGTGAAGCTGATCGATTTTCAATGAAAAACAAGATGTCTTCCATCAGTGCTCTTTGCTTATTACGCACAAAGATGATATCCTTCGTCGATTCACCTTGGTTGCGTTGGAGACGCGATGCGTCTTTCATGTTGGTGCAATTTTATCACACAATTGGCTATGAACCAAATGTTTCCTCGAAGAAGGATCGGCGTTGGTACTAAGAGCATATGTTTTGTATTGATTTCTAAGCCTTCTCACAACTTTGTCTCCAGCTCCCTGTAATTTTATTTGTCCAGCTATTAACTTTGATTTAAAAATGATGTGGACTAAAAACCGGATGGACGTAGTAGCCCTCCATTTTATTTACTCCGCATATTAGATTTGACTGAAATCAAACTTTGTAATACTCTCAAACCTTTCCGATAATTGAAATTAAAATTCTTTATTTGTACACACTCCCACACGTTTCCGATAATTTGGCACATGCGTGGTTGTTCACTTAAGGGAGGGTAGTGTACCACACGTGAAGGACAAGAAGTGCGACCAGGACGCGTGGGCGTGGATCGTTAGTTCATCGGAAGTAGTACTCCCTCTGTAAATTAAATAAAGAGTTTCGTTTCTTACTTACACAATTTAAAATGATTGTTATGGAGAGAATATAAAACCACTCCACTATATATTAGTCATATACACACAAGAGTACTATATGGACGCAGCTTCATTGACTTAGTGCACCTGCCTTTGGGTTTATGACAGGTGGGCCCAAAATGTGGCTGGCTCACTGTCATACCAAAAGCAGATGGAGTGAAGGCAGGAGCTCAGTCCGTACTACATTAGTACTCCTCAAGTAAACTAATATAAGGCGTTTAGATCACTACTTTAGTAATCTAAACGCTCTTATATTAATTCTGAAGGAAATATATATAGCGGGAGCCTCGGCTTGTTCGCTAGGATTTGCACTCTCCACACGCTCGCCGCAATACATATATGTTACACGCTGGAGGCTCGGCGTTCATTTGCTAGGGTTTGCTATATTCACAGTCTCTAACCCTCTCTTCACCAGATCTAAACAAGACTGCGTTGGCCTCTTGTCTCTCTCCCCTCACAATTTGGTGAAGGAGGCGTCCGTATCCCAACGCACGGGAAGGGAGGAGGTGCAGCGTTAACTCTATCGCCTTGACAAGGGAGGCAATCCACTTTGCCGGCTGTCTTTGTTCTCTTTCACCCAGCGCCTTTGTCTTGGAGGGCCACCGACCCCTTCTTCCTTGCTGCCGCACGTGGTGTGGGCAGATCCGACCTCAAGACGCTTTCCCACATCCCGACGACCCTAAGGTATAAGTTCCTTTGAAACCGTCGTTGCTCTAGTGCATGTGGATCTTTTTCGATCTGTAGTCGAATCTAGGTCTTGGTTCAAAGAGGAAAGAAAGGTGCGGTGGGGTGGAGCATGAATCTAGGACGTGGTTCAATGAGGAAAGGAGGGAGGAAAAGTAGTATAGACTGGCTATCCCGCCGCTTTGTTGGTCGAAAAGGGAAAAAGGTGGTAACCCGGTACACACATCTGTAAGGAACCGATCTCTTTGTTGAAAAGGGAAAGAAAGCGGGGGATTGGGTACTTTGTGCGAGACTAGATTTGCTGCCCTCACATAGGAAAAAAGTTCAAAGAGAACAAATATGGGACCAACAGATATCTGCTTGGCTACATACTACGCATCACCCATTTATACGTGTGGGCGCACATGGTGCTAGCATGTCCCATACAGCTATTTTGCTGTTGTTAATCTAAGAATGCCGTCGGAAAAATTGAAGCAATGCCACTTTGTTAAAAGTATATTACATTTTTAACGATTGTTGTTTCTAGAGAGTGTCTCTGTTAATATGAATCAATGCTACCGTTTTAGAAATGCTACTATCCTACTTTGTTTTCCATCCAAGATAAGTTAGATGCTTCTTTACATCACCGTTTGTTTCATCCTCCTTTATCGGCAAGTAATTGTTTCCTTTTTTGCCTCTGTTAAAACAGGGGTATCGATTCAACTTGTTGCTATTGCGACATTTTACTTCGCTACTCGAAACACTTATGTTTTAAGAGTGTTTTGTGCAGTTTAACTTGAATGTCACACCGGTGACTTTGCTTAATTTTGGTGGAACTGCACAAAAGGAGATCGAGATTTGTTTCCAGTGTTCCTGTCAAGTTGTTTCAAATCTTGGTCTCTACCACATGATATCTATTCAACTTGTTTATATTGCGACATTTTGCTTTGCTACGCGAAACACTTTGCTTGATTTCAGTGCAACTACACAAAATGAGATTGGATTTCCTATTCGTGTTAGCAGATTCGTATTTTATCCTGGTGTTCTCATGAAAGGTCAGTACATGCCTTCATCCACATGATTGTGCAGTGTGCTTTGAGATGTTGTGCTACTTGTATTGGTACTGTTTTAAATAAATGTTGAATTGAAGCTATTGTATTGCTGTCTTTTCCCATTAAGTAGTGAACAAAAATGGGACCAACCCAGACATGATGCTTGTTGCTTTGTTACAACAAACTCTGCATCACCCCCTTATAAGTAGATGGAAGCACATATTGTTGTTGCGCCCACTCTCCCTGGAACTGTTTATGCTTTTTGTTAATCTAATGCCGCTGGTAAAATTAAGCAATGCCACTCTCAGAATTAATTAACTACTGAATCTTAGTTCAAAACTGCAACACTTGTTAGGAATTGTACTATCCTGCTTTGTAGTTCTTTCTACATGTTTAACCAAGGTATTGTTATACCTATTGTTGCTTACAGGGATATCAAAATTAAAGCTCGGTTTTATTCCGACTTCGATTTTAGTTGAACTGCACAAAAGGAGCCAATGTGTCCAAGGCAAACTGCTGCGTTACTGGGTCCAGTTGGCTGTTCCACTTTGCATAAAGAAGCAGTCACTGGATGCGGTACATTACAGAAGGAATGATCGATAAGCTTTATAGAGTATTATTAGACACCGGTGACATGACTAGTCTGCAGAGACCATTGGCAATTTAACAACACGTGTAGTGCCCAAACAAGTACAAGAAGCTAAGACAGGACACGATCATAGGCATTACATATTTTGAATAGGAAAAGCTTGTCAAAGTTTAATCATTGATGTTAGAAAGAAGACGTTAGATTAATATATTGGAATTGGAAAACCTTGTCAAAATTTGCTCATTGATGTTAGCAAGAAGACGTTAGTTTAATATATTGGAATTGGAAAACCTTGTCAAAATTTGCTCATTTATGTTAGCCAGAAGACATGCATTTGATATTTTTGAGTGGGATGCCCTTGCTGTGAGCAGCGTCGAGTGTTTTTTCCTATTCTTGTGTTCAGTTTAGAAGTAAATAGTTACTCTGCTAAGATATTCCTGCGTTAAGAGTTTGTTCTGAATATTGGCTATGTAATGCCAGGCCTTGTGTTTGGTTGCAAAGTTGAGCTTGGAATGTTGTGGCATGCGGCATCACGAGCTGTTCACCGTGCCTCCTGAGAATAATGCTTCGTATTGTTTTGCATGTCGATCTAATGCCAGTGATTTGCTTGTTAAGAAGATCATCCTCTTCTGTTGTTTCCGTGCGTAAAAAGTTCATCGTATGATGTTTCATTCATAGCCTATACGACATGTCAGGTAGGTTAGACGTGAAACCATATGATCTTCCAACCAGCTCATGATATTAGGCCGTGATTGGATCGTTGTTTTCCAACCAAAACCGCTTGTAAAACTGACGCTTGTAAATTAAAGCAGATGGTCTCGGGCGAAGGCGCTTGGTTGGTGATTTCAACTAGTAAAATATCGGAAGTACTTCACACACGATAAAAACTCTGAACGACACTCGGATGATTGCTAATCCAGATGTTAGCTGCTGTTTCAGCCTTGCCCATGGATGGCATGATACGCACGCCGTGCATGTATCGTCTGGTAATGTCATCCATATAGCAATGCTCGTAAAATATACACTGGTCTCTCAAATTACACGCGTAACCTGCCGGTTTTACTTATAGACCTCGGGCCTTCCGATGACGAGTAAATTACACTTGTATGTTAATACAGGTTTGAAATAAACCAGGGCTCCCAAGCGCGGCCTGACCGTTTCATGCCGTCTCAGTTTCTCGAAGGTGCTCATAGGTGTCCGATGATCCTAGCTTCCTGAATGAGCAGCGGTATTTATGTCAGACCTCCGTGGGGCCAGCAGGGGCCCTCTCTGTTGTCCTTCGAGTTATTACGCCATTGTGGTGCCGAGCATTGTTAACATGGTCAACGAACATGAGGATTCAGGAGATGACTTTATTTTGACTGGATGACACTAGGGACCCACTGGGGCCATAGCCGTACGTACGCAAGTGCCTCCTTATTATGTACAACTATATTTCTTTTTCTTTCTCCTGGTTTCCTGACATCACGGTCCCACACCATTGTCAACCTATGTAGTCAATATAAACGAGAGAATTGCACAAGGTGTGGCCGACAGCTGGGACCAAGCAGCTCGGCAGATTTGTGTTTTTGAGGCGTGAGCACTGCATAGTTTTTCTTGGCGATGATTTCGTTGTTGTTCGAGAGGAGAGCAGGGTATTAGCTGGGCGGGCTTGTGGCCGTCGGCCCAGCAGATATCCAGCCAGATACTACTTTTTCAAGATGAAAATGGCTAGCCCAGCTATCGTCTTTTTGAGGAATACCCGAGCAAGGTCAACTTGTTATTCTCCGCCCGCTGTCTGCAAATCTTTCCTAGGAGGGATGCATTAGGCTTAACAGGAAAATGGGCTTTAAAAATAATAAATGGGATGTAATCATAAAAAGCTGGGCAGTAACTATAAAAATGCACCAAACACGAAATTAGTTTATAAAATATTATTTATGGATTTTGAAAATCTTAAATTTTCATTGTTCTTGTAGCGCAATGTTTCGTTGGATTTTTACGTAATACAAATTTATATTTAATCTGAATAGAAATTTTGGGATAAAAATATTTCAGATCCCATCAAAATGTGGGAAATTTTATTGAATTCTGTCTTCAATGGTTGGTTGAAATTATTAATCGTTGTCCTAGCTAGAAAATGGGATGTACTTTTAACAAACTGTAAATGTGATGTTGTAAATTCCATTAGAATTCAAAAATGGGATGTACATTCTTACAAAACGCAAATGGGCTATAAGTTCTCTGCCACACACTTGTGGGCCTACTAAGTGACGCGTCCCCTAAAAAAATAAGTTGACGCGTATGCAAGGCTTTGTCAACTTATTATAGTCAACACACGGTTCTAGCAGTAGTGGCCGTTGGATGTCTATCCAACGGATGCGTGCTTCTTCTTCAATCTCGGATATTCTTAGCTTCGGCCGCCCAAAAAATGATTCCTCCCCCTGACATCTGGGGCACACTAATTCGGAGGCTGACCTGTGGGTCTACTAAGTTGGAGCGTACCAAGGGCTTTGTCAACTTAGTCAATATAAACGATTCTAGCTTCAGTGACCGTACGATGTCCATCCAACGGTCGTAGTGCTTCTTCAACCTCTGGTCTTCTTGGTCCAGCCGCCCAAAGCAGCGCCCGGTCGTGCCGCCTGCTCACGCCTCCCGTGTGGTCGCGGTGTTGCCATGGAGGCCTCACCGCCCCCATACTACTCCCACCGCTGGCCAGGCCATCCCTCCACTCACCCACACCCCATGTTATTCTGCGGCGATGGCAGCCTCACACCACAGCCGAACTAGTGAACCCTCGTACTCCTCTCCGCGCGGGCCTCCACTGTTGCGTCTTCCCCGGCTCCGCGTCATCCCCTTCCTAGGCGCCGCCGTCGTCCACCGCCCTGGTGCTCTCGGCGCGGCGTGGTCAACGTGGTCAACGACCGACTTCCATCGAAGAGTATCTTGACGTGGAGAGGTGACAATTTGGGTCCACGGCGGCCGGAAGGAAGTGCCTCCTTATTACGCGCAACATAATTATTCCTCCACCTGACAGCAGGGACCAGCCGGACGGGCCACCTTATTTCGCAAAAAAAAACGTTTCCCCCCTGACTGCTGGTACCCACCGGACGGGCCACTGTATTTCACGAAAAAAACGTTCCCCCCGCTGTCAGCTCGGACCCATCGGAAGTGCCTCTTTATTACACACACAAAATGAATACTCCCCCTGCTAGCTGGGACTCACCTTGGTGGGAAGCTGACTTGTGGGCCTACTAAGTTGACGGGGACGGAGGGCTTTGTCAACTTAGTCAATATGAACGATTCTAGCTCTAGTGACCGTACGATGTCCATCCAACGGCCGTAGTGCTTCTTCAACCTCTGCTCTTCTTGCTCCAGCCGCCCAAAGCAGGCCTGGTCGTGCCGCCGCTCCTGCCTCCCGTGGCCGGCTGTCTGTGAGGCCTCACCGCCTCCATACTACTCCCACCGCTGGCCAGGCCATCCCTCCACTCCACTCACCCACACCCCATGTTATTCTCAAGGGCGACGGCAACAAGCCGAACCAGTGAACCCTCGTACTCCTCTCCGCGTGGGTATCCACTGCCGCGTCTTCCCCAGCTCCGTGTCGTCCCCTTCCTAGGCCTCGCCGTCGTCCACCGCCGTGGTTCTCTCGGCGCGGCGTGGTCAATGTGGTCAACGACCGAATTCCATCAGAAGAATACTATACGTGAAGAGGCTGACAGCTGGGTCCACGGCAGCCGCAAGGAAGTGCCTCCTTATTATGCGGAAAATAATTATTCCTCCACCTGACAGCAGGGACCCACCGGACGGGCCACCAGTATTTCGCGAAAAAACGTTTGCCCCTGACTGCTGGGACCCACCCGACGGGCCACCGTTTTGCGAAAAACGTTCCCCTGGCATCGATTCGGACCCACGAAGTGCCTCCTTATTACGCACAAAAATGAATACCCCACGCTAGCTGGGACCCACCTTGGTGGGAGGCTGACTTAATGGGCCTACTAAGTTGACGGGGACGAAGGGCTTTGTCAACTTAGTCAATATAAACGATTCTAGCTCGATTACCGTCGATGTCCATCCAAAGGCCGTAGTGCTTCTTCAACCTCTGGTCTTCTTGCTCCGACCACCCAAAGCAGCACCGGTCGTGGTCGCATGCTCCCGCTTCCGTGGCGGATGTGCCGCCGCAGAGGCCTCATCGCCCCTCCTATTCCCACGGCTGGCGGGCCACGTGGCGGCGGCAGCCTCACACCGCAGCGAACGGTGAACCTCGTACTCCTCTCCGCGCGGGCTTCCACTGCCGCGTCTTCCCCGTCTCCCCGTCGTCCCCTTCCTAGGCCTCGCCGTCGTCCACCGCCCTGGTGCTCTCGGTGCGGCGTGGTCAACGTGGTCAAGGAACAACTTCTATCGGACATTGACTGTATGTGGAGAGGCTGACAGTTGGGTCCACGGCCGCAGCAAGGAAGTGCCTCCTTATTATGCGGAAATTAATTATTCCTCCACCTGACAGCAGGGACCCACCGGACGGGCCACAGTATTTCACGAAAAAAACGTTTCCCCCCTGACTGTTGGGACCCGCCAGCTGCACCTTCGCAGGCAAGGAAGTGCGTCCAGGCAAAAAAAAACAATTCGCCCCCTGACTGCTGGGACCCACCAGCTACATCTTCGCACGCAAGGAAGTGCGTCCGGGCAAAAAAAATGATTCGCCCCCCTGACTGTTGGGACCCACCAGCTACATCTTTGCACGCAAGGAAGTGCGTCCGGGCAAAAAAGAACAATACGATTCGCCCCCCTGACTGCTGGGACCCACCAGCTACATCTTCGCAGGCTAGGAAGTGCCTGACAGTCGGGACCCACCTGGTCGACGCGTACGTACCGTTGCCATTCTGGTCGCGAACGTGTACGTACATATATACTGGTGGATGTAGAGGCGCGCACGTGTGGTAGTAGAGGCACGCACGTAGCATGTACACGTACGTACAGCGGCGAGGGTGCAAGAAAGAAAATACGGCCACGTATGTACATATGGGCAGGGTCTCGAACGCCTATCGCGCATACGTACATGGCTGGGTCGGAACGGAGAAACTTGATCGCCGTCGTCGTGTTCATGGGGAGCCAACCGGCTGGGTCGGAACGGAATGCATGGTCGTGTTCATCGGGAGGGCTTGGGCGGAGCAGGCGATGGAAGCGAGGCTGGCGTATCGCACAACGGAGGAAAGCGGCCTTGTGTTCGACCGCCACGTTCAAAACGGGTCCTATTGATCGGGAGGGGCACTGGCGTGCCGCCAAAGCGGAGGAAACGGACCTCCTACGGTCGAAAAGGGGTCCTGTTGATCGGGAGGGTGTGGCGTACCGCAAAAGCAGACGAAACGGACTTGTGTTGGAGCGCTTCACGGTCGAAAGCAGGGGAGGGTGTGGCGTACCGCAAAGCAGGGACTCCACGGGATACTGTTCATCTCCACCGTCGACCTCCTCCAGCCTCCACGGGCTACCGTCGACCTCCTCCAGCCTCCACAGGCTCCTGTTCATCCAGCCTCCACCGCGCGCTACTCCACCGGCTACTATTCAACCACCCCTCCACGGGCACCCCAACACCGTCTACTGTTCATCCAGCCCTCCACGCCACGGGGTCCTGTTCAACCACCCCTCCACGGCCACCCCTCCACCGCTTCATCGTTCATCCAACCCTCCACACCACGGGTTCCTGTTCATCCAGAGGCAACACCACCGCTCCTTGTTCATCCAACCCCCCCATGCAACGCCACTGCTCATCCCAGAGGCAGCATCGATCGGCTTGATTAGCGGCGATGGCGAAGGAATCGCTCCATCGAGTTTAGTTAATAGCCATCGATCGATCGCTCGGGTTCGATAGCAGCGTAACTGCGGTCTGTCGCCGGGTTCGATTAGAGCCCAACGCCTCGCTTCGGCTTGATTAGAAATAACGCCTCGCACACCTGCAGCGTCGCACGAGAGAAAGCAGCATCGCCTCGGTCCCCGACCTCCCACTATAACCGGCAACTCCCCAAAATTTTCCTCCCCCTCGCTTCTACCACGGTTTTTTCCGTCATGGACGGCCCAAAGAATGTCATGCAGCTGCGTCTCCGGCCAGCCCAGGACGAAAAGCCCATTTTCTGTCATGATTTTTTGTCATAGAAGTAGGAGCCCACCACATCTATGGTGATACCGGTTTTTGTGACAATTATCGTCATAGAAGTATCATATGTATGACAGAAAAAAATTCGTTCGGCCCAAAATGTCACGGATGTGTCTTTTTTTGTAGTGATGAGACAAATTTATGGGCATCCTTGAAGAGATTAGGCCAATAAAATCCAGACTGCAATACCTTATGAGCAGTTCTATCTCCATCATGATGCCCTCCATAAGCTTCAGAGTGACATTTCTGTAGGATTTTTCCCTGTTCATGCTCAGGTACACAACATCTAATAATACCATCTACTCCTTCTTTATAAAGATGTGGGTCATCCCAAAAGTAATGTCTTAAATCATAGAAGAATTTTTTCTTTTGTTGGTATGTAAAGCTAGGTGGTAAATACTTAGCAACAATGTAATTAGCATAGTGAGCATACCAAGGAGTACTATGAGAAACATTTATGGCAGCTAACAGCTAACTGCTCATCAGGAAAACTATCATCAATAGGAAGTGGGTCATCAAGCACATTTTCAAGCCTAGACAAGTTATCAGCTACGGGGTTCTCAGCTCCTTTTCTATCAATGATATGTAAATCAAATTCTTATAGAAAAAGAACCCAACGAATAAGTCTAGGTTTAGCATCTTTCTTTTCCATAAGATATTTAATAGCCGCATGGTCTGTGTGAACAGTTACTTTGGAATCAACAATATAAGGTCTAAATTTATCACAAGCAAACACCACTTCTAAGAATTATTTTTCAGTAGTAGCATAATTTCTTTGAGCACTGTCTAGAGTTTTACTAGCATAATGAATAACATTCAATTTTTTATCAACTCTTTGTCCTAGAACAGCACCAACAACATAATCACTAGCATTACACATAATTTCAAAAGGCAAGTTCCAATCAGGTGGTTGAACAATAGGTGCAGAAATTAAGGCTTTCTTGAGTGTTTCAAAGGCTTCTAAACAATCATCATCAAAAACAAAAGGAATATCCTTCTGCAAAAGATAAGTGAGAGGCCTAGAAATTTTAGAGAAGTCCTTGATAAATCTCCTATAGAAACCAGCATGACCTAGGAAACTACGAATACCTTTTATATCTTTAGGACATGGCATTTTCTCAATTGCATCAACCTTAGCTTTCTCCACTTCAATACCTCTTTCAGAAATTTAATGACCCAAGACAATGCCTTCATTAACCACAAAGTGGCACTTCTCCCAATTCAAGACAAGATTTGTTTGTTCACAACTCTGCAAAACTCGATCAAGATTGCTTAAACAATCATCAAAAGACTTCCCATAAACAGAAAAATCATCCATGAAAACCTCAACAATCTTTTCACAAAAACTAGAGAATATAGCAGTCATACATCTTTGAAAGGTAGCAGGTGTCGGATCACGGGTTCCGGCAAAACCCTCAAGGTTCGAACACTGGGGTGCGCACGAAGATTTCCCCCTACCGATCCACGTTCTAGCTTGCTAAGATCTCAAGAAAGAACTCACAACACAAGGGACACAAGATTTATACTGGTTCGGGCCACCGTTGTGGTGTAATACCCTACTCCAGTGTGGTGGTGGTGGATTGCCTCCTGGGCTGATGATGAACAGTACAAGGGGAAGAACAGCCTCCTGAGGTAGAAGTGTTCTTGTGCTTGGTGTGTGGCTAAAGATCAGATGCCTGAGGCTTTGTTGTCCTCTCCCTCCTACTGTGGTGGCTAATCCTATTTATAGAGGCCCTGGTCCTCTCCCCAAATATTGAGCGGGAAGGGATCCAACAACGGCCAATTTGAAAGGGGACAGCTAGTACAGTTTATCCTGACAAAAGCGGTCTTCGCCTACAAAAGTCTCTGGTGGTGACACCGCCTTGGGCTCCATGGTGACCTCCGTCTTGCCGTCCTGCTGGTCTTGGTCTCATTGCACTGATATGGAAACCTTTGCTTGATGCCTTGGTACTCCGCACCTGCGCTTGCCTCCTTTGCACCAAAGAGGAAACAAGGACGCTGCGCGCGCTGGCGCCCGCCTGGTCTCGATCGTCATAGCTCACGTCATGAGAACCTCGCGAGGTTTGCCTTGCCTTGATCTCTCCGCCCCTTGTGAGCCTGCCTGGCGAGGCCGCTCCTGAGGAGGTCTTGCGTCGTCCGCCTCGCGAGGCTTGGCCCCTCGCGAGGGTCTTGGATGCCTTGTTGATGAAGATGGGCCGTAGGGGCCTGCTAACAGAGCCACGCCGTGGGCCGTAGGCAGGCAAGTCTGGGGACCCTCGTTCCCAGAACACCGACAGTAGCCCCCGGGCCCAAGGCGCGCTCGGGCTTGGCTTCGAGGTGAAGCCAAAAGTCAAGCGCGGAGCGCCGCGGCCCCAACAGCCTGCGGCCTTGGTCGACGTGTGGCGGTTGATTGGATGTGGCGTCTCCGCTTCCCCACGCTGCCTCGGCAACTGCCCGACTTGACAAGTCCCTGCGACATGCAAGGAAAACCATCATTACCTGTGATCATGGGGGGCGCTGGTTGGCCTTCTCCTGCTATAAATGAGGAGGGAGGCAGAGCCCCCGTCGCCACTTCTCCCCATCCTGTTTGCTTCTTCCTCCTCGATCCTCTGCTAGTAGCAATGGCGCCCATCCGAAGGTTTTCTGCAGCGGAGAAGGGAAAGACTCCCCTCGACGGGCCGGCGCCGCTCCCACTGAAGAAGAGGTCGGTTCACCGCCGCGACGCAGCGGCGATGCAGGTGGTGACGAGGCCTTGGTGCGAGCGGCCTCCTCCTGGGTATCCATTACCCCTGTATGCCCAAGCTGGGGGCTCGGGAGGAAGGAGCGACGAGTGTCGGTGCGTGCGTCGTGGCCAAGGTCGACGTGCCGCGGTAACGCGCGTCGCCGCTCCTGGAGTCCACGCCACGGACTCCTCGCGCGAGCTTGTGCTGTGGGCGGCGATGCCCCCGAGCTCCTGGATCCGCTTCCCGTGGTTCTTCTCCGACGTGATGCCACCGAGGGGACCCCTCGAGCTCTGGTTGCAGCATGCTAACTGCGACGCTCCGGCGACCGGAGCAGAGGTTGAAGCAGTCTCACCCGGCAAGATCTTCATGACCCGCAGCTGGGGTGAGGTCGCGCGGGTTTGCCGTGCGGAGGGCGCCCTTTGATTATGACGGCGCCTCCACACTGTTCTTCAAGGTCTTCGACGCAGAGGGCCGCCGCCTGGAGTGCTGCCCCGGAGGGGAGCGCCAGGTCGATGCGCACTCCGCTCGTGGTTCCTCCAGCAGCAGCAACCCTTGGGTGTCCAATGGTTCTCCTGAGCTCCATGAGACTCTGGAGACGAGCGACGACAGCTACGTGCCCCCGAGCTCTCGCCGTTCCCAGAGTAAGGCTGCAGCGCCCGGCCGCCGCCGTCGCTGATCTGGATGGGGTTGGCGCCGGCCCCCCGTGGCCCACTGTTGATGATGGCGTCGGCCCCGGGAGCGTGTAGATAGGATTCTCCTAGGTTCTCGTCTTTTGTTCCCTGCGAGGAATCAAGAAGTACCCCGTGGGGGTGTGTAAAGGGTCTGTAATGTCTTTTGTTGATATTATCTCGATTATGGAAACTTGTGAACGCATGTCCTACTTAGGCTCGGTCTCCCCTTTCCAACCTCGCAACGGCTTGTTGCTCTACGCTGATAGGTCCCGGTCCCCAGGCAAGCTGTAGCCGTCGCTGGTATGCCAGGTCGCGTGCCATGGTCAAGGCCAGGGTGAGGGCTAGAGAGCCAGTAAGAGCTCCTGAGGCGCGATGCTCAGGAGCCCCCCTTTTAACGCGCAAGCGGATTGCATGGGAGGAGAGGGAGCTCGCGGTGCTGCCTGCTGTCATTCCCATGAGATTCCTGCGAGCTAGCACAAGGAGAAACACAGTTTGCCATTATGGTTGCCAGCCCGCCGCCGGCTGCTTCGTGAGGAGACGAAGGCACTGAGGGCCTATTGAGGTGACGTGTGCGGGGCATGCCGCGAGCCAGAGCTCAGCCGCTCAGGTTTGTCGATGTTGCAGGGACAGACCGATGCACAAGCGTCGTGCCAGCGCGAGTAGCCCCCATGGTGGGTGAAGATCAAGGAGGTAATAGTCATAGGTAGATTAAGCATGGAAGCAGCAGGCTTAAGTAAATGCAAGGGAGATACATGCCACTGGGTCAGGCCCGAGCGGCTTGGGGATGATGCAGCCCGAGGGACGCCCCCAACAAGGTAAGCTAAAGACATAAAAGGGATACATGCCACAGGGACGGACCCACGCGGCACGGGAATGATACAGCCAGGGGCGCCCCAGCTAAACGAACTTGGAAAATGTCACCTGGTTCTGTTGATGAAGGAGAGTTGGGGCAGCTGAAGGTATGCGGCGAAGGGGTTGCTCCTCATGAGCCACTGGGGCCCTGAACCTCGGGAGGCTCTGCGGGTCCAGGTGGTTCCTTGAGGACCGTCTCCATCTCCATCAGCACAGCGTGGTGCCTGGCCTCCTGAGCCACCAGGATTCTCCGCAGGCTGCGCTGATAGGCGGTCTCCATGCTCGGCAGGACAAAAGGCATGCGAACGTAGCTGTGAGATGGACCCTTGCAGCGTCCCATGCGCGAAGGCCAGAAGAGCTCCTGAGAGGCCGCCCTGTTGAGCCTTGGGACATCGATGCAGACGTGCAGCCCGACATCCTCGCCTGGATGGGGAGCTGCGCCTGGTGAGTGGCGGCCGCCGTGTATGGCCCTTGCATCTTGCAGTTCCTGAGTGGTCTTGGTGATGAACTCCTGAACAGTGGGCACTCCTTGCCCTATGTCCTCCTGACGGAAACGTGTCGTGAAGCACGCCTCCAAGTGGTGGCCAAGCACCTCCCTCGTGATGTTGGCAAAGTCTGAGGCCCTCCAGAAGAGAGCCCCCGGGCCCTGCCCGAGAGGGGCGCTGGGCGTGCTTTCCTATGCGATGGAGGGAGGCACCCCAGGCGCGGGCGCCGATCCTCATGAGGCGTTGCTTGCCTGGGGCCCTACGTGGTGCAGCTGCTTCTTCTTCTTGGGGGTGGCCTCAGGAGGGCGCTCGCCCTTGCTGTCGGGGTCGTCGATTGCTGCAGCTTGGAAGGCACGCTCGAGCGAGCACACCGCATCTCTTTCTTCGCACGGGACTGTGATGATTCCGCCGCTTCCCGGCATCTTGAGGACATTGTAGCCATGATGGATCACCGCCATGAACTTGGCCAGGGCTGGATACCCGAGGATGGCATTGTACGGTAGACGGATGTGCGCGACGTCAAAGTTGATGAGTTCGGTGCGGTAGTTTTTGTGTTCTCCGAAGGTGACGGGAAGGCAGACCTGCCCGATCGGGGTGGTGGAGCCGTCGGTCACTCCTGAGAAAGGCTTCATAGGCTGAAGCTGGTCATATGGCACTTGGAGGTTGTCGAACGTGTCGACGGACAGGACGTTGAGCCCTGCGTCGCCGTCGATGAGGGTCTTGGTAACTTGCGTGTTGCTTATGACTGGTGAACAAAGCATTGGGAGGGCACCTGCAGTAGCTGCGCACTTGAGCTGATCTGTCGAACTGAACGTGATGGGGCACTGGGACCATCTGAGCGGGCGTGTGGCCTCGAGCTTGGGGAGGACTGCATTCACTTCGCGAGCAAACTGTTTGAAGATACGCTGCGAGGCTGGGACCTGAGCTCCGCCCAAGATGCAGGCGATAGCACGCGGCTCCTGGAAGCCCCCAGCCCCCTCGTCTTGATGGTGGTCGTCATTCCTTCTTGGCGGTGGCGGTAGTGGGGGAAGACCGGCGTTGCCCTGAGGACGATCCTCACGAGCCTGGTCCCTCTAGGCGCCCTCGCGAGGCTGATCCTGCCAGTGATCATCACGAGGCCGGTCGCGCCACTCCTGGCGCAGGCCACGATCGTCCAAGCGTCCTCCACCATGTCCTCCTCCTCGACCGTAGCCCCGGTCGCTGCACTCGGGGCATCGACCGAAGCGTCCTTCTCGAATGGCTCTGAGCTCTTGACAGTCGCTGGTGTTGTGGGTATGCAGGTTATGGAAGGCGCGGAATGGTCGGCTACTCTTGGACGACTCGGGCTGGTCTCTGCCGTGCTTGGTGTCCGGTTCCGCCGCGAGCACGGTTGCTCCCTTGCGCTTAACGTCCTTGGCCTTGGCTTTCTTCTCCTCTGGGTCCGCAGCCGGGAGCTCGAGGAGGGAGATGCGCCCCTCCTCAGCTCTGGCGCACTTGGTCGCCAGGTTGAACAACTCCAGAGATGTGCACAGCTCCTCGTGGATGGTGAACTCCTCCTTCATCTTTACGTCACGGACACCATCAGAGAACACGGAGATGATGGCCTCGTCCGTCACCTTGGGGATCTCGAGATGAACGTTGTTGAAGCGATGGATGTACTTCTGGAGGGTCTCTACTGGTTGTTGCTTGACGCGGCGCAGGTCACCCGCGGCTGGGGGGCGGTCGCGAGTGCCCTGGAAGTTGGCGACGAAGCGGTTGCGCATCTCGTCCCAGGAGGAGATCGAGCCTGGAGCCAGGTTCAGGAGCCAGGAGCGGGTGCCATCCTTGAGAGCCATGGGAAACTAGTTCGCCATGACTTTCTCGTCTCCGTTGGCCACCTCGATGCTCAGCTCGTAGAGCTGCAAGAACTCCACGGGGTCGGGGGTGCCGTCGTAGCGAGGAGACAGATCTGGCTTGAACTTGCCCGGCCAGGCAACGCTACGCAGCTCGGGGGTGAAGGCGTGGCAGCCAACCGTGGTCACCGGGGTCCGCCTTGGAGGTGGATCTTGGTCTTGGCGCCCACGCGCCGCTACGGCAAGCGGCACGGGGCCTTGCCGCAGCAGACGATCCTGGCGCGACGGTGCGAGGAGTGGCGGAGTGTTCTCTTCCGATCGAGGGACTTCTCGATAGCTTCTTTCTTCACGCGCGTGAGCCGGACGCGGTGGGTCGCGCCGTGGAGCCGCGCGCCTTGGCGCCAGGGCGCCGTCTTGGTGCAGAGGTGGTGGAGGTGCTCCACGAGCCACGTCGCCCGTGGCTAGCGGAGGGCAAGGCAGAGAGAGGGACATCGCAGGGGAGCCCCCTGCGGCGCGGACAAGCTCGGCAATGCGGTCGAGCCAGTCCTCGTAGAGGTCGTCGACTGGGCGGTAGCTGATACGTCTCCAACGTATCTATAATTTTTGATTGCTCTATGCTATATTATCTACTGTTTTAGGCAATATTGGGCTTTATTATCCACTTTTATATTATTTTTGGACTAACCTATTAACCGGAGGCCCAGCCAATTCTTTGTTTTATGCCTATTTCAGGTGTTTGAGGAAAAGGAATATCGACAGAGTCAAAGCGGGCGAAATCAATCGGAGAAGTTATTTTTGGAAGGAAACCCACACGATGGACTTGGACTCCACGTCGGAAGATACGGGAGGTGCTCACGAGGGTGGGGCGCCCACCCACAGGCGCCCCTGCCTCATGGGGCCCCCGTAGCTCCACCGACGTACTCCTTTCACCCATATATACCTACGTACCCTAAAACTTCCAGAACAGAAGATAGATCGGGAGTTCCGCCTCTGCAAGCCTCTGTAGCCACCAAAAACCTCTCGGGAGCCTGTTCCGGCTCCCTGCCGGAGGGGGAACCCATCACCGGTGGCCATCTTCATCATCCCGGCGCTATCCATGACGAGGAGGGAGTAGTTCACCCTCGGGGCTGAGGGTATGTACCAGCAGCTATGTGTTTGATCTCTCTCTCTCCCTCTCTCTCTCTCTCTCTCTCTCTCGTGTTCTCTCTCGTGTTCCCTCTATGGCAGGATCTTGATGTATCCCGAGCTTTGCTATTATAGTTGGATCTTATGATGTTTCTCCCCCTCTACTCTCTTGTGATGAATTGAGTTTCCCCTTTTGAAGTTATCTTATCGGATTGAGTCTTTTATGAACACTTGATGTATGTCTTGTCGTGTTTATCTATGGTGACAATGGGATATCACGTGCCACTTGATGTATATTTTGGTGACCAACTTGCGGGTTCCGCCCATGAACCTATGCATAGGGGTTGGCACATGTTCTTGACTCTCCGATAGAAACTTTGGGGCACTCTTTGAAGTACTTTGTGTTGGTTGGATGAATCTGAGATTGTGTGATGCATATCGTATAATCATGCCCACGGATACTTGAGGTGACAATGGAGTATCTAGGTGACATTAGGGTTTTGATTGATTTGTGTCTTAAGGTGTTATTCTAGTACAACTCTTTTATAGATCGATCCGAAAGAATAGCTTTGAGGACAGCTAGTACAGCTTATCCTGACAAAAGCGGTCTTCGGCTGCAAAAGGCTCTGGTGGTGACGCCGCCTTGGGCTCCATGGTGACCTCCGTCTTGCCGTCCTGCTGGTCTTGGTCTCGTTGCACTGATATGGAAACCTTTGCTTGATGCCTCAGTACTCCGCGCCTGCGCTTGCCTACTTTGCACCAAAGAGGTAACAAGGACGTTGCGCGTGCTGGCGCCCGCCTGGTCTCGATCGTCATAGCTCACATCACGAGAACCTCGCGAGGTTTGCCTTGCCTTGATCTCTCTGCCCCTCGCTTGCCTGCCTGGCGAGGCCGCTCCTGAGGAGGTCTTGCGTCGTCCGCCTCGCGAGGCTTGGCCCCTCGCGAGGGACTTGGATGCCTTGTTGATGAAGATGGGCCGTACGGGCCTGCTAACAGAGCCACGCCGTGGGCCGCAGGCAGGCAAGTCTCGGGACCCCCGTTCCCAGAACGCCGACAGCATGTGCATTACATAAACCAAAAGGCATACGTCTATAAGCATAGGTTCCAAAAGGACAAGTAAAAGTGGTCTTTTCTTGATCAGGTTGAGAAACAGGTATTTGTGAAAAGCCAGAATATCCATCAAGGAAGCAAAAGTGTGTGTTCTTAGATAATCTTTCATGGATTTTATCAATAAAAGGCAAAGGGTAATGATCTTTTCTAGTTGCTTTGTTTAATTTTCTAAAATCAATTACAATTCTATAGCCTGTAACAATTCTTTGTGGAATAAGTTCATTCTTATCATTAGGAACAGCAGTTATACCTCCTTTATTAGGGACACAATGGACAGGACTTGCCCATCTACTGTCAGTTATAGGATAGATTATACCTGCTTCCAGAAGTTTTAATATTTCCGTTCTTACCACCTCTTTCATTTTCGGATTTAACCGACGTTGGTGATCAACAACGGGTTTAGCATCAGGTTCCATATTAATTTTGTGCTGACATAGAGTGGGACTAATGCCCTTTAAATCATCAAGAGTATATCCAATAGCAGCTTGGTGCTTCCTTAGAACTTGTAGTAATATTTCTTCTTCATGTTCTGAAAGGTTAGCACTGATAATAACAGGATATATTTTCTTTTCATCAAGATAAGCATATTTCAAAGTGTCTGGCAATTGTTTTAATTCAAACACAGGATCACCTTTAGGTGGAGGAGGACCTCCTAGAGTTCCAATAGGCAAATTGTGTTTAAGTAGAGGACGTTGTTCAAATAAAATCTTATCTATTTCATTTCTTTCATGCATATGTAAATCATTTTCATGGTCTAGCAGATATTGTTCTAAAGGATCAGTAGGTGGGACAACAATAGAAGAAAGACCAATTAATTCATCCTTACTAGGCAATTCTTTTTCATGAATATTTCTACTAAACTTGGAAAAATTAAACTCATGAGACTCATTACCAAAGCTAACACCGACAGTTTGCTTCTTACAATCTATCTTAGCATTAACTGTGTTCAAGAAAGGTGTACCAAAGATAATGGGACATAAGTCATCTTGTGGGGAGCCAAGAACAAGAAAATCAGTAGGGTATTTTATTTTCCTACACAGGACTTCAACATCTCTAATAATCTCAAATGGTGATATTGTGTCTCTATTAGCAAGTTTAGTAGTAACATCTATGTCTTCTAACTCTGCAGGTGCTATGTCTTTCATAATTTCTTGATATAAGGTGTAAGTAATAGCACTCACACTAGCACCCATGTCACATAAGCCATGATAACTGTGATCTCCTATTTTAACTGAGATGACAGGCATGCCCACAACAGGTCTATGTTTATCCCTTTTATCAGGTTTAGCAATTCTAGCAGCTTCTTCACAGAAGTAAATAACATGCCCATCCATATGTTCTTCCAAGAGATCTTTAACCATAGCAATGCTAGGTTCTACCTTGATTTGTTCATCAGGTTAGGTGTTCTAATATAGCTTTTGTTTACCACAGTTGAAACTTTAGCATGTTCCTTTATCCTAATAGGAAAAGGTGGTTTCTCAATATAATCAGAAGGGACAACTGGATCAACATTATAAAGTATAGTTTCTTCTTTAACTGGTACCGGTTCTTTAATTTGTTCTTTAATAGGTGGGTGATATTTAAACCACTTATCTTTAGGGAGTTCAACATGAGTAGCAAATGATTCACAAAAGGAGGCTACTATCTCAGATTCAAGTCCATATTTAGTGCTAAACTTTTGAAAAGCATCGGTATTCATAAAGGATTTAACACAATCATACTTAAATTCAATACCTGGCTCTTTACCTTCATCGAGCTCCCAATCTTCAGAGTTGCATTTAATTCTTTCCAAAATATCCCACCAAAATTCAATAGTCTTCTTCCTAAAAGAACTAGCATAAGAAGTATCAAGCATGGTTTGATCATGACGAGAAAGCCGAGCATAAAAGTTCTGAATAATAATTTCTCTTGAGAGATCATGATTGGGGCATGAATATAACATTGACTTAAGCCTCCCCCAAGCTAGAGCGATACTTTCTCCTTCACGAGGCCAAAAATTATATGTATATAATTCCGATCATGATGAACTAGATGCATAGGATAATTTTTCTGATGGAACTCCAATTTCAAACGATTCCAATTCCATGATCCAATATCATTGCATAGCCTATACCATGCCAATGCTTTTCCCTTCAAAGATAAAGGAAAAACATTTTTCATCACTTCATCTCCGGGTAAACCTGCAAGCTTAAACAATCCGCAAATTTGTTCTACATATATCAAGTGCATATCAGGATGTTCGGTTCCATCTCCTGCATTAGGATTAGCTAGCAGTTGTTCTATCATACCCGAAGGAATTTCATATTCAATATTTTTAGTAGGTGCAGTAGGTTGAGGGGTAGCTAATTGTGGTTCTGGACGAGGTGAAGATACCCCGAACAAACCCCTCAAAGGATTGTTTTCCATAGTAACAAGTGACAATGCTTCCTTACCAAATTCCACTTACCAAAGGCGCTTTACTCCCCGGCAACAGCGCCAGAAAATAGCCTTGATGACCCACAAGTATAGGGGATCAATTGTAGCTCTTTTCTATAAGTAAGAGTGTCGAACCCAACGAGGAGCAGAAGGAAATGACAAGTAGTTTTCAATGAAGGTAATGTCTGCAAGTGCTGAAATTGTAAGTAGTGGAGTAGTTTGATAGCAAGATAATTTGTAACGAGCAAGTAATGATAGTAGTAACAAATATGCAGCAAGGTAGACCAATCCTTTTGAGGCAAAGGACAAGCCAAAACGGTCTCTTACGATAAGCAAAGTGTTCTTGAGGGTACACGGGAATTTCATCTAGTCACTTTCATCATGTTGGTTTAATTCGTGTTCGCTACTTTGATAATTTGATATGTGGGTGGACCGGTGCTTAGGTGATGTTCTTACTTGAAGAAACCTCCTACTTATGATTAACCCTCCCGCAAACATCCGCAACTACGAGAAAAGTATTAAGAATAAATTCTAACCATAGCATTAAACTTTTGGATCCAATCGGTCCCTTACGGAATACCGCATAAACTGGGGTTTAAGTTTCTGTCACAATCGCTACCCATCATCTAATTGCTACTCCACAATGCATTCCCTTAGGCCCAAATATGGTTAAGTTTCATGTAGTCGACGTTCACATGTGTAGCGACCCGACCTCAGATGGTCAAGTCTCTGTGTTTCAGTGTCATCCCTGGATCAAGAATGTCTTGACACACACGATTACTCGAAGGATTTATAACAGTAGCAATCACACACTTATTACATCGAATGTCTCAAAAGAGAACTTATTACAATAATATGGCTTAAGGCCATCTAATACGATAACGGTGAAGGCTTGGAAGATAAAGTGAGTCCATCAACTCCAACTAAGCATAGCTGAGCTGCAGCAATGACCTATTGAACCTTACTCCTCGTACGAAAAGTCTGCAACATAATACGTTGCAGCCCGAGAACGGGTCAGCACATGGAATATGCTGGCAATGTAACATAATAGAGCAATAACAGAATAATGCTACCACTACATGCATATTTGGCTGGTGGAAAGCTCTATGGTTAAAGTTTTTGCGAAAAGCCAATTTTTCCCTACAACAAAGGAATAAAATTTTAATTTAACTATCATGGTGGTTGAAACATCATTGAGAAGGTATAACCCCAACTCAATCCCAATTAAGGTAATAACATCCCAGCAATATTAGTTAAGAGTGATGAGATACATGTGAATACTCAAGTACTAGATACTCAGAATTGTCCATAACCGGGGACACGGCTAACCATGATTAGATTGTACACTCTGCAGAGGTTTGCGCACTTTTCCCCACAAGACTCGATCGCCTCCTTTGATTTCTCGCACTACAGGGTGTTTGAGAAACAGATGACCGAGACACAGTCTTTCAGAAACATTAACTCTCTACTCTGGGTAGATCATACCAAACCTACAAAACCCACTACCTGCTGATCTACCTCTTCAAGAGCTTCACGTAACTTACTCAACTATGCTAGAGCCCATAATAGCTTGTGGCTGAACACGGAAGTTTCTAGCATGAATAATCTCAGTTCCCTTTGAGCCTGGGTGGCGGTCCATAGGAAGATCACATGGGTACCCCGGGATTTCCAAAAAAACAGGCAACAGTGGGTTCCCCAGGTGCCTCAATCCACCCAGATGTGTATTAAATTTGCCACCTTAAGTTGAACCATTAATTAATAATCTCACATCTGTCATGGATACACCCCCAAGGGTTTGATAGTAACAGGGTAATAGGTTCCTACCTCATCATCTACTTCCCAATACCCACAAATTAATGACATCCTAATCATGCAATGTTTGAGGGTTGAAACTAATGCATAAAAACTGGGTATGAAAAGAGTATGATCAAAGTGTTACTTGCCTTGCTGACGATCCGTGAATCCTAGAGACTCGTAGTAACACGCTTCACACTCCGGGAATTCTATCGCAAGCAAACAATACATACATAAGCAACAAGCAAAGATGCACAAACGAAACTTCAACTCAAAGAGGTTGACCGAAGAGTTCAAATTAAGAACTCCGGTTCGCAAAAAGAATCAAACCAAACGAAGCAACGAAACTCAAACGGCGGAAGAAATAAGATCCGTTTACTAATCTGAACTAGGGTAAAATTTTACAGAGACAAAAACTGGTTTAAGTTGGCTATTCAGAAAGAGGGTTTCGAGATGAAACTCCAGGCGCTTGAATCGCCTGATTCCGATAAACGAGCGAAAAGTTAAACTAGAACGAAAATCGGATCAGAAATCGCGATCAGGAAAATCGCGGAATAAATCCGATAAAAAGAAAACGACGAACGGCTTAAGCGAGCGTTCGTTAGCGAAAACTAAGCAGCGAACACGTTTGTTAAAACGAACAAACGAGCGAACGCTCGCTAAGCAAATAAACCGGAGAATAAAGCCGATCTATAAAAAAACGAACTAGGTTTTTTTTTTAAAAAACCAAAGGGGTTTTCTTAAAAAAACCGGGTGGCGGGGTGGCTACCTCCGGCGAGGCGGGTGGCTCCGGCGGGGCTCGGCGAGGGGCGGCGGGGTGGCGGCGAGAGGGCGGCGGCGGCTAGAGGCGGCGGCGGCGACTTCGGCGCTAGGGCGGCGGTGGCGGGCGGCTCGGGGCTCGGGCGGCTCGGGGTGGGGTGGTGGTGGTGGCTAGAGGGGGTGGCGGCGTATATAAAGGGGGCGGCGACTTGGAGGAGGGCAAGGCAGCGGAGGGGGAGTCCCACTCGGACTCGGTCCAAGTCTTGAGGCGGCAGCAGCGCTGCAGCAGCAGGGAGGCGGGTTGGCCGGCCTGCTCGGCTGGGCCCTAGGCCCAGTCGGGCGCGGGTCCTCTTTTTTTTTAAACGTTCCGCCGAAACTCAGAAAAATCCTAGAAAAATAAATAAAAATCTAAAAATTCCAAAACAAGTTTTCTCCGTCTAAATAAAATATTTAGAACAAGATGAACTTTTCTTGGCCCCTAAAATGCAATTTTTAAAACATGCAAATTTTTCTAGGGCAAATAAAATTACCAAATAATGATTTTAACATTTTTCGTCCGATATTTCAATTATTTTGGAGAAGTCATATTATCCTTCCTCATTTATTATTTTAAAATGAAATATTTTTCGGAGAGAAAAATAATAAAAATCAAAATCTCGTCTTCATTATTTGATAAAATTCAAATATGAAAATCGGAAAATCCTCAACTCTCTCCGAGGGTCCTTGAGTTGCTTAGGATTTCGAGGATTGCAAACGAAATGCAATAAAATATGATATGCATGGATGACCTATGTATAACATTCCAAATTGAAAATTTGGGATGTTACAAACCTACCCCCCTTAAGATGAATCTCGCCCTCGAGATTCGGGCTGGCTAGAAACTAGGTGCGGGTGGTCCTTGCGAATATCATCTTCTCATTCCCAGGTGGCTTCCTCCTCTGTATGGTGGCTCCACTGAACTTTACAAAACTTGATAACCTTGTTGCGGGTGACTCGGCTGTCAAAGTCAAGAATCTTTACTGGCTTTTCCTCATAAGTCAGATTACTATCCAAATTTGAATCGCCTCCAAGGGCCTTTGTATCATTTAACGGTATATCGGCCATCTCAAAGCATGGCACTTCTTGGTGTGATACGTGAAACACATCGTGAACTCCTGACAATCCTTCAGGTAACTCCAGTTTGTAGGCAACTTCTCCCATCCGTTCCAAAACACGATACGGTCCTACAAATCTTGGGGCTAACTTTCCCTTAACTCCAAAATGTTTCACTCCCCTCAAGGGTGATACTCGCAGATAGGCTCTGCCTCCAATTTCATAGGTTACTTCCTTGCGTTTTGAATCTGCATAACTCTTACATGCAGGTGAGCAATTTTTAGTCATCTCGATCAGTTTAACCTTCTCTTGATTCCTTGATCAAATCTGGTCCAAACAACTGACGGTCTCCTACCTCATCCCACATCAATGGTGTTCTACATCTGCGTCCATACAGAGCTTCAAACGGTGCCATCTTCAAACTGGCCTGGTAGTTGTTGTTATATGAGAACTCTGCGTATGGCAAATTGTCATCCCAACTAGATCCATAATCTAGAGCACAGGCTCTCAACATGTCTTCCAGAATCTGATTGACTCTCTCGGTCTGTCCATCCGTCTGTGGGCGAAAAGCAGCATCGAACTCCAACTGGTACCCAAAGTCTGGTGTAGTTGATGCCAAAACTTTGAAGTAAACTGCGTTCCTCTATCAGATACGATGCTCCTCGGAACTCCATGCAAACATACGATCCTGGACAAATATATATCTTGGCCAACTTGGCACTTGTATAAGTTGTTTTCACTAGGATGAAGTGAGCTACTTTGGTCAAACGATCCACAACTACCCATATTGAATCATATCCTGCCTTGGTTCTGGGTAATCCGGTAATAAAGTCCATGCCAAGTTTATCCCACTTCCATTCGGGTATCAGCATAGGCTGTAATGATCCTCTGGCTTACGATGCTCGCCTTCACTCTCGACATACATCACATACGGCTACATACTCGGCAATATCCTTCTTCATACCAGTCCACCAGAAACGTTCCTTCAAATCCAAATACATCTTGGTGTTTCCGGGGTGAATCGAGTATGGTGAGTCATAGGCCTCCTCAAGTATTAACTTCCTGATCTCCGAATTGTTGGGCACATAAATACGGTCCTCAAACCACAAGGTATCGTGCTCATCCTCGCGAAAACCTTTGGCTTTACCTTCGCCCATCTTCTCTCTTATCTCAGCAATCTCTTTGTCCTCCTTCTGAGCTTCTCGAATCTTGTCCAACAATGTCGACTGAACCTCCAGGGTTGCAATGAAACCTCTAGGAACAATTTCCAAGCGAAGTTCCATGATATCCTCAGCTAACTCCCTTGGCAATCCTTTACTTTCAAGGATATTAGCATAACTCTTCCGGCTCAAAGCGCTCGCTTTCTGACGTTGGCCTTTCCTGGATGATAATGTAGCTTCATATCGTAATCCTTTATAAGTTCCAGCCATCTCCTCTATCCGAGGTTCAACTCCTTCTAGGTGAAAATGTACTTCAAACTCTTATGATCCGTGTACACATCACAATGGTTTCCAATGAGATAATGTCTCCAGGTCTTTAATGCATGCACTACGGCTGCTAACTCCAAATCATGCGTGGCATAGTTCAACTCATGAGGCTTCACTTGTCATGAGGCATATGAAACAACCTTTCCGTCCTGCATAAGCACACATCCAAGTCCCAAGCGTGAGGCGTCACAATATACTTGAAACTCCTTATGTATATCTGGCAATGTCAGCACTGGGGCTGTAGTCAACCGTTTCTTCAACTCCACGAAAACTGGCCTCGCAATCTTCTGTCCATTTAAACTTAGTATCCTTCTTTAGCAATTCAGTCATTGGCTTATCAATCTTGGAAAAATTCTCAATGAATCTCCGATAATATCCTCGCCGGTCCAAGGAAGCTGCGGATCTCGCCAATCAAGTGGGTGCCAACCATTCAAAGGACTGATCGAACCTTACTAGGATCTCTTGCTATACCCTCTCCTAATATAACATGCCCAAGAAATCCAACTTCCTTCAACCAAAACTCGCACTTGCTGAATTTGGCGTATAACTGGTGTTCCCTGAGTTTCTCGAGAACCAAACACAAGTGTTCCGCGTGCTCCTCTTCGTTCTTCGAGTATATCATAATATCATCAATAAACACCACAACAAACTTGTCCAAATACTCCATGAACACCTTGTTCATCATACTCATGAAATAGGCGAGGCGTTAGTGGGTCCAAATGACATGACCGTATACTCATATAATCCATACCGTGTGGTAAACGCTGTCTTGGGTATATCCTTCTCTCGGATCTTCAATCGATGGTATCCTCGATCGTAGATCAATCTTCAAAACACCTTAGCTCCTTGCAACTGATCAAACAGATCATTGATCATCGGTAAGGATACTTGTTCTTTATCGTTACTTCATTCGAGCTCGGTAATCAACAACCATCCTCGTGGATTTATCCTTCTTCTCCACCAAAAGTACTGGGGCTCCCCAAGGTGATGAGCTTCTCTGAATGTAACCTTTCTCCAATAACTCCTTGATCTGCTTTTTGATTTCCTCGGATCATTTGCGGGCATCCGATAGGGTCTCTTGGATATTGGCCCTGTACCTGGCAATAGCTCTATCAAGAACTCGATGTCTCTATCCGGCGGCATGCCTGGTAACTCTTCTGGGAAAACATCCGGAAAATCTTTTACTACAGGTACTTCCTCCTGTACAACTCCCGTGAGGGTATTCACTTGGCTCCTCCTAGGCACATGCCTAGACACATACTTAATCCTTTTCCTCCGGGTGGTAAGATAAATTGACTTGCTAGCACACCAATACTTCCTCCATACTTCGACATCCAGTCCATACCTAATATCACATCAAATCCTTGCGACTCCAAGATAATTAGGTCAGATGGAAAAACATGTGTGCCAATGATTAGGGGTATCTGGGTGCACCATCTGCTAGCCATGTACTACTGCTCCAAAGTAGCTCACTAAAAGAGGGGTCCTAAGGGTTTGGGTTGGTAACTTAAACTTATCCACAAATCCCCTTGATATGTAAGAATGCGATGCACCAGTATCAAAAAGAACAAGAGCGGTAAAGGATTGAACCAAAAACTTACCTATTACCGCGTCCGGCTGCTCTTCAACTTCCTCCACGTTAACGTGGTTCACTTGTCCTTTGTTGAATGGATTGGGCTTCTTCCCAGCGCTCCCATTTCCGTTTCCATTCCTTCCTTCAGGGCAGTCATTGGCATAGTGCCCTGTCTTCCCACACTTAAAGCAAATAACTTGGCTTAAGTCCCTCTTGGCGGGTGTAGATGGGTTAGAGCGATTCTGATTATTGTTGACTCCATTCCCATTCCCGTTCTTCGCACCATTTTGATTATGCGATCCTCCTCCAGTATGGTTATGACCTCCATGGTTATGAACAAGGCCTCCTGAGTTCGGGGTCAAACGTGGCTTCTGGTGAGCTCCTGAGTTGTACTTCCCTTGTCCATACTTCCTCTTACGGCTCTCAATTTGCTACTGCTTTCCTTCAATCATTAGGGCCTTACCTACCAACTCCTGGTAATTGTTGAAAGTTTCCACCATCAACTGCATACTCATCTCATCATTCAGCCCTTCCATAAACTTCTCCTGCTTCGCGACATCTGTGGCCACATCATCAGGGGCATAGCGTGATAACTTGCTAAACTCATCCACGCATCGGGCCACAAGACGGTTCCCCGGCGTAAGTTGCGAAACTCACGCTTCTTCATCTGCATGGCTCCAGTTGAGACATGGGCCGTGCGAAAAGCTTGCTGAAACTGGTCCCAAGTGACATTGGCTATAGGAAAAGTAGCTGTGTAATTCTCCCACCATGCGGCGGCTGGTCCGTCCAATTGATGTGCGGCAAGGTGCACCTTCTCAGCATCCGTTCATCCTGCGGTGGTTAACTCCCTTCCAATACGGTGTAGCCAATCATCAGAACTATTGGCTCGGTGCTACTGGAAAACACCGGCGGTTGTAACCTCAGAAAACGGGCTAAATTGTCCACTGGCGGCGGGTTGTTGTTGTTGTTGTTGTTGTTGTTGTTGTTGGCATTGCCCTGGTTCTTAACTAGCAATTGCATCAAGGCATTCTGCTGCTGGATCAACTGGGTGAGCTCCGGTGGGAAAACAAAACCGGGGTCACGTCTCGGAGGCATCTGGTGGGTTTAGATGGAAGAGATTAGAATAGAAAGAGGTCTAGTGAGAAAACACTACCCATATGCACATGAGGCAAACACAAACATTCATTCAATCAATCAAGCAAGGGCATACAGACGGTCTAGAACTATCACAAAAGTGCTCAACTATTACTAGTTACATGGGGGAATACTACTATTATATGGTGGTCATCTAGAAATTTTGATCGGTGGAAGATTCCATGATGTCTGCTCCAGCTTCTCTTCATAGTCATCATCACTTGGATCAGAATCGGTGTCGTCGATGATGATGTAGTTGTCCGGACAACTGGGATCTTCTTCCTCTTCTTCCGGTGCTGATGCTCCCATGAAGACTCCGATCTTCTTAACTAGGTCATCATTCTTCTCCAGTAGTGTCTTGATTTCCTCCTCATATCCATCGCGTGTAAACTTGAGTTCTTCCTCCAGCTCGATGATCCTAGTTTTCGCCTTCTTCAAATCCATCATGTCTCACAAGACATCCGGGTTCTCTGACGTCGAATGTGCTGGTTTAGCTCTGGATGTAAGCTGCAATGGATCTATCCTTCTTGGTGCTGATTACTTCCCATTGCTCATCTCAGCCCACATATTTGGTAGATGGTGTCCTTAAGCTCCCTGTAGACTTCTCCAATGCGTCCCATGGTGATGTGAGCTGCCATACTCTTGCCAAGACTCGGTGGGTGCTTCAAAGAAAACTCTATGGGCTTGGAAGTTGGCGAGAATGTCCTTCTGGAACTTGTACTTGAATCATCCAGCGCTCTTCTTCGTGTAAAGTGGCGTTATGCGTCCCTGAAGCCTGGTATTCCAATGTTCAAGTACCTAGTGACTTCCTTCAAGTGGCATCCAAAAGGTGTGTCCTCATCCGGTTGTGCAAACTTGTTCTTCATCTCCGTCATCCTAAAGAGTGGAAAAATGGAGAAGAGTCAGAAATGAGTAGAGAAGAGTGACCTATGGTTTATCTTAGTGGTCGTGTCCTACACTCAGCGTGTGCTCTGATACCATCTTGTAGTGACCCGACCTCAGATGGTCAAGTCTCTGTGTTTCAGTGTCATCCCTGGATCAAAAATGCTGACACACACAGTACTCGAAGGATTTATAATAGAGTAGCAATCACACACTTATTACATCGAATGTCTCAAAAGAGAACTTATTACAATAATATGGCTTAAGGCCATCTAATACGATAATAGCGGAAGGCTTGGAAGATAAAGTGAGTCCATCAACTTCAACGGCATAGCTGAGCTGCACGGCAACGACCTATCGAACCTTACTCCTCGTCTGAAAAGTCTGCAACATAATTCGTTGCAGCCCGAGAACGGGTCAGCACATGGAATATGCTGGCAATGTAACAGAATAGAGCAATAACAGAATAATGCTACCACTACATGCATATTTGGCTGGTGGAAAGCTCTATGGTTAAAGTTTTTGCGAAAAGCCAATTTTTCCCTACAACAAAGGAATAAAATTTTAATTTAACTATCATGGTGGTTGAAACATCATTGAGAAGGTATAACCCCAACTCAATCCCAATTAAGGTAATTAACATCCCGGCAATATTAGTTAAGAGTGATGAGATACATGTGATTACTCAGGTACTAGATACTCAGAATTGTCCATAACCGGGACAGGGGCTAACCATGATTAGATTGTACACTCTGCAGAGGTTTATGACTTTTCCCCACAAGACTCGATCGCCTCCTTTGATTTCTCGCTTTTCTGAGGTGTTTGAGAAGCGGATGACCGAGACACGATCTTTCGTAAACATTAACTCTCTACTCGGGTAGATCATACCAAACCTACAAAACCCACTACACCGCCGATCTACCTCTTCAAGAGCTTCACGTAACTTACTCAACTATACTAGAGCCCATAATAGCTTGTGGCTGCACACGGAAGTTTCTAGCATGAATAATCTCAGTTCCCTTTGAGCCTGGGTGGCGGTCCATAGGAAGATCACACGGGTACCCCGGGATTTCCAAAAAAACAAACAACATTGGGTTCCCCAGGTGCCTCAATCCACCTAGATGTGTATTAAAGTTGCCACCTTAAGTTCAACCATTAATTAATAATCTCACATCTGTCATGGATACACTCAAACCCAATCCACGTCTACGAGCATAGCATAGCAGTATAAGCAATACGTAGAAGTAACTCCCAAGGGTTTGATAGTAACAGGGTAATAGGTTCCTACCTCATCATCTACTTCCCAATAGCCACGAATTAATGACATCCTAATCATGCAATGTTTGAGGGTTGAAACTAATGCATAAAACTGGGTATGAAAAGAGTATGATCAAAGTGTTACTTGCCTTGCTGACGACCCATGAATCCTAGAGACTCGTAGTAACACGCTTCGCACTCCGGGAATTCTATCGCAAGCAAACAATACATACATAAGCAACAAGCAAAGATGCACAAAAAATACTTCAACTCAAAGAGGTTGACCGGAGAGTTCAAATTAAGAACTCCGGTTCGCAAAAAGAATCAAACCAAACGAAGCAACGAAACTCAAACGGCGGAAGAAATAAGATCCGTTTACTAATCTGAACTAGGGTCAAATTTTACAGAGACAAAACTGGTTTAAGTTGGCTATTCGGAAAGAGGGTTTCGAGATGAAACTCCAGGCGCTTGAATCGCCTGATTCCGATAAACGAGCGAAAAGTTAAACTAGTACGAAAATCGAATCAGAAATCGCGATCAGGAAAATCGCGAATAAATCCGATAAAAAGAAAACGACGAACGGCTTAATGAACGAACGTTCGTTAGCAGAAACTAAACGACGAACACATTCGTTAAAACGAACGAACGAGCGAACGCTCGCTAAGCAAATAAACCGGAGAATAAAACCGATCTATAAAAAAACGAATTAGGTTTTTTTTCAAAAAAACCGAAGGGGTTTTCTTAAAAAAAAACGGGCGGCGGGGTGGCTACCTCCGGTGAGGCGGCTCAAGGGGCTCGGCGAGGGCGGCGAGAGGGCGGCGGCTAGAGGCGGCGGGCGGTGACTTGGCGCTAGGGCGGCGGGCGGGCGCCTCGGGCTCGGGCGGCTCCTGCCCGGGCGGGTGGTGGTGGTGGCTAGAGGGGGTGGCGGCGATATAAAGGGGGCGGGCGGCGACTTGGAGGAGGGGCAAGACGCTGGCGGAGGCGGAGTCCCACCGAACTCCGGGTCCGAAAAGGGCGGCGGGTACAAGGCTGCAGGAGGCGGAGGCGGCGGCGGCCGGGCCTTCTTGGCTGGGCCCTAGGCCCACGCGGTCCTCTTTTTTAAACGTTCACCAAACTTCGGAAAAATCCTAGAAAAATAAATAAAAATCTAAAATTTCCAAAACAAGTTTTCTCCGTCTAAATAAAATATTTAGAACAAGATGAACTTTTCTTGGCCCCTAAAATGCAATTTTTAAAACATGCAAATTTTTCTAGGGCAAATAAAATTACCAAATAATGATTTTAACATTTTTCCTCCGATATTTCAATTATTTTGGAGAAGTCATATTATCCCCCCTCATTTATTATTTTAAAATGAAATATTTTCCGAAGAGAAAAATAATAAAAATCAAAATCCTCGTCTTCATTATTTGATAAAATTCAAATATGACAATCGGAAAATCCTCAACTCTCTCCGAGGGTCCTTGAGTTGCTTAGGATTTCGAGGATTGCAAACAAAATGCAATAAAATATGATATGCATGGATGACCTATGTATAACATTCCAAATTGAAAATTTGGGATGTTACAACATGACACCACTAAGGGAATAACAACATACATACTATCAAAATGTCAAACACATATCAAGTTCACATGATTACTTGCAACATGATTTCTCCCGTGACCGCAAGAACAAAAGTAGCTACTCACAAATGATAACATGCTCTCATAGGGTTATTAAATAGCATAATGGATCTGAACATATAATCTTCCACCAAATAAACCATATAGTAATCAACTACAACATGTAATCAACACTACTAGTCACCACAAGAACCAATCTATAGTTCTGGTAACAAGATTTAACACAAGAGATGAACTAGGGTTTGAGATGAGATGGTGTTGTTGAAGATGTTGATGGATATCGCCCTCCCCAAGATGGGAGAGTTGTTGGTGATGATGATGACGATGATTTCCCCCTCCGGGAGGGAAGTTCCCCCGGCAGAATCGCTCCGCCTGAGGGCAAAAGTGCTCCTGCCCAAGTTCTGCCTCGAGATGGCGGTGCTCCATCCCGAAGGTCCTCTCCTTATTTTTTCTAGGTCAAAATTACTTATATACCAGAAGATGGGCACCGGAGGTGGGCCTGGGTGAGCACAACCCACCAGGGCGCGCCTGGGCTCCCTGGCGCGCACAGGTGGGTTGTGCCCACCTGGTGGGCCCCCTCTGGTAGTTATTTGCTCCAATAATTCTTAGATATTCCATAAAAAATCTCCGTGAAGTTTCAGCTTGTTTGCAGTTGTGCAGAATAGGTGGCCTGACATAGCTTTTCCAGGTCCAGATTTCCAGCTGTTGGAATTCTCCCTCTTGGTGTATACCTTGCAAATTATGAGAGAAAAGGCATTAGAATTACTCCAAAAAGCATTATTATGGATAAAAACATTATAAATGACAGTAATAAAACATTATAAATTATTCCCGTTTTCTTTGCCAGATCGTGCAAAAAATGGTTTTCTTCTTTGCCTCGCAATAGTATCGATTCTTGGGGTAAGTGCAAAGATGCTTTTATTACTAAGTATTTTCCGCCCACAAATATTATTTCCCTTAGAACACAAATTATGAATTTTAAGCAACTTGAGCATGAACATGTTGCGCAATCTTGGGAAAGAATGAAGTTGATGCTAAGAAATTGTCCTACTCATGGTTTAAATCTTTGGATGATCATACAAATATTTTATGCGGGATTGAATTTTGTTTCTAGAAATCTTTTAGATTCTGCCGCGGGTGGTACTTTTATGGAAATTACTTTGGGTGAAGCTACTAAATTGCTTGATAACATTATGGCAAATTATTCGCAATGGCATACCGAAAGAGCTCCTACTAGTAAAAAGGTTAATTTGGTTGAGGAAATAAATTCTTTTGAGTGAAAAGTTGATGCTCTTATGAAGTTGGTTGCTAATAAAAGTGATCCTATTGATCTTAATGATGTGCCTTTGTCTACTTTGATTGAGCAAAATAGTGATGCCGTAGATGTGAATTTTGTCTCGCGAAACAATGTTAATAACAATGCTTATAGAGGTATTTAATCCTAGGCCTTTTTCCTAGTAATTCCTCTAATAATTATGGTAATCCTTCTTATAATAATAATAATAGGAACACCTCTGATCTTGAGAATAATATTAAAGAATTTATCAATGCTCAAAAGAATTTTAATACTACGGTAGAAGAAAAGTTGAGTAAAATTGATGATATGTCTAGAAGCAATGATAGTATTTCTCATGATGTAGAAAATCTCAAGATTAAAATTTTTGTGCCTAAGGTTGAGGAATCAATTAAAGCTTTATATCTTTCTATGGATGAAACTAAGAAAAGAACTGCTATGCTTAGAGCTAAAAGAGATTTTTTGGTAAAAGCGTTTTCCAGTGATTGCTTTCATAAAAGTGATGAAGATCTTAAAATGACTGGTTTTTCTTCTATTGATACCTTGTTTAGTAAAATTGAGATTGATGATAAAGGGATTGAAGAAGAGTCAACTTTAGTTGGAAGGCGTCCCGATAATTTGGAGCCTGTAGGATCGGAAGTATGTCTAGAGGGCGGGTGATTAGACTACTTGACCAAATAAAAATCTAGCCTTATCCCAATTTTAAGTCTTGGCAGATTTTAACAACTTAGATCAAGTCAAGTAGTCAACCTACACATGCAATTCTAAGAGTATAGCAGCGGAATGTAAAACAATTGCATATGAAGGTAAAGGGAGGAGTTTGAGGGAGCAAATACAATGTAGACACAGAGATTTTTGGCGTGGTTCGATAGGTGGTACTATCTTACATCCACGTTGATGGAGACTTCAACCCATGAAGGGTAACGGTTGCGCGAGTCCACGGAGGGCTCTGATGTCTACTAGAAAACCTTCTTCTTGTAGACATTGTTGGGCCTCCAAGTGCAAAGGTTTGTAGGACAGTAGCAAATTTCCCTCAAGTGGATGACTTAAGGTTTATCAATCCGTGGGAGGTGTAGGATGAAGATGGTCTCTCTCAAACAATCCTGCAACCAAATAACAAAGAGTCTCTTGTGTCCCCAACACACCCAATACAATGGTAAATTGTATAGGTGCACTAGTTTGGCGAAGAGATGGTGTACAAGTGCAATATGGATGGTAGATATAGGTTCTTGTAATCTGAAAATATAAAAACAGCAAGGTATCAAGTGATAAAAGTGAGCGTAAACGGTATTGCAATGCTAGGAAACAAGGCCTAGGGTTCATACTTTCACTAGTGCAAGTTCTCTCAACAATAATAACATAATTGGATCATTTAACTATCCCTCAACATGCAACAAAGAGTCACTCCAAAGTCACTAATAGAGGAGAACAAACGAAGAGATTATGGTAGGGTATGAAACCACCTCAAAGTTATCCTTTCTGATTGATCTATCATAGAGTTCGTACTAGAATAACACCTTAAGACACAAATCAACCAAAACCCTAATGTCACCTAAATACTCCAATGTCACCTCAAGTATCCGTGGGTATGATTATATGATATGCATCACACAATCTCAGATTCATCTATTCAACCAACACAAAGAACTTCAAAGAGTGCCCCAAAGTTTCTACCGGAGAGTCAAGACGATAACGTGTGCCAACCCCTATGCATAAGTTCACAAGGTGAACCTGCAAGTTGATCACCAAAACATACATCAAGTGGATCACGTGATATCCCATTGACACCACAGATAAGCACATGCAAGACATAGATCAAGTGTTCTCAAATCCTTAAAGACTCAATCCGATAAGATAACTTCAAAGGGAAAACTCAATCCATTACAAGAGAGTAGAGGGGGAGAAGCATCATAAGATCCGACTATAATAGCAAAGCTCGTGATACCTCAAGATCGTTCCAAATCAAGAACACGAGAGAGAAAGAGATCAAACACATAGCTACTGGTACATACCCTCAGCCCTGAGGGTGAACTACTCCCTCCTCATCATGGAGAGCATTGGGATGATGAAGATGGCCACCGGAGAAGGATTCACCCCTCCGGCAGGGTGCCGGAACGGGTCTATATTGGCTTTCGGTGGCTACAAAGGCTTGCGGTGGCGGAACTCCCGATCTAGGTTTCTTTCTAGAGGTTTCTATATATATAAGAGGTTTTGGCATCGGGAACAAGTCAGGGGGGTCTCCGGGCTGTCCACAATGTAGGGGGCGCGCCCAGGGGGGTGGGCGCGCCTCCCACCCTCGTGGGCAGCCCGGGACTCTTCTGGCCCAACTCTTTTACTCCATGGCCTTCTTCTGGTCCAAAAATAAGCTCCGTCAAGTTTCAGGTCAATTGGACTCCCTTTGGTTTTTCTTTTCTGTGATACTCAAAAACAAGGAAAAAACAGAAACTGGCACTAGGCTCTAGGTTAATAGGTTAGTTCCAAAAATCATATAAAATAGCATATAAATGCATATAAAACATCCTAGAAGGATAATATAATAGCATGAATACTTCATAAATTATAGATACGTTGGAGACGTATCAGCATCCCCAAGCTTAAGCCTGCTCGTCCTCGAGTAGGTAAATGATAAAAGAAATAATTTATGAAGTGTGAATGGTAGCAGGTGCACAAGGTTGATCAATGATAATTTCAATCACCTTTTCTAGCATCATTATATGTCATAACAGTATCTCATATCATAAAGCTTCTCATGATCAAGTAATAAGCTATTCACATGTTAAAGTATAGATCATAAACTTTCTTGAAAACTAACAAACAGTTCTCAGTCATCAAACAATTGCAATTCATCTTATTTTCAGGAAGGGTCTATGTAAGAGCTTTGATTTAGCAAATCCCACATACTCAACTATCATATAGTCTTCCATGATTGCTACCACTCAAAGCATATTTTTAGAACAAATAGCATCCATCCAACACAAAGAAAGATAGGGGCTTAATGTTTCGCCTCCGAACTTATTTATCATATAGATAATTGGCAACAATAATAATTCATGATCAAACATATTTGAATGGTCATATATGCTTAGATCTTTCTCCACCACATGATGCTTGCCAACTAAAAAGTGGTTGGAATGAGAAGGAATACTACTGACTCTTGCATAAAAGTAAAAGATAGGCCCTTCGCAAAGGGAAGCAGGGATTTGCAGAGGTGCCAGAGCTCGAAGCTAAAATAGAGATGAAAATAATTTTGAGAGGTATGCTTCCATTGTCAACATAACGACCAAGAGTTCTCAATATCTTCCATACTAGATACATTATAGGCAGTTCCCAAACAGAAAGGTAAAGATTTTACTCCCCCTCCACCAACAATCACACTCCACGGCTTGTCCAAAACAAAGGGTGCCGTCCAACTATCAAAAATCCTAGGGGTGTTTTGTTTAATTTATTTGCGATTTCATTTTTGATCTTTTGATCATAGGACTGGGCACCCCAATTACTAGCCATTTTCTCGAGAATAATGAGCGGAGTCCACTCATCGTGAGAATAACATACCTAGCATGGAAGATACTGACAACCCCTAGTCGCTACATGAGCGATTCGGGCATACAAAAAAGATTATTATTTGAAGGTTTAGAGTTTGGCACATGCAAATTTACTTGGAACGGCAGGTAAATACCGCATATAAGTAGATATGGTGGACACTCATGGAAGAAACTTGGTTCAAGGAATTTGGATGCACAAGCAGTATTCCCGCTTAGTACGGATATTTTGGCTAGCAAAGGATTCTAAATAGCAAGCACCACATGTTGGAGGATCTACAGCAATATAACTTCTATACAAATATACCCAAACATAACTCATTAAGTTGTCTTCCTTGTCCAACTTCAACTAATTTGATCAAGTTTGAAAATAATTAATGGGGCTCACAATCATATAAGATGTCCAAGATAGTATATTATATGTGAAACCTCTCTTCCTTCAATATTCTTTCATGAATTGTTCAAGTGACCAATACTATGTTTGCTAGCTTTCAATAAATTTCCCGCCTATACTTATTATGTGTGAAGTCATTACTCCTCATGGGATAATCATATGAAACATATATAATTTCAGATTTATGATATTCAAATCATTCAACCATTTACTCATAGGATATAAGTGAAGCACACGAGTAAATGACAAACTACTCCAAAAAGATATAAGTGAAGATCAATGAGTAGTTAAATAATTATGTAGCTATGTTAAGACTCTCTCTCATTTAATAATTTCAGATCTTGGGATATTATTCAAACAGCAAGCAAAACAAAATAAAACGACATTTCAAGGATAGCACTCATCATGTGAAGAAGCAAAAACTTAGGCTCAACCGATACTAACCGATAATTGTTGAAGAAGAAAGGTGGGATGCCTACTAGGGCATCCCCAAGCTTAGATGCTTGAGACTTCTTGAAATATTATCTTGGGGTGCCTTGTTAATCCCCAAGCTTGAGATTTTGTGTCTCCTTAATTCCTCTCATATCACGGTTTCCTAAATCTCAAAAGCTTCATCCACACCAAACTCAACAAGAACTTGTGAGATAAGTTAGTATAAACCAATGCAAAAACCTTATCATTTTCTACTGTAACAAATCACTAAAATTATTATTCAACATTACATACTAAATGCCTCTGCATATTTAATACTTATATCCTCAAATAGAATCATTAAACAAGCAAACATATGCAAACAATGCAAACATAACAGCAATCTACCAAAACAGTATAGTCTGTAAAGGATGCAAGATTCATCATATTTCCCTAACTCCAAACATTATGAAATTCTACCACACTTTAGAAAAATTTATCAGAGATAATTATGCAAAAAAATTCAATATTTTATCATATTCTGGCTTTTCTAGGGAATTTTTGCAACAGCCATAAACTTTCTGTTTTGAAACAGCAACATGTATACTTGCAAAATAAGCATGGTAAAGGCTATCCTTGACATTTTTATTGAAAATAAAGATGAAAAACATTATTTTAAATAAAATAATCAAATCCTAACAAAATAAATTGACGCTCCAAGTAAAACACATATCTTGTGGTGAATAAAAATATAGCTCCAAGTAAAGTTACCGATGAATGAAGACGAAAGAGGGGATGCCATCCAGGGCATCCCCAAGCTTAGGCTCTTGGTTGTCCTTGAATATTACCTTGGGGTTCCTTGGGCATCCCCAAGCTTAGTCTCTTGCCACTCCTTATTCCATAGTCCATCGAATCTTTACCCAAAACTTGAAAACTTCACAACACAAAACTCAACAGAAAACTCGTAAGCTCCGTTAGTATAAGAAAATAAATCACCACTTTTACTACTGTTGTGAACTCATTCTAAATTCATATTGGTGTATTATCTACTGTATTCCAACTTCTATATTGTTCATACCCTCCGATACTACTCATAGATTCATCAAAATAAGCAAACAACACATAGAAAACAGAATCTGTCAAAAGCAGTAATGCAGTAGTAATCTGTATCATTCGAATACTTATGTAACTCCAAAAATTCTGAAATAAATTTGTGGACGTGAATTTGTCTATTAATCATCTGAAAAAAGAATCAAACTAAAAGCACTCTCCAGTAAAAAATTGCAGCTAATCTCGTGAGCACAAAGTTTCTGTTTTTTACAGCAAGATCGCAAAGGCTTTACCCAAGTCTTCCCAAAGGTTCTGCTTGGCACAAACACTAATTAAAACACAAAACCACATATAAACATAGGATAGATGAATTATTTATTACTAAACAGGAGCAAAAAGCAAAGAACAAAAATAAAATTGGGTTGCCTCCCAACAACCGCTATTGTTTAACGCCCCTAGCTAGGCATGATGATTTCAATGATGCTCACATAAAAGATAAGATTTGAAACATAAAGAGAGCATCATGAAGAATATGACTAGAACATTTAAGTCTAACCCACTTCCTATGCATAGGCATTTTGTGACCAACAATTTATGGGAACAAGAATCAACTAGCATAGGAAGGCAAAACAAGCATAACTTCAAGATTTTAAGCACGTAGAGAGGAAACTTGATATTATTGCAATATGTAGAAGCATATGATCCTCTCTCATAATAATTTTCAGTGGCATCATGAATGAATTTAACCATATAACCAGCACATAAATCATTCTTTTCATGATCTACTTGCATAGAAATTTTACTACTCTCCACATAAGAAAATTTATTCTCATCAATAGTAGTGGGAGCAAACTCAACAAAATAACTATCATGTGAAGCATAATACAATTGAAAATTAAAATCATGATGACAAGTTTCATGGTTATCTTTATTCTTTATAGCATACGTGTCATCACAATAATCATCATAAATAGGAGGCATGCTTTCTTCATAATAAATTTGCTCATCAAAACTTGGGGGACTAAACATATCATCTTCATCAAACATAGCATCCCCAAGATTGTGGCTTTGCATATCATTATCATCATGGGTATTCAAAGAATTCATACTAAGAACATTGCAATCATGCTCATCATTTAAAGATTTTATGCCAAGCATTCTATGTAGTTCTTCTTCTAGTACTTGAGCACAATTTTCCTTCCCATCATTTTTACGAAAGACATTAAAAAGATGAAGCATATGAGGCAACCTTAATTCCATTTTTGTAGTTTTATTTTATAGCTAAACTAGTGATAAAACAAGAAACTAAAAGATTCGATTGCAAGATCTAAAGATATACCTTCAAGCACTCACCTCCCCGGCAACAAATGTTTTAAACTGCTTGATGTCTACTACACAACCTTCTTCTTGTAGACGTTGTTGGGCCTCCAAGTGCAGAGGTTTGTAGGATAGTAGCAAATTTCCCTCGAGTGGATGACCTAAGGTTTATCAATCCGTGGGAGGCGTAGGATGAAGATGGTCTCTCTCAAACAACCCTGCAACCAAATAACAAAGAGTCTCCTATGTCCCCAACACACCCAATACAATGGTAAATTGTATAGGTGCACTAGTTCGGCGAAGAGATGGTGTACAAGTGCAATAGGGATGGTAGATATAGATTTTTTTAATCTGAAAATATAAAAACAGCAAGGTAGCAAGTGATAAAAGTGAGCGTAAACGGTATTGCAATGCTAGGAAACAAGGCCTAGGGTTCATACTTTCACTAGTGCAAGTTCTCTCAACAATAATAACATAATTGGATCATTTAACTATCCCTCAACACGCAACAAAGAGTCACTCCAAAGTCACTAATAGAGGAGAACAAACGAAGAGATTATGGTAGGGTACGAAACCACCTCAAAGTTATTCTTTCTGACCGATCTATCATAGAGTTCATACTAGAATAACACCTTAAGGCACAAATCAACCAAAACCCTAATGTCACCAAGATACTCCAATGTCACCTCAAGTATCCATGGGTATGATTATACGATATGCATCACACAATCTCAGATTCGTCTATTCAACCAACACAAAGAACTTCAAAGAGTGCCCCAAAGTTTCTACCGGAGAGTCAAGACGATAACGTGTGCCAACCCCTATGCATAAGTTCACAAGGTGAACCTGAAAGTTGATCACCAAAACATACATCAAGTGGATCACGTGATATCCCATTGTCACCACAGATAAGCACATGCAAGACATACATCAAGTGTTCTCAAATCCTTAAAGACTCAATTCGATAAGATAACTTCAAAGGGAAAACCCAATCCATTACAAGAGAGTAGAGGGGGAGAAACATCATAAGATCCAACTATAATAGCAAAGCTCGCGATACATCAAGATCGTGCCAAATCAAGAACACGAGAGAGAGAGAGAGAGAGAGAGAGAGATCAAACACATAGCTACTGGTACATACCCTCAGCCACGAGGGTGAACTACTCCCTCCTCATCATGGAGAGCGCCGGGATGATGAAGATGGCCACCGGAGAGGGATTCCTCCCTCCGGCAGGGTGCCGGAACGGGTCTATATTGGTTTTCGGTGGCTACAGAGGCTTGCAGCGGTGGAACTCCCGATCTAGGTTTCTTTCTGGAGGTTTCTGTATATATAAGAGGTTTTGGCATCGGGAACAAGCCAGGGGGGTCTCCGGGCTGTCCACGAGGTAGGGGGCGCGCCCAGGGGGGTGGGCGCGCCTCCCACCCTCGTGGGCAGCCCGCACTCTTCAGCCCAACTCTTTACTCCATGGCCTTCTTCTGGTCCAAAAATAAGCTCCGTCAAGTTTCAGGTCAATTGGACTCCGTTTGGTTTTCGTTTCATGCGATACTCAAAAACAAGGAAAAATAGAAAGCGGCACTTTGGGCTCTAGGTTAATAGGTTAGTCCCAAAAATCATATAAAATAGCATATAAATGCATATAAAACATCCTAGAAGGATAATATAATAGCATGAATACTTCATAAATTGTAGATACATTGGAGACGTATCAGGCTCCACCCACGAAGGGTCCACTAAGAAGCAACCTTGTCTATCCCACCATGGCCATCGCCCATGAAGGACTTGCCTCACTAGGGTAGATCTTCACGAAGTAGGCGATCTCCTTGCCCTTACAAACTCCTTGGTTCAACTCCACAATCTTGATGGAGGCTCCCAAGTGACACCTAACCAATCTAGGAGACACCAATCTCCAAAAGGTAATAGACGGTGTGTTGATGATGAACTCCTTGCTCTTGTGCTTCAAATGATAGTGTCCCCAACACTCAACTCTCTCTCATAGGTTTGGATTTGGTGGAAATATGATTTGAGTGGAAAGCAACTTGGGGAAGGCTAGAGATCAAGATTTATGTGGTTGGAATGGAATATCTTGACCTCAACACAAGTGTAGGTGGTTCTCTCTCAGAAAATGTATGTTGGAAGTGTAGACAAGTTCTGATGGCTATCTCCAGGAATGAAGAGTGGGTGGAGGGGTATATATAGCCTCCACACAAAATCTAACCGTTACACACAATTTAACAAACTCGGTGGGACCGAATCAGAAAACTCGGTCAGACCGATTTAGTTCATAATGTGATCGTTAGGCATTTCGGTGGGACCGACATGTCAACTCGGTAGGACCGATTTCATTAGGGTTAGGGCATAACGTAATCTCGGTGAGACCGATTACACAAACTCGGTGAGACCGATTTTGGTAATAAGCTAACAGAGAGTTGGTCAGGCAAACTCGGTGGGACCGATTCGCTCATTTCGGTTGGACAGAAACGTTACGAAGGGGAAACAGAGAGTTTGCATTGCGAAATCGGTGGGACCGATCGCTCATCTTGGTTAGACCAAAACGTTATGAAGGGAAACAGAGAGTTTGCAATCCCATCTCGGTGAGACCGAGATCCCTATCAGTGAGACCGAAGTGACTACGGTTTGTGGCAATGGCTATGTCAACAGAACTCGGTGGCGCCGGATAGAAAATTTCGGTAGGGCCGGTGAGGAAGTCCTGGATTAGGGGGTGTCCGGATGGCCGGACTATAACCTTTGGCCGGACTCCTGGACTATGAATATACAAGATTGAAGACTTCGTCCCGTGTCCGTATGGGACTTTCCTTGGCGTGGAAGGCATGCTTGGCGATACGGTTATGTAGATCTCCTCCCATTGTAACCGACTCTGTGTAACCCTAGCCCTCTCCGGTGTCTATATAAACCGGAGGGTTTTAGTCTCAGAGGACGAACAACAATCATACCATAGGCTAGCTTCTAGGGTTTAGCCTCTCTGATCTCATGGTAGATCTACTCTTGTACTACCCATATCATCAATATTAATCAAGCAGGAGTAGGGTTTTACCTCCATCGAGAGGGCCCAAACCTGGGTAAAAACATCGTGTCCCTTGTCTCCTGTTACCATCCGCCTAGACGCATAGTTCGGGACCCCCTACCCGAGATCCGCCGGTTTTGACACCGACATTGGTGCTTTCATTGAGAGTTCCTCTGTGTCGTCACCTTTAGGCCCGATGGCTCCTCCGATCATCAACAATGATGCGGTCCAGGGTGAGACTTTTCTCCCCGGACAGATCTTCGTATTCGGTGGTTTAGCACTGCGGGCCAATTCGCTTGGCCATCTGGAGCAGATCGAAAGCTAGGCCCCTGGTCATCAGGTCAGATTTGGAACTTTGAACTACACGGCTGACATCCGCGGATACTTGATCTTTGACAGGTTCGAGCCACAGCCAAGCGCCCATGAATACTTCACAAATTATAGATACATTGGAGACGTATCAGGCTCCACCCACGAAGGGTCCACGAAGAAGCAACCTTGTCTATCCCACCATGGCCATCGCCCATGAAGGACTTGCCTCACTAGGGTAGATCTTCACGAAGTAGGCGATCTCCTTGCCCTTACAAACTCCTTGGTTCAACTCCACAATCTTGATGGAGGCTCCCAAGTGACACCTAACCAATCTAGGAGACACCAATCTCCAAAAGGTAATAGACGGTGTGTTGATGATGAACTCCTTGCTCTTGTGCTTCAAATGATAGTGTCCCCAACACTCAACTCTCTCTCATAGGATAGGATTTGGTGGAAATATGATTTGAGTGGAAAGCAACTTGGGGAAGGCTAGAGATCAAGATTTATGTGGTTGGAATGGAATATCTTGACCTCAACACAAGTGTAGGTGGTTCTCTCTCAGAAAATGTATGTTGGAAGTGTAGGCATGTTCTGATGGCTATCTCCAGGAATGAAGAGTGGGTGGAGGGGTATATATAGCCTCCACACAAAATCTAACCGTTACACACAATTTACCAAACTCGGTGGGACCGAATCAGAAAACTCGGTCAGACCGATTTAGTTCATAATGTGATCGTTAGGCATTTCGGTGGGACCGACATGTCAACTCGGTAGGACCGATTTCATTAGGGTTAGGGCATAACGTAATCTCGGTGAGACCGATTACACAAACTCGGTGAGACCGATTTTGGTAATAAGCTAACAGAGAGTTGGTCAGGCAAACTCGGTGGGACCGATTCGCTCATTTCGGTTGGACAGAAACGTTACGAAGGGGAAACAGAGAGTTTGCATTGCGAAATCGGTGGGACCGATCGCTCATCTTGGTTAGACCAAAACGTTATGAAGGGAAACAGAGAGTTTGCAATCCCATCTCGGTGAGACCGAGATCCCTATAAGTGAGACCGAAGTGACTAGGGTTTGTGGCAATGGCTATGTCAACAGGAGTCGGTGGCGCCGGATAGAAAATTTCGGTAGGGCCGGTGAGGGAGTCCTGGATTAGGGGGTCTCCGGATGGCCGGACTATAACCTTTGGCCGGACTCCTGGACTATGAAGATACAAGATTGAAGACTTCGTCCCGTGTCCGTATGGGACTTTCCTTGGCGTGGAAGGCAAGCTTGGCGTCTGGATATGTAGATCTCCTCCCATTGTAACTGACTCTGAGTAACCCTAGCCCTCTCCGGTGTATATATAAACCGGAGGGTTTTAGTCCGTAGGACGAACAACAATCATACCATAGGCTAGCTTCTAGGGTTTAGCCTCTCTGATCTCGTGGTAGATCTACTCTTGTACTACCCAGATCACCAATATTAATCAAGAAGGAGTAGGGTTTTACCTCCATCGAGAGGGCCCAAACCTGGGTAAAACATCGTGTCCCTTGTCTCCTGTTACCATCCGCCTAGACGCATTCGGGACCCCCCTACCCGAGATCCGCCGGTTTTGACACCGACATTGGTGCTTTCATTGAGAGTTCCTCTGTGCCGTCACCTTTAGGCCCTATGGCACCCCCGATCATCAACAATGATGCGGTCCAGGGTGAGACTTTTCTCCCCAGACAGATCTTCGTATTCGGTGCCTTTGCACTGCGGGCCAATTCGCTTGGCCATCTGGAGCAGATCGAAAGCTAGGCCCCTGGTCATCAGGTCAGATTTGGAACTTTGAACTACACGGCTGACATCCGCGGAGACTTGATCTTCGACAGGTTCGAGCCACAGCCAAGCGCGCCGCACTGTCACGATGGCATGATCTAGCTCGCCGGTCAAAGTGCCTCGAGGCCGCGATTGTCCGCTCCGACCCTTAGCTCGGAGCCGACTGCGCCAATCGAGGACGGGTGGCTGGACACCGCCTCGGGGGCTGGAATCTCTATGGCGATCGAGCCGAACACCAGCCTTGTCCTTTGCGAAGCTCGTGACTCCAAGGTGTCGGACTCCGAACCTTCCGCGCCCCTGCCAATCGAATCCGATTGGGGGCCGATCATGGAGTTCGCCGCCGCGGACATCTTTCAGCACTCGCCCTTCGGCGACATCCTGAATTCACTAAAGTCTCTCTCTTTATCAGGAGAGCCCTGGTCGGACTATGGTCAGCAAGGTTGGGATGCGGACGACGAAGAAATTCAAAGCCCACCCACCACCCACTTCATAGCTAGCCGATGATTTAAACGACATGCTCGACTTTGACTCAAGACATCGACGGTATGGACGCCCGATGCAGGAGACGACCAAGAACCAGCGCCTATAGGGCACTGGAAGGCCACCTCGTCATATGACATATACATGGTGGACACCCCAAAAGAAGGGAAGGGCGATGGAACAACGGAGGATGACCCCTCCAAGAAGCAGCCTAAGCACCGGCGTCGTGGCGCTCTAAATCCCCCAAAGCAAAACGGCGATTCCGCACGGGAGATAATAACACCGGACAAAGGTCAAGACAACCCCTCCAGCAGGATTCAAAGACAGGAGGATGGAGAAGCCAGCCCTCATGAGAAAGCGGCAGCAGAGAGGTAGAGGACGATAATTACATGCCTCCCTCCGAAGACGAGGCAAGCCTCGACGACGAATTTGTCGTGCCTGAGGATCCCGTCGAACAAGAGCGTTTCAAACGCAGGCTTATGGCCACGGCGAGCAGCCTCAAGAAAAAACAGCAACAACTTAGAGCTGACCAAGACTCGCTAGACAACAGATGGACTGAAGTCCTTGCGGCCGAAGAGTACGAACTCGAACGCCCCTCCAAGAGCTACCCAAAGCGCAGGCTGCTACCCCGATTAGAGGAGGAAGCACTTAAACCTACATCACCAGCGCACGACGCGGCCGACCGGCCACCTCGTGGCCGCGACAGAGAGGCCTCTCGGCCCTCCACTCAAGCCACACCCCGGCGTCGCCCAAAGAATACCAAGGCACGGGGAAATGCGCCAGACCTGCGATATATATTGGAGGACAAGGCAAGGCAAACAAGATCGATCTATGGATTGCGTGGGCGCCCCACGACGCGTGACGATAACCGCCATGCCGGATATGGCAATTCCGGCGGGCGAACACTGATGAGACAAAGCTCATTTGAGCTACGTCGTGATATAGCCCAAAGACAGAGGCACCGACACCCACTATGCTTCACGGATGAAGTAATGGATCATCAAATCCCGAGGGTTTCAAACCCGTAAACATCGAATCATACGACGGCACAACAGATCCTGCGGTATGGATCGAGGATTATCTCCTTCATATCCACATGGCCCATGTGATGATCTACATGCCATCAAATACCTCCCACTCAAGCTTAAAGGACCAGCTCGGCATTGGCTTAACAGCTTGCCAGCAGAGTCAATTGGTTGTTGGGAGGACCTGGAAGCCGCATTCCTTGACAATTTCTAGGGCACCTATGTGCGACCACCAGACGCCGATGACCTAAGCCACATAATTCAGCAGCCAGAGGAATCGGCCAGACAATTCTGGACACGGTTCCATCTAAGAAAAATCAAAATCAAATAGTCGGATGTCCAGACGCAGAGGCCCTCGCAGCCTTCAAACATAACATCCGTGACGAATGGCTTGCCCGGCACCTAGGACAGGAAAATCCGAAATCCATGGCAGCCCTCACAACACTCATGACCCGCTTTTGCGCGGGAGAAGACAGCTGGCTAGCTCGTAGTAATAACATGACCAAGAGCCCTGGTAATTCGGATACCAAGGACGGCAATGGCAGGTCGCATCGCAACAAGCACAAGCGCCGCATTAACAGCGATAATGCTGAGGATACAGTAGTCAATGCCGGATTTAGGGGCTCTAAACCCGGTCAGCGGAAAAAGCCATTTAAAAGATATACTCCGGGCCCATCCAGTTTAGACCGAATACTCGATCGCTCGTGCCAGATACATGGCACCCCCGAAAAACCAGCCAACCACACCAACAGGGATTGTTGGGTGTTCAAGCAGGCAGGCAAGTTAAATGCCGAAAACAGTGACAAGGAGCCGCATAGCGATGACGAGGAGGAGCCCCGGCCGCCAAACAATAGGGGACAAAAGGGCTTCCCCCCACAAGTGCGGACGGTGAACATGATATATGCAACCCACATACCCAAAAGGGAGCGGAAGCATGCACTCAGCGACGTATATGCGTTGGAGCCAGTCGCCCCAAAGTTCAACCCATGGTCCTCCTGCCCGATCACTTTTGATCGAAGGGACCACCCCACTAGCATCCGCCATGGCGGATTCGCCGCATTGGTTCTAGACCCAATAATTGACGGATTTCACCTCACTAGAGTCCTTATGGACGGCGGCAGCAGCCTGAACCTGCTTTATCAGGATACAGTGTGAAAATGGGCATAGATCCCTCAAGGATTAAACCCACAAAGACGACCTTTAAAGGCGTCATACCAGGTGTAGAGGCCAATATGCAGGCTCAGTTACACTCGAGGTGGTCTTCGGATCCCGGATAATTTCCGGCGAGGAGTTAATCTTCGACATAGTCCCGTTCAGCGATGGCTATCACGCACTGCTCGGACGAACCGCATTTGCAAAGTTCAATGCGGTGCCGCACTACGCATACCTCAAGCTCAAGATGCCAGGCCCTCGAGGAGTCATTGCGGTCAATGGAAACACCGAACGCTATCTCCGAACGGATGAGCATACGGCGGCCCTCGCAGCGGAAGTACAAAGTAGCCTCTCAAGGCAATTCTCGAGTACGGCTATTAAACGTCCGGACACCGTCAAGCGCGCCCGGAGTAACCTACAACAAGACCGCCTGGCACGTTCCGAGCACGCGTAGCAATGCGGCCCCAACCCCAGCCCTCGCGAAATTGCGAAACCAGTACTACACGTACATAATTACGCTCTGGAAATACCATGGGCATAGGGGGAGGGGCACGACCACGGCATGCCCAAAATGCGGCTCAACCGCACCAGGGGCTCCCGATTTTGTCATTCTTTTTTTCTTACTTTCAGGACTCCACGTTACGGAAGGCCTGTCCGGCAGTACAATCACCGAACACACGATGCAACAGCCAGGGAGGCAGAAAGCTATGTCGAGTGTCCAGGTGGTCTCTATAACGAGCAGTATACTTGTTTCACATATCATCCCGCAGCTTGCCCCTAGAGGGGGACATGTCAAATAATCCCATCTCTTGCTTATCGCACTATTTGTATCGTTCTGCTTTTACCGCAGACTTTTTGAATAAACAATACATAGCTTTTGTCTATTATTTCATTCCTTTTTATGTAAATATGTTCAGTTATGACATTATGCAACCGTACACTTTGGTACGGCCAATACACCAGGGGCTTAAGTACCCCAGAATATGGTGTGAGAAGTCCGAACACTCTCATGAGTGCGGCACCCCGTACTTATAGCATTATATGCATCGGCTCCGAATCATGTCTTGGGTCAATAGTTGGGTTTGCCTGGCTCCCATGTTTTGGTACCTTACGTTCTGTTATATCGGCTAAGGTAGCGATGGGAGAACTACTGCGATTGTGCCCCGGTTGAGCTGGGTTAAGCACCTTAGTAGAGAAAGCTAAAACTGACCATCATGATAGGGCGAGAGCTGGTCGCTGTTCGAGAGGTTTCGAGTCCCTAAAGACTTATGCCGCTTAGAGCAAGGAGTCGGCTTTGTCCGGCCTAGGCATGGATAGAGCCCCGAACTCAGTCTTCTGAATACTAGGGGCTTCGCCGAAATTTAAAATTATAGAATTCTATGGCTAAGTGAGAGTGATAAAGCATTATAGTTCAATTGCCTCGTTCATTGTGCTGAGCGCCTCCCTCGAAGGACCCAATAATGGGAACAAGAGCGCTCAGGTTTATCCCGAACACCCCAGCACTCGTGGCGTGGGGGCAGAAGCCGACGACTCGCCATCTCTCAGATTTAATAAACGGCCGCACAAAAAGGTAATATTTTAAATTCAACAAGCGTTGCTTAGCGCGTATGAACAAGTTTTCAGCGCACAGGATAACACGAGCGAGTTTAATCAAAAATTACATCCTTGGAACATTCATCCACCACAAGGCGGGCACCGTTCAGGACGCCCTCATAATACATCTCGGGCTTGCGATGCTCCTTGCCCTGCGGTGGCCCACCTGTCACCAGCTTCTCAACATCCATCTTGCCCCAGTGTACTTTAACACGGGCAAGGGCCCTACGGGCGCCTTCGATGCATACGGAGCGCTTGATGACTTCAAGTCGTGGACAGGCATCCGCCAGCCGCCTCACCAGCCCAAAGTAGCTCCCAGACATGACCTCCCCAGGCCATAGTCGGACTATAAGGCCCTTCATGGCCTGTTCGGCCACCTTATGGAACTCGACCAGCTGCTTCAGCTGGTCGCTCAATGGCACCGGGTGTCCGGCCTCAGCATACTGGGACCAGAACACCTTCTCCGTCGAGCTCCCCTCCTCGGCCCGGTAGTAGGCGGCAGCGTCGGACACACTGCGGGGAAGATCTGCGAATGCTCCTGGAGAGCTCCGGACTCGGGTAAGTAACAAGTAATTCACTTTCACGTGCTTGCTCTGCATAAATAATGCCTTACCCGCCGCTATCTTCTTCATCGCCTCAATTTCCTGGAGGGCTTTTTGGGCTTCGGCCTTGGCAGATTTGGCGCTCTCGAGGGCAGAGGCAAGCTTGGACTCTCGAGTCTTTGAGTCAAGCTCCAAACTCCCGTGTTTTTTCACGAGAGCCTGGAGCTCTTGCTCCACCTCCGCCACTCGCGCCTCCTGCTTTTCTCGCTCGATGCACTCCACGGCCGCATTTTCTTCGGCCTTGGACAACGCTTCCTTCAGGGTTGCCACCTGGGTTGTGGCCCCTGTAATACTCAAGTTGGTCCTGTCATTTTTTGCAACCACATCTTTTTTATATACTTACATAAGGTATTACTTACCTTCCGTGTCCTCGAGTTGCTTCTTGGCAAGGCCGAGCTCGTTCTTGGACTGCTCGAGGCTCTGCTTCAATGCATCGACCTCCGCAGTCAGTGCGGCAGAGGTCAGCAGCGCAGCCTGCATTCCCATATTGACATACTTATGTTAGACTCCTGCATATATCTTTTTGATCCTCAGTTCGGCTTTTCTTTCCGAACACCAAACTGAGCATCAGGCTCTGTCTATGCGGTAATATTTTTACATATCTTAAATACATACCTCAAAGCCTTGTTAGAAGGCTGGCACACGCCTACCAGCCCGCTCTTGGTGGACTGAACCTTCTGGATCACCACACTCATAATAGTGTGGTGCTCCTCGTCGATGGAGGCGCCGTTAAGCACCTCCAGCAGATTATCCGGTGCCTCCGGTTGTATGGAGGTAACCGGCGTCGTAGGCTTGCCCTTCTTACTAGGGGGGCGCCTGCCGGACTCCGGAACCACTGAAGGTTCCGGTGCGGTGTCCGGCCCAGGGCCGGACTTGGAGCCCTTGGGGGTTTTTTCCCTTTGCGCCTAGAGTCCGGGAGGTCGCCTTGCGGCGCCTCCTGGACCACCTCCTCCTGGCTTGGCCCTTTTTGGGACTCCACCTCGGCATCATCCGCAGCGCGAGGGGAGGAGGCGGCCGGAAGTGAAGTGCTATTCACATCCGACGAGCTTAAGGAGCCGCTTGACGACACGCCGACCTGGGCTCAGGGCGGACTGCATGATTATATTCGGCGTCAGAAGATATTGTGCAACAAAGGAACGCCATGAGTTATTCTGGTATCCGGATACTTATGATTTTGCCAGGGGCTTGGCCCTGGATGGCCACTCCTCTTCGCCGTCGTCGGCGTTGGTGGAGTAGTCCAGGGGAAGGGTCCTTCCCTTCTTGGACCCTCCGGCCCCCCCAGTTGGGGCGGCCTTCCTTTTCTTCTCTCCCCCTGATGGGGGAGAGACCTCTCTTTCCTCCCCCTCGTTTGCGTGGGAGGAGTCTGCCTCGGAGTCATCGGACGATGAGTCTGACACCACCAGGCGCCGGGAACTCTTTCGAGTTCCCATGGCCTTCTTCTTGGCCTTCTTCTCCGGCACCACGTAAGGTGTCGGAACCAGCAGCCCCGTCAAGCGGGCGTCCGCTGGGTCTTCGGGCAAGGGAGTCGGACAGTCAATCTGCCCGGACATCCTCTTCCAATCCTGTCAAAGGTAAGGGAGTTTAGATCCCGCATAGGGTCAAACTATGAAAAACAAGTATCCCGTAAAGGGTAAAATAGCTTACCGCGTTGGCTTGATGCTGCGCGCTGAATCCACGATCCTCGGTAGCGGATGCGGGAGCCTCGGCACCCTTGAACAGCACCTTCCAGGCGTCTTTGTACGTAGTGTCAAAGAGCCTGCTCAGGGTTCGGTGTTGTGCCGGATCAAACTCCCACATGCTGAAAGCCCGTTGTTGGCACGGGAGGATCCGGCGGATGAGCATGACCTAGACTACGTTGACGAGTTTGAGCTTCTTGCTCACCAGGTTTTGGACGCAGGTTTGGATTCCGGTCAGCTCTTCCGAATTACCCCATGACAGCCCCGTCTCTTTCCAGGAGGTGAGCCGTGTGGGGATGCTAGATCGGAATTTGGGGGTCGCTGCCCATTCAGGGTCACGCGGCTCGGTGATATAGAACCACCCCGATTGCCACCCCTTTATGATCTCTACGAAGGAGCCCTCGAGCCATAGGAGATTGGGCATCTTGCCCACCATGGCACCTCCGCACTCCGCTTGGCGGCCGCCCACTACCTTCGGCTTGACATTGAAGGTCTTCAGCCATAAGTCAAGTGGGGCTGGATGCAGAGGAAGGCCTCGCACACGACGATGAACGCCGAAATGTTGAGGACGAAGTTCGGGGCCAGATCGTGGAAATCCAGGCCGTAGTAGAACATGAGCCCCCGAACAAATGGATGAAGTGGGAAACCTAGTCCGTGGAGGAAATGGGTGAGGAACACCACCCTCTCATGGGGCCTGGGGGTGGGGATGAGCTGTCCCTTGTCTGGGAGCCGGTGCGCGATGTCATTGGACAAGTATCCGGCTTTCCTTAGCTTCTTGATGTGTCCCTCCGTGACGGAGGAGACCATCCACTTGCCTCCCGCTCTGGACATGGCTGGAGAAGGTTGAGGTGGGATGTGCGGACTTAAAATGGATAAGCAAAGGAGGAAGAAGGCGTAGATGAAAAAGGTGGATCCTTATCCCCTTATATGGGCGGACGAGACTGCACGTCCCCACCTGGCTGGTAAAACTCGCTTATCTCCCAAGCACCGTAATTAATGGCACGGTTGGGTTACCCACGCCCGTATTGATGAGAATCCCGGAATAAGGGGGACACGATCTCTGCCCGACAAGGCGTGCCAAGGAAACCACCTCGCTAAGTCTTGTTGAGGTGGAGACGATAAAAACGATTCAAATAAAGGCTTGGTCGTGGTGAGATGTCACGCTGCAGAATACGTCAGCAGATTGGATTTGTGTGAATATTATTCTCTCTACGGTGGTATGTGGAACTTATTTTGCAGAGCCGGACACTATCCTTGTGTTCAAAATCTTCTATGAAGTATTCGGAGGTGGAACCCGCCTTGCAATGCCGAAGACAGCCTGCGCGCCGGACTCGTCGTCATTGAAGCCTGGTTCAAGAGACTCTTGAGGAGTCTGGATTAGGGGTGTCCGGATGGCCGGACTATAACCTTTGGCCGGACTCCTGGACTATGAAGATACAAGATTGAAGACTTCGTCCCATGTTCGGATGGGACTTTCCTTGGCGTGGAAGGCAAGCTTAGCGATACGGATATGTAGATCTCCTCCCATTGTAACTGACTCTGTGTAACCCTAGCCCTCTCCGATGTCTATATAAACCGGAGGGTTTTAGTCTCAGAGACGAACAACAATCATACCATAGGCTAGCTTCTAGGGTTTAGCCTCTACGATCTCGTGGTAGATCTAATCTTGTACTACCCATATCATCAATATTAATCAAGCAGGAATAGGGTTTTACCTCCATCGAGAGGGCCCGAACCTGGGTAAAAACATCGTGTCCCTTGTCTCCTGTTACCATCCACCTAGACGCACAGTTCGGGACCCCCTACCCGAGATCCCCCGGTTTTGACTTTTGGTTTGGGACATATGTGGATATGAGAAAGTGGTTGAGGATTTTGGAGCATATCACTAAGCATTTTGAGCAAGAACCTCATTAAGCGACACTTCATCCCCTTTTAATAGTATTGGCTTTTCCTATGGACTCAATGTGATCTTGGATCACTAAAAGTAAAATGTAGAGTCTTGAGCTTGAGCCAACATGTGTCCTTAGCATTTTCAGGGGTCCACATTCCTAATCCATGCCATGCCAATCATTGAGCTTTCCTGAAATATTTATCTTGAGCCAGCATGCTATATGTTGTTAGTAATTACCAAATCCACCCAGGGATAGTTGCACTTTCAATCTCCCCATTTTTGGTAATTGATGACAACATATAGATCAAAGCTTCGACAAATGATACTAAGATTGAAATACAACGTTGCTTTGAGAAGTATGTGATAAGCAAGAGCTCCCCCTAAATTTTTGCATTATTTAAAATTTGCTTTTGAATGCAAATGCACAATCGATTAGGATCATGGGTCACTCTTCCATGTCACATACATATTGGTGGAGCGCTCAAAATGATAAACATTAAAAACATGCACTCATCACCAAATAAAGTGAATGATCATATAGAGATATAAAATATAGTATCATCCAAGCAAGCATTAAAGTAGCATATGATCAATCACATGATCACACAAGTATCTCACATAGGCACACAATAAAATGTTCGACCAAAAGCAAAGAAGCAAAACACTCTCTCGAAGCCTATGATCTATACATATTTCTCCCCCTTTGGCAACAAGTTACCAAAAAGTTCAAATATGCATAGTGCTATGCGTTTCTCAGGCTTGGTCTTCGGGAGGTGGTGTAGAGAGAACTCCAAGGACTAAGGCATCAGTTGAAGTAGTTGGAGCTTGTGGAGTGGCTGCTGGAGGTGGCACTGGAGCTGTGGCTACTGGTGCTGATTTTGTTGCTCTTGTATCTGGCACTGGCACTGCAGCAAACCTCTGACCTCTAGGCACTCGCTGAAATGCATCAGTAGTTGCCTTCCCTCTCTTCTCTTCTGCTTCCTCCTGAAGCTTCTCAACTATTGTTTGAATCTCAGTTACCTTCAGATCAAGAGCATAAAATTTGGTTTCTATGATCCTCTCCAAGCTCTCCTGGTTTTGAGTCAGGGTGGCCAAGCCCTTCTCAATCCTCAGTGTAGACTGGATCAGATATGCAAGTTGATCTTTCTTGCTCTTCAGGAAAACTTGATATGCCTCTTCAATACTTGGAATCTTGGCAGCTTTATCAGCCTTTGCTTTGGCTCTCTTCTCCTATGCTTGAGCTGATGATGGTTCCTCCTCATTCATCACTACAGTGTTGTCTTCAAAATTAGGATATAAGGGTAGATGCTCCTTATCCAACAGATATGTTCTTGTGCCCATCTTTGAGTTGATGAGCTCCTGAATGTGTGGAGCATACCCACAGCTTCTCTTCTGGTCAGCAATAGTCCTCTTGATTGTCTCTACAATCAGACTCATGACCTTGAACTTATGAGGGACATCAAAAAGCTATAGCAGGTTGATAGAATGCCCTCTGATCATCTTGTGATCTCCTGACTTGGGTAGCAGAGTGTGCCTAAGTATTGTGTTGATGGTAGGCAGACCAGACAACAAGTAATGTACTGATCCAAGCTTGTGAGTCTCCAAAGCTTTATCTGGGATCTCCTTGTACATGTTTGCCATAGTGTTGTGGTCTTTCTTCTTCGTGGCATACACATCCAAGTCATGTTCATGTTCTTTTGGGGCATTTATCAACTTGGCCCATTCTTCAACAGTGGACTGGTACCTAGTACCTTCTGACATCCAAACTATCCTCCCATCTGGATAGAAGTGAGCAGTGGAGTAAAACTACATAATCAACTCATCATTCCATTTTGTGAACTTCTGCCCAACAAATTTGTCAACTTCACATGCTTTGAAACTGTCATAAACTCCTGGAAAGTGATCTTCTTCCTCCTTGATGTATTCCCAATCAACCCATCTCATGTCACATACAATTGGCTTCTTGTCAAGCAAAATTGTTTCATAGACGTCTTGATGTTCCTTTGTATGAAACCTGTAGTCAACTGCGGTCCTCCTCCTCACAGCATAAGGATCAGACTGTCTCCACAATCTCAGTCCAGCATCCTTTCTGATGTGCATGTCCTCAGCCACTGGATGAGCATCATTGTGGTCTGGAATCTTGGGTTTCAATTTCCTCAAAACAAGAGAATCATCATCCTCTTCTTCAGCTTGAGGCACTGGGGGCCTTGTTCTTCTCTTCAGCAGGAATACTTCTGGTGTTCCTCTTGGGCTTAGGAGGTTTCTGAGCTTGAGCTTTGGGAGCAAACTTGGGCTTTGATGGAGCAGCCCCTGCCTTTATAGCATCTCCCATAAGCTTTTGAGCTTTGGGTGCTGGTGCAGCATCCTCTTCTTCTTCTTCATCTTCAGAGGGATCTCTCATCATGGAGGGCTTGCCAATGACTCTGGTAATGGTCTTCTTGACCCTCTCCTTCCTCTTCTTGCCTTCTCCACCTTCTTTGGGTTCAAGAGTGAACTCCATTGTCTCTTGAGTGGAGGCTCTGGCCTTAGACATAGGAATTCTCTTTGCTGGTGCCTTCTTATTCATCCCTGGCTTAACTGCAGCAGTTGTGCCATACTCCTTTTTTAGCACCTTCTTCTTGGAGCTTACTTCCTCCTCAGTAGCCACATAGTCCTCATCTCTGAATCTGAGGTTCTCTTCTTCCTGGATCTGGTGGCTGCCTTTGGCAAGTTACTTGGAATGCTCCTGCTGCCATCATCGGAAGTGCTTGAGGGATCTGAACCCTCACTCAGCTGCACATGTTCCTCAAACTTGTTCTGACTGTCACTCTGATCAGACATCTTTGCAAACTTACTGACAGCAGACCCTGTGAATAGACGTAGATGAGGTAGAGCGGATGAGCATCACAAAGTGCAGAGATTTTGTAGAACAGATGACTTAAAAACTTAGTTTTAGTTCTCCACAGAAAGCATTTTGGAGCTACCGATTTGTAAACTCGGTGATACCAAAGCAATTTTTGGAGCCTAAACATGTGAACTCGGTCAGACCGAGTCATAGTTCGGTGGCACCGAGACTGCTAGGGTTTCACAGAGAATCAAACTCGGTCACACTGATTTGCGGTTGGGTCGACCGAAAATCATAAGTGCTATGGCCTAAGCCAAATCGGTGAGACCGATTTCTACAACTCGGTCAGTCCGAGATGAGTTCGGCGAGACCTAACCCTAAATTTTCAAATCAATCTAACCTAAAGGATGTTTTCAGTGGATAGAGTGTTTGCATACGTGGTAAGGATCATGGCAAAACAATGTGCTATGAATCAGAGGCAAAAGAATAGCACAAAAGGTCGAACCCATACCCTAGTTCGATGGGAGTTCGCTACGGAGACAACGGCGGAGCAGATTTCTGTTGACGGCGATGGAAACCAGCGGCGGGAGGTCGCTAGTGGCGAGGAGACGATCCAGAGACCCGAGGAGGCAGAGGGGACACACGCGCGAGCTGAGGAGTTTGAAGAAATTTCCAAAATCTCACCCGTGGGTATATATATCCCGGCCCTGTCTGTGTGACCGAGTGGAACAACTCGGTGGCACCAAGATGGAGAATCGCAAGCGGTTACTGATACTCGGTGTGACCAAAAAGTTCAAATCGGTTGCATCGAGATTGAAAACCTAGATCAACTTAGTGAACTCTGTGTGACCAATGTGGATGACTCGGTCATACTGAAATGCACAAAGAGGTTTTGGAAGTTTAAGTCTATGACGAATCGGGGACTCCGAGTGCTCCTCACAGAGAGTGATTCGAGTCTAACTTGACCAAAATTTGTGATGTAGCATGAATAGAGTTTGAGACGAGAAAAGCATAGATAGCTAGAGGAAGTCCTTAGGCATTCTTGTCCATCCATTTGGCAAAAGAGAAAAGGCCAAACAATCAAAGCAACAAATGGATGTCCTCGAATGAGTAAAATATGCATCCAACATGCTCACACAATAAGATGACAAATGAAATATGTGACAAAGCATGCACAATCACTCTAGCATCTATCAAGCAATTTGGCGATGACTAGGTCATCTATATATGAGTATATTGACTTAGGAGTCAAATGAGAACATTTGATCATAGGTCATACTCATCGTTTAAGCACAAGTGGGGTTACCACTTTTACATAAAGCATTGCTGTGTTCACATTGTTAGAGTTGCTTTAACTCAATTGATTAGAGTAAAGCTCCCCCTAGATGTGATATCCCCCTCAGAGGGATGAACTAACCTTGGGTTTTGTCGATGATGACTTCATGTAGGTGTTGAAGATGTAGATGCTCAATGTTGATGTAGATCATTCGGAGCAATCCATTGGAGTGAGTTGCACTTTCAATACCTACACGGGTTAGTCCCACAAGGAACAAACAAGGATATCCATAGACATAGAGTGATGTTGTCATAGGATGATGTCCATGAAAGCATTAGGTTACCTTGTCCCTTGTCTTACCAACAAGAGGGTTTGTGACTCCTTGAACTAGTGCAAGATATGGAAGTTTTTTGCACTTGTCCTTGCCAAAATGATATGAGTGAAGTATGTTGGTGAAACCACCCTCAAGAACTCTCTAGTTCTTCTTCTTCGGGATCCACACCATCTTGATGGGAATCCTTGGAGTTGTAACTTGATGAAGTAGAACTTGATGTAGTCTTGGGAACCCACTTGACCAATGCCTTAGGGGCTTCTTCAAATGCATCAATTTCCTCTTGAAGCTTGACCTTACCCTTTTGATTGTGGTCTAGTGGTGGAAGATCATTGATAACCCATAAGTATAGGGGATCACAACAGTTTTCGAGGGTAGAGTATTCAACCCAAATTTATTGATTCGACACAAGGGGAGCCAAAGAATATTCTCAAGTATTAGCAGTTGAGTTATCAATTCAACCACACCTGGATAACTTAGTATCTGCAGCAAAATATTTATTAGCAAAGTAATATGATAGTGGTGGTAACGGTAACAAAAGTAATGGTAGCAAAAGTACTATTTTTGGTATTTTGTAGTGATTGTAACAGTGGCAACGGAAAAGTAAATAAGCGAAGAACAATATATGAAAAGCTCGTAGGCATTGGATCGGTGATGGAGAATTATGCCGGATGCGGTTCATCATGTAACAGTCATAACATAGGGTGACACAGTAACTAGCTCCAATTCATCAATGTAATGTAGGCATGTATTACGAATATAGTCATACGTGCTTATGGAAAAGAACTTGCATGACATCTTTTGTCCTACCCTCCCGTGGCAGCGGGTCCTAATGGAAACTAAGGGATATTAAGGCCTCCTTTTAATAGAGTACCGAACAAAGCATTATCACATAGTGAATACATGAACTCCTCAAACTATGGTCATCACCGGGAGTGGTCCCGATTATTGTCACTTGGGGTTGCCGGATCATAACACATAGTAGGTGACTATAGACTTGCAAGATAGGATCAAGAACTCACATATATTCATGAAAACATAATAGGTTCAGATCTGAAATCATGGCACTTCGGGCCCTAGTAACAAGCATTAAGCATAGCAAAGTCATAGCAACATCAATCTTAGAACATAGTGGATACTAGGGATCAAACCCTAACAAAACTAACTCGATTACATGATAAATCTCATCCAACCCATCACCGTCCAGCAAGCCTACAATGGAATTACTCACGCACGGCGGTGAGCATCATGAAATTGGTGATGGAGGATGGTTGATGATGACGACGGTTGATGATGACGACGGTGATGAATCCCCCTCTCCGGAGCCCCGAACGGACTCCAGATTAGCCCTCCCGAGAGGTTTTAGGGCTTGGCGGCGGCTCCGTATCGTAAAACGCGATGAATCCTTCTCTCTGATTTTTTTTCTCCTCGAAAGTGAATATATGGAAGTTGGAGTTGAGGTCGGTGGAGCGTCAGGGGGCCCACGAGGTAGGGGGCGCGCCCTCCACCCTCGTGGACAGGGTGTGGGCCTCCTGACGTGGATTTGTCTTCCAGTATTTTTCTTATTTTCCAAATAGATATTCCGTGGAGTTTCAGGTCATTCTGAGAACTTTTGTTTCTGCACATAAATAACACCATGGAAAGTCTGCTGAAAACAGCGTCAGTACGGGTTAGTTCCATTCAAATCATGCAAGTTAGAGTCCAAAACAAGGGCAAAAGTGTTTGGAAAAGTAGATACGACGGAGACGTATCAACTCCCCAAGCTTAAACCTTTGCTTGTCCTCAAGCAATTCAGTTGATAAACTGAAAGTGATAAAGAAAAACTTTTACAAACTCTGTTTGCTCTTGTTGTAAATATGTAAAGTCAGCATTCAAGTTTTCAGCAAAGATTATGACTAACCACATTCACAATAACTCTTAGGTCTCATGTTTACTCTTATCAATGGCATAATCAACTAGCGAGCCATAATAATAAATCTCGGATGACAACACTTTCTCAAAACAATCATGATATGATATAACAGGATGGTATCTTGCTAGCCCTTTCTGAGACCGCAAAACATAAATGCAGAGCACCTTTAAAGATCAAGGACTGACTAGACATTGTAATTCATGGTAAAAGATATCCAATCATGGTCATACCCAATATAAATTAATAGTAATTGATGCAAATGACAGCTGCGCTCTCCAGCTAGTGCTTTTAATAAGAGGGTGATGACTCAACATAAAAGTAAATGGATAGGCCCTTCGCAGAGGGAAGCAGGGATTTGTAGAGGTGCCAGAGCTCGGCTTTGAAATAGAGATAAATAATATTTTGAGCGGCATACTTTCATTGTCAACATAACAACCAAGAGATGGCGATATCTTCCATGCTACACACATTATAGGCGGTTCCCAAACAGAATGGTAAAGTTTATACTCCCCCTCCACCAACAAGCTGTTGGGGAACGTAGTAATTTCAAAAAAATTCCTACGCACACGCAAGATCATGGTGATGCATAGCAATGAGAGGGGAGAGTGTGTCCACGTACCCTTGTAGACCGAAAGCGGAAGCGTTAGCACAACGCGGTTGATGTAGTCGTACGTCTTCACGATCCGACCGATCAAGTACCGAACGCACGGCACCTCCGAGTTCAGCACACGTTCAGCCCGATGACGTCCCTCGAACTCCGATCCAGCCGAGTGTTGAGGGAGAGTTTTGTCAGCACGACGGCGTGGTGACGATGATGATGTTTTACCGACGCAGGGCTTCGCCTAAGCACCGCTAAAGTATTATTGAGGTGGACTATGGTGGAGGGGGCACCGCACACGGCTAAAAGATCAAACAATCAATTGTTGTGTCTCCAAGGGGTGCCCCCCTCCCCGTATATAAAGGAGTGGAGGAGGGGGAGGGTCGGCCCTCTCTATGGCGCGCCCTAGGAGGAGTCCTACTCCCAGGGAGTAGGATTCCCCTTCCAAGTAGTAGGAGTAGGAGTCAAGGAAAGGGAGAGAGAGAGAAGGAAGGAGGGGGCAGCCCCTCCCCTAGTCCACCCGGACTAGGCCTTGGGGGGCGCCCAGCCTCTCCTCTCTCTTTCCCCTAAAGCCCAATAAGGCCCATATTCTCCCCGGCGAATTCCCGTAACTCTCCGGTACTCCGAAAAATACCCGAATCACTCAGAACCTTTCCGATGTCCGAATATAGTTGTCCAATATATTGATCTTTACGTCTCGACCATTTCGAGACTCCTCGTCATGTCCCCGCTCTCATCCGGGACTCCGAACTACCTTCGGTATATCAAAACACATAAACTCATAATATAACCGTCATCGAACTTTAAGCGTGCGGACCCTATGGGTTCGAGAACTATGTAGACATGACCGAGACACGCCTCCGGTCAATAACCAATAGCGGAACCTGGATGCTCATATTGGCTCCCACATATTCTACAAAGATATTTATCGGTCAAACCGCATAACAACATACGTTGTTCCCTTTGTCATCGGTTGTTACTTGCCCGAGATTCGATCGTCGGTATCTCAATACCTAGTTCAATCTCGTTATCGGCAAGTCTCTTTACTCGTTACGTAATACATCATTCCCGGCTAACTCATTAGTTGCAATGCTTGCAAGGCTTATAGTGATGTGCATTCTTGAGTGGGCCGGAGATACCTCTTCGACAATCGGAGTGACAAATCCTAATCTCGAAATACGCCAACCCAACAAGTACCTTTGGAGACACCTGTAGAGCACCTTTATAATCACCCAGTTACGTTGTGATGTTGGTAGCACACAAAGTGTTCCTCCGATAAACGGGAGTTGCATAATCTCATTGTCATAGGAACATGTGTAAGTCATGAAGAAAGCAATAGCAAAATACTAAACGATCGTGTGCTAAGCTAACAGAATGGTTCAAGTCAATCACATTCTCCTAATGATGTGATCCCGTTAATCAAATGACAACTCATGTCTATGGCTAGGAAACATAACCATCTTTGATCAACGAGCTAGTCAAGTAGAGGCATACTAGTGACACTCTGTTTGTCTATGTATTCACACAAGTATTATGTTTTCGGTTAATACAATTCTAGCATGAATAATAAACATTTATCATGAAATAAGGAAATAAATAATAACTTTATTATTGCCTCTAGGGCATATTTCCTTCACAAGCATCAATCCATGACTTGCTCGAAACAACGAGTGTCTCCAACTAGCAACAGTCCCAGGGGAGTTTTGTTTGCAATTATTTTGATTTAGTTTGCATAAAGCATGGGACTAGGCATCCCGATGACTAGCCATTTTCTCGTGAATGAGGAGCGGAGTCCACTCCTCTTGAGAATAACCCTCCTAGCATGGAAGATACGGACAGCCCTAGTTGATACATGAGCTATTCAAGCATACAAAACAGAATGTTTATTTGAAGGTTTAGAGTTGGGCACATACAAATTACTTGGAATGGCAGGTAGATACCGCATATAGGAAGGTATAGTGGACTCATGTGGAATAACTTTGGGGTTTAAGGGATTGGATGCACAAACAGTATTCCCGCTTAGTACAAGTGAAGGCTAGCAAAAGACTGGGAAGCGACCAACTAGAGAGCGACAACAGTCATGAACATGCATTAAAATTAATAAACATTGAGTACAAGCATGAGTAGGATATAATCCACCATGAACATAAATATCGTGAAGGCTATGTTGATTTGTTTCCACTACATGTGTGAACATGTGCCAAGTCGAGTCACTTAAATCATTTAAAGGAGGATACCACCTCACTATACCACATGACAACCATTTTAATAACATCTTGGCATGCAAGGTAAACCATTATAACTCATAGCTAATCAAGCATGGCACGAGCAACTATGATCTCTAATTGTCATTGCAAACATGTTTATTCATAATAGGCTGAATCAGGAACGATGAACTAATCATATTTACAAAAACAAGAGAGGTCGAGTTCATACCAGCTTTTCTCATCTTAGTCAGTCCATCATATATCGTCATAATTGCCTTTCACTTGCACGACCGAACGAAGTGAAAATAATAAGAGTGCACGTGCATTTGGACTAAGTTGGAATCTGCGAGCATTCAATAAACAGGAGAAGACAAGGCAATATGGGCTCTTGGTTAAATCCACAACAAAGCATATAAGAGCCACTTCAACAATTTAATTATGGTCTTCTCCTATCGACCCCCAAAGAAAAGAAAAGAAATAAAACTATTTACACGGGAAAGCTCCCAACAAGCAAAAAGAAGAACGGGAAATCTTTTTGGGTTTTCTTTTTAATTATTACTACTACAGCAAGAAAAGTAAGCTAGCTAGAAGCTACACTATTTTTTTGAAGGTTAAACAAACACACAAGAAGAAAGCAAGAAAAAGAAAATAAACTAGCATGGATATTACAGTGAAAGAGTATGAGCACCGACATCTAGCAACGAGTGTGTGTGAACATAAATGTAATGTCGGTGGGAAATACGTACTCCCCAAGCTTAGGCTTTTGGCCTAAGTTGGTTTATTGCCACGGATGGCCTGGCAGATATCTATAGTTGTAGCCAGGGTCGTACTGAGATGAAGAAGACTCTGATTGCCACTGGCTGGCAGTCATCTCCGGATCCCAAAAGTAATCAGACTGTCGTGGAGGCTCAAATTGTGGTTCCGGCTCAGGGGCTAGTGTAGGGTTCTGGTAGGTGTGAATGGCCGCCCATGGAACGAGATACGGTCCTGTAGAAAAATTAAACAAGGAAGGAGCAGGCAAGGTAATAGTCTCAGGGTGATGTTTATCAAAGAACAATTTCTATTTAAGCTCCCCTTCCCTATTCTTAACAATGAAATCATGCGCTACCATACTCTTATAATCTAAATAAGCATTGGGCAGCAATTTTTCTTCTTTCTCATAGTGCCTAATAGGTATGTTATAATGTGCAGCAAGGCGCGAAGCATAAATACCTCCAAAGATGGGGCCCTTTGTACGGTTCAAACTTAACCGTTTAGCAATAATTCCGCCCATACTAACAGTGTTATCGCGGAATAAACCATGGAACAAGATGATAATATCAGGAACACTAAGGTTTCCACAGTTTCCACGACCAATTAAGCAACGACTAGCAAATATTGCAAAGTAGCGTAAAACAGGAAACTGTATGCTAGTGATTCTTGCATCGGAAACCTTCCTATTTTCCCCTACAGTAATAGTGTCAATAAACCCATCCACATCTTTACGATGTGGTTCATCTAAGGTACCCTCGAAGGGTATTTTGCAAACCTTGCAAAATTCATCTAGTGGCATCTTCTTAACAACATCATATAAATGAAACTCATCAAGGAGGTGTTTCCTTAGGAAAATAATAGAAGTTTTGCACAAAAGTATTGGTGAGTAAGAGATACTGATGACGTTGGTCGCGGAGGAAATCGGTGAGGCCAGCATTCTCAGCCAATGAATAGAAATCATCATAAATCTCGGCTTCTTTCAAGAAATCATCGGAAGGCCATTCACACGGCTGAACCTCTGTGGTGCGAGGCAAATTATATTTGGGCCTCTGTACTTCTTCATTCTGCTTTTCCTTTGAGCTTCGGCTCGATGAGCCCCTTAAAAATCTCTTCATTATTTTCTGAAAATTTCTGAAATTTTTAGTAACTTCAAGCAAAAGTGAACCAAACTCAATAAAATTGATAACAACTACTCCTACAAGTGCCTAGAGCCTATATCAAGCATTAGAACTACTTGGAACCATATAAATTTGACATGCAAGCTCAAGAACATGGTCACCTATGCAGCACAAATTTGCAATGAATAGAGCACTAGAATGTAAACTAATTGGACCAATGGAGGAGTCACATACCAAGGAACAATCTCCCCAAGCAGTTTTGTGAGAGGTGCTTTGAGCAAGGAGATCGAAAATCGCAGCAAAATGAGCTAGAACTCGTTCTTAAGCTGGATGGTGATTTTTTTGGGAGGAAGAATAAGTGTGTGAGTGCAGGAATAAGTGGAGGGGAGCCACCATGGGCCCACGAGGCAGGGGAGCACCTAGGAGTAGGGCGCGCCCTCCACCCTCGTGGCCAGGTGCTTGCCCCTCCTGCTGTGTTCTCAATGCTAGATAAACCCTAATATTCCAGAAATAATCATATTCCATTTTCAGGGCATTTGGAGAACTTTTATTTTCGGGGTATTTTTATATTGCACGGATAAATCAGGAAACAGACAGAAAAATACTATTTTTACTTTATTTCAACTAAATAACAGAAAGTAGAAGGAGGGTATAGAAGGTTGTGCTTTCTAGTTTCATCCATCTCATGCTCATCAAAAGGAATCCACTAACAAGGTTGATCAGGTCTTGTTAACAAACTCATTCCGAATAACATGGAACCGGAGAAATTTTGAATAACACTATGTTACCTCAACGGGGATATGCACATCCCCAATAATAAGAATATCATATTTCTTCTTGATGAGGGAAGAGGAAATTCAAAACCTCCAAAAATAATTGATGGAATTTTCCCAATAGAATTGATATCGTGGACTTGAGGTTGTTTCCTCGAAAAGTGTACCGTATGCTCATTACCATTAACATGAAAAGTGACATTGCCTTTGTTGCAATCAATAACAGCCCTGCAGTATTCAAAAAGGTCTTCCAAGAATAATAGACATACTATCGTCCTCGGGGATATCAAGAATAACAAAGTCCGTTAAAATAGTAACGCTTTGCAACCACAACAGGCACATCCTCACAAATACCGGCAGTATAGCAGTTGATTTATCAGCCATTTGCAAAGATATTTCAGTAGGTGTCAACTTATTCAAATCAAATCTACGATATAAAGAGAGAGGCATAACACTAACACCGGCTCCAAGATCACATAAAGCAGTTTTAACATAGGTTCTTTTAATGGAGCATGGTACAGTAGGTACTCCTGGATCTCCAAGTTTCTTTGATATTCCACCCTTAAAAGTGCAATTAGCAAGCATGGTGGAAATTTCAGCTTCCGGTATCTTTCTTTTATTCATAACAATATCTTTCATGTACTTAGCGTAAGGATTCATTTTGAGCATATCACTTAATCGCATATGCAAAAAGATAGGTCTAATCATTTCAGCAAAGCGCTCAAAATCCTCATCATCCTTTTTATTGGATGGTTTGGGAGGAAAAGGCATGGGTTTCTGAACCCATGGTTCTCTTTCTTTACCATGTTTCCTAGCAACAAAGTCTCTCTTATCATAACGTTGCTTCTTTGATTGTGGGTTATCAAGATCAACAGCAGGTTCAATTTCTACATCATTATCATTACTAGGTTGAGTAACATCATGAACATCTTCATTAATATTATCACTAGATTCATGTTCATTACCAGATTGTGTTTCAAAGATCGTAAATAGAAATATCATTTGGATTCTCGGGTGGTTCAGCAATAGGTACACTAGAAGCATGCAAAGTCCTATCATTTTTCTTTTTCTTCTTTTTAGAAGGACGAGGTGCATTTATATTGTTTCTCTGAGAATCTTGCTCAATTATCTTAGGGTGGCCTTCAGGATACAAAGGTTCTGAGTCATTTTACCAGTTCTAGTAGCCACTCTAACGACATAATCATTATTCTTACTATTTAATACATTGAGAAAATCATTTTGAGCTTTAAGTACTTGTTCTACTTGAGTGGTAACCATAGAAGCATGTTTACTAATGAGTTTAAGTTCACCTTTAACTCTAGACATATAATCACCCAAGCGTTCAGTCATATAAGCATTTTGTCTTAATTGTCTACCAAAATAAGCATTGAAATCTTCTTGCTTAACCATAAAGTTATCAAACTCATCCAAGCATTGGCTAGTGATTCGTCTCCAACGTATCTATAATTTTTGATTGTTCCATGCTATTATATTATCTGTTTTGGATGTTTATGGGCTTTATTAAACACTTTTATATTATTTTTGGGACTAACCTATTGACCCAGAGCCCAGTGCCAGTTCTTGTTTTTTCCCTTGTTTCAATGTTTCAAAGAAAAGGAATATCAAACGGAGTCGAAACGGAATGAAACCTTCTGGAGAAGTTATTTTTGGAAGGAAAGCAACCTGATAGACTTGGAGTGCACGTCAGGAAAGAAACAAGGGAGCCACGAGGTAGGGGGGCGCGCCCACCCCCCTAGGGCGTGCCCTCCACCCTCGTGGGCCCCTCGTGGCTCCCCTGACGTATTTCTTCCGCCTATATATATCCATATACCTTAAAACAATCGGGGAACAGAATAGATCGGGAGTTCCACCGCCGCAAGCCTCTATAGCCACCAAAAACCAATCGGGACCCTGTTCCGGCACCCTGCCGGAGGGAGGAACCCTCACCGGTGGCCATCTTCATCATCCCGGCGCTCTCCATGACGAGGAGGGAGTAGTTCACCCTCGGGGCTGAGGGTATGTACCAGTAGCTATGTGTTTGATCTCTCTCTCTCTCGTGTTCTTGATTTTGCACGATCTTGATGTATCGCGAGCTTTGCTATTATAGTTGGATCTTATGTTGCTCCCCCCCCCCCTCTACTCTCTTGTAACGGATTGAGTTTTCCCTTTGAAGTAATCTCATCGGATTGAGTCTTTAATGATTTGATAACACTTGATGTATGGCTTGCCGTGCGTATCTGTGGTGACAACGGGATACCACGTGATTCACTTGATGTATGTTTTCGTGATCAACTTGCGGGTTCCGCCCATGAACCTATGCATAGGGCTTGGCACACGTTTTTCGTCTTGATTCTCTGGTAGAAACTTTGGGGCACTCTTTGAGGTTCTATGTGTTGGTTGAATAGGTGAATCTGAGATTCTGTGATGCATATCATATAAGCATACCCATGGATACTTGAGGTGACATTGGAGTATCTAGGTGACATTAGGGTTTCGGTTGATTTGTGTCTTAAGGTGTTATTCTAGTAAGAACTCTAGGGCTGTTTGTGACACTTATAGAAATAGCCCAACAGATTGATTGGAAAGAATAACTTTGAGGTGGTTTCGTACCCTACCATAATCTTTTCGTTTGTTCTCCACTATTAGTGACTTTGGAGTGACTCTTTGTTGCATGTTGAGGGATAGTTATATGATCCAATTATGTTATTATTGTTGAGAGAACTCGCACTAGTGAAAGTATGAACCCTAGGCCTTGTTTCCTAGCATTGCAATACCGCTTACGCTCACTTTTATCATTAGTTACCTTGCTGTTTTTATATTTTCAGATTACAAAAACCTATATCTACCATCCATATTGCACTTGTATCACCATCTCTTCACCGAACTACTGCACCTATACAATTTACCATTGTATTGGGTGTGTTGGGGACACAAGAGACTCTTTGTTATTTGGTTGCAGGGTTGTTTGAGAGAGACCATCTTCACCCTACGCCTCCCACGGATTGATAAACCTTAGGTCATCCACTTGAGGGAAATTTGCTACTGTCCTACAAACCTCTGCACTTGGAGGCCCAACAACGTCTACAAGAAGAAGTAGACATCAAGCTCTTTTCTGGCACCGTTGTCGGGGAGGTGAGTGCTTGAAGGTATATCTTTAGATCTTGCAATCAAATCTTTTTGTTTCTTGTTTTAGCACTAGTTTAGTTTATAAATGAAAACTACAAAAAATGGAATTGAGTTTATCTCATACGCTTCATCTTTTTAATATCTTTCGTGAAAATGAAGGAAAGGAAAATTGTGCCAAAGTACTAGAAGAAGAATTACATAGAATGCTTGGCATAAAATATGTGAATGATGAGCATGGTTGCAATGTTGTTAGTATGAATTCTTTGAATACCCATGATGCTAATGATATGCAAAGCCACAAGCTTGGGCAAGCTATGTTTGATGAAGATGATATTTTTTGTCCCCCAAGCTTTGATGAGCAAATTTACTATGATGAAAGCATTACTCCTATCTATGATGATTATTGTGATGACACGTATGCTATAAAGAATAATGATAACCATGAAACTTGTCATCTTGATCTTAATTTTCGATCACATGATAGTTATTTTGTTGAGTTTACTCCCACTACTATTGATTAGAATAGATTTGCTTATGTGGAGAGTAATAAAAATTCTATGCTTATGCATCATGAAAAGAATGCTTTAAGTGCTGGTTATATTTTTGAATTCATTCATCATGCTACTGAAAATTATTATGAGAGAGGATCATATGCTTCTACATATTGCAATAATATAAAGTTTCCTCTCTATGTGTTGAAAATCTTGAAGATATGCTTGTTTTGCCTTCCTATGCTAGTTGATTATTGTTCCCATAAGTTGTTTGCTCACGAAATCCCTGTGCATAGGAAGTGGGTTAGACTTAAATGTGCTAGTCATATTCTTCATGATGCTCTCTTTAGGTTTCAGTTCTTATCTCTTTGTGAGCATCATTGAAATCATCATGCCTCTCTTGCATATCTTCAGGACTGATAAATAGAACACCTCTCTTCTTCGGAGTTGGTTTAGGAATAGGCTCAGGAGTTGGCTCAGGGGCTGGCTCAGAAAGTGTCCAATTATTTTCATTTGTTAACATATTATTCAATAGAATTTCAGCTTCATCCGGTGTTCTTTCCCTGAAAACAGAACCAGCACAACTATCCAGGTAATCTCCGGAAGCATCGGTTAGTCCATTATAAAAGATATCAAGTATTTCATTTTTCTTAAGAGGATGATCAGGCAAAGCATTAAGTAACTTGAGAAGCCTCCCCCAAGCTTGTGGGAGACTCTCTTCTTCAATTTACACAAAAATATATATTTCCCTTAAAGCAGCTTGTTTCTTATGAGCAGGGAAATATTTAGCAGAGAAGTAATAAATCATATCCTGGGGACTACGCACACAACTAGGATCAAGAGAATTAAACCATATCTTAGCATCACCCTTTAATGAGAACGGAAATATTTTAAGGATATAAAGATAGCGAGATTTCTCATCATTAGTGAACAGGGTGGCTATATCATTTAATTTAGTAAGATGTGCCACGACAGTTTCAGATTCATAGCCATGAAAAGGATCAGATTCAACCAAAGTAATTATATCAGGATCAACAGAGAATTCATAATCCTTATCAGTAACATAGATAGGTGAAGTAGCAAAAGCAGGGTCAGGTTTCATTCTAGCATTAAGAGATTGCTGCTTCCATTTAGCTAATAACCTTTTGAGCTCATATCTATCTTTGCAAGCTAAAATAGCTAAAGAAGCTTCTTTGTCAAAAACATAACCCTCAAGAATAACACGCAAGTCTTCATCATCACTTTCATTTATATAATCAGCTTCAATAATTTCTTTCTCTCTAGCTCTAGCAATTTTTCATCAAGAAATTCACCAAGTGGCACAGTAGTATCAAGCATAGAAGTAGTTTCATCACAAGTATCATGCATAGCAGAAGTGGCATCATCAATAACATGTGACATATCAGAACGAATAGCAGAAGCAGGTTTAGGTGTCGCAAGCTTACTCAAAACAGAAGGTGAATCAAGTGCAGAGCTAGATGGCAGTTCCTTACCTCCCCTCGTAGTTGAGGGATAAATTGTTGTCTTAGCGTCTTTCAAGTTCTTCATAGTGAACAGCAGATGTAAATCCCAAATGACTCAAAGAATAGAGCTATGAACCCCGGCAACGGCGCCAGAAAATAGTCTTGATAACCCACAAGTATAGGGTATCGCAACTGTTTTCGAGGGTAGAGTATTCAACCCAAATTTATTGATTCGACACAAGGGGAGCCAAAGAATATTCTCAAGTATTAGCAGTTGAGTTGTCAATTCAACCACACCTAGATAACTTAGTATCTGCAGCAAAATATTTAGTAGCAAAGTAATATGATAGTGGTGGTAACGGTAACAAAAGTAACGGTAGCAAAAGTAGTATTTTTGGTATTTTGTAGTGATTGTAACAGTAGCAACGGAAAAGTAAATAAGCGAAGAACAATATATGAAAAGCTCGTAGGCATTGGATCGGTGATGGAGAATTACGCCGGATGTGGTTCATCATGTAACAGTCATAACATAGGGTGACACATAACTAGCTCCAATTCATCAATGTAATGTAGGCATGTATTCCGAATATAGTCATACGTGCTTATGGAAAAGAACTTGCATGACATCTTTTGTCCTACCCTCCCGTGGCAGCGGGGTCCTAATGGAAACTAAGGGATATTAAGGCCTCCCTTTAACAGAGTACGGAACAAAGCATTAGCACATAGTGAATACATGAACTCCTCAAACTATGGTCATCACCGGGAATGGTCCCGATTATTGTCACTTCGGGGTTGCCGGATCATAACACATAGTAGGTGACTATAGACTTGCAAGATAGGATCAAGAACTCACATATATTCATGAAAACATAATAGGTTCAGATCTGAAATAATGGCACTTTCGGGCCCTAGTGACAAGCATTAAACATAGCAAAGTCATAGCAACATCAATCTCGTAACATAGTGGATCTAGGGATCAAACCCTAACAAAACTAACTCGATTACATGATAAATCTCATCCAACCCATCACCGCCCAAAGAAGCTTCATTTATGGAATTACTACAAGACGGCGGTGAGCATCATGAAATTGGTTATGGAGGATGGTTGATGATGACGACGGCGACGAATCCCCCTCTCCGGAGCCCTGAACGGTCTCCAGATCAGCCCTCCCGAGAGGTTTTAGGGCTTGGCGGCGGCTCCGTATCGTCAAACGCGATGAATCCTTCTCTCTGATTTTTTTCTCCCCGAAAGTGAATATATAGAGTTGGATTTGAGGTCGGTGGAGCGTCAGGGGGCCCATGAGGTAGGGGGCGCCCTAGGGGGGCAGGCACGCCCTCCACCCTCATGGACAGGGTGTGGGCCCCCTGACGTGGATTTTTCTTCCGGTATTTTTCTTATTTTCCAAATAGATGTTCCGTGGAGTTTCAGGTCATTCCGAGAACTTTTGTTTCTGCACATAAATAACACCATGGAAAGTCTGCTGAAAACAGCGTCAGTCCGGGTTAGTTCCATTCAAATCATGCAAGTTAGAGTCCAAAACAAGGGCAAAAGTGTTTGGAAAAGTAGATACGACGGAGACGTATCAATCATCTTGAGCTTGTGTTCCTTGGAAAGAAGTAGGATCATACTTCTCTTGTTGAGGAACAAACTTTGTCTTGGGGTATTGATCTTCTTCCCACTCAACTCCATTGGCATTGAACTTTCGTTCAAAACCAACACCTTGATTCTTCCGGTGTCTTCCTTGCTTCCGTACAATCTCCTCAAATTGCTTACTTCCGGCAAGGCTCTTGTAAACACCTTTCTTTATAATTCCCTTCAATAAGCTATTTTCTTGCTCAAGTGTAACTTGGCTAAGAGAATCATTAGTGGAATCAAGAGAACTACTAGAAGCAACAACATTGGTTTTAGCATGATTATTGTTACTACTAGAAGAAGAATCTTTCTTGTTCTTGTTGCTAGATTTAACTTGTGGCATGTAAGTAGACAAGAGTAAACACTTGGCAATGTAAGAAGAACTTTTCTTACGAAGATCATCATTGATTGCCTTTAAGAACTCATGCTCTTGCTCAAGGTTGAGCTTTTCAAAGCGTAGCTTCTCATGAGTCTTTAAAAGTTCTCGATGATCTTCCAAGGTAGTTTCATGAGCTAACTTAAGAGTGTTTAGTTCTTTAGTTAGACGCTCAATCTCCTTCTTATCATCGTCATTCGTTTTATCTTGATTAGCATGATTAATAGCAAGTTCATCATAGTTTTCATAACTAGAGTTGTCAACAAGTAAATCATCATATCCTAGCAAATCAACTTCATCACTATTGAAATCAACATACTCGGGGTGTGATTCCTTTGGGCCTTTAGCCATGAAGCATCTTCCAATTCCTTCATTTGGTGAGTCAAATATGTCGTAGGAGTTGGTTGACACAAGTGCTAGACCGGCAACACCTTCATCTTGAGTATATTCGGAGTCGGAGTGATAACTTCTTTCGGAGTGATGGTCGGAGTCGGAGCCGGATATCCATTCACCAACATGAGCTTGATGTCTTTGTTTTGTGTAGCTCTTTGATGACTTGTCCTTCCTTTCCGAATCCTTGAATCTCTGAGAGGGTCTTCGTTCATAACGATCATCTCTACTCCTTCTCTCTCTTGGTGTTGATTCTTCTCTCCTCCTCCTTCTTTTGGGAGAATCTTCTCTTCTTTTGTAGGGAGTTGTACACTCATTGGAGTAGTGTCCAGGTCTTCCACAATTGTAGCAATTTCGTTCACGACTTGAAGATCTTTTGTCATTGTAGGACCTTGACTTGGAACTTCTCTCCTTGCTTCTACTCTTGTAGAACTTGTTGAAGTTCTTCACCATTAGGCTCAATTCTTCATTGAAGGTTTGTTTCTCACTTGATGATGTGGGAGCATCACATGAGGCTTTGTAAGCACCGCTTGACTTGTTGTGGAGCTCTTCCTTATCCTTAAGTGACATCTCATGAGCAACAATTCTTCCAATGACTTCTGTTGGCTTGAGATCTTTGTAATTGGGCATCATTTGTATCAATGTGCACACGGTATCATATTTTCCATCCAAGGCTCTTAGGATCTTCTTGATAATGAATCTGTCGGTCATCTCTTCACTTCCTAAGACGGCAATCTCATTTGTGATGAGAGCAAGCCTAGAGTACATTTCAGCGACACCTTCAGCATGCTTCATTTTTAACTTGTCAAGCTGACTGTGAAGCACATCCAATTTGGATTCCTTGACGGAGTCAGTACCTTCGTGCATATCAATCAAAGTATCCCAAATTTCCTTTGCATTCTCAAGACGGCTAATTTTGTTGAATTCTTCAGGGCACAGTCTGTTGAAGAGAATATCACAAGCTTGAGCATTGTATTGCAGCATCTTAAACTCTTCCGCGGTAGCTTCACGGTTCAGTTCTCTCCCATCAAAGAATTCACCTTGCAAGCCAATACACACAATAGCCCAAATGGCGGGGTTATGTCCAAGAATATGCATTTTCATCTTATGCTTCCAACTAGCAAAATTAGTACCATCAAAGTAAGGACCTCTACGGTGGTAATTTCTCTCGCTAGACGCCATACTCTCCTAGGTTGTGAAACCAAGGCTATGATCACGAAAAGCTATGGAAATCAAGGCAAATGCAGACCAAAGCTCTGATACCATTTGTAGGATTGGAAGTATGTCTAGAGGGGGGTGATTAGACTACTTGACCAAATAAAAATCTAGCCTTTTCCCAATTTTAAGTCTTGGTAGATTTTAACAACTTAGCACAAGTCAAGTAATCAACCTACACATGCAATTCTAAGAGTATAGCAGCGGAATGTAAAACAATTGCATATGAAGGTAAAGGGAGGAGTTTGAGGGAGCAAACGCAATGTAGATACGGAGATTTTTGGCGTGGTTCCGATAGGTGGTGCTATCGTACATCCACGTTGATGGAGACTTCAACCCACGAAGGGTAACGGTTGCGCGAGTCCACGGAGGGCTCCACCCATGAAGGGTCCATGAATAAGCAACCTTCTCTATCCCACCATGGCCATCGCCCACGAAGGACTTTCCTCACTAGGGTAGATCTTCACGAAGTAGGCGATCTCCTTGCCCGTACAAACTCCTTGGTTCAACTCCACAATCTTGACGGAGGCTCCCAAGTGACACCTAACCAATCTAGGAGACACCACTCTCTAAAAGGTAATAGACGGTGTGTTGATGATGAACTCCTTGCTCTTGTGCTTCAAATGATAGTCTCCCCAACACTCAACTCTCTCTCATAGGATTGGATTTGGTGGAAATATGATTTGAGTGGAAAGCAACTTGGGGAAGGCTAGAGATCAAGATTTATGTGGTTGGAATGGAATATCTTGACCTCAACACAAGTGTAGGTGGTTCTCTCTCAGAAAATGTATGTTGGAAGTGTAGGCATGTCCTGATGGCTCTCTCCACGAATGAAGAGTGGGTGGAGGGGTATATATAGCCTCCACACAAAATCTAACCGTTCCACACAATTTACCAAACTCGGTGGGATCGAATCAGAAAACTCGGTCAGACCGATTTAGTTCATAATGTGACCGTTAGGCATTTCGGTGGGACCGACATGTCAACTCAGTAGGACCGATTTCATTAGGGTTAGGACATAACGTAATATCGGTGAGACCGATTACACAAACTCGGTGAGACCGATTTTGGTAATAAGCTAACAGAGAGTTGGTCAGGCAAACTCGATGGGACCTATTAGCTCATTTCGGTTGGACCGGAACGTTACGAAGGGGAAACAGAGAGTTTGCATTGCATACTCTGTGGGACCAATCACTCATCTCAGTTAGACCGGAACGTTACGAAGGGAAATAGAGAGTTTGCAATCCCATCTCGGTGAGACCGAGATCCCTACCAGTGAGACCGAAGTGACTAGGGTTTGTGGCAATGGCTATGTCAATAGAACTCGGTGTCGCCGGATAGGAAGTTTCGGTAGGGCCGAGTTTGACTTTTGGTTTGGGACATATGTGGATATGAGAAAGTGGTTGAGGATTTTGGAGCATATCACTAAGCATTTTGAGCAAGAACCTCATTAAGCAACACCTCGTCCCTTTTAATAGTATTGGCTTTTCCTATGGACTCAATGTGATCTTGGATCACTAAAAGTAAAATGTAGAGTCTTGAGCTTGAGCCAACATGTGTCCTTAGCATTTTGAGGGGTCCACATTCCTAATCCATGCCATGCCAATCATTGAGCTTTCCTGAAATATTTATCTTGAGATAGCATTAGCTCAATGAGCTATATGTTGTTAGTAATTACCAAAACCACCCAGGGAGAGTTGCACTTTCAGAGGGTGGAAATATTGTTGAAAATTTTGATAAAAGTGGGTTTGGAGAGGTCAAAACTTTAACTAGTGATGTTCCCACTCTTTTGGATCACAAAGACTTTAAAAATGATAATTGTTCTTTTGTTGATTGTATTTCTTTGTCGCAATCCATGATAAATTCACCCCATGCTTATGAACAAAATAAAGCTTTTACTAAACATATCGTTGATGCTATGATGAAAGCTTTGGAAGAAAAGTTGGAATTAGAGATTTCAATCCCTAGAAAATTACATGATGAATGGGAACCTACCATTAAAGTCAAGATTAAAAATTATGAGTGTTTTGCTTTATGTGACTTGGGTGCTAGTGCTTCTACAATTTCGAAATCTTTATGTGATGTGCTTGGTCTTACCAATATTGAAGAGTGTTCTTTAAATTTGCACTTGGCGATTCTACTATTAAAAAGCTTATGTGACTTGGGAAGAATTAATGACTTGGGTGCTAGTGTTTCTACAATTTCGAAATCTTTATGTGATGTGCTTGGTCTTACCAATATTCAAGAGTGATCTTTAAATTTGCACTTGGCGATTCCACTATTAAAAAGCCTATGGGAAGAATTAATGATGTTCTTATTCTTGCAAATAGGAATTATGTGCCCATAGATTTTATTGTTCTTGATATTGATTGCACTCCGTCTTGTCCAATTATACTTGGTAGACCGTTTTTACGTACTATTGGTGTTGTGATTGATATGAAAGAAGGCAATATTAAATTTCAGTTTCCACTAAGGAAGGGTATGGAACACTTCCCTAGAGCAAGGATTAAGCCACCATATGAATCAATCATGAGGGAATCTTATGGATCTAAAAATAAAGATGACAATACTTACATCTTTGCATTATGCCTAGCTAGGGGCATGAAATGATAGTGCTTGTTGGGATGCAACCCAATGAATAAAATTTACTTTTGTCTTTTTCTTTCTGTTCTTGAGTTTTTGCACAAGTATGCTACTATTATGATTGTGTTTTCTATGTTTTAATCAGTGTTTGTGCCAAGCAAAGCCTTTGGGATCATGTTGGGTGATAGTTGATTTGATCTTGTTGAAAAACAGAAACTTTTGCGTCCAGTAAAACAATTTTATTTTTTAACAAAAGCGCAATAAAATCCTGATTTTTTAAACAAGATTAATATACAAATTGCCCATGGTGTCCTAATTTTCAGAATTTTTTGAGTTACAGAAGTATTCTAAGTTTTCAGATTGCTACAGACTGTTCTATTTTTGACAGATTCTGTTTTCTTTGCGTTGTGTGCTTATTTTGATGAATCTATGGTTTGTATTGGAGGGTATAACCATGATAAAGTTGGAATACAATATATATAATGCAAAAATAAAATATGAATGGGTTTGCGACAGTACTAATAGTAGTGATTTGCTTTTTTATACTAACGGATCTCACAAAGGTTTTGTTGAGTTTTGTGTGATTGAAGTTTTCAAGTTTTGAGTGGGATCACGATTGATGAAGGAATAATGAGTAAGAAGATCCTAAGCTTGGGGAAGCTATTATCTAAAAGGGAAGCAAGCAACTAAGCTTGGGGATGCCCGAGTGGCATCCCCTCTTTCTTCTAACGACCATCGGTATTTTACTAGAAGCTATATTTTTATTCGTCACATATCATGAGTTTTGCTTGGAGCGTCTTGTATGATATGAGTCTTTGCTTGTTTTGCTTTTTATTTTTTATCATCTATCATTGCTGGACACACCTATTTGATAGAGCAAAATTATGATATGACTTGTTAGAATTGCTCTCTATGCTTCACTTAAATCTTTTTGAGCTATGGAATTGCTCTAGTGCTTCACTTATATCTTTTTTAGCACTGTATGCTTTAGTATTTTTGAAGAAATGCTCTCACGCTTCACTTAGATTTATTTGGGAGTTAGTAAAAATTTAAGAAATTCTCTCATGCTTCACTTATATTATTTTGAGAGAAGAAATTTTTTATGCTCATGTTGTTCACTTAGATTTGTTTGAGCTATTAAAAGCAACATATGAAATTAGTCCCAAAGTGATAGATATTCAAGAGGGATATAATAAAAACTTTCATGAAGATCATTGGACAAAATAAACCTGATTCTTTTTAATAGTTTTGCGATCTGATGATATAATATGTGAGTCATGTTGATGAGTAATTATGGTTTATTAAGAATATAGATGTTAAGGTTTGTGATTCCCTATGCAAGCACGAAAGTCAATAGTTATGCAATGAAATTACATCCTACTTGTGGTGCATTATTCGGTGTTAGTTATGCTTAATGCTCGCTTATGAGATTTTTTTGTTTCTTGGTTGGTTGCTTATCAATCTATTTGCTAGCCTCCACTTGTACTAAGTAGAAATACTACTTGTGCATCTAAAATCCTTAAACCCAATTTGCCATATGAGTCCACTATACCTACCTATATGTGGTATTTCCGTGCCGTTCTAAGAAAATTTGTATGTGCCATCTCTAATCTTCAAAATAAATTTCCTTTTTGTGTGCTCGTACCGCTCATGAAACAAAGAGAGGGTAATATATTTCCATGCTAGATGTGTTATTCTCAAGATGAGTGTTTATTCACTTGTCATTGCACGAGAGTACGGCAAAGGTATTAGGGATGCCCAGTCCCGAAATGAAAAATGAATTTACTTTATGTTGTCAAATAATAAATTTCTTGGAGAGTGTTGGTATGGATGGTACCCCGTGGATTCGGTTAGCAGTGGAATGTGAAAGTATGGTCGAAAAAGGAATAAACTTTATTTTCTGTTTGGTGATACGTCTCCAACGGATCTATAATTTTTTATTGTTCCATGCTATTATATTGTCTATTTTGGATGTTTTATATGCATTAATATGTTATTTTATATTATTTTTGGGACTAACCTATTAACCTAGAGCCCAGTGCCAGTTTCTGTTTTTTCCTTGTTTTTGAGCTTCGCAGAAAAGGAATACTAAACGGAGTCCAAACGGAATAAAACTTCACGATGATTTTTCTTGGACCAGAAGACACCAAGCGGACTTGGAGTCCAAGCCAGAAGAGCCACGAGGCGGCGGCAAGGGTGGAGGGCGCGCCCTAGGGGATACTATGTGAAGCTTGATTCCTTATGATTGTTTTGAGATATAAAGATGGTGATATTAGGGTCATGCTAGTTGGTAATTGTGGATTGTAGAAATACGTGTGTTAAAGTTTGTGATTCCCATAGCATGCACGTATGGTGAACCGTTATGTAACGAAGTTGGAGCATGATTTATTTATTGATTGTCTTCCTTATGAGTGGCGGTCGGGGATGAGCGATGGTCTTTTCCTACCAATCTATCCCCCTAGGAGCATGCACGTAGTACTTTGTTTTGATGACTAATATATTTTTGAGATAAGTATGTGAGTTCTTTATGACTAATGTTGACTCCATGGATTATACGCACTCTCACCCTTCCACCATTGCTAGCCTCTCTAGTACCGCGCAACTTTCGCCGGTTCCTTACACCCACCTTTTACCTTCCTCAAATCAGCCACTATACCTACCTATTATGGAATTTGCATAGCCATTCCGAGATATATTGCCATGCAACTTTCCACCGTTCCGTTTATTATGACACGCTCCATCATTGTCAAGTTGCGTTGCATAATCATGTAATTGACATCGTATTTGTGGCAAAGCCACCATTCATATTTTCTATACATGTCGCTCTTGAGTCATTGCACATCCCGGTACACCGCCGGAGGCATCCATATAGAGTCATATCTTGTTCTAGTATCGAGTTGTAATTCTTGAGTCGTAAGTAAATAAAAGTATGATGATCTTCATTATTAGAGCATTGCCCCATGTGAGGAAAAATACAAAAGGCGAAAGAAGCCAACAAAACAAAAAAGAAATAGAAAAGAGAGAAGGGGCAATGTTACTATCCTTTTTCCACACTTGTGCTTCAAAGTAGCACCATGATCTTCATGATAGAGAGTCTCCTATGTTGTCACTTTCATATACTAGTGGGAATTTTTAATTATATAACTTGGCCTGTATATTCCAATGATGGGCTTCCTCAAATTGCCTAGGTCTTCGTGAGCAAGCGAGTTGGATGCACACCCACTTAGTTTCTTTTTGAGCTTTCATAAACTTATAGCTCTAGTGCATCTGTTGCATGGCAATCCCTACTCACTCACATTGATATCTATTGATGGGCATCTCCATAGCCCGTTGATACGCCTAGTTGATGTGAGATTATCTCCTTCTTTTTGTCTTCTCCACAACCACCATATTCTATTCCACCTATAGTGCTATGTACATGGCTCACACTCATGTATTGCGTGAAAGTTGAAAAGGTTTGCGAACATCAAAAGTATGAAACAATTGCTTGGCCTGTCATCGAGGTTGTGCATGATTTAAATACTTTGTGTGATGAAGATGGCGCATAGCCAGACTATATGATTTTGTAGGGATAACTTCCTTTGGCCATGTTATTTTGAGAAGACATGATTGCTTTATTAGTATGCTTGAAGTATTATCGTTTTTATGTCAATATTAAACTTTTGTTTTGAATCTTATGGATCTAAACATTCATGCCACAATAAAGAAAATTACATGGTTAAATATGTCAGGTAGCATTCCACATCAAAAATTATGTTTTTATCATTTACCTACTCGAGGATGAGCAGGAATTAAGCTTGGGGATGCTTGATACGTCTCCAACGTATCTATAATTTTTTTATCGTTCCATGCTATTATATTATCTGTTTTGGATGTTTTATATGCATTAATATGCTATTTTATATTATTTTTAGGACTAACCTATTAACCTAGAGCCCAATGCCGGTTTCTGTTTTTTCCTTGTTTTTGAGCTTCACAGAAAAGGAATACTAAACGGAGTCCAAATGGAATAAAACTTCAGGATGATTTTTCTTGGACTAGAAGACACCCAGGGGACTTAGAGTCCAAGCCAAAAGAGCCACGAGGCGGCGGCAAGGGTGGAGGGCACGCCCTAGGGGGGCGCCCCCTACCTTGTGGGCCCCTCGGTAACTCCCTGACCTAGCTCTTTCTCCTATATTCACATATATTCCAGAACCACCAGAAGCATCCACGAAAACACTTTTCTGCCGCCGCAACCTTCTGTTCCCGTGTGATCCCATCTTGGGGCCTTTTCCGGCATCCTGCCGGAGGGGTATTCGATCACACAGGGCATCTACATCAACTCTATTGCCCTTCCGATGAAGCGTGAGTAGTTTACCACAGACCTACGGGTCCATAGCTAGTAGCTAGATGGCTTCTTCTCTCTCTTTGATTCTCAATACCATGTTCTCCTCGATGTTCTTGGATATCTATCCGATGTAATCTTCTTTTGCGGTGTGTTTGTCGAGATCTGATGAATTGTGGATTTATGATCAGCTTTTCTATGAATATTATTTGAATCTTCTCTGAATTATTATATGCGTGATTTGATATCTTTGTATTTCTCTTCAAACTATCAGTTTGGTTTCGCCAACTAGATTGGTTTTTCTTGCAATGGGAGAAGTGCTTAGCTTTGGGTTCAATCTTGCGTGATTTCACCCAGTGATAAAGTAGGGGTAGCGAGACACATATTGAATTGTTGCCATCGAGGATAAAAAGATGGGTTTTTCATCATATTGCTTGAGTTTATTCCTCTACATCATATCATCTTACTTAAGGCATTACTCTGTTCTTTATGAACTTAATACTCTAGATGCATGCTGGATAGCAGTCGATGTGTGGAGTAATAGTAGTAGATGCAGGCAGGAGTCGGTCTACTTGACACGGAAGTGATGCCTATATTGCATAATCATTTTCTTGGATATCGTCATAACTTTGTGCTTTTCTATCAATTGCTCGACAGTAATTTGTTCACCCACCGTATTATTTGCCTTCATGAGAGAAGCCTCTAGTGAAACCTATCGCTCCCGGGTCTATTTTCCATCATATTAGTTTTTGATCTACTATTTTGCAATCTTTTATTTTCAGATCTATAAACCCAAAAAACCAAAAATATTTTATCTTTTGTTTAGTTCTATCTATCTCTATCAGATCTCACCTTTGCAAGTGACCGTGAAGGGATTGACAACCCCTTTATCGCATTGGGTGCAAGTGTTTGATTGTTTGTGCAGGTGCATCTATTGGGGACTTGCGCGTTTCTCCTACTGGATTGATACCTTGGTTCTTAACTGAGGAAAATACTTATCTCTACTGTGCTGCATCACCCTTTCCTCTTCAAGGGAAAAACCAAGGCAAGCTCAAGAAGTAGCATTTTGGAACCGTCTATGATATATCTGGCATGGAAAGTATTGGGAACTACTCGGTCGTTTTCATCGACAGGAAAGGCATGCCACCCAAAATGTTTTATCTGTATCTGTTTTTGCTTTGAGCTCTGGCAGCTCTACAAATCCCTACTTCCCTCTGCGAAGGGCATTTCTTTTACTTTATGCAATTTTTATTTTTATTTGAGTCTCCATCTTCTCTTATAAAGCACCAACTAAGGAGCACTATGGTCGTACTTGAGTATTGGGTGTAGCTAATATGCGAGTGTGTTTTATGAATGGATCTATGATTGAGCATAATGGGCTAGGGATAACTTGCTTTAGTGTTGATATTTTGAAAGACATGGTTGCTTGTTGATAAACATGTGAATAGTTTCAAATCCAGATTGAATCCAGCCCAAACCAAACAACTCTAGGTCTCTAGTGCAAACCAATCCAATCCAAAAGTTTACAACTATAATCCAGACCGAACCAAATTATAGGTACTTTCACCCAAACCCATCCAAACTATTTCCCCGTTTTGGATTCAACCCGTAGTTTCAAACCGTGGATACAAGAAGCTGACGTGCTGATGTTGATGTGTTGACTTCTCGCCCACTGCCTGCCATGTGCATGATGCCCCAGTCAGCCACAGTCTTGCGCACGGCGGCCACGCAGGCGGAGCTGGCAGGGGGCCCGGTCCGTCCACGTCGACGACGGGAAACTGCGGAGAGCCAGGCGGCCAGCTTGCCGTCGCCTAGTCCGAAGGCGTCGTGCACCCAGGCCCTAGAGCTCCTTCATGGGTTGCACATACTATGCCAGGATCGCAGACAGGCCGCTCAGGCTCAGCGGCTTGATGGATGGAACGGGTTGAGCTACGTACGTGTATATGGTAGCTGGTCTTCCCGTATGGTTTGGTCCAGAGACTGGATTTTGTCCATGAATTGAGACCATTTAAGACCGAATGGTTTGTGTCCGGACCAAACTAATTCAACCTGGTAGTTGATAAAACCCAAACTAGACTAAATTGCTTTAGATTCTCAGACTATTTAAACCAACCCAACACAGTCCAATAGCAAAACCAACCTGAAACCAAGGTTTCAGCCCAAACTATTCCCAGGTCTACTTGTTGATATGCTTGAGTATTGAAATCTTCATGTCAAAACTAGACTATTACTTTGAATCATATAAAAGTCCAAATGTCCAGGCTACAAAGAAAAGAATATGTGATGAACATGTTAGGCTGCATTCCACATCAAAAAATCTGTTTTCATCATTTACCTACTCTAGGACGAGCAGGAATTAAGCTTGGGGATGCTGATACGTCTCCAACATATCTATAATTTTTTATTGTTCCATGCTGTTATATTATCATTCTTGGATGTTTTACAATCATTTTATAGCAACTTTATATCATTTTTTGGGACTAACTATTGACATAGTGCCCAGTGCCAGTTGATGTTTTTTGCTTATTTTTTACTTCGCAGAAAATCAATACCAAAGGAGTCCAAACGTAGCGAAACTTTTTGGCGAATTTTTCTAGGCCAGAAGACACAAGATGGGCCAAAGAAGTACCAGAGGGGTGCCCCGAGGGGGGCACAACCCACCTGGGCGTGCCCGGGGGCCCAGGAACACCCTGGTGAATTGTGCCCACCTCGGTGGCCTCCCGCACCACCTCTTTGCTCTATAAATACCCCAATATTCCAAAAAACCCTATGGGAGTCGACAAAACAAAATTCCAGCCGCCACAAGTTTCAGAAACCACAGATCCAATCTAGACACCATCACGGAGGGGTTCATCATCCTCATTGGTGCCTCTCCGATGATGCGTGAGTAGTTCATTGTAGACTGCTTCCTCTCTCTCTCTTTTGATTCTCAATACAATGGCCTCTTGGAGATCTATTTGATGTAACTCTTTTTGCGTTGTGTTTGTTGCGATCTGATGAACTTTGAGTTTATGATCAGATCTATTTTATCCATGAAATTTATTTGAGTTTTGATCTCTTATATGCAGGATTACTTATAGCCTCGTATTTCTTCTTCGAATCTTTGGTTTAGTTACGCCGACTAGATCAATTGGGAAGAGGTGCTTTGTGATGGTTTCGATCTTACGGTGCTCAATACCAGTGACAGAAGGGTAAATGGCACGTATGTATCGTTGCTATTATGGATAACAAGATGGGGTCTATTCCTGCATGAATAGATGTTGTCTACATCATGTCATCGTTCTTATTGCATTACTCCGTTTCTCCATGAACTTAATACACTAGATGCATGCTGGATAGCGGTCGATGTGTGGAGTACTAGTAGTAGATGCAAGCAGGAGTCGGTCTACTAATCTTGGACGTGATGCCTATATAATTATCATTGCCTAGATATCATCATAATTATTTGAAGTTCTATCAATTGCCTAACAGTAATTTGTTTACCCACCGTATGTTATTTTTCTCGAGAGAAGCCACTAGTACGGCCCTGGGGTCTCTTCTTTATCATATTTGCCTCCGAGATCTATTTTTATTTGCTTTTATTTTCAGATCTATTAATCCAAAAACCCAAAAGTACCTTGCTGTAATTTTTTATTATTTATTTTATCTCGCGTTCCCGCGAGATCTATTTATCCAATCTACTATAATTTTATCTATCTTTTTACCCGGGAGGGATTGACAACCCCTCTTACATGTCGGGTTGCAAGTATTTGTTCTTTGTGTTCAAGTACCATTTACATAGTGTTGTGTGCTTCTCCTACTGGTTCGATAACCTTGGTCTCATCATTGAGGGAAATACCTACCGTAGTTGTGCTGCATCATATCTTCCTCTTTGGGGAAATACCGACGAAGTTCAAGCCGCATCACATACCAACACTTTCCAAGGAATTTATTATTTGACAACATAAAGTAAATACATTTTTTCATTTCGGGACTGGGCATCCCTAATACCTTTTCCGTACTCTCGTGCAATTCCAAGTGAATAAACACTCATCTTGAGAATAACACATCTAGCATGGAAAAATATCAGCCTCCCCCTACCGTTTCATGAGCGGTACGAGCACACAAAAAGGAAATTTATTTTGAAGATTAGAGATGGCACATACAAATTTTCTTAGAATGGCATAGAAATACTGCATATAGGTAGGTATAGTGGACTTCATATGGCAAAAACTGGGTTTAAGGATTTTGGTAGCCCGTGTTCCAGACCGTCGCCACCTTCTCCCGCCGCCTCCTCATCGCCCCCGACACCGCACCTGACGACCACCGCCTCCACCCCCTCCTCTCCCTCTCCCTCTTCCCGCTCGCGCCCCTGCCACCAGAGGTCCTCAAGGCAAGCTCTCTCTCGCCGCTTCATCTCTGTTTCTTCGTATGGAGGGGCTTGTCCTAAGGTGTTCGGGTGAATGTGCAGCAAAAGGATGCCAAGGTGGCGCCCCTGACGAAGGAGGAGGTCGGCCGGGCCACGTGGATGCTGCTCCACACCATCGCCGTGCAGGTGCTTCGTCTTTACCCGCTATGTCAGTAGCACACCAATGTTCAGCAATTGCCTGAAGCAACTAGTCTTGTTCATTTAGCAGCATATCATGGGTCAACAGTTTCCCATTGTTGTTTTCCCTGCATTGCAGCCAAATTTTCAGCATAAGTGAGATTGAATCTTTTAACTAAGTAAAATTCATGCACATACTGATCTATCTCACTTACTGGACCTCTCATTGAAGTAATGAAATATAGACCATGTATGCAAGGTTGTCCAGTAATTTGACACTTTCTACAACTGCATGTCGTTGCTTGTAGGTCCACAGGATACCTCCACTCCCTCTTCTCTTTGTCAATTGCAGTTACCTTTGCCTGGAATGTACTTCTCTTCACAATGTTCATGTTCAAGCCCTTGGACTTTAGCAGCAGCATTTTCATCACTTTAGGGACTATGATGTGCCCTACATAAGTAGCAGCAGCAATGCTCTGCCTCAGGTCAAACAGGTCTACAATGTGCAATCCTTTCCATTTTCTTATCTTGGAATTAAATGACTCTGCAAGGTTATTGTTCACATAATCTAACTTGCAGAACTCATTGAAAAGTGCATTGGCCCATATCTTGGTGTGATGCTCATCTAAATACTCTTTCACATCAGGCTGGCTATACAATTGCCTCAGGTGGTAGTTATGCTTTTTAGTGCTATAAGTTAGGGAACAGGGCCACAAGTTCTCATCAAAAAATTCCCCCTTAAACTTCTTGGAGAAGTTAGCAGCAAGGTGCCTCATGCACTCCCTGTGCTCTACTCCTTGGAACACATCATCTAAAGCTGATTCAAGTCCTTTGCATGCATTAGTGTGTATGACAAGCCCTTTTGGGTGCCCTATGAGGTTCTTCAAGTGCTGGAAAACCATGTCCAACTCTCTGTTGGGGAACGTAGCAGAAATTCAAAATTTTCTACGCATCACCAAGATCAATCTATGGAGATTCTAGCAACAAGAGAGGGAGAGGATGAGCATCTTCATACCCTTGAAGATCGCTAAGCGGAAGCGTTACAAGAACGTGGATGAACGAGTCGTACTCGCAGCAATTCAGATCGCAGTTGATTCCGATCTAAGCACCGAACAACGGTGCCTCTGCGTTCAACACACGTACAGCGGGGAACGTCTCCTCCTTCTTGATCCAGTAAGGGGAGAGGAGAAGTTGAGGGAGAACTCCGACAGCACGACGGCATGGTGGTGATGGAGCTCGTGGTTCTCCGGCAGGGCTTCGCCAAGCACTACGGAGGAGGAGGTGGTGTTGGAGGAGGGAGAGGGCTGCGCCAGGGGAAGGGTGCGGCTGCCCTCTCTCTCCCTCACTATATATAGGGGGAAGGGAGAAGGGGGAGGCGCCCTAGGGTTCCCTAGGGGAGAGGCGGCGGCCATAGGGGAAACCCTAAATGGGTTTTGGCGCCCCCACCCCCTAGGAAACTTGCCCCCCAAGCCGGGAGGGCGGCTGCCCTAGGGGTGGCGCCCTCACCTCTCCACGTTACGTGAGATGGGGTGGGAGGGGAGCTCATCCCCTTAGTAGGCTGATGTGCCCTCTCCCCTTGGCCCATAAGGCCCCCCAAAGCTTGCCGGGGCCTCCGAAAACCCCTTTCGGACACGCTGGTCATCACCTGGTACCCCCGGAACAATTCCGGACTCCAATACCCTTCGTCCAATATACCGATCTTCACCTCCGGACCATTCCGGAGCTCCTCGTCATGTCCGGGATCTCATCCGGGACTCAACAACCTTCGGTAACCACATACTATTTCCCATAACAACTCTAGCGCCACCGAACCTTAAGTGTGTAGACCCTACGGGTTCGGGAACCATGCGAACATGACCGAGACGTTCTTGGTCAATAACCAACAGCGGATATGGATACCCATGTTGGCTCCCACATGTTCCACGATGATCTCATCGGATGAACCACGATGTCAAGGATTCAAGCAATCCCGTATGCAATTCCCTTTGTCTACCGGTATAGTACTTGCCGAGATTCGATCGTCGGTATCCCGACATCGTCGTGGAATTGTCACGCAGATGTCCTCATGAAAGGACTTAGTCGCAGGGCCATCGTGACGGGTTAACCTAGAGGGGTTAAAGCGGACACAAAGACACGGAGTTATACTAGTTCGCCCCTTCGATGAAGGTAAAAGCCTACGCCTAGTTGAGATGGGATTGATGTGATTTGGCGCCTAGGGAGCAATAGCTTCGCCTCAGCCCCGAATCCTCTATCCTTAACTCGCCGCCGGGTCGTCCCCTTATATACACGGGTTGACGCCCGGCCGGTCTACAGAGTCCCGATCCGGCTCATACAAGTGTCCGGCTCGGTCTCCTCTCTCTTATCTTACAGCTCAAGTTACAAGACTAAGGCGGTTTACATGAATGGATCCTAATCCGCCTCTGGGCTTTGGGCCTCCTCCGTGGCCCCGATCATGGATGAGGGTAACCCGGCCCCTTCAGGCGGTTTACACTCAGAGTTATATCCCCAACATTAGGCCCAGATTGACTTGAACCGGTTCATGTGAATCCTCAACATCTCCAGAAACCGCCATTTGCTTGAACCGGCCGTGACGTCATCCTCCGACCACCGCAACAGGCGCCTTGACGTCGGCTTTAATAAAGAAATCCAAACAGTAAGATTCCCTTTCATTTAATGCTATCCCGAAATCGAGGCGATGGCCAAGGCCGTCTGGCCGCTTTGACTCCTCGATTCTCGCGCTTTGTTAACTGCCCCGGTCCCTTATAAAGAGACCGGCAGGCCCTTCTCTTCTTCTTCCGCTTCTTCTTCTTCCCTGACGTTACGGCTCGAAGCTCCGCCGCCGCTGCCGACCTTCGATGCCAGCGTCTGTGCCGCCAGACGCCTTGACTGGACAAGAAGCTCTTTAGCGCTCCTCCGCCGCTCGGCGTACCAGGTAAGGCTCCTCTTCGAACCCTAGATCCGCATCTGAAGGTCCCTGTTCCTCCTGTAGTTCATAGGTGTTCATCGTAGTGTCCTTATACCTGTCCTGCCATGGCCGTATGATTCGGCCGTAGTCCACATCCTGCGGCGTGACCGCCCGCCATCGGTTTTACTCCTTGTTCATCTTTTATTTTGCCCAGATCTTCTTGTTTAGGACGCATTTAACATTCCTGCCCTCTACGAGGCTTGCTAGGTAGCAAAGATTTTCTTCACTGAACCTTCGGTAGATCTAAATCACTTCCATCCGCGTGTGAAACCTGTTTCTGTCCATACTTAGTAAATTTTTCAGGCCTGTCTCTTTTGGCGGTTTAACTTTTTGATAACTAACCCGTCACTCCATTAGTCCTCAGTTAAACCGGAATCGGAAACTGGCTGCCGAATTGCCGGTTTAACACTGTATAATGTGCTCGAACTGCTTAACGGTGAACCGCTTTTTCCTTTTGCAGTTTTGATCTTCCGAATGGCCCCGCAATTCGCAGCGTGCAATTGGGTCGGTCTAAGGCCACCGAGACGCAACTCAACGGATACGTCACCACCGGCGCTTTGGCTGCTAAGAATGTCCTCCACTAGCGGGTTCCGGATGGCGAATGCCCTCCCACTCCGCAAGAAGGAGAAGTAATTGTATTTGTGCAGCACCTAGACCGGGATTCTGCCCACCGGATCAAAATTCTTCCGGGATGTCCTTGCAGTTTTCAACTCCATCCACAGGATATTGGTCCCAACTCCGTGTCAAACATATGCAATTTTCAAGTGTTCTGTGAAGTCTACCTTCAAGAAGAACCCTCTGTGGAGCTGTTCCGGGATTTCTTTCACTTGAACCGTCGTACGGAATTTTCTGATGGTCCCAACACAGAGCTGGGCGGCGTTTCAATCCAGAAGAGGAAGGAAGCGGACTTTCCCCACGCCAAACACCACAGCCATCCAAAAGATTGGAACCAAACCTGGTTCTACTGCCGGAACACTGCTCCTGCCAACGAGAATCCTTTGCCGGGTTACCGTCCTCACCGGCTCAGCAATAATCATCCGCTGCCTTTACGCTTAACCGCCGCGGAACGGAAGAACTTTGCACCTCAGATCATTAAACTCCGGGCTCTAATGGCCAATGGACTAACTGGTGTGGACCTTGTGCGATCTTGGGTTTCTTGGGGCATCTTGCCCTTAAGCCGCCGCCCGGATTGATGCACGAATATCTTGGCAGCCTCAAAGACCCTCAAAGACGCCACGAATTACCAATAACTGAACTTGAGGTCACAGAGATCAGAAGAGGATGCTTGATGAACCAATCTCCGTCTGCAGCCTAACCGGGTTGGCTCCGTTCTGTGTTGCCAACCAACCGCCTGCGGTAAGGCTCTGCTCACCGCATTTTGGGCCTTTAATACTTTGTTGACATTCATTAATCCTTGTTTACCTCGTAGGCTAACAGCTCCTTCTGGAGGCGGACCAAACCGGCCCGAGCTCCGCGTATAAAGTCCAAGGCTACCAAAAGGGCTGGAAGAAAACCGCCGGTCTTACGATCCGCCGGAAGATGAAGAATCAAGCTGGGGTAAAACTTGATATCCTTACGAGGGAGCCGCCAGAACCGCTCTCCACCTTGTGTTTCTTCTTACTTATAGTTTGTCCCTTTTATTCTTCCCTTTATCGACAAATTTAATTCCTGTGATGATCTTTGAAGCCAGCCATGCCGACCATGTTGAGGTAATCCTTTTTCTTCCGACTCCGACCTCGTGCGGTTAAAAGAATTCATCGCTACTGCTCGGAAAGTGAAAAATCTCATTCCTATGCTTATTTGAAGACACAAAGGCTGAAGAGCGCCTGCATACAACCCGACACGATGGTCAATAGATTCTCTCCTCCGGTTTACCAGATACACCAACCCTAAGCGCCGCCCAGAGGTGACTTGTTCTCTGAAAAATGTTATCCCTTAAAGGGTTTCTTCCGATGTCCTCTCAATCCGTCGACCAATTATCAGGCCTCTTCCAACTCCTTCCGGCGGTTCATCAACCACGCGAATCGCCTCCGCTTAAAGTTGCTGCAGGGTAAGTATCATACCTCTGTCCGCCAATTCGATTGTATAGTTGCGTTGGTCGATTTATCTTACTCTAATTCTGAACACCGCAGCACCAAGGCTCGCTTGAGTAAAAAAGCAAAAACTCTTGAGCCTACTGCAGAATCGATCCGGAGAAGACCCGAGCAACAGGCGAAAATCCTCAAGTCGCTAAGAATAGCTCCGGCGAGTTGTACCGAGACGATATTGCTGATCCGCCAGAACCGAACCGGAGGCCCAAGTGGAAACCTCGCATCCTGCTTCCACCGAGTCCGACCACAGAGCGGGTCGTAATTATTGAACCGCCGAGCGAGCATGAAGGCACCAAGCCCAAAGAAGACCACCAATCCGCCAGCCCGCCAAAAATGATGATGTTATTGTGACGGGCAATCGCTACACCACCCTAGCCAACCGGTCGCTTTAGCAAAACACAGCGCCAAGGGAGAGTCCGCCACTATGAGTAAAGATAAGGGGAAAACTGATCTGTCGACTTATGACAATTTCTACGCCCAAGAACTTCACTCCGGCTTTACGAACCGGCTCTACACAAGCCGTGACCTTGAAGCCGGTCCGTAAATCGCATGAAGGACCACTATGAGGTAAGGATTTATGCCTCGTCTTGTACCTTTGCTGCGTAGTAGCCCCCAAGGGTCGGTTTAACTTGTCATAGTCAAATCGGCACTTAACTTCGTGAAAGAAACCATACACCTTGAACTGCAGATCAGAGTTCCCCAAGGGTCGGTTCAACTTAGCATAGTTAAACCGGGACTTAATTTCAGTATCCCATACCGAATCGAGATCAATTAGCCATTAGCCCCCAAGTGCCAAGTTGAATACTTGTATTGAGCTTGGGACTTTATAATAACACAACTAACGTGCTCCCTTTGTTATCGAATGAGATATACCGACAAACCGTGCAACTCAAGGACCTTCGTGCCAACTTGGAAACTCAACAAGCGAGACCACCAAGGCCAAGGATGAATTGAGAACTGCCTTGGCCACTATGGAACAATGAAGGAGGGATATACGTCCGGCGGGCCAAATGGGACACCGAGAAAGCCGGTTTGACAAAATGGGCGAAGATGCTGAATCGGCTCTTAAACCGGTGACCAAGAGCTTACTGCATCAAGCGCCAAGTTCATGCCATGACCTCTGTCATCTTTGGTAAGAAAATTTGCACTGAATACACCTATTTTAATATTGCCGCCGGTTTAACTTGAGCTGTCTGAACCTGGTGCAGGCAAGCGTATTGCTCATCTGGGCTCTGACGTGCAGAAGAAGCTCAAGGCCGCTTACACCCTGATTGAGCAGTTGTATACCGGCGCCCAGCGAGTCATATGTGCCACATCGTACGACAACACAGCTCCGTCCTTGATCAAAGACACAATGGACCGGCTGTCCATGATTCCGCGCAGCTTGAAGAGTTGAAACGGTCCGCGCCCGGCTGGCACTCTCATCGCTCGACTCGCGCCAAGGCGTGGATAGCAGACCTTGATCCGGTGACATAGCCAAGGGTTTCCCCAGCACTCAAGAGAACGGTGAAGCCTTTGATAATGACGCTCAAACGAGTAACAAAGGAGATGCGTTCATTGGCGAAGTCAATCGGCAGCGAAGCCAACTGGCGGTTTACCGCTCTTTTATGATGCAAACAACAAGCGGGTGGAGTTTGTCATTCGGAAGTGCAGAGCCTTGTTCCTCCAATCCGTAAGCACACTTATGCCCTCGACGTTGATCCGGCTGAGCTTATAAGTGAAGAGGCTGTCTTTAGGCCTTAACCGGATTGGTGGTCTACCAATGACTTACGGGCCTTGGGTGATGAAGAGGAAGAAGCTGAACCGACGCCAAACGCCCCCTCTTCCTCACGTCAACCCGGCGAGGAAGCTTAATCCGTCGAGCCGGGTGATGCATCAGAAGCTGCTGGCCATAACGCCATGCGAACCACTGGGCCTTGGAAGGCTTTGTAATAGAATAGCTAGCACTTTGTTCTTGAACATGCCTTTATACCCTCCGTCTGTAATTTTTGCGCGGCGGTCGCGATACTTTGGTTTGAAGTATTGAAACCTTCAATGTATTTTGCCTGCAATCACAAATTCTTAAACCGCCACGGCGGCTTGCATCTCTAGCCGGCTTGGGACGCCTATATATTTACATGAGTATTGAGGTATATGATCAAAACTTTGTGATACCAAAAAATACCTGCCAGCGTCGGGCATGCAGTTGGCCTAGCCAAACTTGGGGCGGAGGTTGTATAAACCATTACCGTCAAAGGAGAACAACTCATGTGTGTATAATACCGGTTTACCGTGTAAACCGTGTCGGGTCATGACAAGCCCCCTGTTACTCCATAATGGGACGTTAACAGAAAAAATCAAACCGGAAAAAATCGCCGGATTAAGAAGGCAAACAAAAGTCAAATAACTGGTATGCAAACCATATGGAAGCAAAGGCAATGATAAAAACCGTTTGCAAGAAGAGGCTTTATTGAGCCTCGATCGATGGTGTTACCATGGTCGGACAGGACCAAGCTCCTATAAGGTGTAGTGATGGTTCAAGTCAGCCAGTCCCCAAGCGAAATCGTGGCATTATGCCGATCAAGTGGCATTGCAATGGTTCGGGTTCGACCAAGCCCCCAAGTGATTCTATGGCCTTAGGCCGACCAAGAGGCGTGATCGGTTCAGACGTGACCATGTCCCCAAGTGATCTGGTGGCTTTTCGCCCGTCAAAAGGTGTTGCATTGGTTCGGACACGACCAAGCCCCAAGTGACAAAAACTTATGAAAAGCAAGACCAAGGGTTAAACCGGAGGCTGCTTTTACGACAACATCTCCATGTACCCAAACCGGACTTTTTACAGAACAGATACCCCGCTTTAGCCGAGGATCCGGTTTATTGCTTTTATTCATAATATATACATTGTCTTAATATGTACATAAGTGGAGCCGATGGCTCAGGTATAATAAGGCCTAAGATGAGCTATGTTCCACGGCTCGTTGGTCTCCTCCTCCGACGTGCGTGAGTCCTTCCGCTCTCGAACATCAATCGATAGTATGACCCACAGTGCAGATTCTTGCTGACCACAAAAGGCCCTTCCCAAGGTGGGGATAGCTTGTGCATATCTTTCTCGGTCTTGAATGAGCCAAGCACCAAGTCTCCTTCACGAAAGGTTCTGGTTTTAACCCGCCGATTGTGATACCGACGAAGATCCTGGCCGGTAAACCGCCGAACGAGCAGCCGCCATATCTCGCTCTTCATCCGGTCGATCCAACGCGTCTCCGCCGTGCAGCCTCGCTATCCGCCTCAACATAAGCTGCCACCCGAGGTGAGTCGTGACGGATATCGCTAGGCGTGACCGCCTCCGCCCATAGACCATAAAAACGGTGTGTATCCAAGAGATCTGTTAGGGGTAGTGTTGATGCTCCATATCACCGATGGAAGCTCTTCCACCCAACAACCCGCATCCTCTCTAAAGGGACCATAAGCCGGGTTTGATACCTTTCAAGATCTCCTGATTAGCTCGTTCCGCTTGACCATTGGACCGCGGGTGGGCCATCAAGAAAGCGTCAAGCCGGATGTGCTCTCGTTCACAAAACGCCTTCATGACTCCCTTGGACAAATTGGTGCCATTGTCCGTCGCGTCGTGTGGAAACCCAAACCGGAAAATCACCTTTTGATGAATCAACCGCCGTGGCCGCATCACACTTGCTAATGTGCTCGCCTCCACCCACTTTGTAAATTTGTCGACCGCCACCAACAGTGGGTCTTCTTGTCCTTGGATCTTTTGAAAGGTCCGACCATATCCAGCCCCAAGTCGCATAACGGCCGTGTAATTGGAATCATCCTCAATTCTGGGCCGGTACATGAGCACGTCTGAAAACTTTTGGCAACCATCACATTGTTGAACCAGATCTTACGCATCAAGATGGGCAACAACCAATAGAAACCGTATGGAACGCTTTGGCCACCAAGGACTTTGAACCGGCGTGGTGACCATACCCCCTTCATGGATCTCTCGCAATATCTCACAACCCTCCTCGGGGACACACAATGTTGAAACGCATACGACATTAATCGCAATGATGCAACTCACCATTAACAATGGTCATAGACTTAGACCGCCGAACTATCTGCCGGGCCAACGTCTCATCTTCTCGTAACTCGCCCCGGTTCATGTATGCCAAATAAGGGAGCGTCCAATCCGGAATGACATGCAAGGCTGCCACCAACTGAGCCTCCGGATCAGGAATAGCCAAATCAACTTCATCAGGAAGCTTAACTGACGGATTGTGCAGTACATCAAGGAAGACGTTGGGCGGGACTGGTTTACGTTGAGAGCCCAGCCGGCTTAAAGCATCAGCCGCTTCGTTCTTCCGACGATCCACATGGTCCACCTGATATCCTTTAAAGTGCCCTGCGACAACATCCACCTCCCGACGGTATGCAGCCATGAGTGGATCTTTGGAATCCCAAGTACCTGATACTTGCTTTGGGCCACCAAGTCCGAGTCACCAAAGCATTTAACCCGCTGAGATTCATTTCCTTGGCCATCCGGAGACCATGGAGCAAAGCTTCATACTCAGCTGCATTGTTAGTACAAGGGAACATTAAGCGGAGAACGTAATGTAACTTGTCACCGCTGGGAAGTTAATACGACTCCAAATTTCGAGCCCTCCAATTTCTGGACCCATCAAAGTGGATGGTCCAATAGGTATGATCCGCTTTTCTTCAGCGCTTGCAACTCCGTCCAATCATTAATGAAATCCACAAGTGCTCGAGATTTTACTGCCGTCCGAGGCACATACCTTAAACCGTCTGACTCTATAGCCCACTTAGCAATCCGCCGATCGCCTCTCGCTTCAGATGATGTCACCCAAGGGGCGGCCGACCACCGTGATGGGGTGCCTCGAAATATTGCTTTAGCTTCCGCTTGCCATAAAAACCCCATATACCAGCCTTCGCCAATGTGGATATCTCTGCTTAGACTCAATGAGGACCTCGCTGATGTAATAAACCGCCGTTGAACCAGATACTCCTTCCTGCCTCCTTCCGCTCCACCACAATGGCCACGCTTAATCGCCCGCATTAGCAGCAACATATAACAGCAGCGGCTCTTTGTCAATGGGAGCGGCGAGAACCGCGGTTGACCAACTGCCGCTTCAAATCCTCCAATGCTTCATCAGTGGTGAACTCTGCATAAACCGATCCGTCTTCTTCAAAGATTCGGTACAAAGGAATGGCCTTCTCGCCTAGGCGGCCGATAAACCGCTTAGCGCAGCAATCCGCCTGCCAAACGCTGGACATCATTGATGCACTTTGGCTTAGCCAAGGAGGTGATAGCCGTAATTTTTTCCGGATTAGCTTCGATCCCCTGTTGGATACGAGAAAGCCCAATAACTTGCCTCGCCGGAACACCAAAGACGACTTGGCCGGGTTGAGCATCATCTTGTACACCCGCAAGTTGTCAAAAGTTTCCTTTAAATCCTCAATCAACGTTTCCTTCTGCCTTGACTTCACCATGATATCATCCACATAAGCGTGCACGCTACGGCCGATCTGTTCGTGCAAGCAATTCTGTACGCAACGCTGATAAGTTGCTTGGGCGCTCTTGAGCCCAAAAGGCATAGATACATAGCAGAAGGCTCCAAAGGGGTGATAAACGCCGTCTTCTCCTGGTCCTTAACCGCCATCTTAATATGGTGATAACCGGAATACGCATCCAAAAAGCTCAAACGCCACAACCCGCCGTAGCATCAATAATCTGGTCAATGCGGGGAGGGCGAAAGGATCTGGCCGGACAAGCTTTGTTAAGATCTGTGTAATCCACACACATGCGCCAAGTGCCATTCTTCTTAAGGACCAACACCGGATTAGCAAGCCACTCGGATGAAAGACTTCAACGATAAACCCCGCCGCTAAGAGCCTAGCAACTTCCTCTCCAATGGCCTTGGCGCCTTTCCTCATTAAACCGCGCAGTAAACCGCCACCGGTCTGCATTTGGGGTCAACATTAAGAGTGTGCTCAGCGAGTTCCCTCGGTACACCCGGCATGTCGGAAGGCTTCCATGCAAAATGTCCCGATTCTCACGGATGAACTCGATGAGCGCCGCTTTCCTATTTAGGATCCAAGTTGGCACCGATGGTGAATCGCTTGGACAAATCGCCGCACAAAATCAACAAGTTTCGTCTCACTACCGATTTGAACTTCAAATCCGGATCGTGCTCTGTAGTTGGCTTCTTTAAAGGGGTCATATCCGCCGGTCAACATTGTCTTTATAATACTTTAGCTCTTGATGGCACAAACCGACTCGCATAAGCCGCATCACCTTCCTCGCACTCCAAAGCGATCCGGCGGCTCTATGAACCGTTATCGTCCCTTTGTGACCCGGCATTTTCAGCTGCAAATAAACATAACAGGGCCGTGCCATAAACTTAGCATAAGCCGCCGCGAAGAGGACGTGGTAAGGGCTTTGAATTTCACCACCTCAAACGCCAACGCTTCCGATCCGGAGTCATGTTCGTCCCCAAAGGCCACTTCGAGCTATCTTACCGATCGGGTATGCCGACTTGCTGTGCACCACACCGTGAAACACTGTGCAGACGGCCTAAGATGCCTATCCGTTAACCCCATACGCCGGAAGGTCTCAGAGTACGTGATGTTGATGCTGCTCCTCCATCCATAAGCACCTTGGTAAACTTGTATCCTCCTACCGAGGCGCCACCACCGGGTTAATCGACCCGGATTGTAAACCCGGGAGGATGGTCCTCTCGCCCACACGATAGGTTGCTCGACCGGTGTAGGTAATGCGGCGCAGCCGTTCAACAACACCGACCGCCCGCTTCAAGTTTTCGGTCTCGTGCATCCAAGCTGGTGGTAAAGACGTGGTATCGCCCACCGCTCAACCGCTTTGGGTTAATTTGGTAACCCGATCGTTGTTGTTGTTGATTGTAACCCCTTGGTTCTCGATTGTTTTGATTGTTACGATTACTCGATTGCCTTGCCCGCCGGATTACCACCAAACCCCGGGCCGAATTTCCTCCATCAGAATTCCGGGCGGACCACGAACCGTCCGGCCCTTGATCATACCGAAAGAGTTAGAGTTTTTGAACTCCTGCGTAATATAACAATCCTTCCAAAGGTGGTTTGCCGGTGCCTCCTTCGTCCCATGCTTCGGACAAGGTTGATTCAATATGTAATTCAGACGATCCGGATTGTGACCGCCCCGGTTTGATTGCTTACCCTTGCGCCGCTGACCCTTGTCCTGCGCGTTGGTGTTGGCTACAAAGCCCATGTTACCGTTTGCTTTACGCTTGTTCCCTCCATTGCCCGCCGAATGATGTCGGCCGGCTCGAGTTGCTGTTCGCTTTTCCCTTACCCACTTCGTCATCCTCGGACTCGGGATCCTTGGTACTATCGTAATCAGCATACTTTACCAAAACGCCCATTAGAGTGCCCATGTCATTGCAAAACGCTTCATGCGACTCCAGCTTCAATTTCAACGGTTCAAACCGCAATTGGCTTCCAAGGTTAAGATCGCGGAATCAGGGTTGATCCGGTCCAAGAATGTAAAACTTCCAAACGCGGCGCACCCAATGGGTTGTGGATTCTCCTCCGCCGACACAAGCCGCTAAATCCACCACAGACATGGGCTGCTTACAGTGTCTTTGAAATTTTGAATGAACCGGGTCCGCAACTGGGTCCATGAACTGATCGAGTTGGGTGGCAAGTTCTTCAACCAAGTACGGGCCGTACCTTCCAACATCATTGTGAAATACTGACACGCAGCTTCATCCACATCCAAAGATCTCCATGGCCAGCTCATAGCTTTCTATCCATGCTTCGAGCCAAATTGGCAGATAATAGGGCACCTTGCGTGGCCCTTTGAAGTCCTTGGGCAAACGCGACGCTATGTGAAAGCGGGACGAGGCAAGGCACCCCAAAGAGCCAGACGTGACCCCGGTTCAAGATGATCGGACGAACCGCGCGAGCCGATGATCCTCGACAGTGCTGCTAACTCGGCCTCCCCACGCGTTCTCGGCGCGGTCCACTACCACTTGAGCATCTTCGAAGCCACCCGCCGGGTTGTTGCCGCGAGGCGGACCATGCTGCGCATTGCTTGACACGGCCGGTTCGTCGGCGCGCCGGCTATAGCTCCGGCTTGGGCGGGGGGTAGAGTGGATCCGATCCCGACTGTATGAATACGCTTCCTGTTGAGCCAGGGCCGTCCTGAGGAGCTCCTTAACCCGGCGTGTCTCTACCGCCTGTGGTGAATCACCTTCAATTGGAATTGCCTCCAACCGTGCCGCAGCCGCAACAAGGTTATCCATCGGGTTGGAGTAGTGACCCGGAGGTGTCTGCACAGTCTGGGGCGCGCCGGTATGATGGCGAGGCAGATCTATCACACGGGTCTGAACTGGCGCGGCCGTCCTGTGTTTCCGCCGGTTTACCACCGCGGCGGATTACTGGTCCTCGCCTCGGGTATTGAAAAGCTCTTCCTCGAAAACCGAAGGTAAACGGGATCTGCATTTCCTTTTCATGACTTCATGTGACGCGCTCGATCCAAAGATGAACCTATAAGTGCATAAGCATCCAAAGCGGCCTGCTCCGCCGCCATCCTCACGCCCGCTGCTGCCAGTCCGCTTTAGCTTTAGTGATCTGTTCCTCACCTTTGCAATCTCCACATTGTGCAGTGTCCTGATCCGCGGATTAGCCTCGCCATGAGCACAGCCAATGCGTCGAAAAGCTCGATAAAACTTGAGCCGGTGGGCGACAGGGCCTCCTTCCCGGCTGCCATCACCGCTGTTGAACCGGCGCCGTGGGCGCCATGTCGAAGAGTGAAGCGCCGCTATGCATCGCCATGAAGATTCCAACCCGTTGGGTAGATCAAAGGGTCCGAATACTCTCACCGTCGGAACAGCCCCGATCTGGCCATCTTGCAGCCGGTACAGACTCAGTTTCTCCGGCTGACGACTCGTCGCCAGAGTAGACAACGGTTTCGCCGCTAGATGCTGATCCGTCCTCGTAGTCTCCGTGGACGACTCCCACGAAAGCACGCCTGACCGCCGGTTTAGCCAGGGCAGGACTCTTCTTCGCCACGAGCCGCTCTCGACGAGGTCGGTGCAGATTTCCGCCCAGGCCCTGCTCGCCGATCTTGCCGATGAACACGTGTATGCCGCCAAAGGGGACCCGGTATCAGATTTCAACCGAGCCGGCCTCGGGGCCCGATCCGCATCGTCCGATGTAGAGCTTGCCGCGACGACTCTTAGTCATCCGCCCACAAAGATAGCCTTCGAGTCCTTCGAACTTGCCCTCTAAGATCATCAAACCATCGCGCGATAGCCCCACGGTGGGCGCCAACCGTCGTGGAATTGTCACGGCAGATGTCCTCATGAAAGAACTTAGTCGCAGGGCCATCGTGACGGGTTAACCTAGAGGGGTTAAAGCGGACACAAAGACACGGGAGTTATACTAGTTCGGCCCCTTCGATGAAGGTAAAAGCCTACGTCTAGTTGAGATGGGATTGATGTGATTTCGGCGCCTAGGGAGCAATAGCTTCGCCTCAGCCCCGAATCCTCTGTCCTTAACTCGCCGCTGGGTCATCCCCTTATATACACGGGTTGACGCCCGGCCGGTCTACAGAGTCCCGATCCGGCTCATACAAGTGTCCGGCTCGGTCTCCTCTCTCTTATCTTACAGCTCAAGTTACAAGACTAAGGCGGTTTACATGAATGGATCCTAATCCGCCTCTGGGCTTTGGGCCTCCTCCGTGGGCCACGATCATGGATGAGGGTAACCCGCCCTTCGTAGGCGGTTTACACTCAGAGTTATATCCCTAACAGATATCGTGTTCAATCTCGCTATCGGCAAGTCTCTTTACTCGTTCAGTAACACACCATCCCGTGATCAACCCCTTGGTCACATTGTGCACATTATGATGATGTCCTACCGAGTGGGCTCAGAGATACCACTCCGTCACACGGAGTGACAAATCCTATCTTGATTCGTGCCAACCCAATGACACTTTCGGAGATACCCGTAGTGCACCTTTATAGCCACCCGCTTATGTTGTGACGCTTGGTACACCCAAAGCATTCCTAAGGTATCCGGAGTTGCACAATCTCATGGTCTAAGGAAATGATACTTGACATTAGAAAAGCTTTAGCATACTTAACTACACGATCTTTGTGCTAAGCTTAGCATTGGGTCTTGTCCATCACATCATTCTCCTAATGATGTGATCCCGTTATCAACGACATCCAATGTCCATGGTCGTGAAACCGTAACCATCTATTGATCAACGAGCTAGTCAACTAGAGGCTTACTAGGGACATGGTGTTGTCTATGTACCCACACATGTATCTGAGTTTCCTATCAATAGAATTATAGCATGGATAATAAACGATTATCATGAACAAGGAAATATAATAATAATAACTAAATTATTATTGCCTCTAGAGCATATTTCCAACAGTCTCCCACTTGCACTAGAGTCAATAATCTAGTTCACATCGCCATGTGATTAACACTCACAGGTCACATCGCCATGTGACCAACATCCAAAGAGTTTACTAGTGTCAATAAACTAGTTCACATCATCATGTGATTAAGACTCAATGAGTTCTTGGGTTTGATCATGTTTTGCTTGTGAGAGAGGTTTTAGTCAACGGGTCTGCAACATTCAGATTCGTATGTACTTCGCAAATCTCTAGGTCATATTGTAAATGCTGCTTCCACGCTCCACTTGGAGCTATTCCAAATGGTTGCTCCACTATACGTATCCGGTTTGCTACTCAGAGTCATTCGGATAGGTGTTAAAGCTTGCATCGACGTAACCCTTTACGCCGAACTCTTTATCACCTCCATAATCGAGAAACATGTCCTTATTACTCCAAGGACAATTTTGATCGCTGTCCAATGATCCATTCCTGGATCATTCTTGTACCCCTTGACTGACTCATGTCAAGGCACACTTCAGATGCGGTACACAACATAGCATACTATAGAGCCTACGTCTGAAGCATAGGGGATGACCTTCGTCCTTTCTCTCTCTTTTGTTGTGGTCGAGCTTTAACTCTTAACTTCATACCTTACAACTCAGGCAAGAACTCCTTCTTTGACTGATCCATCTTGAACACCTTCAAGATCATGTCAAGGTATGTGCTCATTTGAAAGTACCATTTAGCGGTTTTTGATCTATCCTCATAGATCTTGATGCTCAATGTTCAAGCAGCTTAATCCAGGTTTTCTATTGAAAAACACTTTTCAAATAACCCTATATGCTTTCCAGAATTCTACATCATTTCGATCAACAATATGTCAACAACATATACTCATCAGAAATTCTATAGTGCTCCCACTCACTTCTTTGGAAATACAAGTTTCTCACAAACTTTGTATAAACCCAAAATCTTTGATCATCTCATCAAAGCGTACATTCCAACTCCGAGATGCTTACTCCAGTCCTTAGAAGGATTGTTGGAGCTTTGCATACTTGTTAGCGTCTTTCAGGATTGTCAAAACCTTTTGGTTGTATCACATACAACCTTTCCTCAAGAAAATTGTCGAGAAAACAATGTTTTGACATCCTATCTGCAAGATTTCATAAATAATGCAGTAACTGCTAATCCAATTCCAACAGACTCTTAGCATCGCTGCGAGTGAGAAAGTCTCATCGTAGTCAACTCCTTGAACTTGTCGGAAAACATCTTAGCGACAATTCGAGCTTTCTTAATGGTGACACTTACCATCATTGTCTGTCTTCCTTTTAAAATCCATCTGTACTCAACAGCCTTATGACCATCGAGTAGTTCTTCCAAAGTCTACACTTTGTTTTCATACATGGTTCCTCTCTCGGATTTTATGGCCTCGAGCCATTTGTCGGAATCCGGGCCCACCATCGCTCCTCCATAGCTCGTAGGTTCATTGTTGTCTAGCAACATGACCTTCAAGACATGATTATTGTACCACTCTGAAGTAGTACGCATCCTTGTAACCCTACGAGGTTCGGTAGTGACTTGATCCGAAGTTTCATGATCGCCATCATCAACTTCCACTTCAATTGATGTAGGTGCCACAGGAACAACTTCATGTGCCCTGCTACATACTGGTTGAAGTGATGGTTCAATAACCTCATCAAGTCTCCACCATCCTCCCACTCAATTCTTTCGAGAGAAACTTTTCCTCGAGAAAGGACCCGATTCAAGAAACAATCCATATTGCTTTCGGATCTGAATTAGGAGGTGTACCCAACTGTTTTGGGTGTCCTATGAAGATGCATTTTATCCGCTTTGGGTTCGAGCTTATCAACCTGAAACTTTTTCACATAAGTGTCGCAACCCCAAACTTTTTAAGAAACGACAGCTTAGGTTTCTCCAAACCATAGTTCATACGGTGTCATCTCAACGGAATTACGTGGTGCCCTATTTAAAGTGAGTGTGGTTGTCTCTAATGCCTAACCCATGAACGATAGTGGTAATTCGATAAGAGACATCATGGTACGCACCATATCCAATAGGTTGCAACTATGACGTTTGGACACACCATCACACTATGGTGTTCCAGGCGGTATTAATTGTGCAACAATTTCCACAATGTCTTAATTATGCGTTAAAACTTCGTAACTCGGATATTCATCTCTATGATCATATCATAGACATTTTATCCTCTTGTCACGAAGATCTTCAACTTCACTCTGAAATTACTTGAACCATTCAATAATTCAGACTTGTGTTTCATCAAGTAAATATACTCAGATTCTAGTCAAAGCATCTCGTGAAGTAAGAACATAACAATATCCATCACAGGCCTCAAAGACTCATTGGACTGCACACATCAAAATGTATTACTTCCAACAAGTTGCTTTCTTGTTCCATTTCACTGAAAACGAGGCTTTCAGTCATCTTGCCCATATGGTATGATTTGCATGTCTCAAGTGATTCAAAATAAAGTGAGTCCAAACGGTCCATCTGCATGGAGTTTCTTCATCCATATACACCAATAGACATGGTTCACATGTCTCAAACTTTTCAAAAACAAGTGAGTCCAAAGGTCCATCAACATGGAGCTTCTTCATACGTTTTATACCAATATGACTTACATGGCAGTGCCACAAGTAGGTGGTACTATCATTACTATCTTATATTTTTTGGCATGAACATGTGTATCACTACGATCGAGATTTAATAAACCATTCATTTTAGGTGCAAGACCATTGAAGGTATTATTCAAATAATAGAGTAACCATTATTCTCCTTAAACGAATAACTGTATTGCGATAGACATAATCCAATCATGTCTATGCTCAACGCAAACACCAAATAACAATTATTTAGGTTTAACACCAATCTCGAAGGTAGAGGGAGCGTGCGATGCTTGATCATATCAACCTTGGAAACACTTCCAACACATATCGTCAGCTCACCTTTAGCTAGTCTCCTTTTATTCCGTAGCTTTTATTTCGAGTTACTAGCACTTAGCAACCGAACCGGTATCTAATACCCTGGTGCAACTAGGAGTACTTGTAAAGTACACATTAACATAATGTATATCCAATATACTTCCGTCGACCTTGCCTGCCTTCTTATCTACCAAGTATTTACCGTGGTTCTGCTTTAGTGTCCGTTCCTCTCATTACAGAAGCACTTAGTCTCGGGTTTGGGTTCAACCTTGGGTTTTCACTGGAGCAGCAACTGTTTTGCCGTTTCATGAAGTATCCCTTCTTTCCCTTGCCCTTCTTGAAACTAGTGGTTTTACTAACCATCAACAATTGATGCTCCTACTTGACTTCTACTTTCGCAAGGCCAAACATCGTGAATACTTCAAGGATCATCATATCTATCCTTGATATGTTATAGTTCATCACGAAGCTCTAGTAGCTTGGTGGCAATGACTTTGGAGAAACATCACTATCTCATCTGGAAGATTAACTCCCACTCGATTCAAGTGATTGTTGTACCCAGACAATCTGAGTACAATCTCAACGATTGAGCTTTTCTCCCTTAGTGTGTAGGCTAAGAGACTCGTCGGAGGTCTTATACCTCTTGACGTGGCACAAGCCTGAAATCCCAATTTCAGCCCTCAAAACATCTCATATGTTTCGCGACGTTTCGAAATAGTCTACGGTGCCTCAAATCTAAACCGTTTAACATTACTGAACTATCACGTAAAAACGTGTATGTCGATGTTCGCAACATCCATGCACGACGCTCGAGGTTCAAAGACACCGAGCGGTGCATTAAGGACATAAGCCTTCTTCAAGCAATGAGGACAATCCTCGCCATTTTACGGACCTAGTCCGCATAATCGCTACTATCAACTTTCAACTGAATTTTCTCTAGGAACATATCTAAACAAGAGAACTAAAGCGCGAGCTACGACATAATTTGCAAAGACCTTTTGACTATGTTCAGGATAATTAAGTTCATCTTATGAACTCCCACTCAGATAGACATCCCTCTAGTCATCTAAGTGATTACATGATCCGAGTCAACTAGGTCGTGTCCGATCATCACGTGAGACGGACTAGTCATCATCGGTGAACATCTTCATGTTGATCGTATCTACCATACGACTCATGCTCGACGTTTCGGTCTCTTGTGTTCCGAGGCCATGTCTGTACATGCTAGGCTCGTCAAGCCAACCTAAGTGTATTGCGTGTGTAAATCTGGCTTACACCCGTTGTATTCGAACGTTAGAATCTATCACACCTGATCATCACATGGTGCTTCGAAACAACGAACCTTCGCAACGGTGCACAGTTAGGGGGAACACTTTCTTTAAATTATTGCGAGGGATCATCTTATTTAAGCTACCGACATTCTAAGCAAATAAGATGTAAAACATGATAAACATCACATGCAATCAAATAGTGACATGATATGGCCAATATCATTTTTGCTCCTTTTGATCTCCATCTTCGGGGCTCCATGATCGTCATCGTCACCAGCATGACACCATGATCTCCATCATCGTGTCTCCATGAAGTTGTCTCGCCAGCTATTACTTCTACTACTATGGCTAACGTTTTAGCAATAAAGTAAAGTAATTACATGGCGTTGTTCATTGACACGCAGGTCATACAGTAAATTAAGACAACTCCTATGGCTCCTGCCGGTTGTCATACTCATCGACATGCAAGTCGTGATTCCTATTACAAGAACATGATCAATCTCATACATCACATATCATTCATCACATTCTTTTGGCCATATCACATCACATAGCATACCCTGCAAAAACAAGTTAGACGTCCTCTAATTGTTTTTTGCATGTTTTACGTGGCTGCTATGGGTTTCTAGCAAGAACGTTTCTTACCTACGCAAAACCACAACGTGATATGTCAATTGCTATTTACCCTTCATAAGGACCCTTTTCATCGAATCCGATCCGAATAAAGTGGGAGAGACTGGCACCCGCTAGCCACCTTATGCAACAAGTGCATGTCAGTCGGTGGAACCTGTCTCACGTAAGCGTACGTGTAAGGTCGGTCCGGGCCGCTTCATCCCACGACGCCGCCGAATCAAGAGTGGACTAGTAACGGTAAGCATATTGAACAAAATCAACGCCCACAACAACTTGTGTTCTACTCGTGCATAGAAACTACGCATAAACCTGGCTCATGATGCCACTGTTGGGGAACGTAGCAGAAATTCAAAATTGTCTACGCATCACCAAGATCAATCTATGGAGATTCTAGCAACAAGAGAGGGAGAGGATGAGCATCTTCATACCCTTGAAGATCGCTAAGCGGAAGCTTTACAAGAACGCGGATGAAGGAGTCGTACTCGCAGCAATTCAGATCGCAGTTGATTCCGATCTAAGCATCAACAACGGTGCCTCCGTGTTCAACACACGACAGCCCGGGACGTCTCCTCCTTCTTGATCCAGCAAGGGAGAGGAGAATTTGAGGAGAACTCCGGCAACGACGGCATGGTGGTGATGGAGCCTGTGGTTCTCGGCAGGCTTCGCCAAGCACTACGGAGGAGGAGGTGGTGTTGGAGGAGGGAGAGGGCTGTGCTGTGGGAAGGGTGCGGCTGCCTCTCTCTCTCACTATATATAGGGGAAGGGAGGAGGAGGCGCCCTAGGGTTCCCTAGGGGAGGCGGCGGCCATAGGGAAACCCTAGATGGGTTTTGGCGCCCCACCCCTAGGAAACTTGCCCGCCAAGCCGGGAGGCGGCTGCCCTAGGGGTGGTGCCCCACCTCTCCGTGTTACGAGAGATGGGGTGGGAGGGCGCTCAGCCCCTTAGTGGGCTGATGTGCCCTCTCCCTTGGCCCATAAGGCCCCCAAAGCTTGTCGGGGCCTCCGAAACCCCTTTCGGACACGGCCGGTCATCACCGGTACCCCAGAACAATTACGACTCCAATACCCTTCGTCCAATATACCGATCTTCACCTCCTGACCATTCCAGAGCTCCTCGTCATGTCCGGGATCTCATCCGGACTCAACAACCTTTGGTAACCACATACTATTTCCCATAACAACTCTAGCGTCACCGAACCTTAAGTGTGTAGACCCTACGGGTTCGGGAACCATGCAGACATGACCGAGACGTTCTTCGGTCAATAACCAACAGCGGGATCTGGATACCCATGTTGGCTCCCACATGTTCCACGATGATCTCATCGGATGAACCACGATGTCAAGGATTCAAGCAATCCCGTATGCAATTCCCTTTGTCTACCGGTATAGTACTTGCCCGAGATTCGATCGTCGGTATCCCGATACCGTGTTCAATCTCGTTACCGGCAAGTCTCTTTACTCGTTCCGTAACACATCATCCCGTGATCAACCCCTTGGTCACATTGTGCACATTATGATGATGTCCTACCGAGTGGGCCCAGAGATACCTCTCCGTCACACGGAGTGACAAATCCAGTCTCGATTCGTACAACCCAATGACACTTTCGGAGATACTCGTAGTGCACCTTTATAGCCACCCAGTTACGTTGTGATGTTTGGTACACCCAAAGCATTCCTACGGTATCCGGGAGTTGCACAATCTCATGGTCTAAGGAAATGATACTTGACATTAGAAAAGCTTTAGCATACGAACTACATGATCTTTGTGCTAAGCTTAGGATTGGGTCTTGTCCATCACATCATTCTCCTAATGATATGATCCCGTTATCAACGACATCCAATATCCATGGTCAGGAAACCGTAACCATCTATTGATCAACGAGCTAGTCAATTAGAGGCTTACTAGGGACATGGTGTTGTCTATGTACCCACACATGTATCCGAAGTTTCCTATCAATACAATTATAGCATGGATAATAAACGATTATCATGAATAAGGAAATATAATAATAATAACTAATTTATTATTGCCTCTAGAGCATATTTCCAACACTCTCTATGCTCTATACCTCTAGCACATCATAAGCAACTGGAAAGATCCAGTTGTTTGCATCTACAGCACAAGCACTTACAAGTTGTCCTTTGTACCTCCCATTCAGAGCAGTGGCATCTACTGCCAGATATGGCCTACACACATCTAGAAACCCTTTCCAGCAGGCCTTAAATGACACAAAGGCTCTCCTCAAACACTCCTTGGACCTTCTCTGACCATTTTTTTTCAAACTCCAATGTGTGCTTATCAATGTGAACTACACTACCAGGTGATGCCTTCTCAACCTCAGCTTTGAATGTACAAAGCAAATGAAAAAATTTAGTCCACTTACTGTATATGTTGTCAATGGCCATTTGCTTACCATATAAAACTCTCATGTATGGCAGTTCAACCCCATACTTTTTCTTCAGGTCAGTTTGAAGTTGTGGCACAGAAATATTTGAATTTTCTCTGACCCAGTTCTTAACTGCATATGCAACCCATCTGCACTTTGCTGACCTCAACCTTTGCCTTCTTGTCACACTAGGGCATGTGTGAAGATGTTTGTTAACTTTCACCTACAATTACAATTAACAAGCAAGTCAGACAAACAAATGAGCATAGAAATTGTGGAGTTGTATGCGCTGAAACAACAATTAACCTGCAATTAGTATTGTTATTTCCTGCTTGTTAGTACCTCAAATAATTTGATATTTCTCATTAAGGAGGCATGCATCCTCCACTTACACCTTGGATATGCACAGTGAACTGTCAATCTACCTGGCTCACTCTTGTCAATTTTGAACTCACTTTGTGTCTTGATTGAGAAAGTTGCTAGTGCATTTCTGCATTTTATCACATCAGAGAATACAGTTCCTTCTGTCAAAGAAGGATCATCTCTATTAAACTATACTTCTGCCCTATCCTCATCAGAACTCTCAGAATAAGCCATGTCATAATCCTCCTCTCTCTCATCTGAATCTGTCTCTTCAAATTGAGGGGGGGGATACAATCTTGATCTTCTGGAACTTCTTCTTTCCCCTTGGGCACTTTCCCAATTACAAACTCTGGATGCAAGATTTCATCCTCATCATCTGTGGGAATATCATTAGGAGCTTCCTCTTCTATGATAGGAGCAACATCTAATTGTCTTCTACTGCTAGGACCAGCTCCAGTTGGTTCATGTACTGAACTAGCCTATGAATTTCCTGCATTTCTACCACCAGAACTTCCTCTGCTACCTGCATTTCCTCTCCCACCTGCATTTCTACCCCTCCCTCTTGTTTGGCTGCACCTAGCTTGAGAACTATTAGCATGTGATCTAGTAGTTCTCCTCTCAAGCTCTCCCCTACTTCTTTGTATTACATTGATTTCAATCTCTGTTGACTTACTTTCTGCATATATTCCAAACATGATAGCTAGCTCATCATCACACTGGACAGGCACCCAAGCAGTATTTGCCATGTCCCAATACCTAATTTCAACAGCATCATATAACCCCCATGGATATTTCTCTGAGATTAACACTTCTAAACTTGATAAAAGTTGATGTACAATCAACAACCAATGGGAAAGAAAACCCTATGCCAGATCCTTTGGTACCAGAACTGCCTACACACTTGTTTCCATCCTACAGTTCAGATTAAACGCTCTAGCTGGGTCCATCCTACGACAAATATCCAGAAGAAAAACCAAGTTCAGGAACAAAGCACAAGCACTACTGGCGAAATTAACCTAAACGAGTGTGCATGCAAGCAAACGATGACTATGCATAGAGACATACCCTCTTGGAACGGCCCTTGTCGTCGGCGCCGTGGTCTGTGAGCTCTCTGCTCTGCCGCCCCCGCCGCTACCACGAACAACGGCCATTCCGTCTAGTCGCCGCCTCTTCTGCCACTTCTAAAGACCAACGATGAGCGGCGCAATCAGATCCACCGCCTCCGCATCTGGATCCACGAGCTCGCCCTCGGCAGCCACATCGATAGGGGAAATCAATGAACTAGGGTTAGGGTTTGTCGCGAGAGAGAACATAAGAGAAGAGAGGGGGGGAATGAGATGGGGTTGGAGAGATGCGTGTAGGCCCCACATGTAAGGGTAAGGATGTCCAGAATAACTGACTAACGCGGTCAAAGCACTTTGACCAGATGAAAAGGGTACGAAGGGGTATTTTCATAAGAGTCATTGACAGAAGAGGGGTATAGTTGAGCACCTTTTTTTAGGGGTAAAGATGAGGTCGGGGCGAAGTTAGGGGAGAAATGTAAATGTCCCTTTTAATAATGTCGACCATGTTTATAGAGAATGTTTATTTAAATAAAAAATGGCCATAAAATATTTATCGCGTATATCATAAAAAAATGAGTGTATTTACAAAATGTTTAGTGTGTACCTCCAAAAACATTTATCATGCATTAAGAAGGAAGGGTAAGGATGTCCAGAATAACTGACTAACGCGGTCAAAGCACTTTGACCAGATGGAAAAGGTACGAAGGGGTATTTTCATCAGAGTCATTGACAGAAGAGGGGTATAGTTGAGCACCTTTTTTTAGGGGTAAAGATGAGGTCGGGGCGAAGTTAGGGGGGAAATGTAAATGTCCCTTTTAATAATGTCGACCATGTTTATAGAGAATGTTTATTTAAATAAAAAATGGCCATCATGCATAAAAATGTTTATTGTGTATTTTAAAAATTATCATGCATTTTTTAAAATATTTATCGTGTATATCATAAAAAAATGAGTGTATTTACAAAATGTTTAGTGTGTACCTCCAAAAACATTTATCATGCATTAATATATTGATCATCATGTATTAGAAGATGTTCATTGTGTATCATAAAATGTTCATAGTGCATTTATAAAAATAGTAGTGTATTTATAAAATGTTCATTGTGTACTAAAAAGTGTTATCTTGCATTGAAAAAAAATCTTATAGGAATAAAATGTTCATCATACTTTACTTCTTTAAGAAAATTTTCACCATGTAGCTAAAATTGTTCATTGTGCATTAAGAAATTGTCATCATGCATTAGAAAATTAATTGTGTATTTTAATTTTTTTCATAGTGTTTTAAAAAATAATCATGCATAAAAAAATCAATCATGAATCCAAAATATCCCATCCTATCTTTATAAAAAATCATCATGTATGTAAAAAATCATGATTATTGTGTTTTTCAAAAATATTCATCATGTAATTATAAAATTACACAAACTCTTTTTGAACAGTGAACACATTTCAGGAACTACATGGAAAACTTAGCAAATTTACCCAAAATAAACTTCTATTTTCAAGTAGAGAAAACAATAAAAAAATACTATAAATGTACACGTACAAGTGCAAAAAGAACAAAAGTTTCTATCCAGTTGCATAGACGTTGAATGCTTCAGCCAGGTCGGTACGTTCATTTTGTGGGCCACGGAAGGCCCATTTGGCTTGCCATAAGTCTGGAATTGACGATAACCTTGCCCACGGCCCACCGTAAAGCTCCCCTCGAAATCCATCGATTCCGCTACGCCCCACACCATGGAAGCTCCCCTCTCTCCTCCGGCCGCGATGGCACCGTCGGGCTCGGACCCGCTGGAGCACCATCATGTATAAGTTCTTATCTCAATTTTGTGGCGCTCGCTTGCTAGCAGCAACAAGATTGTCTACGGGTTTGGGTTTATTTTGGTTGGGCGTGTGCAGACGGGGAGCGCACAGGAGGAGCTGAGCAACCCGATTTGTACTGCCTTTAGTTCTTATAATCATTCTTCACTTCATGTTTTCCCCAAATTGCTAAATTGGCGTTCGATTCTTGCATAAGCTGCAGACTGGAGACGTCAGGAGAATGAACTTCCTGCCATAAGAGGTCATTTGACTTTTATAGTATATTGTTCTCATTGGTGCATGAACACTTTGCAGTTGTTGTTTCTTAGGAACACTCATTCTTGTTTGTTTTGTATCTCCAAGTAGTTTGGTCAGTTGTCTTTTTAGACAAGTTCTTATCCAGTGGCGGAGCTAGCCGAAGATCATTGGGGTGGGGAGCGAAATAGAAATCTTCTGTGTTTGTGGGGAATGCTAAAAGAAGTTTAATCTAAGCCTCCCTAAATAATTTTTCTTCAGGAATTGACCAAAGGCTGGGGGGGCAGCGCCCCCGCCCCAACATAGCTCCGCCATTGTTCTTATCTATCGTTGTGAGGTAGAGAAGTGTTTGCGTAGAATTTTTGTGCTCTTTGAGAAATGAGAATGGAAACATCAACTACAAGTCTATGATTACTTAATGCTTAAATATAGCAAACGGACCCCCAAAATGACAATTTTTAATATGTGACATGTAATGATGTATGTTGATTGTAGAAAAAAAATCAAGACCAACAGACAAAATAACCACCGTTTCATCTTCAAAACTGGCCCGTTCTCTCTTGAAAACCAAGATTCTTAAAAATTTACCATGAACTTTTATGAAACATTCTTAAAAATTTACCACAAACTCTAGGGGTCATACCATGACACCATGTCAAGTTTTATATTTTTCTATCTTTGTTTAAATTTTTTAGAATTAAAAAACCAACAAGCTCCATGTTGGTGGTCGAGTCTTGGCACCCTGGTATTTCGCACCGCTTTTCTTCCGTTGGATAAGTCCTAAACATAGACTGAAGACCACCAATGTGAACTTTTAACCCATTTCTGGCCATCATTTCACACACTTGTAGTTCAAACCTTCATTGAATGCCTATAAATACACTTAATGGCTTGAATATAGCAATCAAACCCAAAAAATGCAAAAAAAATGACATGTAACATGTAATGGTGTATGATCAAGTTGAAAGCTATCATTTGATAGAGCTGAAATTTGAAAGCCCCGCCCATATTACCCAATAAAACTCCTTATCCCGGAAATACAATGGGAATTTGAAAGTGAAAAGATGAAATTGGGGAGGCGAAAAACTAACCACAACACACAACGGTATGCGAACCAATAAAGAAGATTGTCCACTTAAAAAAAACAGAAAAGATGGTCGCCCCAAAGGAAGGGAGAAGGTGGCGGCTGCCGAGGAGACGGGGTGGAGGAACAATAATAGGAGGATGCAACGGCGACATGGGAGTATGAACAACGCTAGCGGAAAACAAGCCAGGCGGCGGCGGCGATGCGGGAAGGAAGACACGTGAAGGAACAGACGACAAGGTATATTAAGAAACCTAAAATGTTTAAGGACTAAAATGAAAAAGGGGAAACCGGAGAAAATGAAAATCGAAAACTGGGAAACACACACGCTCGCCTCTCCTTACAGCACATGTCGAATGCGGAGAGCGGCGAAAAAATCCCTCGTCCCATGACAACGCGACACATGTTGCGTGGGGACTCTGATCCGAAGTGACATCCACAAGATATCCCTTAACTAATGATTTCGCGTATAAACTGAAAAAAAAAATCAACTCAACACCGGAAGCCTGGAATTGACGATAACCTTCCCGCAAAAAAAAAGGAATTGACGATAACCAGGCCCATGGCCCACGGCCCACCGTAAGCTCCCCTCGAAATCCATGGATTACGCTACGCCCCACACCGTTTCTGCGTGGAAGCTTCCCCTCTCTCCTCCGGCCGCGATGGCACCGTCGGGCTCGAACCCGCTGGGGCCCGTGTTCCAGACCGTCGCCGCCTTCTCCCGCCGCCTCCTCATCGCCCCCGACACCGCACCCGACGACCACCGCCTCCGCCCCCTCCTCTCCCTCTCCCTCTCCCCGCCCGCGCCCCCGTCCCCGGCCCCGCCCCCGCCGCCGGAGGTTCTCAAGGCAAGCTCTCTCTCGCCGCTTCCTCTCCGTTTCTCCGTATGGAGGGGCTAGTCGTAAGGTGTTCGGCTGAATGCGCAGCAGAAGGATGCGAAGGTGGCGCCCCTGACGAAGGAGGAGGTCGGCCGGGCCACGTGGATGCTGCTCCACACCATCGCCGCGCAGGTGCTCCGTCTCAGTAGCAAACCAATGTTCAGCAATTGCCTGAAGCTACTAGTCTTGTTCATTTAGCAACATATCACGGGTCGTCAATGTGGATGGTCCATGGATTATTGTGCATTTGTGTTTATTGATCAATTTACTTGTGGATAAGGCAACGAGTCGTTCGAAGCATCGATGCTTTAAATCCATTTGCTACCATCTTACTGTGTTTTGTCTAACCGTGTTTCAGTTTCCTGATGAACCAACCAGGCAGCAGAAACGCGATGCGAAAGAGCTGGTAAGCAGGACAGGGAACTCAACTACATTTCTGTACATTTGGGGGTGATGCATAGGTGTATTTGTATGTCATAATCTGCATATTTTGCGGAATTGTTATCTTGGAAGATGTATGAGCACTTTGCAGGCACTAGTTATTTACTCTCTAGGGCTAAGAAGAACATTCCAATTCAGGCATCGATGCTTTATATATATATATATATATATATATATATAGGCTTAGCTTGAGATCCGCCCATGCTTTGATAAGATAACCTGTAACGGATTCATCGAAAGCAATGCTTGTTTTATTCTTCTATCGACTCAAATAGATGCGAGACTCTTACTTGATAAAATTCAGGCACAATGAGTTTCACAGATTGAGTATTGCTATGACAAAACTACTGGGACATGCTATATTATAGACTTACCGATAACTTTTCTGTTCATTTCTAATAAGTTCTGAGCTTACACTTTTTTAGTAAGTAAGTCTTCCACTGGGTTTATCATTACTCTGAATTATTATCATGTTATACGAGCGACTATCGACTACCACTTAATCTATCTGGAATATCAGTAGAAATTAGTTTGTTCAATTTTTTGTTTTCTCTCTTCCTGAAGATTTCCCTGTCACACATCTCAATTTAACTTTTGCTTGCCTTTTGGGTCCATGTACAAAGATAACATTTCTGCCTGTTTTCATATTCAGATGGCTTTACTTTCTAGAATTTATCCTTGCAAAGAGTGCGCTGATCACTTCAAGGAAGTTTTGAAGTAAGCAATGCTCTCCGGCCTCTTGGATAAATTATTATTTCCATTTAAGTGGTTTGATGCTTGAGATGCCTTACAATGCCTTTGTACGCTACAGGCTTATATCTTGCTGAAATGTTGATATTTGATAGTTATCAAGGAATCGTTCTTTGACCTTTTACTGCTATATGATTAGTTATTACTTTTGCAACATGAAGCTATGCATATAGTGTCAGATTACCAAATTTATATACATGCACTTGTGTGGCACAATCTGCAACATTTTATGATTAAACTTTCTACACCTGCTCGGTTCTTCACAGAAACCAGGTGATAACTGACAAGGGTCATATAGATATAACAATTGAGCATGATGATTCAATGGCTATTTATGTGCACCAATTGCTAATATGTGGCTCAGGTGAATTGCTGGCCATTTGGGTTCTTGAATGCTTGCTTAGATTAGAACACTTCATCGTTGTGGTGTAATATGTTCAAACCATGTGATCAGGTTGTCCAGTTGTTGTTATTCGAGTAACTTTTTATGTTATGTCAACGTAATGGCAAATAGGCTGTTCTCTTGGAACAATGTTAAGCTGACTTCATTGTGATCTTATTTTCAGAGCAAATCCTGTGCAGGCAGGATCCCAGGCTGAATTCTCTCAGTGGTTATGCTATGTGCACAATGTGGTTAATCGAAGGTAAGTCCATACGAGCAACTTTGTAATGGTCACTCAGTGGTCCATTGGAAAATTATCGAGGTAATTGTAGTTATAATGTGTTTCTGTTCTCACTGGAAAGATAAGGTCTCCAGGCCAAAAAGAGGAAAACAAAGCAGTGTATCGTTTTGGTTCCCTTTTATTACGATAAACAGATGTTCTCAACTTCTCATCCATCATAACATATTATGATTTTACAGAATATTAAGCCGTCCACCGACGGGACCATTCTTGTGAGCTGCTCGCCTGAGCGTATTCTGGTTGTCTTTTGCAGCCTTGGAAAAAAAATATTTCCCTGCCAGAGAGTAAATGCGCGGTGGGGCAAGCTGGATTGCCCGGATCGCGTGTGTGACCTAGAAGGCTCGAACGACATCATGCCGAACCGATGACACTGCCCAGAAGCCTTATAAAATTTCCGCGCCAGTAACAAGTTTAAACCACCATTGGATGGGCAATACCAGGAGGATAAGGAAAGATAATTCAGGACAATACCAGTGTATTATTATTGTTTACCTCCTCCATCCTCTATCCCTGGCAAATGTAATACTAGTATATGTCATCTGAACCTGCCCCTTGATGCTGCGCTCCTGTACAGTACAGTTTCGCCATCTTTACGGTGATGAAATATCCTATGATCTGTAAAGGTTTTGGGGTGAAGTTGTATCAGTTACACCGATTTACTGCTTTCTGAAATCTGAACCCTGATGCTTTTTTCAACTCCCCTATCTGGCAAATATTACAGGTTTCTGTGCAACCTGTATCACCGAAAACCCTGGAAATGGGACACGTTCTGTTCATGAGATTGCATAGGATGATTTGCGGGAAAAAGAGGCGGCAAATGTGTGGATCGCTACTGATATAGCAGTAGTATATTCAGAGGCAACAAGACCTGCAAGAGCTTGGCAGTCAATGACAAAGCAGGCCCGGCGGAGGAATGCATGGAGGCCACCTTCCTCGCTTTGCCCGGCCATTTTTCCTGCACCGCCTGCCTCCTCGGTGTTGCCGAGACATAAATTCTGCCGTGTTATCGCGCCATTTCTTTAATCCCATGCTGACACCTACGAGTGATGCACATGTGGAGGTTGCATCACCCATTGCATTGCATGCACTAGTACCTGTCTTTATCTTGCAGCCAGGAGACGGTCTCAAGGAAGCAAACCACAAGAACCAACGCCGGTGCTGAAGCTGAAGCGTCTCACCTTTCTGAGCTTCTCAGGGGACCTTGCAAGCGGTGGAGAGAACGATGGCAATGAAGCGCCGCTCCGTGCTGGCTTTGCTCGTCATCGCGTTCGTCGGGGGGAACCTGCTCCTCGGGGCCTCGTTTAGCGCCAGAAGCACGGTGAAGTCCTCAGCCTCAGGTACGTGCGCAATGAAAACTACCTCTGTTTGCCGTTCTCTCTCTTGCCCTGTTGTCACCGGCAATTTTTGTGTAGAGTTGTAGTTCAGGTGAATCCTGTTCCGTTTCTTCTGTCCCGTTTGGTTTATAGAGAAAAGTGTAGATAGATGCAAGGTGGTGAAAGAAACTGCCAGTTCGACATGATAAAGCAAATCTGATAGTTATATCTTTTTATTTTGGGTCTTCTCCTCTCTTTTTGACGATTGGGTCCTCTTCTCTGCAACTGCATACAGCTTGAAGGAAATGTTTGGTAGGAAACTAAGCGAGGTTCCCAAAGTTATCTGCATAGCTCCAATAGACTGTTAGATTCCGTTACGTTTGCATGGGTTGGTGCTGGTTTCTTCGGTTCTCACTATGTAGGTTCAGCAGCTACTCCCTCTGTAAACTAATATAAGAGCGTTTAGATCACTAAAGTAGTTATCCAAACACTCTTATATTAGTTTACGGAGGGAGTACTTAGTTTCAGTAGGGAATATATGGCCTATGGCTTGACATCTGAACTGCAACCAATGCAGACCCGGACTATGGAACCGCTCAGCTAAACGGCAGGAGACTAAAGGTGTGCATTCTCTGACAGACAGAACCTGTAAAAGTGTTATACATTTCACAGATCAGCATAATATACAAACGCCACATATACCCTCTACTTCACATAATTTTGCTAATGAAAATTTGTTTTTGTTCAGTATGGCTTATATAAACTCTAAAGGAGAGAATACCTAAGTCGTGTTCCTTGTATACCTTTTCCAGGAAAGTGGACAAGATGTTACTAACAGGAAGACTAGGAACTTGCAAGATGTAAAGGCTGATGACTACCAACCTATTGACCCAAGTCCAAGCTCCAAGGCAAGCATCAGGCCAGCTCCAATCGAGCATGGCACTCCTCTTCTTCCTTATGTGCCACGGTACCCGCCGCCTCCTGGTCAACCTAAGGATGCGCGTTCTGCTCAGTCCGCTGCCGCTCCTGCCGCTTAGCTTAGAACTGAAATGCTCCAGAGGCGGTACTTGAAAAATTAGAGAACCACCATATGTCCAAAGTCTTCTCTGATGTTATGTTGTGTGTCGTATGTGTGTTTACACTAAGTACTTGAATGGTGCATGTTCTTTGATGTCTCAGTGTTTGGAATCACTTGGTGAGAGACAGTGTTAGCTGTATCTGTGGGTGATCAATTAGTCAACTGCTCAGATCTTGAGGGCATGTTTCTAGATTAGATAAGGTACCAGCATTATTCTAGGGCACCTAGGTAAGCTGCACTACTACCGTCATATATGTAAATGTTATTGTTATGTCATAGCATAACTACTGTATTATTCAGAACTGTTTACTGAATTCTTGTGTGACCTTGGTGTTTGGTGGAAGCGGCTATCCAATTTGCAGCAAACTATCAGTATTGGAATACCCATTTCCAATGCGAATCACTGGGCAGATGTAAGTCACTAATTTAAGCCTCTTAGAAGGTCTGGTCTGGAACGCGGGAATTTTTCTGGGTTCCAGATTGAACTATTTCCTATGAAATTCTTCTTGTCCCAAACATGCCCTAAAAGTTTATACATTCACTTCTTCTGTCAGCCATCTGTAAAGATGATGGATTTGACAACCTACTGAAGGTGGTATTGTCAAACCAGATTCCATAATTAATAAAAGTTGATACTTAAGCTCTAAGTGTTTCTTGTAGGGGTATTCTCACATTTGAGAATCTTGCAATAAAGGTTTTCTAAGTATGGAACCCTCTAGTTTTGGTCGGTATGATGAGAAGGATGACTAGTTAGTCCATGTCATTTTCAAAGACACTTTTCTGAATACAATAGTCAAAAATATACAAACATGTGCTGGTTACATTTTGCACAATCACCTACCGTAACCATACCCCTTGTATGTATTCTGTGACATCCTATTCAGCACATGTTGATTCTTTTATTCTTAATTTGCCTTAGAAACTAAGGATCATGTGTTAATCAGCAAACAAAGCGTGCTACCTATCTGTACTGTCTTGGCAACTTCCTGCAAGCGTGTGTTCAATTGTATAGCATATTTGACTTGGTGATAGCACAGTTAAGCTGCAGTTTAGTTGGTGTGAGTATGCAGCTGCAAAATTGGCAACAAAAATCAAATTTACACCTGTCAAAACCATACAATGTCATTTTGCCGACATCAGAGGAGGAGGAATATAGCATGGTTTCTTCTTTAGTAAAATATGATATAATGCTGACATATTATGTTAGTTTATCTATTGATGTAATCTATCAATTCTGTAGAGCTGGTTGTTGGGATTTCCAGGATTGCTTTCAACTTAAGTTCAGACAAGCAGAACAAACTAATGGTGATTGACTGATGGTTCCCCTTATACCGGTCTCTTCCTTTCAAGCTTTGTTCATCCGTCCCACTGACACAAAGAGATGTCACAATATCATATGATCTATTATATGATACATGTCACTGTTTTGTCTCCCGGAACAAGTATTTGTCAAAAGTAAATTTGACCACCAAAATCTTCTTGAAATGAACTTGGTTGCCAAAGGCATGTTCTGTTATATTAAGAATGCGTGCTCTAGATCAAAAGCAAGTAGAACTAAACATGCACATTACCTGCCAGGGCACATCCTGTTCATAATCTTATTAAAAAATACCAATGTTGATTCACACGCAGAGAAAAGAATCAATATGCCATCAGCAACTTGGATAAGCTAGAGTGACATGAGACCTAATCACCAAGCAACACTAGCAACAACCTTGATTACTATCATGACTTCATGAGTCATGACATGCATGTTCCTTCTGCCTCAAGGTATAATCCCATCACAGAGTTCTAGTTAAAGTCCACATACACAATGTATCCACCACTAGGGATCTTTTTACAAGAAACTACTCATGCATGATGCATGCATCCTCATTTTTATCTACTGTAGACAGTGAGCTTCAATTACCTCTCCACTGGCAGCCTTCACTTTGAGTCTGAGTGACCAAATTATGCCCATGCCCATTAGGTTACACCTACTTTCAGCGATAGGCCTATTACTGCAAACAGCCTAGCTAACAAGCTTTTGTAGTGGACAATAATTGTGGTTGAGTACCGGTGTTAAGACTCAGCAATCACAAGAATCGCCCTTTGCTGACACCTTAGCTGCTAATGGTGACGCATTGTTAGACTTGGAGCGAAAACCGATGGTGTTGTTTCTTTCAACAGTATTCCTGACCCAACAGATACAGTGACAGAGGTTGTTCAGAAGATGTTGGGTTTGCGATGACGTTTTTCCAAACCGTCGGTTCGCAGCGGTACGATTATCGTAATCGGAAACGGACGTTTCAAAGCGGCGTATATCTGAATTTACCTTTGGGAAATAGTCATGCGCCTATCCCCTTCTGTCATCTGACACAACGTTTCCTGAATCATTCTTGCAAATAAATGACGTTGTGCTGCAACTGAAGTCAAATCACGTTTATTTTCGAAACCGTTATGTTTCCCTTTATTTTCTTCTTGTTTTTGTACTATATATTATTATGTGCCCATCCATATCCTTGCTGGCTGATAATTCCAATATCAGTACCATCGTCTTGCTGCATATGTGGATGATCTCCATGGTGTGTATATGTTACGTCAAAACTAATAGTACCAAATATATTTCCAATAAGCTTATTACAGATGACAAGGATGCTTATTTTCTTTTCTTGGTCCAACCAGAAGCATCTGTCTCATGGAAGGCAAGGGTTGCATTGCTCCGTCCGTTTACGAGAGCTTTAAAAGAGGAAAGTGGAATTCCACTTTGACAAATTCTCAAGTCTCAAACGAGAATAGATTCTAAAACAAGCCAAAATGCTGCTTTTCCTGAGCCTTATTTGAAGCAACTGCATCTTAGCATTCCCTGAGCGTTTCATTCCCCGATCCAAGCAAAGTTATGCTGAAGCCTAAAGAACGGAGACTTCCTTTCCAGGAACTGAATCAGCCGATCAAAATAAATTGCAGCACTGAATTCCATGCTTGTGAAACTGAAACCTCACTCTGATGTTACATTCAAATGCACTTATGCCCAGATCCTCTGCACCAAGCATGGAACATGGCAAGTGCAAGCAAGGACAACTGCCCACTCGGAGCAAGAATGATGACTTGCCACAACTCATGGACAAAGACAATTTGGCTCAATTCAAACAATTTTAGGACCATTCAAATTATACATGGAGACGTAAGCGGATTAAGCGGTCGAGCTCTCGGCGCACGCTTGCCTATCTGTCGCGTCGCACGCACGCCGTGTGATGCTCGCTCCTTATCTGAAAGCTGGGGAGCAACCGTCCGAGTCACGCTGCGTTGCTGCAAAGGCATAGGTATGATAGACAATTATGCCTGCCATGCCCCGGGTTTAGCCCAGTTGAGCCCCTATTCTTTTCGCAGTAGTCAGTGCTAAGTCATGTGCTCTTGAGAGATACTCATGCCTTCCCTCTCTCTGCTTTCCCTGGATGCTTCCTCTGCTTTGATAGCGCGAACCTGTGAGCTCTTTTTTCCTTTTTGAAGGGGGTTAATAACAAACCTGTGAGGTCTAATTTGCGCCTTCGTTCTCTACCAGTAACCACTCATCAATGCTAGCACATCAGACTTACATGTTCCTTTCTGATTTTCTTTCTGAAGGTACTTATACAGTGCAACTGTACCATTTTGGGTGTGTTAAGCAGGCGGCAACTGGTTAGTACAGTACGATCAAACTTAACTTACGAGCTACTACCACTTAACCACTAGCCAGCCAGTACTGCATGAGATGTGTAAGCGCCAAATGCTAATCAATGCCGTAATGCATGGTCCTGTAGCAGCTACATTTGGCTTCTTTCTTCGGCATCCACTGTTGCTCTATGCTGAACCTGCACTAGTTGGTTAAAAGCCAGTGAACAGTAACACTGACGAAGTTAGTTAAAAGCCACTGAACAGTGACGCTGCCGTGACTCCATAGCACGTCCATTTCCAGTCCTCTAATCAATACTCACTGCATCAGAAGCAGCAATGCACAACCACTACGAACGAACCTTCTTCACCAGCTAGCCAGTAGCCAGTGGGCAGTACAAAAGCGTCCAGCTCTGCTCTACTAAGATTCTGCCGCTTTTACACTGTGAGGAAGTGGAGCAGCGGTCAGATACCCGTCGCCTTTGTACACACATGTGCACATGCATGATGCATCAGCACATGGCCAATATGCTAACGTGATATATTCACTCACAGACTAACTATAACCAATGATTAATCAGTGCTGATGAAGGCGAGAACATATGTCTTTGGGAAAGCCGATGCACTGTTCCAATCTGTAAACTAAAGAAGACACAGCAGTGCAGTGCAGTGTGCCCCATGAGGCTGAGCCATGACTGATTAATTAAAAAGCGCATGTATATGAGGAAAAAATAATATATGGGAACAGATCGTCCTTAGAAGCAAAGGGGAGAGGAGGACAAGGAAAGGTATGTTATGTATGCAGACTTGCAGAGGGGGGAGGGAACTGAGTGCCTGAGTGGGGGCTAACGAAGCTTAATCTGCAAATAACAGCCGCTTTTAAGGGCCCTCTAGCTGCTTGCTCGCTGGGTTTTGGAGCCTAGTATTTTGTCAAGGACGAGCTGAAGAGCTTCTTCTCGTCTCTGGGAGGGAGGCACGAGGGAGGCAGCTAAGGCAGGCCGGATTTCGTCTGAAGAATATTAAGCTTCTCGTCCCTGCCTCTCTGCTGCATTGCGTTTCAGCCGACTCAGGTATCACTGAAACCTACGCAACCTTTGAAAATTCAGACTTGTTCATCCCTACTGTATTGTTTAGTCTCATTTTCGATCGGTTTTGTTTGGAATATTGATATTGTCCATCCCGTTCTTCTCTCTTCTGGTGCATGCCGTTTGCCATTGCTGCATCTACTGTTACTTTTTCTCTGATCGAAGTTGCGCCGAAGCTTGTGAACTGGAATCATGCACTGCATTTCACAACTTCAGATACACCTTGTTGAATTGCCCGATCCTCTTTTAGCTAGGTGACGAGTTATCAGGTTCGATAAGACAATCGAAGCTGGGGTTAACCTTCAGACTACTTAACTTATCGGGCGTGATTAACAACAAGGCCATCTGTGAAAGTAAAAAGGCGATTCCTAGCTTTCGGCAAACATAGCACACTTTCTTGGCAAAAGTAGCTAGCTGCCTCACAAGTCAGAACTGCGTCGTAATGAACACGTGGTCTGCTAGTGGTAATCTTCTTGTCCAACTGTTATTTTTGGATCTTTCGGGACAGCGTCGGCGTCGTAGCAGCTTTGTTTGCTGACGCCACATACGCAAATCTCATTTTGGGTGCGAAGAAGTTACCACAAAAGGCCAAAGAAAACACTTCACGGCTTGTCCAATTGTTGTCGCATATCCTTGTCACCGGCCGGGGATGAACTACGTATAACATACGTAGTTCATGTCGTCATCCTAGCCTGTAATAAATCACCATCGACGACACACCTTAACTGATCCATATAATGTGCCGCGATCGAGCCCGTGTTGTACAATCTACCGTGTTGGTGTATATAACTAACTCATGCTCAGAACGCCCAGATTCCATTGCCATTCTAGGAGCTCCAGCAGGGACTACTATTATTAGCACACACGTCAATCGGAATGAATTCAGAGGCCTTATCATTTTTCCCAGTATCTCGAACTAAAATGGGTGGACGCTATGGTACACGATGGCACAAACTTTATGCGTGTATGTGTAACGCAAACGCACACGATTCACATGTACGTGCTGGGATCAGAGCCCTCCGATCCGCCGTAGGCAGGCAAGCACAATCATGGGCACATGATGCTTCCCCTCTGTCTCGTCCCATGTCCATCATCGTCGGACACAAGCTAAGCTAAGCTACGGTCAAACTGAACCCCAATCAGGATGGATGTACAGTGCTGCTCGGCGGGATGATCGCCCTGATCATTGGGGGTGGATTTCTTCCTCTTGTCCGAGATCTAGGAGAATGTGTAGTGTTCATGTCGTTACCGCTGTCCATGCATGGCTCCGCGGGAGAGAAAAGAAACGGAGTCTGTCTTGGACTCTTCTGCCTATAATTTGTTTTTTAAAGTTCGCCGGCTTGTTTTGTTTCTGTACACTAGAATCGGTGATCTGGTTCGCTGTTCTCGGACCAAAATCCAAAGCTCTGTCCACATGCTTATACAGAAACCGATACGGTTCTTACACGTAGCTAGTTTCCCCGTCCACGTGCTTAGGTATACAAAAAAAAATACAGAAACCGATATGGTTCTTGCACGTGGTTTCCCCATCGCGTTCCCATGCGTCGGCCGCGGATTTGCCTTGGCGTAATTCAGATCGCCATGGTCCTTTTTGTTTGTGATCGAGTAACACGTATGTACTGTTCTCCCTTACTTACTCTCGTACCGGCACAGCACCAGACCGACCCAGCATTCAGAACTAGTGTAATGCCGACCGATGTGGTGCTCTCGTGCAAGGACCGGCACACCCGGCGGCAGCAGATGCGGACAGAGAGGCGAAAACGGCAAGGAGGCTTCCGGCCATTTAAAGGGAGCTGTGTCGTGCAGCCTAGTGAGCGGTGGCCCTCCCGGTGGTCCAGACTTGTAGTACTCAATCCAGTACTCAAGAGAAGAGAGAAACCATGCGTGGTCTTGTCTTGGCTCCGTCTTCCGTCCAGTAATCTGGATTGCCTCCAAGCCATGGCTCTACCGGCTCTACGTGCATGTGCGCCGGCCCCGTTGGTCCCCCGGCGACGCCCTCGACTCACCCACTGAATCACTGTAGTCTGTATGGCTGGAGAGCACCACAGCCCCATTGCCCCAATCCTTTCCGGTTACGGCGCAGACCAGGCCCAAGTTCTATCGTCGGCATGGAAGGCCACGACGTCCTCCTTCTTCCCTCACTCCCTCCTCCCCGTAGTTCTCTCGCCCGTTGATGCCTTGCCATTGATAGGCCAATCCGTGGACGGATCTCCCGCTCGGCTGTGCCGCGGTCGGCCCTGCGAACCGACATGCCGCTCGCGACCGTGACAGCCGGTCTTTATTACCGCCGCCGCGCTAGCTCAGCTACTTCTACTACTACTACAGGCCTACAGTGCAAAGCTGGTCTGGTCGGGTCCCCTGATCCGTGGAGCTGGAGGCCCGGGCACCGGCAATGGCGCTCCTCGAAAGAAGAGAGAGAATTCTTAACGCCACCTTTACAGAGGGGGGGAGCGGCCTTTTTGTCCGGAGGGCGAGGCGAGCGAGCAGGTGCGGAGGAGCAAGACCGGCCCGAGTAAGGGGGACCAGCGAGAACGTGCTCCACGGACCGACGGACGCGGAGGAGGCGACGGATGCCGGTGCCGGTTGCGATAAGGTGGCCGAAAGACGAGCGCTTTGTGCCAAGTGCGCGCGTGACAACTGACAAACCCGGGAAGTTTCGGCTGGATCGCTCCGCTTTACAGCCTCCGCTCGGCCACGGCCACGGGCGCGCGCATCCGTCCAACCCAACCCAACCCACCCCAACGCTACGTTCGTCTCCGTGGCCAGTGGGGATGCCGTGCCATGGCGTCTTCCCGTTGGTACAGCTTCCGGCCAAAGGCAGGGGGCACTTGTACTGCTGTCTTACTATAGCCACTGTAACTAACTTACTTCACGTGACTACTGGGTGTAGCCAAGTATGGTTGACCTAGGAATAACTACCAGCATGAATGCCAAGTTTTTTTTTTTTTTTGGAGAGCTGCCTCTCTCTCGGATTGTTAGGCTCAGACAGGCAAAGCCCACTGGGTCGGCCTGAGCCCAACCACTTCCCTTTCCCGGTCTGGCTAGAGACAAGCACTCGGGGGCCAGATTAATTGCGACCGTCGACGTCCCCCGTCGATGAATTAGGAAAGGTTTAGCAGATCGGTAACGTAAGACTCCGTCCGACGTGACACGCCTGGCCTGCGTGCGTCGTAGGTGCAGTGGGTGCCACCGTGCCAACTAATGAGACGCACGTAGTATTGTACTACTTACATCCCAGCTAAACTTTCCGGTGGCCATCGCCATGGGATTGTTTATGGCCGCTCCTCAGTGCACACCACCTTGATTATCATACGGCACCGGACGGACTACAAACTAGGCTTGGCACTGCTTTAGTTGTTCATTGAAGCAACCGCACGTATATTATCTGTGTTTGTGCGTGTGTGCAGTGTGCAGAGTAAAGATTATTATCGCCACCGATAGCTAGCGTACAACGCAAAATACTGCTTCTTCTCGAATACAAAACCTCCTTTTTCTCCTTTTGACTTTAGATAGTACAACATGCTGTCATTGGTGGTGGTTGATGCTGATTGTTACTGCCGCATCTTGTAGTTCACTTCGACGGGGTTTTAGGTCACCTTTCTCTTACAATTTTTTTTTGTGGGTAAACCTTTTTTTACATTGATGCTTTGTATTCTTTTGATGCTAGCGTCAAAAAACGTCTTACATTATAGAGTGCAGGGAGTAATAAACTACACCATTTACTAAAAGAAAATTAGACATCGTATCGGAAGAAGAAGAAAAAAGGCCAACCTCTCTTGGCCTCAAATAATTTAAATTGTATTGACAGATCCTTTAGTTATGGCCCTTTGATAGTTTTCATCCAGTTTTTTCTTAAAATAAAATTGATAAGGTGGATCAATGGGATAGGATGATGTGGCAACTGACTAGGCGGCCAACTTGTGCCTGTATTCGCTAAGGAGAATAGTTTAGTGCAGCTAACTACACATTTTCGGCAAAACTGGCAGAACTTTATATAATTTGACTGAATTGAATGAAATTCAAACCAATTTGACATGATTTTGGTATGCTTATAACGAGTATGCAGTTGAGTTGTCTTCTCAATCATGTACGATGTTCTTGTAACAGTTGATCTAGCTTTTCAAATTGGGAAAGATGGTAACATAGGGTAAAAGCAATCACATGATCACAATTCAAGGTAAAATGCAGTAAGTATTTCTAAATGTGGTAAAATTTGTCACGATGTCACAGCTAAGGTGTACAAGGAATGGGTAGCAATATACAATTATAAATTGCACGCATCAACCACTTCATAAGAAAACAATTGTCAAAAAAATGACTAGCAACATACCTGAACACATTTGAATCACGACAATGACCGAGTAGAGGAACCGAGCAAAACTCACTAAAGACCTAGCAGCCGGTGAGCTAAGGTTCAAAAGCGACTAAGGGTGGAGGTGGACAAGCAGGACCATGCCACTTAGAGCATCTCCAACTGGACCCCTACGAGCCCACTGATATGTCCGGGAGGGACAGCCAAGACCCAAAAATGCCACCCAACCCAACTCATATGTTCGGACTATCCGGCACCCTCATTTCCAGCTCATATGTGGAACGAATTTGAGACCACCCGGACATGTTGGACTGAGCGGTACGACAGATGGGAAAACCCAACGATCTCAAGGAGGTCACTGTTTGGTGCCTCACATTCATGGTGCCACGCCGGTGCGCCGCTTGAGGGGTCAATCCCGGGCTATATGTTAAAGTCGGGCGGTGAGGGCCAAACCCTAGCGGCCCTCATTTCCTACCTTTCGCCTTTCGTTCGGCTGCCACCACGCCCCCGTCGTCTACTCCGACCTCGCCGTCCATCATTCTCCGTGGGATGCGAGAAGACTATTAATTACAAGATGCCCACACCGGTGCGTGGGGCGGGGCTCGTGGAGGAGATGCACATCGTGGAGGCATGGCGCGCTGCCTGCATTGCTGCCATCCATCCTACAAGCTCTCTGGAGATGGGATCAGGGGAGGAGGAGGAGGATGCAGACATGGATGGTGATGATCAAGATGAGATGTATGTTTACCCCACTACCGGGTTTGATGCGGCGGACGCCGCGACCACGGGGGGTGTTGGCATCTACCACCTTTCGATGAAGGAGGCGGATGAGCAGTTCCTCCTCGCCCAAGCTGAGGAGTCGGAACACCTCGCGGCGGAGGCACATTTCAAGGCCGAAAGCGTGGGTGTTGTTGCCTTCACCGAGCTCGTCTATAACAACACCCACGTTCGCGGAGACCCCCCCCCCCCTCCCCCTGATTCTCGAGTCTGAGTGAGTGGTGGCGGCGAATTGCCGCCAAATCTACCTCCGCGACGTCGAGCGGGATGAGCTCTTCGCGGACGATGCCGACGACGTGGAGATGCTCTCAATTTCTCCCACCGCCAACGACTACGAGGTAGGCAAGTCCTGCAAGGGTCATCGAGCTAGGAGTAGGATGGTACGTAGTTTGCAATTTTCTTTTCGAATGTAGCACGTTTTTATCTATATATGATGGAATTACATACAAAAATTGCGTGGCTTTGCATGAAATTAAGGTTTTTAATTTGAGGGTTGTAATTGCCCGGGAGTTGGTTGCATTTTGGCTCCTGCTAGTCACACGTTGGCCCTCCTCGTAGGGTCGAGTTATATTTTTTTTTGCGAGAGTAGGGTCGAGTTAATATGACACACGAGCGCATCACGTGAAACAACGGGACATCAAGGTACCTCAACATTTTTAATTGAAGTACGTACAGTAATTAACGTAGGAAAGTAGCGCGCACTGGCACTGGAGCAGTAAGATAAGACGCGGTTGAAGTAGGGGATCCTATGCCGTCCTGCGCAGGAGCGTACTCCGTGCTAACGCGTTGCGACTTTTGTGATGAGTAAATGAGATGCAACCGTGTTACTACTGAGTACGTACAGTATTCTCCAGCTGCCGTCCTGCGCAGGTACGTACGCGCGCGTGCGACGGCTCGCCCTCTGCGCGGTTCCCCCGTCTCCGTTGGACGACGACGTGCCCGTCTTGGCGGGTAATACGACGTGTCGGCGCGCACCGGAGGGTACGCACGCGCCTGCGTACGGTCGACCGACCGGCCGGTTGCTTGAGCATGACTGCTGTATCTTTCCCCCAGCTCTGCATGCCCATACACATTATACTTTTTTCTTTTATATTGCCCCGGAAAAGGTATGCCGATATATTATGAGCAAGCGTTGCCGAGTCCGGTGAGCTACATTTGTCCAGGTGAAATTCAATTGATGGATTTCACACGTGGCTTGAAAAATTGGATTTACAAATGCCGGCACTATTTTCATGTTTACCTTTGGAGAAATAACTTACGGTATGGATGGTATGGTTAAAGGCCAAATGGAGTATGCTACATAGTTTATGGTTACCAATTTAAGATGACGCAAAGAATTTGACATGCGATTGGCAGTTTGGCACTTGACCTCATGTGGCATGTTTGGTTTCAAAGCAAACAGCCATGTCATCATGTCCCTCTATTTTTTTTCGAAAAGGGGGGACTTTCCGGCCTCTGCATCATATCCCTTTATTGGCACAAAAATACCGAGTCGATAATTACAATAACAACTCATGTAACGGCACAAAGTGGCGCGATAATGTAACACATGGAGCACAAAAATAAAAGATAAAGAGGACGACGGAGGAGAAGGGTGGTGTGTCGGCGCTGGAACTACCGCCAACATAAGAAGCTCACATCCTTTTCTAAATGGAATTTGTAATATATATGCAATGGGCGGACACTCGGCCGTAATATCCATATTTTTGGGGGAGAGAGTGACTCTTGAATCATTATTACCTTTAGAAAAAAAACTGTTACTTGATATGGAGGCCTCCGCTATCTCCTAATGATATGTTTCACCCCGGTCAAAAGGGAATAAAATGACATGTTTCACTAGGCCATATACTAGCATGTAGTGGCGCCTTCTGGTCCTGACAGGACGGAAAACAACACACCCACAGAAAGGGTTCGATCGGAAGGTTAGATGCTAAGCAATCACGCGATTAGGAAAAAGAAAGGCGGAGCCTGAGAAAGACTCCTTAGCGAGGCTACTATATTTAGCATGAGATGATGCGTACATAACAGAGTGATTTGAGCAGCCTAGCTAATGATGCAGCTCCGTGCTGTCGTTTAAATAGCTACTGTTTACCTAAAATCAAAGAAAGGTGGGAAAATGACACTGATTATTAGTATCATGTTGATTTGTGGTAGTACTACTAGTGTGCGCTGGAGTTAAAGTGATGTGTGCAGTGTAGTACTATTTCCGTTTATTACTCTATTATAAGAAAGTTAAAAAATAAAATATAATTGGTTGGTTAAAGTCTGATGAATCTAGGATATACTACTTGTATATGGTTTATCATATAATTTCTCCTGTAAGCGGGAAAAAATCTGGTGGACTGTTTTTGCTCAAATATCAGTGTCTACGTTTCACATATTCTTTATCAACAGAGCAAAGTGGATTCCACCTGATTTAAGAAGAAATCAGCTAATACACACTGTTATTTATTTCCGTACAACAACTTTGCAGTTTTGACTTTTGACATAAAGAAACCAACCAACTACAACTAGCAAGTGGTGTAAAATGCCGACTTTGTGGGACGATCTTCCTCTCATGGGTCACATACACAATCATATCACAAAAGATTTTGTCATTTCAATAGTATCCATTCGCCCCATATTTAAAGGGATGTCCATTGGTGCACCCATTTAAGAATTTTCATCCGCATATTTTTTCAGTACAAAAAGTCCGGAAAGAAAACCTACATGGTACGTTTCTTTAGCAAAACAACAACTTCCCATGCATGCTAACTTGCCTTTTTGTGTGCCATCCATTACTTTTTTGCATTTGCCAAAAGAGAAGAATTAAGAATTATACACTACCATCTCATACGTTTTCTTTTTGCGGTAGTCTTGCTTAGGACGTAGTCCCTTTTCGGGAAAATTGTTCAGGGTATACACCAAACCTTTGTGAGGAGTTGTTAAGGTGGGTCATGGATGCATTATTATTTGCCCAGGGGATTGAGTTTGTGGTTGTGATTAGTGACTACATATACGCTCTCCATTATTGTTACGTTTAGTTGAAGAAACCTATATGTAGCTTGGCTCAGGAATATATTGAGATCGCAAGTAGCCATCACAGGTTCGCCACTGAACCCGGCCGGCCACCGCTAGCTAGAGCTGGAGTCGTGTCATCTCGGCCGTCAAATCGGATACCCGACTGGACATTGATCTCACCCGTCAATCCACTTGATGAAAAAAAAAATCGTCACCGCAAGTGCCACTTTGATTAGCTCATGATGCTGGTTCATCTCACGTTGTGGGCTGCCACTGTCGTTTGAGGTTTAATTGTTCAAATTATTTCATATATGTTTTTTTCGCTGGTTTTTCATATATGTTTTTAAAATGCCGGCTCTCTAGAGCATCAATATATTATAGGCCAGCACGTTTTTTTTCCATTTTAGATAAGGTCCACACGAGAAGAAACTCTGATCAGTCATAAATGCACGATAGTAGAGAGTAAATTCCAGTGAAATGTCACCAGCATTTGTGAAAACCTATGAAGTCACCTCACATAAATAGAGGGCAAGCTGAACTGATGATTGAACTCTCTAAACTCTCGTGCAACAAACATTCACCTTTAATCAGAAGAGAGCTTTGTTCTACATACATGCATGTGACGTTTTGAACAAGGGACAAGATCTTGTGCGGAAAACGAAAGAGGCAAAAGCAAATCCAGTAAGAACTTATCGTTCCTCCGTAATACACCAGCAAGCACCCAGATTAAACAATGCAGTAACCAGGACACAAGATGTAATTAAACTAGAGGAAGTACTAGTAGCTAGCAGAGGAGTTGGACAATGGCAGTTTAGCTAACCTACCAAAAACACTTCGGCTCCCGGTCTCCCACTAGGTCATATCCAGTACTCGTGTCTGCTTCCATTTATTATTTTATAGTTTTGGTCTTTTTCTCCCTCCCTCTCTCTCCTGTCTGTTTATCTTCATTTTGGCTTTCCAAGTTTGTTTGGCGAGAAACCAGCATTACCTGCATTGTGTACAACTTTTCTTCTGATTTTTTTCTTCGCCAGATTTACCGAGTATTATTTTCACTCCTTGGTTGTAAAAAAAAAAGATTTACCAAGTATTGCAACATTTCTTCTAATAGTATTGTTTCTTCTGGATTTCAAAATTTCTTTTTTACGACCCCCTGCACCTCATTCCCGTCAAGGCCATCAAAGTTGGTTGCTGAATTATTTTCACAAGTGAAAGAAAATCACTAAAGCATTGACGAGACGAAACACAAGGAATCTGCATCCGTTAGCTAGCTAGCTTCAACCATGTGCAGGAACGTCACTTTCCAGCTTAAGTAACAAATTGACAAGATGATGCACCTTTTCAATTGTTATTCTTATTCTCTTCTCTTTTAATCTATTAAACCACATAGCTATCATTCGTTTCAGACATAAGCTGATGCTCAACATTGTCAAACAGAAGAAAAACTATTACTCAAACACCCATTTCTCCAAAGTTCAAAGTCCATTCTCTAAGTTACCCCACTAAGAAGCTGTTATTTAAAAAAACTAAGTAAACTATTTCAAAAAGCATTTTGATCAAATGAAAGAAAAATAAAAAGGTTGGCTTGATGGGCACACCAGAGTGAGTAGATAGAGTGTAGGAGAAGGCCACACGGGCGCGCCCACGGCAAGGAGGATCAGGTGGGGGAGCAGAGCAGAGAGCTTCCCGAGCAAAGATCCCAAGACCCAATACAAAACGAGTAAAACAAGAGCAAAGCGGCCAAAGAAAAAAACAGCAGGAAAAAAGAGGCGCAGAAAATCCCCACTTCACTCGTCCCCCCTCTCTCTTCTACCTCTCTCTCTCTGCGTCCGTCCGCGCTCCCCAACCCCCCACCCATGCTGTAACTACACTGCATCGCCAGTTCGTACCACACCTCATCCTTCCTCCTCCTCCTCCTCGCAGGCAGGGAGGCGCGCCACGTCGATCCGGGAGGGGCGCCGCCTGCGCGCGCAGCGGTAGCGGGAGCGCCGAATCTGGGGCCGGGGGGAGCTGCATTGCCGGGCGGGCGGCCAGATCTCCGGCGCCATCGGGCCGCCGCGCCACGGCATGGTGGCTGCCGCCGCCGCGCCAGATCCGGCCCGCACGTCGCGCCCGCCGCTCACGCCGGCGCTCGACAAGCCCAACTCCGGCACCGCGCCCCGCCGGCCCGCGCGCTCCGGCAGCAAGCCCGTCTCCTCGCGCTACCTCGCCTCCGCCGCGTCGCCGGCCTCCTCCACCTCGTCGACTTCGTCGTCCTCGTCCTCGTCCGCCTCGTCGCGCCGCTCCCTGTCGGCGCAGCGCGGCCGCGCCTCGACTCCACCGCCGCAGCACGCCACGTCGCCCACGCCCGTGGCCGCGGCAACGGCCGCGACCGTGACGGCGACCACGATGCGGAGCCTCTCGGTGTCCTTCCAGGGGGAGTCCTTCTTCTACCAGACGTCGCGCGCGCCGCGGGCCGCGTCGCCGTCGTCGCCTGCCGGCCGGCGGGGCCCCACGCCGGAGCGGCGGAAGAGCGTGTCCTCTGTGCCGGAGGCCGAGAACGCGCGGCCCCAGCATCGATGGCCCGCGGCGAAGCCCAAGGCGTCGGACCCGCTCGCCCGCAGCCTCGACTGCAACCTCGACCGAAAGGACTCCATCCTGGCTGCCGTTCAGCTCCTCCGCCGATCCATGGCCTTCGACTCCACCACCTCCTTCTCACCCTCTGACCATGCCGCCGCCGCTGGTCCTGACCTCTCCGCCTCCGACACCGACAGCGTCTCATCCGGTAGCAACTCGGGAGCCGGCGATCCGCCACGCCGCGGCATCAGCGTGCCAGCGAGGTTCTGGCAGGAAACCAACAGCCGCCTACGAAGGCTTCCGGACGCAGGGCTGCCGCAACAGTCGTCTGGACGGAGATCGTTCTCAGACAGTCAAATGTCACCGAGGCTGCCTGGCCGGTCCCCGTCTCCAAGCCGAGGAAGCAAGGGGACGGCGAGCCCATCAAGAGGGCGAGCTGGGGAGGCATCACCAAATGGGCACATGGTTCAGACGGCAGCAAATGCGCCATCTATCATCAGCTTTGCTGCAGAGGTGAGGAGGGCAAAGAAGGGGGAGAACAGAATTGAGGAGGCACACAGATTGCGAATGCTGGACAACCAGCATTTGCAGTGGCGGTGCATCAATGCTCGGACAGATGCAACCCTTCTGGTGCAGAGCTTCACTGCCGAGGTAAATCTTAAACTATGGACTTTTCTAGTATATATTTTTTTGTTCAAATGTTGATAGCTTGTTGTTAAACCTAAGTTCACTCTAATTTTTCACTTTGTGCCTCTGATAGGTAGCACTTCACTAGTTAACAAAACCAATGTTGCTATCCTGGTTGCTTGCTTAATATTTTTACTGCAAATGTGCGGTAATTCTGTGATAATATGCTACTTGTTACTGATCACTATGACATTTAGTATTTGCTAGCTGCCTTTTTCAGGATAACGGTTAGTTTTTCAGTCTACATTGATTAGCAGATGATATGTAAAGCGAATATATCCAACCCTTTTCAGTCAAATGTAGCGATCCTAGCTATACTATCTCTGATTGTTGATAGAGGAGATGAGGAGAATCTTTGAACACAATGCATTTCACATGTATAAAGTATCCATCATCACTTAAGTTTGCCCCGGTCTGTTGAATCATACTAAATTTGTTATTTTGGACTTTGATGGACATAGTTGAAGGCGCAGGCAGACTAGCATGCAATTGTTGGTGTACGAAAACACAAATTTAAGATTGGTTATTCATTAACATCTAGGCCCTATTCGAAAAGTATGGATCACAGCTCAACATGTATTGTCATAAATAACTGGACTAAGCTATTAGACTTTATGAGAACAAGGAGATACTAATGATGAAAGAGTATCCATCTCAAACGAATTGCAGTTAATACTATCTGATAAATCATGTACTTCCTTTTTGAGTGCGAAGAAAACAAAGGGTACCAAATCAGGCATGGAAAAAGAATGATAGTTGTCCTCGTGGTTTGTGTAACCCATTTTTTCAGCTCACCATGAATGTCCTTTTTCATTGGTACTCTAGGTTACTCTCTAGCGATTACTATGCGAATCTAGTGATTGCGACTTGGCGAGGCTTCAGTTAAATCCTACATGTGTCTACATGTATTTACCGCTGGTAGTAAAGTCCACAGTTTATATTATCTGAGACAAATGGATATGCACGCTAAAATTGGAAAATATAGAGATGCTTAATCACTTGTACTTGCAAAGCTATCTTTTGATGGAACTACATTGTATTTTGAAACTTCTTACATTGCAGCATAATTATATGCTTATGCGTAAATGAATCGGAAAAAGGCCCAATATGTTTTTTACTATAACAACTGTTTCGTCTCTCATTTTTTTCATCAGAAAACCCTACACAGTGCTTGGAAGGAAATATCAAAGTTGCGTGACAATGTCAGTTCGAAAAGGTGCAAACTTCAGCTTCAAAAACAAAAACTGAAGCTGTTTGCTATTCTTAGGGGAGAGGTATGTCATATGAGTTATAGCTTATCTTATTGCTTTTACTGTTTTATGGTTTGTATATGATTTTCTTTTCCTTTTATTTACTTTGTATAGCTTATTTATCTGACAGCTTTCATTTGACATGTTCAGATGTCCTATCTAGAGGAGTGGTCTCATGTCGAGAAACACCATTCAAGTTCTTTGTCAGCAGCAATTGAAGCACTAAAGGCCAGTACTCTCCGTCTTCCGGTTGTTGGTGGTGCAAAGGTGGGAATTTTCTCATCAAACCTTAGCTGACTCGTTTTGTTTTCCACAAGCTAACAATTGCTTATCTCTGAGCAGGCTGATGCCCAAGGTGTGAAGGAGGCTGTTAACTCAGCGGTTGATGTAATGCATACAATGGCATCTTCGATGTGTAATTTGTTGTCAAAGGTGCATTCCAACATCCTGCAAAGCTTCAATCCACATTTCTTTTCCTTGGTTTCGGTTGTTATATAATCTCAACTTGTCAAGAATGAACTCATCATTTTTATGTCACAACAAGTCCACAAATAGATGAATAGATCCATATAAGCTCCATCCCTGATGGATGGCTTTGTGATAATGCTGAAAATTGTATTTATTCTTGATTTCTCTTATTGTGTTGTATAAGATAAACTTTGGCACTATGCCTTAGTATGCACCTCTTAGTTATTAAGGCTCTGTGCGGTGGATTTTAATAATCCTTTTTGTCTTAACCAGCTTTTGCCCTATTTTATCGTTCGCTCGACCAAAAGTTTTCTACTTCTGTCAGATATTCTTCTGGATCAGTTTATAAATTAAGTTCATCACAACCCAGTTCAGTGACTACATACTGAGCCTAAGGCTGCCTGGTGTCTTTGTTTTCGACAACTACTTTTTCTTTCTCTATATATACCTTAAGGTTGTTTGACAATCTGTTCTTCTAGTTCCTAATATCTCTTGAGTATGAGCTCCAATTTCCAATCTGGATATATGCGCCAATTGCTTTCTGATCCCTGTTGTAAATACATAATGACAAGTGGGCAGCTATTCTCTGCTATATTGATTCTTCATAAATGCAGATCTAAGATAGACAGATAGGATGTAATTACACTTGACAGTCTGCATGAAAAACACTTGGGTAATAGACCTACAATTCTGTTGTTGATTCTGAACGTAGTCTGCTTGCCTCTTTTGTGAACACTTGGCAATAGGATGTAATTACACTTGATGGTCTACATGGCCTTGAACAATAACGGACTTTCAAGACATTCATGTCATGTCAACGAGTTTCTTGTGGCAATATCTCATTTCTTAACTTGTCATAAATTTTATTGATCCAGGTGGAGGGGACAAGCTCCGTGGTGTACGAGCTTGCGAAGCTTGCAACACAAGAGCAAATGCTGTTGGACCAATCAAGGGATCTCTTGTCCACGGTGGCAGCGATACATGTAGGGAGAACTTCTATGACCTTTGCTTCAGTTCTAGACATTGTTTAGATGATTGTGTTAACCTTGCATATATTCCAACACAGGTCAAACAGTGCAGCTTGAAAACTCACTTGCTGCAGCGAAAGCAAAGGCAGAGCCTCCAAACACAGTGGTAGATCAGTTATCCGAGCCACGTTGGTGGTCACTACTAACATGACACGGCCTCATCTTTCCTCACTGGAGACTACTACTACGACAGGTAATAAAGCTGTAACCATTTGTTGGGTGTGAAGTGTGTCCCCCCTAATCCGCTCGACCGACCCCGCTGAGTGTAGCTGATTCATGTAATTTTTTTCGAGTGCATATCACCATAGAATGGCCTCCCCCCCCTCTTTGCCTGCGGTTTGTTTGCAGCGGGTGTATACAGAGAGAGAACCTAGTGTTTGACCAAAGATAAGCTTTGCTGTAGATATGAAAAAGCTTAGCTTGCTTGTTGTCGTCGTCTGCGTGCTGAGTGCTCGAGTGCTGGTTTGTAATTCTGGGAATGGAAACAACTGTCTGTTTGATATAGGCGTTTTCATGGCCGATTAACGTGGAGATTTGTTTTCCTTATCACAACCTGCCCTTTTTTCATGCTTCTGCTGCTGCATTAGTTGTTATGTCTGCGTTGTGTGAAGTGCTCTGCTTGTTGTAATACGCACGCTGGTTACTTGGCCCTCTGTGCTTCTATTCTCTTGTTGTGGTCGCATCCTGACGCAGTAATTGAGAAGAAATGGTAACGTGAGATGTGTGTGGCATGTTAAATGTGGTACGGGATGTGGATCCTGCTGAGGTGTGTAGGCCACGTACCGTAATGGAAGGCCCGGACGGCGTCCGCGTCCGCCGGTTGGCGGCGTGTCACTTCACAGGCAAACCGACACAGCAGGCCACCGTCCCCCGTTGGCCGTTGCCCACGCGCGGCGAACGTACGTGCCCGCCAACCGTCCTGTTCGGCTGCCTCCGCCGGAGAGCGACGGTATTCGACGGGCGCGGCGACAGGGGTGCACGGCGATTTATGACCGGCGGCCCCTTGCGCCAGCGTTGCGCGTAAAAGCAGTGCCGTGATACGGAGGGATCCAAGGCGTTTGTTGGCTCTTAAGTCTGGTCGTTGTAGCCTGAACAAAAACAGGTCTTTGTTGTTTGAGAAACAGTCCACCTCGAACCCCAGGCAGCATCAGCACCACGACCCTGGTTGTCCTTCATTCGCGCCTATCGTGGCGGGCGCCAGGACTGCTGCTGGTCGTGCACTTGAACGAGTTTTTTCTTATAATATTTTTAGGGGATGATGCGAGCTAGTTTTTGCTCCTGCCCCCCGACGCCGACGCTGGGCCGTATGCCCGTGTGTAATTTAGGCAGCAGGCTGAAGCCTCTGCCCATCAGCACATCATGTCTACGAGTGGCATGTTCTTGCCTCGAAAAAAAAAGAGTGATGTCAGGACCGAACGGTGAGCATCTGAAGAATTAGAACAAAGATTCAGTTAAGTTTGAATTCGTAGTTGTTGCCGCGAAGCTCTCAGCACCGTCCATCTGCGATCTGACGCTCTTGTGCCCTTACCGCTTCGCGGTTTCTTGATGCTCTGGATCGCGTCCATCCTGCATCAGACGGTTGTAGATCTCGAGCGCGTCGTTGTTTACCTTTCTGGCAAGGTGAACAATGTCTACCAGCTTCAGTTTTACTTTCTTACCTTTTCCATCATTTTGTAAGGCTATAAAGCCCGGTTTCTGGATCGATGGATAACTGTCTCTTGTATTAGGGTTCCCCCCTTAGCCACCAGTGTTCCTAGCCGGCCTTAGGTTCCTCTTGATTTGCATCCAAACTCTCAAAATCATCCAATAAAGTTGCTAAGATTTGAGTGTTTCAGTTAACTTGTCTGAATCTAGTTCTTCAGACCGACTCGAGTTTGACAAGTGGTAATCAAAGCTTGGTTCATCTCCTCGGCGACAGGAGATCCGGTGTTGAAGTGGAGTTGAAGGAGCCGTAAAATCCTTCACGCATGGTGTGTTCCCTGGCGGAGTGTGGCGACGACGATAGTTCGGTACAGGTCTGGAGCTGGGAAGTGGTTCAGAAACGCACCGTTTTGGCAGTAAAATCTCACCCTCCCACCCGGATCCGATGTACTTTCGACGACGTGGCGTTGGCGGCAGTGCTAGCGACGGCAGGATCAATGGCTAAGGTCTGGTTGCAGCTTTTGCTGTTGTAAAATCCCCTCCTTTACCCGAAGATCATCAATAGTGAGGTTACTTGGCTCCTTGCCAGTTCTAAAACCCTTCCTGTTCTGCTTCTTCTCACATGATGGCTGGCCAACCGACTCCTATTCCACGGAGAACTTGGAAGTACAGTCCTTGCAATTGGATGTCAAAACCCTACAACAACATAGAGAGCACGACAGGCATGACTTTGAGGATTTCACGAGCATGTGACAAACAACTTTCAGTCACTCCAGAAAACCTTAGGGGATCTACAGGGCACTTTAAATCAGTTTATCTCTGGTTTCCCTAAACTAAGAGATAACCCACCCAATGCTCAAGATGTTAGTCAAGCAGTGGGCAACATCAAACCCCTCAAGGCTCTCTCAAACACCCAATAGATGATCTTCATGCTCCACCAAAGGATGGCTCTGCAGTCCTTGTTTAGCGGTAGACTGGAAAAGAGCTCAGTTTGGATGGCAGCAATAGAATTCCCTATGGACACCCTCATTTTGCTCGGAACAAAAACAATGCTACTGAAGCAAAAGCTACAACTTGAGGTCCTCAAATAGGAACTGCACAACAAATTATTCAGCTAGATTAGGAACAACTTGAAGACCCTACTGAGCAGCAAGAAAGAAGAGTAGCAGATATGCCAAGAGATCAAGTGCAATCCCAATCGCGCAACATGATATGGCTAATTTTGTAGCCCGGAGTTTAACAAAAAAGGCATGTTTTTGGTTCAGTTCGCCTATTTTGTGGAATGGGAATACCAACATGGAGGCAAATTATGTCATACAAATGGGATGGGACTAACCACGATTAACCCGATTTGGGGTATGATTTGGAATCTATCTTGCCCAGCTAAGGTGAAATTTTTTATATGGCGTACGTTGCATGGCACACTCCCATGTCGTGTTACGCTTGCTAGTAGACATATGAAGGTCTCGCCAAATTGTCCTCCTTGCTCATCTGGTCCAGAAAATACGGAGCATCTGCTATTTCTATGGCATAAAGCAAGAGCAATTTGGAGAAGACTAGGACTTGATGATATTGTTCTTAAGGCCTATGAAATAGATCGCACGGGTGAGGCTGGAATACTTCTTATGCCAGAACATGAATTGCGTATCATCGGAATCCAGAATGTGCGTGAAACGATTGCAATTTCAACCTGGTATCTCTAGTGGGAAAGGTGTAAATTGGTTCACAACAAGACAACTCAGAATGCGCAACCGATTTCTATGGGGATCCATGCTCTTACAACTAATTTTTTTACAACCACATCTCCTAAGGTTTCCATGAAAAAAGTGGGCTGATCATGTCCTCCTGTGGGGTTTGTTAAACTTAACGCTGATACTTCTTTTGACCATGACCTTCTTAGGGGTACTATGGGGGCGGTCCTAAGGGATGCTAAAGGAAGATTCATTGCTGGGGGGAATGGAAAGATAGAATGGTGCGGATGTATTGTCGGCCGAAGCTCTGGCCCTAAAAATCGGCCTATCACTCACGCAAAGGACGGGATGCAATTGTATTATCATTAACTCGGACAACATGGAGGTGATTGATATCATCAAGGAAGGAGGACGGTCGGCGGCTGCGGCGGTTTTCAAAGTTTGTTTCCATTTTGCTGTGACTTTCCTATCTCTAGATTTGAGCATTGTAATAGAGAAGCAAATAAAGTTGCTCATGAACTTGCTAGATTAGCTAGATTTTCTTTGACTTCTGATTGGCTTGAGGAGCACTTAAATGAAATTATACCAATCCTCATAAATGATGCAATGGTTATTCATTTCTACTGCCATAGTCAAGCCAGCAAAGTACAACATCCCTGAGTTTGATGGAAATGGCACTGACTCTTGGATACAAACTATTGAAATGTACTTTGAAGCTGCAAGAACACTAGCTGAACAAAAAACTGAGATTGCAGTTACATACCTCAAGGGCCCTGGTATTGAATGGTGGAGAGGAACTGGGATAATTGCCAACACATTGCCTTGGCACATATTTTGTAGGTATCTTGGAGAAGGATTCTCTGAAACTTCTGTATGTGATAACGTGAGAACTTTCCATGCTCTTACTCAAACAAGCACTGTCAATGCCTATGCACTGAAGTTTGGGCAGTCCATGAATTTAATGGGAAGAGATAATCCAGCTCTACCTCAAGATTACTTCAAAATAAGGTTTATAGACGGCTAAAATGACAACGTTCAACATCATGTCTAGTGTCATGAGCCCCCTGACTTACAAAAGGCAATATGGCTTGCAAGGAGGATAAAACATGCACAACCACATATAAGAGTTATAATTTAGAGCACTATTGTTCAACAGTTAGAAGGCAGGTGCAATTTGATCCTGGAAAGCCTGGCCGAACTAACAATGCCTCAATCATACAACAAGTCGGAGTTAAGGGAATATGTTACATATGGAAGGAACCTTGGTTTCCAGGTCACAAAAAAGTGTGTAAACTTGCTAACCAAGCTCAAATACAGGCCCTACAAGATGTTGTCCTGCAAATGCTGAATTAGTATATTACACTAAAGTTGCAGATGACAGTGATACACCACTCGGGCTGGCAATGGGGATTACCCAGGCGGGTATTTGACTCCCATCCCCGTCCTCGCGACAACCTTCCCATGCCCGTCCCCATCCCCATACCCGTTTGTGGGGATAAAAATATTCCCGTCCCCATCCCCGTCGGGTTTTTTATCCCATGGGGAAACCCATACACGCAATCAATAACAACCTTCGGTAGCATTTCAGTAAAAATAAATAACATTTCAGCACAATAAATAATATGCTGTGGCTAGATTAGGTTTTTAGGGCTTTTTGGCCAAAGGGATGGGATGGAAGAAAATTTGGGTGGGTCAGTGGGGCAATTACATGGGGTCTACTAATTGTAGAGCCCACATGTACGACCTTAATGGGTAAGGCGGGTAACGGGCATGGGTAATGCTATCCCATCCCCATCCCCGTCTTGCGCGCTGGGTAAGGTATTTAACCCACGAGCTTCCCCGTGGGCATTAAAGCTGGCACATACCCGTCAGTAATTACCCACGTGGACGTGGGTAACGGTTAACCATTGCCAGCTTGATACACCACCCCTTCATGAAACTGAAGATCCACCCTTACAGATTTCCATGCATGCTCTCATGGGCATAAGATCTTCTAAACTCAGTTTCACTGTTACAATATTGTTGGGAAATACTCCTGCTACTGCATTAATTGATAGTGGTAGCACCACTACATTTATCACACCAAAAATGGCTAATTAGGCAAAGTGAGCTCTTACTGCCACTAGAAAGAGAAAAACAATTGTAGCAAATGGTGGAGCTCTCTAGTCTGAATTCATTGCTCTACAGTGCCCCTTCTCCATACAAGGGACTAACTTCTCTAATGATTTTAGAGTTTTACAACTGCAAGGATATGATGTCATCTTGGGAGCCGATTGGATGGCCTCCTTTAGTCATGTAGAATTAGATTTTGAAGAGATGCATGTGCAAATCACACTAAAAACAGGGGAGAAAAGAATTTTCAAGGATGAAAGTCTCCCTAATGTAACTGTCCAAGAAATGGACAGTTAGGAGTCCTTATCTGAAGAACCACTATGTGGAGTTGTTCTGCTCCTCAACAGAATTGTTGTATAGGAGCCTGTGGACACTGTCATACCACCTCCAGTTCAACATATCTTAGACAAATATTCTCCTGTTTTTGGCACACCAACTGACCTCCCCCAAAGATCTATGGACCATGCAATACCTTTTACTCCTGAGGCAAAAATCATTAACAACCTTACAGACTACCCACCACCAGAAAGATGCTATGGAAAATATCATCAAAGACATGATGAAGTCTAAAGTGATCAGGGACATCACAAGCCTCTACTCCTCTCCAGCAGTTCTTGTGAATAAGAAGGTCATGACTTGAAGATTGGTTAATAATTTCAGAAAGGTCAACCAACAATGAATTAAAAATAAGTACCCAATACCTGTCATAGAAGATTTGCTTGATGAATTAAAGGGGGCACTGTATTCACTAAATTGGACCTGGGAAGTGGCTATCATCAGATAAGAATGCACTAAGAAGACATTGGAAAAACTACATTCAGTACACATTGTGGCTGTTATGAATACCTTGTCATGCCCTTTGGCCTGACAAATGCACCTACCAGTTTCCAATTGTGGATGAATACAATCCTAGCACTATTCCCCAGAAAATTTGTACTGGTTTTCTTTGATGACATACTAATATACAATAGAAATATGAAGGAGCATCTCATTCATCTGCAACGAGTTCTAGAAGTACTTAAATCTCACCAGTTATATGCAAAAAATCAGCAAGTGCACCTTTGCACAACATCAAGTTTAGTACCCTGAACATGTCATTAGAGGTGATGGAGTTGCCACAGACCCGATCAAGATTGAGGCCATAGTTCAATGGCCCACTCCAGAAAATGCAACTCAGCTAAGAGGCTTCCTTGGTCTCACTGGTTACTACAGGAGGTTCATACGAAACTATGGGTTCATCTACAAACCCTTGTTCCAGTCCGTGAAGAAGGATAAGTTCCAATGGGGCACTGAACAGATGGAAGCTTTTAATATTTTGAAACATAAGATGACCCAAGCCCCTATGCTTACCCTCCCTGATTTCTCTAAATCTTTTATCCAAGAAACGGATGCACGTGCTTATGGAATAGGGGCTGTACTAATGCAAGATGGAAGGCCATTCTCATTCTTTAGCAAGACTATTGGCCCTAAAGCTACAACAATGTCAACATATGACAAGGAGGCCCTAGCTATAATTGAAGCACTGGAAACATTACTTTGCTGCATCCTCACCGATTATAAAGGACTGGTCAGCAGAGCTTGAAATATACACAAGACCAAAACCCACTGAAGGGATTCAACACAAACAGTTAATCAAGCTCTGGGCTACAACTTCAAAATGGAGTAAAAACAGGGCAAGAACAACAAAGTTGCTAATGCCGTGTCTAGAGTCAAGTACAAGCTGAACTTACTTATGGACAGTACTGCAAGACCTGCTTGGATATCTGAAGTGGTTACAAGTTATGCACATGACCAGAGGCGCAAAGACCTAGTGACCCATCAAGAAACTACCCTAGCTGCTGTCCCAAATTATGTCTTACAACACGACATCTTAAGATACAAAATAGAATTGTCATTAGAAATGACAATGATCTCAGAACTAAACTAGTGCTTGCATTGCACAATTCTGAAATTGAAGGACATTATGGACATAGAGCTACTTATCAAAGAGTGAAGCTTCTCTTCCATTGGCTAGGCATGAAACAATTCATTGTAGACTTCATTAAGAAATGTCCCACATGCCAGATTAATAAACCTAAACATTGCAAATACCATGATCCGCTACAGCCCTTGCCCATCCTTGACTTTGCTCGGTGTCACATAAGCATGGACTTCGTGGAAGGCCTCGCCACATTATGCAATAAGGACTTGATATTAGTGGTGGTGGACAGATTCACAAAGTATGGCCATTTCATCCTAATGAAGCACCCAATTACTGTCAACTCTATGGCCAAAGCATTTACTGACAACATCTTGAGATTACATGGATTGCCTTTAGTTATTGTAGCTGACAGAGATCGGATCTTCGAAGCCACCTTCGCAGGAACTATTTAAGAAGCTGGGCATTAAGTTGCATATGAGCACTTCTTATCATCCTCAATTTGATGGCCAAACTGAAAGAGTTAATCAATGCTTGGAAAACTACCTCAGGTGCATGGCTTTCTTACATCCAAAGAAATGGATGCATTGGCTCTCTCTTGCAGAATGGTGGTATAACACTAGCTACATACTTATCTGAAATCACTTCTTCTCCAAGCTTTGTACAATAGACCCCCCAATATGATCTTTGAAGCCGCTCTTTATCCAGCTGAACAAGTGGAAGATTTCTCATCTATTCTTACTGCAGAATAGACTGCAACCCAGATAAAAGAAAATTTGTTGAGAGCACAAGAAAGAATGAAACATCATGCTAACAAAAAGAGGTCTGAAAGGACCCTAGAGATAGGAGATATGGTATATCTAAAACTGCAACCATACAAGCATACTACCTTGAGCATCCACAAATTTCTCAAATTGCACTCAAGATACTATGGCCCTTTCGGAGTACTTCAGAAAGTTGGAAATGTCTCATACAAGTTGCTCTTACCTGATGACTGCAAATTACATCCGACTTTCCATGTCAGTCAATTAAAGAAGCATCTAGGGCCTCAAACAATACCCAACGCAAAACTTCCACTACTTAATGCTGATGGAACAATTCTTCTGGAACCAGAGAAGTTAATGGAAAGGAAACTCATCCCCAGAGCTCAAGGCGACATTCACATTCCTTTCGTGCGCTGGCTCATCAAGTGGAGTAACATGGACGAGAAAGATGCCACTTGGGAAGACGCCACATTCGTACAAAAGGTTTTCCAGAGTTCCAGCCCTGAGGACATGTCTGGAGTTGTTCGGGGGAATTGTCGGGACCTAACAGTGAGCATATGAAGAATTAGAACACTACAGACATAGATCCGGTTAAATTTGAATTCCTAGTTGTTGGCATGAAGCTCCCAGTACCGTCCATCTCCGATCAGACGCTCCTCCTGCGTGAATTCCTAGTTGTTGGCATGAAGCTCCCAGTACCGTCCATCTGCGATCAGACGCTCCTCCTGCGCCCGTACCGCTTTGCGGCTTCTTTTTTTTCAGGGAGAAAATTTCCAATCTATTCATCCTCAATCATGGTAGTACAATGAACATCAGAAATAATAAAAATTACATCCAGATCCGTAGACCACCTAGCGCTGACTACAAGCACTGAAGCTAGCCAAAAGCGCGCCGCCGTCATCGCCCTCCGTCTTCGGAACCTGTCAAAACTTGCTGTAGTAGATCGCGTCCATCCCGCATCATATGGCTGTACATCTCGTGTGCGTCGTTGTTTACCTTCCCGGCAAAGAGAACAATGTCTATCAGGTTCAGTTTCACTTTCTTACTTTTTCCTTGATTTTGTAAGGCTATAAAGCCCAGTTTCTGGATTGGTGAGAACCATCTTCTATTAGGGTTTCCCCCTTAGCCGCCAGCGTTCCTGGCTAGCCTTAGGTTCCTCTTGATTTGCATCCAAACACTCCAAATCATCCAATAAAGTTGCTAAGATTTGAGTGTGTTTCAGTTAACTTGTCTGAATCTAGTTCTTCAGATCGACTTTGGTTTGACAAGTGGCATGTTGACAGAAATTGCTCGTTACAAATATTTAAGCATTCCTAGCTTAAAAGGACCATTGGCCTCCTTTTCAGTTATTCGTACAATCAATGTATTTTTTCTGAGAGAACGATCAATGTAATGTTGTGAGTATGGTTGAGTCTGATTCCGCCCACAGCTCTATAACCATGTTATAAGAAACTAAAGCATATATCCTCGGTAATGACATGGTACTTTTTAGTTTTTACCCAACATCATCACAAAGCAAAAATTATGATCATCATACTCGCATGTCGCATGACATAAACTATATCTAAATCTCCCAGAAGCTAGACTTGAAATGTCCTTACTACCAAAGATGGCACTGTCAATGTTCCAACCAACCGTGCCACCTCACCTTCTAGTAGATCCATGGTTAATCTCTTGATTTATTTGAAAGACGCATGTTCCTTCCGTCCTCCATCAACTTAATTCGACTTCACTTTGCCATTTTCCGTTCTAAATAATCGTAATCGTACTATCGTCATCGGACCCGTCTTGCTCAATTTTTCAAGCCGGTGCCACCGAGTTAGCGGCATTTCCTTCGGCATCCCCTTTGAAATTTCCAAGAAAATATTCTCCAAGGGAGCTGTAGAGTTTGTCTCGTGCTTGATTTCTACCACCTTCAGGTTCTTGTACTCGAGAAGTGTTGAGTTACGACGTTTGGAAGGTTTACTCTTTGGCTGGGCCTTCCCTCTCCTCTTTGGGCGCTCCAAAAACTTTGTTGAGTAAGGTCGAATGCATGTTAATACCAACTAAAAAAAGAGGGAATACCAAGAAAGGAGAAAATCGTCCTCAACTTTACTGAAAGATATAACTGAGAACGCATACCCTGCAAAAGTGCATTCCAACGTTCTCGAGATTTTGGGCGTTTCGAAGGATGCTCGTCAAAGCTTGATAGCTTACTCCAAGGTCACAACGGCTGAGGAGTAAAGTTTTCAAGTCATGGAACACCTGAAATTCTTGTGATTCCTTGCCTAACAATGCCTGGCAGAAGACAAAAAAGAAATGCAGTTATACATGCTGAATATTGGATTAGTCATTACTACACATAGCATTGCACAATAACATCCACGCATCTTAGTAATAACTACAGCATGCTACTAGGATCTGTGAACATGATAACAAAGACAGGACGAGGACGGCATGTATATATATACAGATACCAGGAAGATAAACTGACTCTGGATATATGATACCAACCAACGGTGTTACACGACTGATTTTGTTTTCTAAAAAAAGGCACTTTGAATTTGGAGTTGAAGATCATGATGCAGAATCCATGTTTTTTTTTCGGGATTGCTAAATCTCAATCAACTGAGACTTAATCAAGTCTCGGTCGATGCTATATTCATGAGATCTTATGTGAAGATCCGTACAAAAAATTCTTTTAAATTTTTTCTTTCTTCTGTTATGTCACTTGACTAAGACTTGGCTTTTTGTTTAGAGAACATACCATTTTTTTTATAAAAGGAGGAAGACCCCCGGCCTCTGCATCTGGGCGATGCATGCAACCATTTTATTAATTATTCATAAAAGATCTTATAAAGAAATACAACAGTAAGTCTGAAGCCACCGTCTAGGCAACATCTGTCGCTACTCCTATCCAGTTGATGAAGGGATGCTGATAGTCCGGGCTTAATACCACATGCCTCGCAGCCAAACCTAACATCTAAGACCTGAGGCCCCAACCAAGCCACTTGCCAGGAATGGGGCACACACTGGTCCGACGCGTTCTCAGAGGCCGCCGCCGCCAACTACCACCACTCCATCTTCAGAGCTGTATTGACGCATCAAACTTGCCCGGTCTAGCTACCGCCGACGCCACCACGGCGCCAAACGGCACCACCTTCCTGCGCGCGAACTGCTGAGCACGCCGCGATCGCCGCCGGTACACCTCAGCATCATGCCGCCAAGTACCACCAGCCGACACAGCTTGAAGTCTCTCGAAGATCTGTCGTGCGTAGCACTTGCCGACCAGGCATGACAAAGCGTAGCACCTGTCGGCCAGGCATGACTTGACATCTCCACCGAAGCTCCGTGCAAGACGAAGCCGCTCCACCTCCTGCCTCTGACTTCCAGCGCTGCTCCACAAACGATGCTCCCAAGAGAAAAATGACACCGTAGTGCCGCCATATTCCGATCTGGAAAACCAGATCCTAGGGTTTTCCCCGGAGCAGCACGAGTGGGTCGACAGTAGTTACAGGACGATGCCTTCATCAAGGTAACGGCGCAGACCGCCGCCATCGTCCGCCGTCGGCTCGGTTTTCACCGGCAACTATGTCTCCCTGACTCGCAGCCGGGACTAGATTGCAGATCTCGAGATCCGCTCACCCAGCCAAGTCCAGGGTCGCCGTCCCGGGTGCCCGCGTGATGCAGATCAAGACCAGGAGCGCCACCGCGATCCGAAGCCGAGCCTGTAACATGGCCGCCGCCGCTGCCACCCGTTGCAACTACAGACCCGCTGCCACACTCCAGCCGCCGTTGTCCGCCATCACCGCCAAAAAGATCAAGATTGGAGCCGCTGCATCGATCTTGAGCAGCTGATGCGCGAGGAGAAGACCGCTGCCGCCGAGCCGCTCAGGCTTTGCCCTGGCGGCGTCACCGACGGCGGCGGAGAGGAGAGTGGTGGCGGGGGGCCGAAGGAGGGAGGCGGGGACGCCCCGGTGCAGCGCGGCGGCGCTGCACAGGAGCGGGGGTAGGGAGGAAGGATCCGGCGGCCGCTTTAGAGAACATACCATGTCTTAGTAATTTTATATTACTATGTATTGGGTAGCTCTATGCCTCTATGCATGTATAATTTTAACAGAATTTTTACAATTTTCAGAGAACTACACAGTCTGCCCAAGATCCCTATAAATGGTTTTATGTGGGCAACATGCTACCAATGCGATATCAAATTTCAAAGACACAGTGGGAGCTAGAATGGTTACATACCGTCGTGGTGAACCCCGAGAGATGTAGATTTCTGACATTGGGGATGCAGGCGAGGAAGTTGCACATGGACTTCAAGAAATCAAGCTTGTGCGGCTTCATCACCCGTCTGTTCCGCTGCACCTCGTCATCCATGTCCTTTATACAGATGGACGCCTGGACGAGCGATGCCAGCACCTCGTTCTCAGAAGTGGCGACGGCGTAGCCACGGTAGCCGCTGAACGGGAGCACGAGGCGCAACGAAGCTAGGTGAGGAACCGCCAGGACAAGAGCGGAGGACCTGTAGCTGTAATCGGAGGGGCTGACGAGGGCGAAGGTCTTGAGCGTGGGAGATGCGACGGTGCAGAAATTTTCTCTGCAGTTCTCGATGTGCAGGTCCTCGAGGACGGGGCACTGGTCGCCGAGATCCCGCCCGAAACTAGGGCTCAGCTGGACGCCGAAGAGACGGAGCCTCGTGAGGCGGCAGGTAGCGCCGGAGGCCAAGCGCGACGTGTCCGGCCAGCAGACTCCGCCGACGTAGCCGTAGCCGTAGTGTATGTCGACGGCAGCCGGCCGGCGCGCGAGCCCGCGGCGGATCCACCTGTCGACGGCCGTCTTCCTGCTGCCGTCGACCAAGTGCAGGCGGAACGCGTCCAGCGGCGCCGATGGGGCGGTGATCGACGTCGATAGCAGGCTGTCGGCCATGTCTTCGAAGCTGTCCCACTGGCACACGCCTAATGGCGGTGGGACGCCGGAGCGCTGGAACTCGCGCTGGTCGATGTTGAGGCAGGTCATGGAGCGCCAGAGGTGCCTCCACCGACGCGAGAGCGCGCTCGTGCGCACGGCCTGCCGGCACCCGAGGAGGGAGAGGATGTCGTGCAGGAGGCAGTCTGGCAGGTCGCTCAGCCGGTCGGAGCCCCCGAGGCGGGCGCGCTTGCTGGAGGAGACTGCCGCCGTCTCCATCTCCGTGTGGATTGCATCGGGCTCGCGGGTGGAGGCCGCCATCCCCATCTCCGTGATTACCGTAAAGCAGCAGGGGAGGTGCCTGCGTAGTCTGGAGCTGGTATTTATAGGGCAACCGTGCGCGAGATTGGTTCCGTCGCCGTGTCCAGGGGGATTGGTTCGGTTTGCACTGACTGAGCCGACATATCATCTTAAAATTTACGAAGTCTCCTCCCCTAAATGCGTATCGTCGGAAATCCTGAAATAAATTCAGGAATAAATCCGAGCATCAGGATTTGAACCTTAGTGAGTTGGGATACCACAGTCTCTCTAACCATCCAACCACAGGTTGGTATTGGTTCGTGCACCTCCTATTTTTCATTTGATTTGAAGTTGGATTCGGTTTGCACTTTGCGCCATACCGACTTTTTTGTTGTTGCGGGAAATACTTTGTATTGCTCAGGCAGCAGTGCTAACCTCCACATTACATTGTTCCACGACTTCGTCGTGTACAGAACCAAGCCATACAACAGTTCGGCCACTAGTTCTACTATGGCTCGCCAATAAATGAGTTGCATGGTTATAATTTCATCAAACATGAGTAATACAAGTACTTTGTTGCCCCATGACTTGCTTGATCTCATGGACAATGAAACTATAAGATGATCTATGCATACCTTTCTTCTTGAAGAGGTTTACAACATTTAGACAGTCAGTATCAATGTGGATAGCAAGTTGGCTCCATCGAAGTGACATCAAGATCCCTTCCTTCAGTGCAACAAGTTCAGATTCAAATGCATCATTGCGGTGCGTGTGCCGCACGGATTTGCAATAGGGATAACAATGGTTCCGTTCCCCATAAATCGGAAATTTATGCACTGTGAGATGGGTATAAGAAGTTTTGATCCCACAATCTAATATAGGAATGGTGGACCCATCCCCAACTAAAAAGGAAAGTTTACCCTTCCCTAATGCTAAGCACCGATCGACCAGGTGCTAGCCTCAACCGGTAGCCTCCTCCACCGCACGATCTATCTTCTTTCTGGCAGTTTGATTCGAGGGCCTCTTTGATTCATATCATCATATGATTCTTAAAAAAAGGTGGGAATAGGAAAAACATAGGATTGGCAAGGCATGCCATCTCAATCCTACAGGATTTTGGTTTGTTTGATTGCATCATAGGAAATGCAAAGGATTCTTGTAAAGAGGTTTGAGTGGATGCTAGAAATCATATGGGAAATAGTACAAAGAAATAATTCCTTTGTGATTCAGTCCTATGAATCAAACAACCAACATAGGATTTTTTTTCTAAGAATTCTAATCCTCCAAAGTTCTACAAAAATCCTTTGAATCAAAGGAACCCAAAAAATTCTCTTTATACACCTGACGACAAGGGAATTCCGAAATGACACATGTAAGGGCATATTTCTCCCTAAGTGGTTTTGGTGATTGATGACAATGCATTTGCGGACTAATCGTGTGCATTGAGCATTTCATATATCTCATGTCTAGGCACAAGACGATTCGGTGCCCCTCGGAGCCTATCGAAGACGGCGTTTCTCTATGTTTCTTTTCGATGGATTTGAGTCGTAGGAAAGCCGTACTATTAAGAGGGGGTCCACTTCAGAAATGTTAGGGTGGAATCAACACGTACACATCTGTTCCTTTGCACCACCTTTCTTTCGCTTCTTTGGAGCACCGGTTGTTTCCCTTGTCGTTGCGAAGATGAAGGCTTCCAAGTGCTACTATTCTGTGGTGTGCGGTAGTACTGCTCAAGGGAGCAGTAGTACCGCAGCGGCCCACGGCAGCAGTAGTACCGCGTCGTGCGGTAGTACCGCTCCTAGCACGCGGTAGTACCGTGGTCTCTAGCCTAGAACAGTTGTTGGCGTCAAAACCGGCATATCTCAGGTAGGGGATCCCGAACTGTGCATCTAAGGATCGAAGGTAACAGGAGGCAGGGGACACGGTGTTTACCCAGGTTCGGGCCCTCTTAGTGGAGGTAATACCCTACTTCCTGCTTGATTGACTTTGATGAGTATAGGGGTTACAAGAGTTGATCTACCTCGAGATCGTAATGGCTAAACCCTAGATGTCTAGCCTATTTGATTTTGTGATAGCCTCTACGGACTAAACCCTCTGGTTTATATAGGCACTGGAGGGGACTAGGGTTGTACAAAGTTGGTTTACAGAGGAAGGAAACTATACATACGGACGCCAAGCTTGCCATCCACGCATAGGAGAGTCCCCTCCGGACACGGGGGAAAGCCTTCTGTCTTGCATCTTCACGAACCATCAGTCCGACCCATGTCACATAGCCCGGACGCCCGAGGACCCCCTAGTCCGGGACTCCCTCAGTAGCCCCTGAACCGGGCTTCAATGACGATGTATCCGGCGCGCAGATTGTCTTCGACATTGCAAGGCGGGTTCCTTCTCCGAATAATCCAAAGCAGTCTTCCGTACATAAGAACTGTATCCGGCTCTGTCCAATAATCACAACCCTAGGCTGTAAGGGAAAAAATACTTAAAACAAAATAAGTCACGCCCACGGGCAACTTTTTCGGCGAGACGTTATGTTACGCCTATTATTATACGAACCGTTTCTGACCCCGCTTAGCGTTTGAGGCCTGACCATTGACACGTCTTGTCAAAGCAGAGATCGTGTCCCCTTGTCATGGGATTCTCATCAATACGGGTTTGGGTAATCCAACCGTGCCGTTCGCACGTCCCCTTGGGAATAGGTGAGGTTTAAGGCTTATGAGGGGGCACTTGATATTCACTGCCTTTATAAGATGATAAAGACCCATCTTTTCTCCTCACGCCTCCTTCTTCCTCTGCCCTTCCGTCCTCGAGCTCCAGCACTCCAGCTTCGATCTTTTCCACCACCACCAAACATTCTAGCCATGTACGGATCTGGAGCGCAGGGCAAGTGGATGGCTTCCTCCGTGACGAAGAAAGATATCAAGGAACTCCGGGAGGCAAGGTACTTGACCGCAGAAATCACGCACAGGCTCCCAACCAAGGGGCAAGCCATCCCTACTCCAGAGCCCGGCGAGAGGATTGTGTTCATCCCTCACTTCCTCCGCGGGTTAGGGTTTCCCCTTCATCCCTTTGTTCGCGGTCTTATGTTCTATTACGGGCTAGATTTTCATGATCTGGCCCTGGACTCCTTCCTCCACATCTCGACGTTCATCGTTGTGTGCGAGGCATTTCTCCGCATCCCCCCACACTTCGGCTTATGGCTCAAGGTCTTCAACATGAAGCTGGAGGTGGTTGACGGGGAGCACGCGGATTGCGGCGGCGCCATGGTGAGCAAGCTTCCCAACGTTACTTGGCCTCAAGGGGCCTTTGTGGAGACCGTCAAGACATGGCAACATGAGTGGTTCTACATTATCGAACCCCGCGACACCAAGTGGGCAGTTGCTCCTGCATTCAGATCTGGACCCCTGCTACGGCTCGTGTCGTGGATCAATAAGGGTCTGGACTGGGGATCGTCCGACGAGGTGTTGATGTTGCAAAAACGCGTCAAGAGTATTACAAAAAGGACGCCCGCCTTACCAACGTGATCCAGGTGATGCTCGCCCGCCGAACCCTCCCCGCCAGCGACGGCCTCTCCGTATGTGGGAGTTTAATCCGGAAGGGCCGCAGACTCTTCAATGACTCTTCGGAACGACGCATAAAGAGATCTGGAAGTAGCTCTTCAAATCTCAAAAATTGTGGCCGGAGACGACCGAGGACATTGGCCTTGACCACAACCATCCGGCCACCCCGGTAAGGGTTAAATTTCTGCACATAGCTTGGTTCATCAATCCAAGGGGATACACTGAGAATGCCATCCTTTAAATAGGGCTAGACAAAGAAGGCGGAGCGGATCAGGTGTCCGACCCCTCTCCCCGAAGATCCAGCTGATCCTCTCCTAATGAGGATGCTGGTCCCGGCGCCATGTCAGGTACCGGTGAAGAAGGACAAGAAGAAAAAGGGCAAGGAGGCCAAAAGTGGCCTCCACCATGAAGATGCTTCGGACGCTAAGTCCGGAGGGACCGAGGTTCCCTCCTCTCACGAGGGGGACGAAGACGAAAGCGAGGAGGAGGAAGAAGAAGATAACCCTCCTCCCAAAGGGAAAAATAGGGCGGCCTCCACAGATCTAGAGGCGGGGGCGTACAAGAGGGGAAAGTTATCCCTTCCGGATGACTCGGGTTCGGACACCGAAGCAATCCCCAAGCACCCCCTGGCCAAGCCCCTTGCCGAATCGTAAGTACCTACAGATGCTTTACATACATCCAATCTTTTAGGAATTGTGAGAATAATACTAGACCATGTTTTGCAGTCCGGCCCGTGACCTCCCTCAACAATCCTCCTTGTCGGGGGATTTGCTGCCGGAGATGATGGAGAGCGAGACGCCTCCACAAGCCTCCCCGCCTCCTAGGGCGGATGACACCGAGGTGTCGCCCCAAAGGATCTCTCCAGGCCTCGGAGAAGTGCGGGAGAGGACCAAGACGGCGCCAGAGGATAACACCTTGGCTGTCGAGAACATGGGGGGCGCAATCCTCATGGAGACCGGCGACGGGGGTCTTGGATCATCCGACCCCCGACCGATACTGCTCCGGAGATACAAACGGCTCCGGAGTCGAATTCGCAGCCCTCTCCGAGTAAGGGGAAAATAGCTATTCCGAAGGCGACCTCTACTAATCCGGAGGCGCCGAACATCACTACAAAAAATACACTTCCGCGATGATACGTGTTTGTCACAGTAGGTCGCGTTTTTTGTCATGCATGTAGATCCATGACAAATTTATGACAGAATCAAGATAGTCATACCTGTGTTGTCGTAGAAGTGTTCCATGACATTACCAAAATTATCATCACGGAAGTGTCCACTTCCATGAAGATAAATCGCGCGTCACAGAAGTGCTTTCGTCAAGGGTGACCGACACGTGGCATCCACCGTAACGGAACACCGTTAAGCTATCGGGTCGGATTTTGGATCCGATAACCCGTTAACAGCCCTGACCAATGGGAAATTTCCACGTGTAAAATCATCATTGGCTGGAGGAAACACGTGTCGACTCATCGTTGGGACAGATGTCATCCACTCATTGGACAGAAGGCGTCTATGATACGTCGACACGTGGCACATCCCATCAAGTTTAAATGGGCCGGCCCAACTAAAGGCCCACAAGATTTTGCGGACCATAATGGGCCAGCCCAGTTAAAGGCCCACGAGATTTTGCGGACTATAATGGGCTGGCCCAACTAAAGGCCCACAAGATTTCACGGGCCATATTAGGCCGCCCAAAGAAGGCCCACAAGATTTTGTGTGCCATAATGGGCGGCCAGTAAAGGCCCACAAAATTCTTGCGGATCATAATGGGCGGCCCGACTAAAGGCCCACGAGATTTCGCCGACATTAATGGGCCGGCCCAGCTGTAGGCCCACAAGATTTTGAGGACCTAGTAGGCCGGCCCATTAACTGGCTGCCATGTTTTGGGCCAAATGCTGGCCCATATTTGATCCGGTCCATTAATGGCCTGCTACGTTCCGGGCCTAATAATGGCCCATATATCCGGCCCGTTAAAAGCCTCCCACTTTCTGGGCCAAATCACGGCCCAGATTAGGTCCGGCCCATTAAGAGGCTTTGGGCTCAATTATGGCCCATATCAGATTCGCCTGGCTGATCGGACGCTATGCTTTTGGGCCCACTTGCTAAAGGCCCATTTAGTAATTCGCCCGATATTAGTTTCGACTGTTAAGGGCCCATTTAACATTTCAGCCCTATATTAATTTTGGCCTGTTAAAAGCCCGTCATATAGTTGGGCCTAACTACGGCCGGTTTGCATCCCGCCATTTCGCGATATGTCGATTGGGCCAAACAAGGACCGAGACAACTTTGGCCTGTTAAAAGCCCGTGAATTGATTCGCACAATCATGGGCCGGGGTCCATTTCGGCACGTTTCAGGTCCAGCCTACTTCTCAGCCTCCTAAATGCCCATTGAGTTTTCTTGCGAAAAGAGGGCCGGGGGTTACTCGGCCTATTAAAGGCCCGAATCTACTAGTGGGCCAGTTTGACGGGGCCCATGATGCGGATCATACATCGTGATTGCATGACGGCCCGATTATGTACCGTAATTTTACGGTCTGGTCGGTTCTTTGCGAAGACAGGATATATATACTGATAAAATAACCGCAGCATCGTGAATAAGAAAAAACTTAGACTAAACAATAAAGAAATTACGGCATATTACATCCATCGGGCATCAAAGTTCGCCACTATGATAATAAAGCACAAGCATAAATAGATTACATACACCGGGCATCAAAGATCGCCACCGATTGCAAATAAACACGCCGACAAAATAATATACAAAACCGGCAGCACTTCAATAGAGTTCAAGAAAGGTTAGCCCTCATTGGGAGCTGCAACAAGCACCGAAAGCAAGATGATGAGATCAAGCGCTTGTTCAACACTTATATCTTCCTCACTCTGAAAGATAAACAAGCAGACGGATGACAAGTTTTGTACATAAAAGTATCAAGTCTTGACAATTCATCACATTTCTTCTTGTGAATAAAGTGACACAGTTTAAAATTGCATTAACACAATATGGTATTGTTCAGTGTCAAGACATGGCAGGAAATGACATTGTGAAGGAGTTGGCAGCTTCACGACACCACCGGATTACAGATCAAGAACTCATAAGTATCAATGGTTAGTGTCGTCAATTTATCCCATTTCAGATTGGCAAATAAAGAGACGGTTTAAATAATACTCCCTCCGTCCGGAAGATTACTTGTCATCAAAATGGATGTGTCTAGAACTAAAATACATCTAGATACACATCCATTTCAATGACAAGTATTTTCGGACGAGGAGTAGTAGAATTTTTTATGGGTGATATGACATTGTTCATAGTTAAGACATTGCGAGAATATGACATTGTCTTTGTAGTGGGTAGGTTCACCACACCACTTTGGATTACGGATGAAGAAACGAAGCATACATGCAAAGTGCAAAAGAAGATCACTTGCTCTGTATAGTTTAATTTACATGGTATGAAGAAGGAACTTGGTTGTACAAGCTGAAACCTTAAATTGAGAAGGACAAACTTTTGTTTATGAACTACATAATAAACTTTAAACATGCAATTTGATGCAAACACCAAAAATAAACAGCTGTTGCAGTCATGCCTAACCAAATATACACAACAAAGTTTGGAGGCTTGAGAAGGACAAAGTTACATTACTGGTGAAGACAGGCTCTATAAAGCCCTTGTCCATGCTGATGGGGGGCAATTCAAGAAGTTTAGCACAGAATGTTCTTCATAAGCATTGCCTTTATTCTACATTTTGTTAAGAGTAAATAGATGTGATAATATCTGAAAAAATGGAGAATATTTAAGATAAGATGAAGAATGATGCTACATAACCAAGTAGCTATAAATGTATGTGCAAATGATACGAGCAAAAGGCACGACCAAGAGCAATGCACAGCTAAACTTCTTGATATCAACCTTATGGTAAGAGTAAATATAGATCGATGTGTAGAAAATGGAGGGCAAAGGAAAATAAGCTGCAAAGTGATGGTACATGAACAACTACCTGTCAATATAAGTACACCGATAAAGGACAACATGTACTTACAAGAACAATGCGAGCTAAAAAATTCATTGGCATTGGATATATTCTACACTAATGTAACCATTCATACAGATCGATAATTTGGAGCGAACAATTGATAAGCAAGCTATCATGCATACTGCTGTCACATAATGAAGGGTATGTATACAAGTACGGTGATACAGGACAACAGTACTAACAAGAGCAAAGCAGCGGGCAGCATATTTGTGATATCCTGTCGTTCTTTTCAAACCGAATTCTTCTTGAGCAGATTTCCTGCAAAAAGATCCGTAAGGCACATGCGGAAAAGTAGAAGTTCAAATTGTCATGTGATTTCATAGACAGTACCTCATCACAGGAACGAGACGATTGCATAACAAGGTTTTTCCATTCAATGTCTTCTCAATTTAGCATAGGAGACTTCACCGAAAATTCGTTTATAGACTTGCCATCAAAGTGTGATTTCCTCAGGTAACACCGATACTGCTGCAATGCTTCCTTGAAAAGCACAAGCAAGCTTTGCTAGTCATGACTATCCAGATTGACCCTCACCTAGTTACAACAATGTAATGTAAATCATTGATGTGTTCGATCAGTTGAAAACAGGAAAATAATAACCATGAATAATAGCACTTACATGTAAGTTGGACAGGAAGATGTGAGAATGGTGTTTGTCTTCACTATAATCTTCCCATGATGGGAATATATGCATGTAGTCCCTAACAACATTGAAAGCATTGTCTTTTAAACTGGGAATAAATGGAATGGGGTTCCAATCTGCGAGAATTGGCCATCTCTGCAGCTTGGGATAGGTCTTGCCGGTGGACTTCTGTACTTTTTCTTTGGAGTGGGATTTTTTACGTGGTAATTTGGTGCTATGGCAAATGAAATCGGTATACCTTTTCTTTGGAGTGCAGGTCCTGTGTGGTGGGGCTAGTGGTGTGGCCAGTGAAGTATGGGTACAGTCTGCTGGAGTCGGTCCTATGTTTTGTGTCACTGGTTGTACAACCAATATAAGTGGGGCGATGTCTGATTTCTCCGGCACCACCACGTTTTTCAAGGACTTTGCTGGTGCTCCTTCAGGTTCAGCAATCACCTTCTTCCTTTTTGATGTCTGATGCACAAGAACAACATTTGAGTGGAAAAACATGGTATGACGACAGATGGAATATGTATTGATAATGGATGGGCATAGCATCTCGAGTTATATGATGAGTAAACTAAGCGAGATGGTGGTGCAACAAAGTAGAAGAAATGCAAGACAACATATGCAAGATACACGCAATCAATAAAACCTTGCCAAATTAGAGCATGACACCTTGATGGGTGAACAGGACATGCCATCCGCCTTTGACTCCTCGAGGTTAGAATAGTCATTAGAATGATATTACGAACAAGAATCAACAGTGGGGAGCGTCACGAGTTTCATTGCTTCCAAAATGGCACTCAATGCCTTGGTGCCAATTTTGTAAGTCATTGCAGATGTTCCACAATATTCTTACGATGCATGGATTACGATATTCACTGTAATTGCGTATAATATCCGAGAACCATGAAAACATAAATAGTTGTGAGATTATCTTTGTAATGCAGATGATATTCTAATATAGGGGCACCCTGTAAACACTTATGTGCTATCCTTTGGATTACGATGAGAGAGCTCATGTGTGCTGTAATATTGTGCGTGCATTTATATAATCTGCACAAGTACACAAAAAATAGGCTCGAGTAAGGATAGCTGGAAGATGATAGGTTCATAATATACTGTATAGAAAGTTTACTTCCAAACCATGATAACAAGAGCACACAGCAACTAGGCAGATCATGGTGTAGATAACAGGGGTACAACATAACCACGATATACAAATCGGGAAAGTGGAACTGGCTTGAAAATACGGTGTTGTATTGCCGCTAGTAATTGAAAGCCTATCAATCGCGTACAGGCCAACACTATCGAACATGGTAAAGAAGAGCAAGCAGATTTTGGATAATAAAATGTTGGTCGCGCAGTGCCCACACATGATGAACCAGAGCGCATTAAGAATGCAACTCCCAGCTGTCTCTCGACCATTTCAGGCGGTTGTATGAAGATCCTATGTCTCCTAACCCTTCTTCTTCCTCGTCTGTGATTCTTCCCATACAGAACACCACACGGGCCGCCGGCCAGACCACCGGCCCCCACTGCCTGTGTTCCTCCGCCACCCCCAACCCCCACCCACGTCGAGTTTTCATCGTTCGGGGAGGCCCCACAACCACCCGAGACCCTTGGATCGCACCGGCGAACTACGGCGAGCTCTGAAAAATCGACTGACCAATTTTAAAATTTAGTCTACTGTGATTTAACTAGTGTGGAATATAAAAGGGGAAAACCATAAGCATTGGGAGTATAGTGTTGAGCGTGCCATGGCGGATCTGAAAGTGCAAACCAGACAAAGGCAACCGCAACCAAGACAAGAAATCGAGTAAAGCGGTGGCGATCTATTTTCTTCTTTGCGATAAATAAGTTGAGCAGAATCTGAAAGAGTATCGCCTGCAGTGCGGCGCCTGTACGCATCTGGCTGAGAATTTGACAAAGGTCTGCGGTAGTGATGGCTTCGGCGGTGTGGAAGCAGATCTAGGAGGGTAGATGGTGGTGGCGGGCGGTGGACGAGACGGTCAGAGAGCGGGCGCCGACAATGTGGACGATTTACGGGATGAAGCAAGAGGACGGGATGCAAGGATCCCGGTCCGAAGGCGTGGATGAGAGAGGTCGATCTCTTGTAATGGACGACGGCGTCGGGGTATCAGCTCCGGCATGGTGGAGGAGGACGGCGGTGGATGGGGTGGCGGACGGCGGCGGACGGAGGAGGGTGGGGTGGAGAGGGTGTTTTGGCGCCCATTGTAGGACCTTGAAGTATGTCTAGAGGGGGGGGTGATTAGACTACTTGACCAATTAAAAACTTAACCTTTTCCCAATTTTAGTGTTTGGCAAATTTTAGCTATCTTAGGACAAGTCAAGCAATCATCACACAAATCAAGCAAGCATGCAAAGAGTATATGGGCAGCGGAAATTAAAGCATGCAACTTGCAAGAAAGTAAAGGGAAGGGTTTGGAGGATTCAAACGCAATTGGAGACACGGATGTTTTTGGCGTGGTTCCGATAGGTGGTGCTATCGTAAATCCACGTTGATGGAGACTTCAACCCACGAAGGGTAAGGGTTGCGCGAGTCCACGGAGGGCTCCACCCACGAAGGGTCCACGAAGAAGCAACCTTGTCTATCCCACCATGGTCGTCGCCCACGAAGGACTTGCCTCACTAGCGGTAGATCTTCACGAAGTAGGCGATCTCCTTGCCCTTACAAACTCCTTGGTTCAACTCCACAATCTTGTCGGAGGCTCCCAAGTGACACCTAGCCAATCTAGGAGACACCACTCTCCAAGAAGTAACAAATGGTGTGTTGATGATGAACTCCTTGCTCTTGTGCTTCAAATGATAGTCTCCCCAACACTCAACTCTCTCTCATAGGATTTGGATCTGGTGGAAAGAGGATTTGAGTGGAAAGCAACTTGGGGAAGGCTAGAGATCAAGATTCATATGATAGGAATGGAATATCTTGGCCTCAACACATGAGTAGGTAGTTCTTTTCTCGAAATGGTAAGTTGGAAGTGTAGGTTCGGTCTGATGGCTCTCTCCACGAATGAAGAGGAGGTGGAGGGTATATATAGCCTCCACACAAAATCTAACTGTTACACACAATTTACTAAACTCGGTGGGACCGATTCAACAGACTCGGTCGGACCGATTTAGTAAACCTAGTGACCGTTAGTGATTTTCGGTGGGACTGACATGCAACTCGGTGAGACCGATTCGGTTAGGGTTAGGGCATAACATAATCTCGGTGAGTCCGATTACACAAACTCGGTGAGACCGATTTGGGTAATAAGCTTTCCAGAGAGTTGGTCAGGTAAACTCGGTGGGACCGATTTGATCTTTTCGGTGAGACCGAAATGTTACAAAAGGGAAACAGAGAGTTTACATTGCAATCTCGGTGGGACCGATCGCTCACTTCGGTTAGACCGAAGCGTTCCCAAGGGAACGAGAGAGATTACAATCCCATCTCGGTGAGACCGAGATCCCTATCGGTAGGACCGATTTGCCTAGGGTTTGTGGCAGTGGCTATGACATTTGAAATCGGTGGCGCCGGGTAGGAAGATTCGGTGTGACCGATTTTGGTTTAGGGTTTAGGTCATTTGTGGATTGTGAGAAAGTAACTGAGGGTTTTGGAGCATATCACTAAGCACATGAAGCAAAAGGCTCATTAAGCAACACCTCATCCCTTCTTGATAGTATTGACTTTTCCTATAGACTCAATGTGATCTTGGATCACTAAAATGTAAAATGTAGAGTCTTGAGCTTTTGAGCTTGAGCCAATCCTTTGTCCTTAATATTTTGAGGGATCCACTTTCATCATCCATGCCATGCCATTCATTGAGCTTTCTGAAATATTCATCTTGGAATAGTATTAGCTCAATGAGCTATATGTTGTTATGAATTACCAAAACCACCTAGGGATAGTTGCACTTTCAATCTCCCCCCTTTTGGTAATTGATGACAACATATAGATCAAAGCTTTGACAAATGATAATAAGATTGAAAAACATCGTCGCTTTGAGAAGTATGTAATAAGCAAGAGCTCCCCCTAAATTTGTGCATAGTTTAAGATTTGCTTTGGACTGCAAATATACAAGGAATTAGGCTCATGGGTTACTCTTCCATGTCACATACATCTTGGTGGAGCGCTCAAAATGATAAAGATTGAATACATGCACTCATCACCAAGCAAAGTGAATGATCACATAGGATAGATAAGATAATATCATCAAACATGCATAAGTGTAGCTTATGATCAAACACATGATCATCAATGTCTCACAAGAATAGCATAGTATATCAAGCAATCAAAAGCAAACAAGTTTGAACCACCAAATCAAGAGAGAACAAAAGCGACTCTCTCTCTCTCTCTCGAAGCCTATGATCTATACATTTTTCTCCCCCTTTGGCAACAAGTTACCAAAAAGTTCATAGAAAATGCATAGTGCTAGATCGACTCTCAGGCTTGATCTTTTGGTGGTGGTGTAGAGATGGCTCCTTGGACGAAGACTTCAGTTGATGTAGAGGGAGCTGGAGGAGTTGGTGCTGGAGCTGGTTGCACTAGAGCTGTAGGAGCTGTAGCTGGTGCAGATGATGTTGCTCTAGTGTCTGGCTCTGGCACTACATCTGATCCTTGAGCTCTAGGCACTCTGGCAAATACATTAGTGGTAGTCTTGCCCTTCCTCTCCTGCATGTCATCCTGCAGCTGCTCCACAACTGACTGAATCTCAGTTACTTTGACATCTAGATCATAGAATTTTTGTTCCATGATTCTTTCCAAGCTCTCCTGATTTTGAGTGAGGGTGGCCAATCCCTTCTCAATCCTCAGAGATGATGCTATCAAGTAACCAAGCTGCTCCTGCTTGTTCTTCAAGAAATACTCAGATGCCTCCTCTTGAGTTGGCATCTTGGCAGCCTTCTCCTTCTCTTGAGCTCGAACTGATGATGGATCATTCTCATTCATGACAACCTCATTGTCCTCAAAGTCTGGATAAAGTGGAAAATGTTCCTTATCCAATAGATATTTGCCTGTGCCCATCTTTGAGTTAATCAACTCCTGAATCTAAGGGGCATATCCACAACTCCTCTTATGATCTGTTGCAATCCTCTTAATGGTTTCAACTATAAGGCTCATGACCTTGAATTTCTGAGGCACATCAAACAAATGCAACATATTGATTGCATGCCCTCTGATCATGTTGTGGTCACCTGACTTAGGCAATAGAGTGTGCCTTAGGATCCAATTGATTGTAGGCAGCCCTGACAGAAGAAAGTGGGCTGATCCAAAAGAGAAAGTCTCTAGGGCTTTGTCTGGGATCTCCTTGTACATATGTGCCATGGTATTGTGTCCCATTTTCTTCTTGGCATGTACATCCAGGTCATCATCATTTTCCTTTGGGGCATTTATCAGTTTTGCCCACTCCTCAATAGTTGACTGGTACCTTGTACCTTCAGACATCCAAACTATCCTCCCATATGGATAGAAGTGTGCTGTGGAGTAGAATTGCATGATAAGTTCATCATTCCAGTTGGTGAGCTTTTGCCCAACAAATTCTGCAACTCCACAAGCAACAAAACTGTCTTGCACTCTAGGATAGTGCTCTTCATTTCCTTAATGTAGGTCCAGTCGACCCACCTCATATTACAAACTATGGGCTTCTTGTCCAACAAGATTGTCTCATAGAAGTCCTGCTGTTCCTTTGTATGGAACCTGTAATCAATAGCAGTCCTTCTCCTTGTGGCATATGGATCTGCCATCCTCCATAGCCTCAACCCTGAATCTTTTCTGATGTTCATGTCCTCGTACGGGATGGGCATCATTGTGATGCAGTATCTTGGGCTTGAGCTTCCTCGGAACTTGTCCTTCTTCATCTTCCTCCTCGGCAACCTCGAACCTTTGGGGCCTTGTTCTTCTCAAGAATTTGGAATACTCCTGGTATTCCTCTTTGGTGCAGAACTTGGCCTTGGGGGCAGCTTTGGGTGCTTCCTTGGGCTTAGATGTTGCAGCCCCTGATCTAATAGCATCACCCATAAGCTTTGGTGCCTTTGGTGCTGGTGCAGCAAGCTCTTCTTCCTCTTCCATCATGGAAGGTTGACCAACAACTCTGGCTATGGTCTTCTTGACCCTTTCCTTCCTTTTCTTTCCTTCAGTAGCTGGCTCTTTGGGATCAGGCTTCTCAGGAAGTTTAGCTGAGTCTCTGGCTTTGGACATTGGTTGTCTTCCTGCAGGCCTTTTAATCTTCATGCCTGGCTTTGTATGCTTTCTTTGAGCCATACTCCTTTTTGAGTACTACTTTCTTGGAGGTAGCCTCATCTTCTTACGCTCTATAATCCTCATCTTGAGTCTGAAGTTCTCTTCTTCCTTTGCTCGGTAGCTGCCTTAGGCAGGTTGCTAGGAAGTGCTCCTGCTGCCTTCATCTGAAGTCTTGGAGGGACTAGTGCCCTCACTCATGTCAATCTGCTTTCTGACACATTGCATTTGTCACTCACAGTGCGACATCTTGCAAACATCATTTCTGACCTGTGTGAGTTATAGATGAGATAGAGTGGATGAGCATCACAAAATGCAGAGATTTTTGCAAAAGAATGATTCAAAAATTTAGTTTTAGTTTTCCATAGAAAGCATTTTGGATCAACCGATTTTCAAAATCGGTGATACCGAAGCAGTTTTGGAACCTAAACTAATGAACTCGGTTGGACCGAGTCACAGTTCGGTGGCACCGAGACTGCTAGGGTTTCATAAAGTCCTAAAATCGGTCGCACCGATTAGCAATTCTCGGTCAGACCGAGAGTTACTAGTGCAATGGCATAAGCCAAATCGGTGGGACCGAGTTTTTCAACTCGGTGGGTCCGAGATGGTTTCATGAAACCTAACCCTAAATTTTCAAATCTAATCTAATCTACGGATTGCATTGGTGGATAGGAGTGTTTCAATCGTGGCAAGAATCAATAAGAACACAATGTGCTAGGAATCAGACGAGGATAGCACCGTGATCGAGTCCATACCCTAGCTCGGCGATGAACTGCCACTGACGGCAACCAGGGGTTGAATTCCGTTGTGGCGGAGACCCGATGTGAGGCGGCTGGCGACGAGGAGACGATCCGGAGACCTTGGAGGCAGAGCGAGCTATTTCGCGGGCGAAGGGGTTCGGAGAAATTTCCAAAATTTTGCCCGTGACTATATATAGCCCGACCCTGTCGGTGTGACCGAGTGGAACAACTTGGTGGCACCGAGATGCATAACTGTGTTTAGTTACAGCAACTCGGTGTGACCGAAAAGTTCAAATCGGTTGCACCGAGATTGAAAACCTAGATCGACTTAGTGATCTCGGTAGGACCGAAATGGAGGAATCGGTCAGACCGAGAATCACAAAGAAGTTTTGGAAGTTTAAGTCTATGACGAATTGGGGACTCCGAGTGCTCCTCACGCAGAGTGGTTCGAATCTGACTTGATCAAATTTTGTGATGTAGCATGAATAGAGTTTGAGAAGAGAAAAGCATAGATAGCTAGAGAAGGTTCTTAGGCATTCTTGTCCATCCACTTGGCCAAAAGAAGAAAGAACCAAACAATCAAAACAACAAGTGGATGTCCTTGAATGAGTAAAATATGCACCAACATGCTCACACAAAAGATGGCAAATGAAATATGTGGCAAAGCATGCACAACCAATTCTAGCATCTATCAAACAAATGGCGATGACTAGGTCATCTATATATGAGTATATTGACTTAGGAGTCAAATGATAAACATTTGATCATAGGTCATACTCATCGTTTAAGCTCAAGTGGGGTTACCACTTTTACATAATGCATTGATGTGTTCACACCATTAGAGTTTCTTTGACTCAATTCTTAGAGTTAAGCTCCCCTAGATGTGAGATCCCCTTAGAGGGATGAACTAACCTTGGGTTTTGTCGATGATGACTTCATGTAGGTGTTGAAGATGTGGATGCTCAATGTTGATGTAGATCAATTGGAGCAATCCTTTGGAGTGAGTTGCACTTTCAACTTGCCTACATGGGTTAGTCCCACAAGGAACAAACAAGAATATCCATAGACATAGAGTGATGCACACACAAGATGATGTCCATGAAATCATTAGGTTACCTTGTCCCTTGCCTTACCAACATGAGGGTTTGTGACTCCTTGAACTAGTTCAAGATGTGGAAGTTGATTGCACTTGTCCTTGCCATAATGATATGTGTGAAGAATGTTGGCGGAGTCACCCTCAAGAACTCTCTAGTTCTTCTTCTTCGGGATCCACATCATCTTGATGGGAATCCTTGGAGTTGTAGTTGTACTTGATGAAGTAGAACTTGTAGTAGTCTATGGAATCCACTTGAACGAGGCCTTAGGTGCTTCTTCAAATGCATCAATCTCTTCTTGAAGCTTGTCCTTGCCTTTGTTCTTGTGGTCTTGTGGTGGAAGATCATCTTGTGCTTGCGTTCCCTTGAAGGAAGTAGGATCATACTTCACTTGTTGAGGAACAAACTTCGTCTTGGGGTATTGATCTTCTTCCCACTCAACTCCATTGGAATTGAACTTTCGTTCAAAACCAACACCTTGATTCTTCCGGTGTCTTCCTTGCTTCACGTACAATTTCCTCGAATTTCTTACTCCGGCAAGGCTCTTGTAAACACCTTTCTCTATAATTCCCTTCAATAAGCTATTTTCTTGCTCAAGTGTAACTTGGCTAAGAGAATCATTAGTGGAATCAAGAGAACTACTAGAAGCAACAATATTGACATTATTATTGTTACTACTAGAGGAAGTATATTTCTTGTACTTGTTACTAGACTTGACTTGAGGCATGTAAGTAGATAGGAGTAAACGCTTGGCAATGTAAGAAGAACTTTTCTTACGAAGATCATCATTGATCGCTTTTAGGAACTCATGCTCTTGCTCAAGATTGAGCTTTTCAAAGCGTAACTTCTCATGAGCCCTTAAAAGTTCTCGATGATCTTGAAGATAGTTTCATGAGCCAACTTAAGAGTGTTTAGTTCTTTAGTTAGAAGCTCAATCTTCTCCTTATCATTGTCATTCGTTTTATCTTGATTAGCATGATTAATTGACATTTCTTCATAGTATTCATCACTAGAGTTGTCAACAGGTAAATCATCATCCACAAGCAAGTCATCTTCATCACTATTGAAATCAACATACTCAGGGTGTGTTACCTTAGGACCTTTGGCCATGAAGCATCTTCCAATTCCTTCATTTGGTGATTCAAATATGTCGTAGGAGTTGGTTGACACAAGTGCTAAACCGGCAACACCTTCATCTTGAGTATATTCGGAGTCGGAGTGATAGCTTCTCTCGGAGTGTTTGTCGGAGTCGGAGCCGGATACCCATTCACCAACATGAGCTTGATGTCTTTGTTTTGTGTAGCTCCTTGATGACTTGTCCTTCCTTTCCGAATCCTTGATTCTCCGTGAGGATCTTCGTTCATAACGATCATCTCTACTCCTCCTCTCTCTTGGTGGTGATTCTTCTCTTTTGCTTCTTCTTCTTGGAGAATCTTCTCTTCTTTTGTAGGGTGTCGTACACTCATTGGAATAGTGTCCAGGCCTCCCACAATTGTAGCAATTGCGCTCTCGACTAGAAGATATTTTGTCATGGTAAGTCCTTGACTTGGAGCTTCTTTCTTTGCTTATACTCTTGTAGAATTTGTTGAAGTTCTTCACCATTAAGCTCAATTCTTCATTGAAGGTTTGTTTCTCACTTGATGATGTGGGGGCTTCACTTGAGGCTTTGTAAGCACCACTTGACTTGTTGTGAAGTTCCTCCTTATCCTTGAGTGACATCTCATGAGCAACAATTCTTCCAATGACTTCCGTTGGCTTGAGATCTTTGTAATTTGGCATCATTTGAATCAATGTGCACACGGTATCATACTTTCCATCCAATGCTCTTAGGATCTTCTTGATGATGAATCATCGGTCATCTCTTCACTCCCTAAGCCGGCAATCTCATTTGTAATAAGAGCAAGCCTAGAGTACATTTCAGCGACACCTTCACCATCCTTCATTTTGAACTTGTCAAGCTGACTTTGGAGCACATCCAACTTGGATTCCTTGACGGATTCGGTACCTTCATGCATATCAATCAATGTATCCCAAATTTCTTTTGCATTCTCAAGACGGCTGATTTTGTTGAATTCTTTGGGGCACAATCCGTTGAAGATGATATCACAAGCTTGAGCGTTGTACTGCAACATCTTCAATTCTTTCGCATTAGCTTAACGGTTCGGCTCTCTCCCCTCAAAGAATTCACCTTGCAAGCCAATACAAATAATTGCCCAAACGGCGGGGTTATGTCCGAGAATATGCATTTTCATCTTATGCTTCCAACTAGCAAAGTTAGTACCATCAAAGTAAGGACCTCTACGGTGATAATTTCCCTCACTAGACGCCATACTCTCCTAGGTTGTGAAACCAAGGCTATGACCACCAAAAAGCTATGGAAATCAAAGCAAATAGAGACCAAAGCTCTGATACCACTTGTAGGACCTTGAAGTATGTCTAGAGGGGGGGTGATTAGACTACTTGACCAATTAAAACTTAACCTTTTCCCAATTTTAGAGTTTGGCAGATTTTAGCTATCTTAGGACAAGTCAAGCAATCATCACACAAATCAAGCAAGCATGCAAAGAGTATATGGGCAGCGGAAATTAAAGCATGCAACTTGCAAGAAAGTAAAGGGAAGGGTTTGGAGGATTCAAACGCAATTGGAGACACGGATGTTTTTGGCGTGGTTCCGATAGGTGGTGCTATCGTACATCCACGTTGATGGAGACTTCAACCCACGAAGGGTAGCAGTCGAGGCGAGTCCACGGAGGGCTCCACCCACGAAGGGTCCACGAAGAAGCAACCTTGTCTATCCCACCATGGTCGCCGCCCACGAAGGACTTGCCTCACTAGCGGTAGATCTTCACAGTAAGCGATCTCCTTGCCCTTACAAACTCCTTGGTTCAACTCCACAATCTTGTCAGAGGCTCCCAAGTGACACCTAGCCAATCTAGGAGACACCACTCTCCAAGAAGTAACAAATGGTGTGTTGATGATGAACTCCTTGCTCTTGTGCTTCAAATGATAGTCTCCCCACACTCAACTCTCTCTCACAGGATTTGGATTTGGTGGAAAGAAGATTTGAGTGGAAAGCAACTTGGGGAAGGCTAGAGATTAAGATTCATATGGTAGGAATGGAATATCTTGGCCTCAACACATGAGTAGGTGGTTCTCTCTCAGAACTGGTAAGTTGGAAGTGTAGGTTTGTTCTGATGGCTCTCTCCATGAATGAAGAGTGGGTGGAGGGGTATATATAGACTCCACACAAAATCTAATCGTTACACACAATTTACTAAACTCGGTTGGGACCGATTCAACAGACTCGGATGGACCGATTTAGTAAACCTAGTGACCGTTAGTGATTTTCGGTGGGACTGACATGAAACTCGGTGAGACCGATTCGGTTAGGGTTAGGGCATAACGTAATCTCGGTGAGTCCGATTACACAAACTCAGTGAGACCGATTTTGGTAATAAGCTTTCCAGAGAGTTGGTCAAGTAAACTCGGTGGGACCGATTTGCTCTTTTCGGTGAGACCGAAATGTTACAAAAGGAAAACAGAGAGTTTTACATTGCAATCTCGGTGGGACCGATCAATCACTTCGGTTAGACCGAAACGTTACGAAGGGAAACAGAGAGATTACAATCCCATCTCGGTGAGACCAAGATCCCTATCAGTAGGACCGATTTGCCTAGGGTTTGTGGCAGTGGCTATGACATTTGAAATCGGTGGCGCCGGGTAGGAAGATTCGGTGTGACCGATTTTGGTTTAGGGTTTAGGTCATTTGTGGATTGTGAGAAAGTAGCTGAGGTTTTTGGAGCATATCACTAAGCACATGAAGCAAAAGGCTCATTAAGCAACACCTCATCCCTTCTTGATAGTATTGGCTTTTCCTATAGACTCAATGTGATCTTGGATCACTAAAATGTAAAAATGTAGAGTCTTGAGCTTTTGAGCTTGAGCCAATCCTTTGTCCTTAATATTTTGAGGGACCCACTTTCATCATCCATGCCATGCCATTCATTGAGCTTTCCTGAAATATTCATCTTGGAATAGTATTAGCTCAATGAGCTATATGTTGTTATGAATTACCAAAACCACCTAGGGATAGTTGCACTTTCACCCATGGAGTACGAATGGGGAAAAGGGAGGTAGAGAGGAAGGGGGGAACCATGTATTCAGGGCGCACTTGTCTCAAATGCGAGGAAATTTACAAACTTAGCCCCCGTTTCAAATTTCTACTACATCACAACAACATTAGTCGGTTGGGGATAGGACGGTAATCTTGCATACACCGAATATTTGCCGACGAGAGTTTGTTTTTGGCGCCCACCGTGTATGAATATGAATCGGGGAGGGAGTCGATTTCGGCCGAGGGCACACTATGTTTTGGCGCCCACCGTGTATGAATCCGGGTGAGAGGCGGTTACGTCATGTTTGGGTGAAATTACAAACCTACCCCTATCGAATCCTATAGAAATCCAGCAGATAGGCTTTATGTGGTGGATAGGCGAGTGATTTCCATCTCGCAGATTTTGGTTTGAGCGATTCTGCGACTTTCCGTGCTTCGTTCAAATTTTGCACAGTGCATGTTTACCGTGCCAACTCAATTCGAATCCCGTTTGTATTCTACTATTTTTTTCGGGCGGGATCCATTTTCAATTGGAATTACATTCTATATACATCATTTTTTATATATACTTTCAAAAGCACAACACCATTTATACATAAATATGGTTTACAAATGGCATGATCTCAGATTCATAAGGTTGTATCCATCAATTTGGATTTTCAAATATTTGAAACCACTTTATGTTGAAATCCAATGTATGCATTCCTCGTTAACTGTCTCCAATTAATGTGTGTTTCATGCAGATTTTTTTAACTTCTCAAACATGTATAATGTGTTTCACACACGCAACATATAGTTAATCCCGTTTAGACATTAATTGCATATAAACCATGCATTGTTTGTAATTGAAGAATCTATGGATCACCAATATTGATAAACTATATAACATTACACGTGTGCCCAAATTCAAATGAATATGCATGTTTGATACACCAATTTGCGTTATGATATTATCGATGTCGTGATCTCCGGTTTAAATATTTGAATCCCTTTAATCCGGACATTCGTCTCATATAGCTATCACTCATGCTTATATAGGACTATCTCTCTGGACCTATACACGTTCATCGTCTCTCAGGCATCTCTCGTGCTACCTGTATGTTGACAATGATCTTTTATCTTCGTAACACACTGGCGGTACTCTCTCCAGCGACCTTCATCACTCTATCTCTCATACAGAGATGTCTTTCGCTCCTTAGATATGAGAACCTACGACTCTTCCTCTTCAATATCTCTTTCTCACACACAAACACAAACTCTGTCTCCCAGGGTCTCATATTTCTCCATTGTTCTCTTGTATGTCGCTCAAACACACCCTACTCCCTAGAGATATCTTGTGTTCCCTCATATGTCTCTCTAGCTATCACTCTCGTTGTGAAATATCTTTCTCTCTCGCAGACACAAAACTCCGTCTCTCTGGATCTCATTTCTCTCTGATATTTGTTTGTATGTGACTCACATGCACCCTCTCTCTATCTCTCTCACACCCACACACATAACCCAGCCTTCTGATCCACTCGACTCCTATCTCTAATGCACACTAGCTAGCATCTTTATCTTTCTATTTATCTGTTTCTCCATCAACCTTCTTTCTCGCCCTCACTCTTGATTCCTATCACGCACACTACATATGTTTCTCTCTACATGCAGTCAAGTGCCCTCTCACACATATATAACTTCACCCTTTGAACCACCCTGGTCATCTCCAACACCCAAACTAACGGATGTTCCTCTAGCTAGCATCTCCATCTCTGTATCTATCTGTAGTTTCTCCGTCAACATTTCTTTCTCGCACGGAGTCTTGCTTCCTATCACCCACACTATTTATGTCTCTCCATACATATGAATTTATAGGTTGATCTCTTTTGCACAATCGTTGCGCCTCACCCCCTCTGCTCACCATAGATGCATGCTCCAGCCCACGCCACTCTCTTAAAGACAAAAACACATGCTCAATTGTCGGGCCTTCTTCCCTGCATTCTCACATGCATGCATATTGTCATACCGACCCGTCTCTCCCATGTCGTTGATCTTATGACTTATGTCTTCTTTCTTTTATCTCGATCATGCGCGCGCGCACACACACACAACCCACGTATACATGTATACCTCTCACACATGCACGTTCAAGGTCTCTATGTCTCCATACGTAGTTAATTACCCTCAATCCTAACGCCACATTGAATCGTTCCCTCTTTTGTGCACATAACTTCCACTTTGGATGGGCAAAACACACACTCACACTTAACAATCTCCTTCTAGCTATCCCCCCCCCCCCGCGCGCGCCTCTCACTCTTTCCCTATATCCCCGAAACCAATAAGACCATCCCTTTGTTTAATTCCCACCTACATGCACCATCGATATATAGTAGTCTTCCTCGGTGTCTCTCGAACAAACACGTTCTCTCGATGTCGACTCCTCTCACGCCACACACCTTCTCTTCCCTCTCTCTGAGCATTTTCTCTCTCGCACCCCATCGTTGGTGGCCTCTGCCATACACATCACCTCTCTATGATGAAGCCATGCACACTTAAATTACATCCGCCACAAAGGACCCTGCGACGCACACGCACACGCACACACACACACACGCACACACACACACACACGCACGCACGCACCCCCCACACACTAAGACTCCATCTCTCTCTCTCACACACACACACAAACACACACACACACACACACACGCACCCCTCCCCCCACACACACTTAGACTCCATCTCTCTCTCTCCTCTCTCTCTCTCTCTCTCACACACACACACACACACACACCCCACACACTAAGACTCTATCTCACACACACATGCTCTAGGCGGAGCATTTGTTCCTACCACCCTTCATCCAACCTTACCCGTATGATAAACAATCACCTTTATTTACTTGCATAACATGGATAGATTCCACTTTACTTTAGTAGTCAACAAACTTATCATCATGCACTTTATAAAAAAACGAGTTGGCGATGATGGTGTGCACGCCATCTTGTAATGTCTGGGCCGTATGATCTATATCTAACGGATAGAAAGCAAACTATGATAATTTTACAAAAGATACCCGCACCTCTCTCCACATCATTATCTCCCGCAACCTCATTGCTCAGCAATTAAAAAAGGAATAAGTCTCTGGAACAATCTAGCATGCATGGTGGCCACTGCCGGGCGCCAAATCCATCCCCATGCCTCCGCCCATTCCGACCACAAGTCACCACCATGCTCCACTCCTCCTCGCCTTATCTCTCATCTTTCATTTTTTCGATGACATTCTCGAGATACCAGTTTTCCGATAAAATTCTCGAGATATCATTAGTTTTACACATGGGATTACTCCTGCATGGGTCAATCACAACAGTGTTTTGTAAAGAATGCATATTGATGTTCCGTGCAATGCACGAGAATCTTGCTTGTAATTATATAACGCAAATCACGAGTAGGAAGTGACATTTTTTGACACAACCACGTTAACATGGCCACGTAAATCACGGCAGGAAGGAGAAGGGAAGCGGGCTGTGGAGTAACGTTTTCACCACAATTTCTTAGGAAACCGAGTGCAATAATTGAGTAGTTTTGCAAACTACCATTACTACTACACACAAACGGTTCAAAACCTATACTCCCTTGCTGGTAGCGCTTCTGGCGTGAAACGGTCGGCGTCATACACAGGCGTCGATGCGTATTAATGCCCGGCCAGAGCGGAGGTGACCTCTCACTGGCGCCGGCTTTGAAGTGGCGCGACGACCGAGAGAGTGCCGCTTCCCGGTGCACGCGACTGCTCCGCGTCGAGACTGGCCATAGGCCCTGTTTGGATCCATGGGTTAGAGTTAGTTTGAGCTAGTTGAGGCTCAAATAGCCCTAAAATATCCAAGCATGAGGGTTTAAATTGGAGCAAGTTGCACCGAACCCACCAAAAAAACTATCCCACCCAAGAGGTGCTAACTGGAGATAGTTCTCATTGGGACCACTGAAAAATCACTTTTCTCTCTCCATGAAGTGCATTTATTGTCAATCTAACTCTGTCACCCAAACACCTCTTTGGCTACAATTAGTTCAGGGTTAGTCATGAGTTAGTCTAAACTCTAGCTAAGTTAGAGTATCAAACAGAGCAGTATAGGACATGCAAGTTGCTCAAAGCATACGAGCAAATTAAATGACGTGAAAGGATTTTTTATTTTTGAAAGCGGAACGTGAAAGGAATTTTTTAGAATGCTCTTGGCATGTCGCTAACATGTGACAGTTAACCGACCTCAATAGACGGCGTAAACGCCACCACCGCACTTTGATAGAGACGAGGAGGGAGAAGCGATACAAAGGTCTTTGGATTACTAGAGATAGGTGTCGCACGGAAGCCAAGAAATGTGGTGATAGCGTGGGTTAGCCATGTACTAGTATGATAGTACTACACTGGGCTGCCGTGTTTCGTACTCTTCCAGTCCACTGTGGAGATGATTGGTTAATTTTATATCGCTGAATAATATTAAATATTATGAGTGCAGACGCTCCACCACGAGGTTCCTTGCTCCTTCTCTATCGTCCGGAATCTATTGTTCTTCCACTCTATTTTTTTACGTGAGCTTTATTCACCCTTTTGCCAAAACGCGAGACATCTAACATCAAGGTGCATGTGTTATGCAACGATCGTTCCATCTATATGAAGAACACGTGGGACTGGAACTACGAGACGGACATGTACCCAGGAGTGGACGTACGAACCTGAGTAATGTAGCACGATGAAGTGAAGTAGAAAGGCACAAATGGTATGAACATGCGTGGCATACAGGTGTGTTTGGTTGCGTTCTCGTCTCAAAGATACTTGTTCCCTCTTCATGCATGCTCAACTCAACACCCTCTTCATGCATGCTCTCTTCATGCATGCTTCTAGTGTATTTGTGCTAAACTAGTGTGGACTCATGCACCCTCCATACACTCTACCAAACACCCAAAAGTAGGTCGAGAAGGGAACTCTTGGGCGGCATTTGTCTCTTACTACGTACTACCACTAAATGTTGTACGTGCAATGCACGATGATGTTATGGATGCGTGCCTAAGTACTCTACTACTACTATATTAGTTGGAGGCACATATTAACTTTTATATTTGTTTACGTGTATGCCCGAGACCTTCCAACTAGACGTGTCTTTCTCTCCAGTCGCACTTTGTATCGTTCATACCACTAAGTACTACTACGTGTGGTCTCCGACCCTAAGTGGAAGAAGTCGAGACGCTCTACCACCTAATCGTTTTTCTGTTGGGCTCTACCACGCTGTTCATATCCCACTCCTTTCACGACGTGTGGGACATCCAAAGACGTGCCGTGTTTGGCACCCTTCGTCGTAAGAGTTAAAACGCTAGCATTCATCGAAATTAAAAATAATTATAAATCGGCGGTGATACTATTTTTTGCGAACCAATCAGCAGTGATACTATACCACGCGGTTTCCTTGCTCCTCGATATCGGAAAGAATACTTCCGTTCGCCAACATGTGGGACGTCGACCATCCTTGTCCACTTGCCATGCACGGAGAACTCCAAGGGAGAGTCACCCAGGTCGTCGCGCCGCAGTAACAATGACTAATGAGCCGTCAAATCACAGGCCCACTTCCCACTTTGAAGTTGCTCGGACGAAGGAACCATCATGACTTCGTTGAATTCCGCTTCTTGAAGAAAACTATTGTACCAGCAGTACTGCTAGCTACAATATTTACTCCAACAGAGGCCTCCTTTCGTTCATAGGATAGGAATATGAAAATCATAGGAAGTGAGATGACATGCATCTCAATTCCTATAGAGAAAGAGATGCCATTTGATGCATAGGATAGGAATGTTTCCATTTAGTCTAGGCTAATGTATTGGTAATTTGCTCTAAAAACTACAGTAGTAACTAGTAGTACTGGTACATGCTCGTACTTTCGAACAGAGACACACACACTAACTACTAGTACTACTACTTCTCACATGCTGGCCGACGCCGTCGTTCTCCTTCCGGCTTTGTCGTGACACCCCACCGTGCTTGGATCTCCGCCGACCTCTCCAGCAGGTAGGCGTGCGTCCTTTTCTTTCTTGCGGCGGAGCCTCTCTTTTCTTGAGTGATTTCTGACTTTTCCGCTCCCTCTGTGCGTCTTTGGCCGCCTCTTGCTCTACCGCCCATTCGGCCTTGGCATCTTCAAATTACTCCCACATAGTTGTGAGGTCGCGAGCGGCGATGAACTCGGCATAGCGGTATGCCATCGCTTTCCTACCATTTTGTGTGCGTTCGTGGGCGGCGAGGAACTCGGCGCGGCAGGATGCCATCGCTGCCTTACGGGTTAGTGTGCGGCACGGTGGCATGAACGACGCTTGGTGAGAGCTCTGGGATGGAGTGGCCGGACAACCGTATAGTGCATTGGTTTGTCAAGAGCTCAAGGACAAAAGACGTAGCAAATTAGGATTCCCCTTCAATCCTGGTCATTTATTACCGAGTAAAATGCATTGGCGGTCATTGAACTTGTCTTGATAGCTCACTTTGATCATTGTATACGAGATATGGTGATTATACGGTCACTGGCTCAGCGTATAGCTCCGTATTTGTATGGCTGACCAGTCAAACAGTCCGCATGCGCCTCATCAGCTCGTGTTCTTTATCTATCTACGCGGGCCTACCTGTGAATGGAGAAAGAAATACTGTAAAAACCAAAATTATACGTATGTGGGGAATCAAACCACGGACTCGTCGCTGCAACGCACCCTTGTCATCCAAATGAAAATGAAATACTTCGCGTCAGACACTCACGCTCACGCTGTCAAAGCATGATAATGCATGCACGTCGCCCTCGAAATCAAAGTCCTGCTCATGCCGCAACGCAAACAGCGAGCCCATCACCTGTGCGCCCCGGCGTTGCCTGACATTACTGTTTAGACGTTTGATGGAGGCCTACGCGAATGCCGAGCATGTATTCACCTAGCTCAACACCAACGGTCATACTCGGACCGCCTTGCTCATGTATATCGTCTATCACAACGACAATCTATAAAACAGCCTAAGCTAGAGAGGGTACTATGGTAGTATGGTACAGAGTATGTACTATCGTGAGCGACCGATCTTAGTGCCACTGCACACCGAAACCCCTTCCATTGCTAGCGCGCACTTCCCGCCTGAAAAGGTCACCGTCTCTCCAGAATGTCAATGCCGCATTCATCGGACTTAACTGCAGGTGCAATTGGTGTGTCACTGACATGCGGGCCAGACGCCCATTCTGCCCACATGTCAGTAACCCAAACGCATATGCAGTTAAGTCACTGAAGCAGCGTACCCATTCACGCCCGACGAACCTACTCCGGCGCAAGTTGTCCATCCGTCTGCCACGACTCATTGCCATTCGCCCGCTATATTAACTTGAGTCCCAGCTCCCAGCCATAGCCAAAGACCCACACTTATTCTCCTCCGGTCCCTTCCCTCTGTCGGCACCACTTCAACCATGGCCTCCTGGCGCTCCGAAGCTCTCTTGGACGTACTATCGCAGGAGCAGACGAGGGACATCAGCGGCTCCGCTCCGGGCGCGCTCCAAAGCTCTCTTCGATGTACTGTCGCAGGAGCAAACGAAGGAGATCGCCGGCACCCCCCTGCCGCCCTCCGCCGCCATGACCACGAAGCCGGCGCGCGTGCACGGTCGCAGCCGGCAGCAAGGAAGAGTAGTACACGGTAGGTCGCCGCCGCTCTGGTCCCGGGAAGGCCACCGCTACTCCACTCAGTCGACGCCAAGCTTGGTGGAGGCGGAAATCTTCAGAACCTTGTGCTCCGGCCGGAGGAGGAGGTTATCGATGCGGATGAGGAGGAGGCAAATGCAATGGCCGGCTTTCTCAGGTTCATGGCCGGACATGGTGGTAGGGCGCCGGTGATCGTTTAGATTAGGTTTACAGTAGGTTTAGTACGGTTTGTGCGAAATATGTAATGAATTTCTTCCAGTTTGTAGGAAAAGTTTTCGAAATGTAATGAATTTCATCCAGTTAATTTCATCCGGTTAATTTGAAATTTGCTTTGTTCGCACGAATTTCGTCCGGTTAGTTCTTATAGTTGTCGAAAGGTATGCGGGCAGCATCGGATGGCATCCATCAGTGTCCTCGGACAGATGCCGTTGTAAATTTGTGGGCCAGCGCTGGAAATGCCCTAACTATCATGCTATAATCACTAACAATCCTCCATTATTTGGCAGGGAACAGTTATCCCTCGATCAAAATCAGATCCGTGGTGTTTCGCACTCCTCCCGCGTAAGAGTGTAAACTCTTGCTTACATAAAAATGGAGCAAGTGGACGACCTTTGTAGCACGCCATATCACTCAAACTAGCCCGCCTAACGAGCGGAAAGCACCGCCCTCGTCATTTTGTTTTGGATTTCTATCGATCGATCGGCGAAAATGTTACGCCATGAAGTTCTAAAGGAAAGGCGGCGCACTTACGACTCGTCAGACGTCGCAACCCCGACTGTCCGGCTCGCACGCCGCTCACCAGAGGGGACACGCGTTGTCTTGCAATTTCACTGACATGTGGGACCGTAATTGAATAAACCGTTGATAGCAGAAATCTAATCGCTCGTGAGCGTCGGTGAGAAGAGAGAAATGGGGAGGGAGAAGAGATCGCCCGCCCGCGCATGGACTCCAAGAAATATACGGTGATAATGTGAGGTGGGCCATGCTTTGGAGTCTGGACCGCTTCGAGCCCGCTCTCACCGCCTACAGCCCCTCAAGACGCTTGACTGCCCGCTACATCTTTGAGCAAGTAGTCCCCGCTTATGTGGAGGAGAGAGAGGCATTGACAAAGTCAAGGAGTAACAGTGGAGACAATAGCTTTCATCAAAAACAAACAATGAATACTCGTTGCTCGTCCTCTATATCGAAAAGAATACTTTCATTCACCGACATGTGGGACGTCGACCATCTGGTCCACCCGCCATGCACAAAATTATCTGGTCTACCCGGTCGTGTATCGCAGGCCCAACCTTTCCCACTGTAAGTTGTTCGGACGAAGGAACCATCATGACTTCGTTGAATTCCACTTCTTCAAGAAAGCTTACTGTACCCGCAATACCGCTACCACATCAAGACCGGACGGCAAGACCGTAGCACGTCATATCCTTTGAAACCCACTAGGCCAAACTAGCCCGCCTAGGTCATCTATTTTGGAACGGAGGAATGCGTCTACGCATTGCTATGATTTTGTGTTGCACGTTATACGTACTTTTGCTACGATTTTCCTACCCTATGAACCAAATGAGGCCTGAATGTATGTCGACTATTGTGCGATCGATCGCTAAGCCTACAATTTTAGGAGCTAGGGCTATTGGTCGATCGACGAGGGATAAGTATAAGCGTACCACGAGCTCATCACCCCAACGCTTTCTCTTCGGTGAGTGTTTTGCAAGTACTATAGCTCGCATAGTAGCTAGCCTACTAACACCAAGAATCATCAAACAAGCCCTGGCGATATGATAAGCAGTTCAAAATTACATCTAAGCATGCCATATATTACATCAAAAGCTGGTGAGGATACATCTATTTCCATAACTCGGAGAGGGTTCGCATGATTCACTATCAAACAAAAGTAGCAAGATCCGCCCACACAAGACAGTGCACTAGCCCTAAGATGGTTTGATAACACGCATCGTTCTGGTAATTAAACACGGGGCAATGCAAACTACCCCGAAAGATTAGCGCGACCAACTATTTCTTGTCATCGATCTCTCGGGCAATGACCACAGCCGCAGACGGCGGCATGGGAATCGATTTACGGGCGATGTCCACAGGACTGACCGCGACATCGGAATCGATCTGCAGGCGATGTCCACAGGATGGACAGCGGCATCGGAATTGATCTCCGGGGCGGTGCCAACAGGACGGGCCACGACATCGGAATCATCAAGGACAACCACCGGCACCTGGACAACCCTAACATATTAGCAAGCACATTGCAAATAATCAAAAACCACAACTATGGTAATAAGCCATTATTTTTTACCTTGTGCAGCTCACCGAGGGATCTCATCCCTCCGGGGGCCATCTCCTTGTCCTCGATGGGGGCCATCACCTTGCCAGGGGAAGACTGCTTCTCAACGGCGACTATCTCCTCAAACTCGGTCTTGAGCCTCACATAGGTGGCAATCAGAGTTCCTGAGGTAGGCACGGTGGGGCCCTTGCTGTTCTTCCAACTTTCTTTGAGGAGTTCGTCCGCCAACATTCTCAACTCTTTGGCCAGTGCTTGTTTCTTGGAGTTCTTCGTCTCCATGGGTTGGCCCGCCAACATGGTCAACTCGTTGGTCGGTGCTCGCTTCTTGGAGATCGCTGTCTCCAGTGGGTTGTCCGCCGGCAACTCTTTGCCTAGTGCTCCAGGATCCATCAATGAACTGACAAACAAAAAGCAGTCGAAGGAAACCACAGTCGCAATGAAAACGGGAAAGGAATAGGATGTGAGAATCGGTCAGTGCTTCGCAAAAAGAAGATTATTGGAATGAAAATATAGCAGCATAATCGATTCGCCCACCTTTCCTTCGTCGATAGAGAAGAAAAATGGCAGAAGTGAGTAGCACAGGTGAGGTTTTCTTCAAGAAAGGGAAGAAAGGGCTTGAACGAGCGTTCCAATGAAATGATGGTTGCTTCGTCCAGTCCAACTTGGAGGCCACCTTACCACTGCTGGTAAAGGTGTGGGTTTTGTGATATGACGGGTCATGAGGGCCACACCATGGTGACAAGTGAGTCTCGACTGTAGCACCTCGCTGTGATTTGGTGGATGGCACGCGGGCCCGAATGCTTTGAAATGTCCCGCATGTAGGAGTGATCAATATTGTGCACCGCGACCAAGGCAGAGAGGAAAACGAGAGAACTATGTAATTAATACATGAGTTTAATTAGGGTAGTTTTGTAAAGTACGAGATACAGTACATTCCTCCAATCGCAAAATGCCTTGGTTCATGAGATTTGAGATTTGAGCCCTATAAACCGGAAGGGAGGGTCTTGCACACGGTGTAGTCTAGTCACTTGTTGAAATCTCTAGAAAGGCAAATACTCCTTTCCGGTTCTGGTCTATACTACTCCCTCCGTCTAGGTGTGTAAGTCATCTTAAGAAAACCAAATAGCCCCAAAACACAAAGCAGTGCATTAATTTCTACCTTGTTTCTTGTTTCTTGACATACGTATCAACCAATAAGAGATGAGAGGTGTGCATGCTTTTAATGACTTGCAATGGCTAGTTCATTGCATGGAATGCTATTAATTAGCAAATAAACATTGGTGACCCCGGGGAGAAAGCGGTGCTAAGCGCGTGGACCTATGCAGAATGAGTATCAACCAATGGATAATGGAGTTTAATTGTTAAACAATAGCAATTTTATCTCATGCAAGAGCCCGGCTAGTACTCCAAGGAACCGCACCACGCGGCTCGCAGAATCGCCACGTTCGGTTTGCGCTTGGCTCTTCGCCTCTTCGAGAAGGCGAACAATGATGTTACTCCTACTTCTACAGTATCGAATCCACTGCTGCATGTCCGTCCACCTCGTGCGGGAGAGATAGCGTGTAGCGAAAGCTTCTACTTACTGCTCCTGCCTTTGCGTCTATGACAGGTGGGCCCAACAGGTGGTTGGCCCACCTGTCATGCAGCCAAAGGCAGGTGCAGTTAAAACACCGAGCTCAGTCCACGAGGAGAGGGCATCGTAGTAATCAAATTTCTCGGTCTTATGCGAGTTGGCGCGAGACATCAAAGCACTGCACTTTCGATAAAGCCTTTTTACACATTTCAAATGGGCTACTTCATTATGTAGGAGTAGACATATTCTCGCCGTATGTAGTCACTTGTTGCAATCTCTAAAAAGACTTATATTTGGAAGCAGGAGGAGTACAACGCATGCATGCATGCCGTGACTTTCCTTTTGATACTTGCATGTGTTGATTTGATGCACCTTGCCAAATTTTGACTATAAATTTAACTAACCAAATTTTCATGCATGTCACAAAAATTACGGGGCTGTTTGGATTGTGACTATGTTTGTCTTATGTTGCCACATTATTTTTCCCACACTTGCCACACTTGCCTAACCTGAGTTGCTCAAATTGTTAGACACACTTTGGCTTGCCTAAGGGAATCTTGCCACAATTTTTGTGTCTATGACATGTGGGGTTCACTGCTAATAATTTTTTTCTTATCTTAGGTGTGGCTAATAAAAAAGACTTATATTTAGGAACGGAGGGAGTAGAAAATAGAAATAATAATGCATGTTGGGGCAACCCATGTTTCCGCTAATTTTAGCCGTGGGCTTGTTCACAATTTTTACGAGGGGGTGGTTGTTCATTTAATGGAGGGACTTGTAGTACCGGACTTGAGCGATACAAAGTGCGACACGGCACACCGTAACACCACTTGGAACAAGCGGGTAGCTATCTCAAAAAACAATCAACAACTAAAAAAACCGCGACCTGGCATGTAGTAGTACACAATTTTAAATGATTGTTTTGATGGAGTGACAATTTTAAACGATTGTTTTGATGGAGTGAAAAAGGAAAACTACCCCACTACTTATATATAGGCCGGAGCCTCCGCGCTTGCTTGCTAGGGCTGCTCTATTCACACACTCTCATCCTCTCCAGATCTAAACAAGATAGGGGTAGTAACACTGTCTTTCTCCCTTCAAAAAACACTGGCTTTATATACTCACTGCTGGTTACAGATCCGGACGTATCCCCCTCCGTCGGTGAAGGGGAAGAGGGACAGCGTTTAGGCCGTCGTCGACAGCGAGGGAGCAGACCCACTGCCGGCCGCACCGTTATTTCTGGCCGAGCGCCGGCGCGGGAGGGCCTCCGATCCCTTCGTCATTGCCTGTGGGCGGATCCGGCCTCCCGCCGCCCACCTATCCACATCCCAACGACCTTCAGGTATATCTTTGTCGAAACCACCTTAGCTCTACTTCCCCAGCTCGCTACGTCGCTGCATGTGGATCATTTTCTACCTCTCAGCCCCTCTCGATCTGATGGTCTAATGTCACCTATTTTTTTCTTCTATTGTTAGAGGTAAAGCTACTTCATGGAGTCGAATCTTGTACTCCCTCCATCCGAAAATACTTGTCATTGAAATAAAGTGGGGGTGGGGGAATTTAGTATGTACATCGGACTTGGTACAAATAGGAAGGAAAGGGGATGAAAGTAGTACAGGCTGGTCATCCAACCGGTGTCTTGGTCGAAAAGGGAAATATAGGGGTAACGCTGTACACAGTGGTATGACCAGGACTAGATTTGCTATCCACACATGGAGTAGGTGGCTAGAGTGAACAAAAATGGGACCAACCGGATATGTTTCTTGGATGTTTGTTTCTCGGGGCAACAAACTATGAATCACCACTTTATGCCCCTGTTTACGTACATGGTGCTTTGTCTTCTTTGGTGCACCCACTGTCCCATGCCCTTATACCAAATATTTAGGCTCCGTTCGGAATAAAGGGATAGAAAAGAGGACCGGAATAGGAAAGGAATGTAGGTGTAAAACTATGGAACAGCGAACCGGAGGAAACTCTCAAGAGAATTTGTTCGGATGGACTACAAAATGTACAGATTTGTTTTTTTTAGAGTAGCATGCTTGGCAGTATGAGATGGTATTTGTTTATTCAGCTGCACAGTGACTACTCTTGTTCTCACCTCACATACCACACATAGGTTGATTTTTTTATTCGGGAACACAACACAGCAACCTGTCTAACGCATGGCAGCGAGCTCCTGCCTCGGGCTTCCGCCCAAAAAATGAGCAGCGCGTGGATGTTTCTAATCCGATGGAATCGATTACTACGGACCAGCTTTCCTATGAAACACTATTCACCTTTCACGTGTTACGAGCGGTTGGAAGGGAAAGAATACCGTAGGAATTGTGTTCCTCTGAAAATCCTGCACCAAACACGTGAACCTAACGTAGCCTTAGCTGTTCTTAATATAATGTCCTGGTAAAAATGAAGCCATGCCACTGTTTTTGCTGTAATTGTTTGAGACTCGACAAGTTTAGCCAAATGTTTTTTGCCTGTAATTGTTCGAGACTCGACTGTTTCCTCTGTGCCTTTTTGTGCAAACAGGGATATCCAATTCACACAGTTCTTTGTTGTGACCTTTTGGTGCCTTTGCACAAAACTCTTCTTAAAAAGAAGTGACTTTTGTGTTGTTTAACTGGAATGTCGAGAATGGAGCAGTTGGTTCATTTTGGTGGAACTGCACAAAGGGAGATCTGTGTTCCAATCCTCATCATCCATATTGGCTCCATAACCTTCCTTTAGGTAAGAATGATATTTAATGCATGTGTTCATCTCCATTTTCCGACTGCCATGAGAAAATAATGTTGTTTTTTACTAGTACACTTGTACTCCCTCACTGACAAAACCAATTCTTAATTAGAAGGCCAATCATGTACTTGGTTTCACCAACTGGTGAGGACAAAGAGAAACAGAGCATGAAGAGGAGGAAGAAGAAGAAGAAGAATAAATAGTGCCAAGGCGATCTTGCTGAAGCCAGAGGCCTCAGTTGAGGCTATTCAAGGGCTCCGGCAACGACTACCTTACATGTGAGACGATCCTCCAGGGAGCCCTTCCACTTCTGCTGTCTCACTTAATTAATTAGGAGTACTTAGGTACCACTAATTTATTACTGCCTAATTTTCTGTTGGAGTTAAACAAATCTTTAGTAGGACCCTATGCTTTGAATCATATGCGTGTGAATGTTTGTCTATGGAGGTGAATCATGGGTGGAGCAGGGAGGAATATTATTAGTGTCATGACATAATAGTGCTATTGTTTTGCATGTCAATTTATTGCCATTGGTTCAATGAGGCAATGTTTTGCGTATTGTCCATCATGAATTTGATGCTCTGCTTGAGTAATATGCTAATGTCTTCCTATCCTTTCTCACTAAGCTAATGAAGGTTTCACCTTGTTCCTACTTGTGCAAACAGGGATCATGTTGTGCCAATCATACATTTTAGTGGAACTACACAAGACAATACAATGAACCGTATCCCAGCCAGTGCTTTAACTCTGCTGGAAGTTCTTGATAATCTTTCAATGTAAACAAGAGTGATTTCAACCATACATTTGAAGTGCACAAAAATATATACTATTGTGTGATTCCATTGAGTGCTTTATCATCTCTTATGGGACTACATGAATAAGCTTTTTTTCTCAGGTCGTACGGGCCTAAGGCCTTCATCCATAATAGTTTGCTATCATCTCTATTTGTATCGTGCTACTGTCATGAGAAACTCCTTTATCTTTTCACTTTTAAGTTTTGCCACCTATGATAAATGGCAATGCTTTGAGTGTTGAGTTGAGCTAATTGGCACTGATTAAATAAACTAATACCTCTCTTTAAGCAAGACTACTATGTTGCTAACTTTACCCATTAAGATAATGAGGGTGCTTCTATTTGTTAGTGTATGTTTCATCAAATAGTACCACTATTACGATAATCTCAATCAATATATGTACTTATGAGGATGCTCGATTTTGGTGGAACGCACAAAAACTTTGGGTGCTTCATTGCCTCGGCGACTTCCGTCCTTTCCTCGGTCGCTAATCTCGCTTGCTTTCTTCCTTTCTTTGTCACCGCTTGGCTTATCTCGGCTTCTAGTCAAAGGAAATAGTAATTGATATGCTACCTCACACGAGGTTGGTACGGTCTTTATCCTGATTATTGTGCCTGTCATATGTATTGGTAATTTGGTATTGTGCTACTGTTTGCCAATTTCATAAAGGAGTAATTTGGAGCCTGAACTCGTAGGCAAATCATTACATCGGGTGATTTCAGTAGAACTGCACAAAAATGATCAGATGGACAGGTACTTATGCTGCTGCTATGTACTCCAAAGTTCACTCAGGCAAGCATCGATGTTGACAAGAAGTGCTTATATTCATTCGAGTATTAACCAACATCAACCAATTGTAAAACTCCAAGTATTAGGAGAGTGAACGCCAAAAATATTGCTTGGTGCATAGCCCATAAAAACGCAGTCCAGTCTTTGGTCCCAACTTGTGCCTTTTGGTTATCGGCACATATGGTAGCGAACTATATGGCATGGAGTCTAAAGATTCCAGACAAGTTGATTGACGTGTATATTCATCTGGCACTTAATCAGTCTGCAGCCAAGGATGCTCCATTTCAGTTGAAATGCACAAAAAATTTGGGTGGTTCATTTTCTCAACCGCCTCCTTTCTCGTCTGCAATGTAGAATTTTGGCGAGATCTGAGGACCAAGATGAGCCGATAAACTAGTTGGATGAAAGTAGTGGCCAAGTTGCTCAAACCTCCCTAAGACGCGAGGCCACTATTTGAGGATAAACCTACAAGCAAAGTTCAGATTATCTGTGCTGCCTCTTATGTACTCGAAAGTTTACTCGTACAAGAACTAATTTTAGCAAGAAGTACCTCCGATTGAACACCATTTACCAGTCTGTACCCTAGGTAATTAAAGTTCGTCCATGGATCATATTGGCTGTGATCTCAATCATTTGGATGCATAAACATACTGAACATGTGTATATCTGATTGTTTTTGTAAAGTATGTATGAATATTGCCGTGTGATCTATCAATCATTTGGATGCATAGATATCTTTGAGCTTGTGTATATATGAATCTTTTGAGTTGGCTATGAATATGAGCGTTAATCCTGTGAACACAGGTTTGATATGACATCAATTGAACCAAGCGTTAGTCGTAGTAGTAGTAGTAGTAGTAGTAGTAGTAGTAGTAGTAGTAGTAGTAGTAGTAGTAGTAGTAGTAGTAGTAGTAGTGGTAGTAGTAGTAGTAGTAGTAGTAGTAGTAGTAGTAGTAGTAGTAGTAGTAGTAGTAGTAGTAGTAGTAGTAGTAGTAGTAGTAGTAGTAGTGGTGGTAGTGGTGGTAGTGGTGGTAGTGGTGGTAGTAGTGGTGGTGGTGGTGGTGGTGGTGGTGGTGGTGGTGGTGGTGGT